>CM037091.1:12770037-13994359 GCA_020916435.1 Oxytropis ochrocephala
GATAAAAATTAAAATAATATGAATGACCTATAACAGTATAAGTAGAAGACAATGATGATAAAAATTAAATAATTTTATCAATAATGTGATGATGTGAATTTTCTTTAGTTGTTTTATAAATACCTCATAAGATTTTTTTAGTCTTTGATGATTGTGTGTTTTATAGCATTGTTGCTATAAACATTGTTAACTTCCTTCGAGTGTTATGGTTTGTCGCTTCCTTTGAGTAGTTATAGCAATATTGTCACTTCCTCCGAATATTTATAGCATGTTTGTTTCCTCCGAGTGGTTATAGCATCTTCCTCTGAGTAGTTATAGCATTGTCGCCTCCTCCGATTGGTTATGGCCTTTTGCCTTATAGCTTTGATTTCTGCTAATGTATTTTCTTTTTTTCTTTTTAATTATTTTTTATTTTTAGATAAGCATTGTCGCCTCCTCCGAGTGGTTATAATTTTTTCTTTTTTCTTTTTTTCTAGATAAGCGGTTTTCTTTTTTTTTCTATTAGATGTAGTTAGTTGTTAGTAGTTAGGGAAATTGTTAGTAGTTACAAGTGAGTTTGTTAGTAGTTAGTTGTTAGTAGTTAGGGAAATTGTTAGTAGTTACAAGTGATTTTGTTAGTAGTTAGTGAGTGCCTATAAATAAGCTTGAATGTAATCATTTTAGGGATCTTTCTCATTTATATCACTTTTATTTCATGAATATGAGAGTCATCTAAGTTTTCCTCTATTATCTTAGTGGATGTCATGAGTGGCTTCTTAACTTCTAGTGGGGGTAGTCATTGCTACCCAAAAATAAAATAGGCTTAAATGCACTTTTTGGTTCATCTATTTTACTAAATGTGCAATTTTGATCCACTATTATTATTGGGCGATTTTAGTACTCTCTATTTTACAAATTTTTGCAATGTTGACCAAATTGGAATTTTCAACTCTTAGATGTTTTTGTCAACATTTTAATTGACATGGCACTTGACTAGGCCTACTTGACATGCCACCTCATTTTTAAAAACATTTACTTGTATTTTATTAAATATTTATTTTAAATAACTAAATTATTTTATATTTTAAAATTAGAAATTTTTATTTTAAATAATTATGTTATTTTTACATTTTAAATAAATAAATAAATAAATTTAATTTAATTTAATTTAAATTAAATTATTTTTATATGTTAAACAAAATATTTTCATAATAATTTAAAAATTGGTTTTATTTAAATTAATTAAATTATTTTTTATAATTTAAATAATTAAATAACATTTTTTATTTTAAAATAAATAATTTTTTCATTTAAATAAATTATTTTTATATTTTTTATTTTTTTAAACTAGATATTATTTTTATTTATATGATTAGATTATTTTTATATTTTAAAATAATAAATTATTTTATATTGTTGTATTTCTAATTTTTAAAATATAAAAATAATTTAATTATTTAAAATAGAAATTCAATAAAATAAAAGTAATTTTTATTAAAAAAATAGGTGGCATGTCATGTAAACATAGTCGAAGTGTCATGTCAATTAAAAATGTTGACACATCAACTACGTGTTAAAATTCAAATTTGGTCAACATTGCAAAAATTGTAAAATAGAGGACCCAAATTACCCAAATAAAAATAGGGGGACAAAATTCACATTTTTCGTAAAATAATAGACCAAAAGTGCATTTAAGCTAATAAAATAATTAGTTAAAATTTGGTCTAATAAAAAGTGATTGTTCCTTCATAGTTTGATGGTATGTCTTATTATTTCTACAATCTAGTTAATCTTCTATCTCCTTTCTATCACAATTTTAAACAAAAAAAGTCTTTTATCTCATAAATTTAACTTTATAATAATTTAGATTGTGTTTTTAATTTGATAATTTGGTTATGTGTTTAGGTTATTCTTATTTCATTTTTCACTTTTATTTTGGCATGTTGTAATGTAGTGTATAAAACTAGTGTTTGATAAAAAAAATTCTTAACTATTGTTTGTGTCTAAACTTGTATTCACTCAGTAACAAAATTTAAGCAAAAAAATCTATGTATTTGGTCTAAATTTAAAAAAATCTGATTTTTTGACATTTTATTCTGACAGGAGTAGCATTTTTATTCACTTGTATTCAAGTTCATTTTGCTTATTAAAAATTATTCTATTATTTATCCACGCGTAAAAAATTAGCTAACTCCACCCATCACTACAAAAAAAAGCGTGATTTAGTGATTTTTGACATTCCCTCGCTAAAGCACAAAAATCCTCGCTAATGTACTTTAGCGAGGAGTGCATGAGATCCAAATCCTCGCTAAAATGCTCCTAAACTAATTTAGCGAGAATTAGCAGAGGAAATTAGCGAGAATTAGCGAGGGAAATTTAGCGAGGAATTTTAGCGAGGAAAAATCCTCGCTAACTAATTTTTTTTTTTAAAAAAAATGCATCAGAACAGTATCATATCAAGAGGCTAAGATACAATTTTGAGCTCCTCAATCCATCAGAACAGTATCATATCAAGAAAATGTGAATAAACTTAGTCATATCAACAACAAACTTGAATTATTAGGATTGGAAAACAAAATTATAGCAAAAACCACAGTCATACACAAATGTCAATATCTATCCTAAACACTAAAATCAAATAAATTTCTAAACATTCTAAAAATCAATCCTAAACACTAAAATCAAAATTAAAGAAAAACTAACCGTTTTGAGTCACGAATCCAACGATCTCTTGGCGTTACGGTGACGATGTGTACTCCGGTGCATTGGTGAGCAAAAAATCGTTCCTATGGGTGAGGAAAGAAAGAAAAACCATTAGAGGGAGTTAGAGAGGGAAGTTCGGAGAAGAGAGAAAGAGAGAGAGAAGAGTGAGAAAAAACAAACCTTAAGTGATGGTGGAGGAGGTGGTGGCGGCGTGGACGGTGGTGGTGGCAAAAATGGAGAGATATGGGTGGTGGTGGTGTTGGGGTCGGAATAGGAGAGAAGAGAAATGAGTGAGAGAAGAGAAATGAGTGGGAAGAGGAAAGAAAAGGCAGTTACTTTAATAAGTTTAGCGAGAAATTTTGTTGTTAGCGAGGGAATTTTGATATTAGCGAGAATTTGAATTAGCGAGGATTTTCGATGTTATGCGACGGAATTGTAAAAGCGGCCGCGTGGGAGTTCACGGTTGTGAAATAATTAGCGAGAATTTTTTTCGCTTTAGCGGCGAATTATTTGAAAAAGCGGCGCCTCTTTAGCGGCGGGCAATTCCCTCGCTAATAAGTTTTTAGCGAGGTTCCCATTTCTCCATTAATTTCCTCGCTATCTTGTTTTTTTGTAGTGCATAGTGGATGTCATGTTCGTCAACACACCCCTTGTGCTCCTCTTAATAAATTTTTGCTTATCTAAAAAATTCTGATACCCAAAGGGCAAAAACATAGAGTAGGTCAAATCTTTTTTATACAATGGAAAGTTTAAGTAAGTTCGATCTCAAGAACTCATTAGTGTCACTAACGAAAAACTTACATTGGCAACGGAATTTGAACTTACCTTCTTGTTTTGTAATATCAACTTAACATAACAGTACAATTTATGGATCTCAAAATCATCTACCACTCTTGATTTATGATAAGATAATTGTTCAAGTTATTATGATTCCATCGCTTGGCAATAAAAACAGGTAAGTTCTATATATATTTTACACAAAACAACATCATTATCAGAAATGTTATTGGTGCTTCCAAACAAGAACTCTATTAAGATTCAAGAATATCCACAATTTGGTCAAACTAAATCTGCTTTCAATAACATTAATAAAATTCTATAGTTTTACTATTACAGAAAAAAAAACAATTATTACTACTATATTCATTCAATACCAAAAAAAAAATCAATATCAATCTAATGCTAATTAATTAAGCATGGAAGATGCTTAGAAATAACAAATGTAGTATGACATATTTAGCTTTAAATTGCCTTCTTCTTCCTTCATCATATATACTACTAGCTAGGAATTAATAAACCTTACCTTCTATGTATGACCTAAGAAAAATAATCAACCTTGCTACACTTCATCACCAAAAAAAACATCTACTGTGGCATGAAAAGAACTATCAACACTTGCATATATGTTAGTTTCAAGGGAAACACTAATTAATTTAACATTGATATAAAAGATATACCGCACAATTAAAAAGAGTTTCTAGTACAAGAAAAGAAAAAACTAGTAGATATAAACGGTTCTACAACCTGTGGTACCATGCAGCAGTTGCAGAGGATCCTACCCTACACAAGCATTAAGGAATAAACAAAATTTTTTTTTCTTATATATTAAAGAAGATATATGCATGTAAAGACTAACTTAGAATTCAACCTATGTTATATGAGTTGTGAAGGTGTAATCTTGATAACAAGGCCAGGGAAGACATCATCAGGATCATGAATATGAGGATTATTTTCAACTATAAAAGGGTCACCACATTTGTCACTGATTGTATGAAGTGTTTCTCCTTCTCTAACAACATATATTTCATCACAAGGCATAGACAAGAGCTTGTTGCCTTTGAAATTCCCTTGATTCTGAAGTAGAACTTTCCTTGAATATGCATATAAATAGGAGAGACACCAAAGGAATGCACAACACCATGAAGTTGCATCAACTATGGCTTTTGAACTTGTGCTTGGTCTTTTTCTTGGATTGAAAGCCATCATCACTTTAGAGAGAGAGAGAGAATGGAGATATGTGTTAGAGTGAGAGTGTGACTTTTGGTGAGTTATTAGATGGTTACACTAACGTGGGTTAAATATCTTGTATTTGGTGAGTTATTAGAAGGAGTGGGTGAGAATAAAAGGGACAAGGTGATGCTACGTGGGTAAACTACCTTCTTCTTCAGACCTTTTTATTTATTTTTCCCTCTAAAAACTTTTGAGACATTAGTAAACTATGAACTTCAAATTAAATTCCCTACATCCTAACTAAAAGAAGCAACCAAAAACTATATGTAAGGTTTAGCTAAATTTAAATACTTAAGAAATTGTTAGAAATTAGATATATCATTTTAGGTTGACTGAAGCACTCGCGATTGTGTCGTGAGTTTCAAGTGGCGATGTGCTAAACGCTCGTCTACGTCTTAAAAAGCAAGGAAAAATTGCATTGTTGCATATATATTTTTTTATCTAGAGGTCATTGACCCCACTTCGATGTCGGGGAAAATGAGTGTGAATAATCAAAAGTTCTACATTTCCGATTTGTTAATCAATCGGCGAAAATCGAAGCTCAGTATTAGCGAAGGTATCTTGCTCCGAGTCTATAGGGGTCTATAGGGGTCGTTAGATTAGTAATAATAGTGGTATAGGACTTGGTGATTTCACAACTCTGACGCGTGCTTAATGGAAGAACTTATTATTACTAGTTGGGCAAAAATGGTGGCCTGTTGACTTCCAATTGTGGTCACAATTTCAGACAACAACAACTTTGGGTGGGAAATTTGAGATGCACACATCAATAGTCACAACAACTAATTGGACAGCTTCAATCACTTGAAATTTAGAAATTAATTTTATTTAGAAATAAAATGGTTTGTTTAAAAGATTGTTGGAAAGAAAAGGATCTGGATTTTTAAAAAAAAAAGTAAGAATCTGTTTGAATTTTAGAAGGTTGAGCCATCTCAAAGGGATAATATGATATAAAATAACATTCTAGCAATCAATTTTATTATTAAATTAAATAAGCTTTATGTGTAATTGTGTGTCTCACTAAATAGCCTAATGAAAGCTAAAATCGATCAAAAAAAATTAAAAAAAAAATTATCAGTGATTTAAACACGGTATGTACGGTAGAAGTTAAACAAATTCAATCTAGTAATTAAGATATACATGGAAAGACCGATATGCTTGGATGTGATCGTTCGGATCTCTTATCTTAGCTTAGGAGTTAGGTTTGAATCGATTTGGAAATACAACAACATAAAACTCTTGAGGAGAGATTTGTCCCCATTTATGGTCTATCAAGTTCGATGAATTAATCTCTGCATTTGCCTTGAAGAAGATATGAGTTCACACCAAAAATAAAATATACAAGGAAAGATAAGGCATTAGCATCAGTTGCCAAATTGCATCTGCTAAATTTAGACAATGGCCACAGATAATAATGGATATATGGAGTGCTGCTGATTATGACAGAATCCTGTTATAATTCTGCATTTATGCTTTCAGTTTTCCTTCATTTACGGTGCAGTGCCTCTTCCACCCATTTACACACGATAAGCAGACCAAACTGAATTGACCAGCTCGAATCGGACTTTACAGACTAGAGTCAACCAAACTGGACCACAACACTCGACCAGACCAACAAAAATGCGCTTGATGTTTCCAAAGATTTGGTCAATCAAAGATGCAAGTAGCTTTCTGTCAAATTTGGAGCAACAAAACTCAGTCATTCAGGGGTTTTCAAGAGGTTGATTTTAATAAGTCTCATGACCAAATCTATTTCACTATGCTGCACAGCTTTTGTGAAGAGAAGATGTTGCACCTCTAAGTAGTTACCATAGACAAGGAGAACCATATACCACTAGCTATCTTATAAAAAAACATGCAAGTTGTTGTTGGTATATATCACTTGCCTTCTTAGCAGAGAGACTATTTCTAGGATTTGAACTTGTGGCCTCCAAGTTACAAGATATCAACCTTATCATTATGCAAAGGCTCGCCCTCATCTTCCTAATTACACTGTTGGGGTACAAAAACCTTTCAATCTGGAGATAGAATTGACTTATCAATACATTATAAATTATTTCATGTTCTCATGTAAATCCCACTAAGTCAGCAGAATACACTTTCTTTCTATTGTTCTTTATCTTGAAAACCAGTAAAAAACTCATGGAAGACAATGAAATTACATACTCTATGTTATCCTCATTCATACACCGTGATAGCATTTTCAATACTAGCAAAAACCAAATATATATGTGGAGAATAACATTCTGTTCTGTTGTTCTGCTGCATAGATGAATATCTTCAACATGAATATCATTCAAATAAAAAGGAGCTAAGTGAAATTATAACCCAAGCACGGCTACTCCAGAATTTTGGCAAAAGCTCCAGAACCAATTCAACAGAAAAACTAAATGAGGAAAAAGATCTTGATCACATTGAAGCACTGATTTGACACGCAACACACCACCTAAACCTGATTGTTTGGAATGGAATAACAGATATGAGCAAATTTTCCAGTTTATGAAATCGAAATTTTCTTAGAGGAGAAACCACCTACCAATTGCTATTGTGCAACAGCCTGGTTAACAGCATCTGAGCCTAGATTTTAGCACAGCAGCAGAGCCGAATTTTCTATCATACACTCATACCGCATCTTTGTATGCTTCTGTTGGTTTAATTTTTCAAAAGGTCACCTCAAAAAAGATTCTTGGAAGAACCACTGCTTCTCATATCAATAAGCTATCTCTAACTGATTGAGTAACTCATCCAAATAGGCCTGGCAAAACCAAGATATGTAAATTTTAACTTTTTTTCTAGTTGCAAACATAATGCACAAAATTTTCAAACAGCCATAGGAACCAAATAACAGCAAAGTTTGTTACAAAAGGCATGCAGGACAATCATGTGAGTTTCTAATTCATTAATTGCTTGATAATATTTTTGTATCAAAAATATAATCAATAGTAATAGTTAAGGAGATAAAAACAAATAAGTAGAGCAAAAACAAGCGAATGAAGAAGGATAATTGTAATTTCGGCGAATTGCTCAACATTTACCCCATCTTGTTGAAGGTTGGTCAAAGTGTGGAGAGTTTGAGAAGGTGAATTGCCCCTTTGCCAGCGTTAGGAGCGTTTATAAGGCATCTTTGCAAGCCACGAGGCGGTTTAAAGATCATCTTAGTCTTACTGACAAGAAATCTGCTAAGCAGCTGCTTCTTTATTTTGCTTATTTGGAGAAATGGTGTGAAATTTCTCTTCTACCTACAACATTGCCTAGATTGACCTCCATTTCAATGTATGTGTCTCATAGCATATCCACGGTTGTATAAAGATAGACTGTGTGTTCCCATATTTCTCTCACATGTGTATGATTCAATCTATGCTCAAACTCTGCAAAGTTATCAAGAGCCTTTTTGCTTCAACATGGTCAAGGCGCGCACGACCGATTTTTGTTAAAGTATTTTCAAACATGTTCTTTGTTCCTCGTCTTTGCAACTGTTTCTTGAAGAAATTACTTTGCCCACAACAATTCCTTCCCATTATTTCACCAGAAGAGCCCGGACCATGGTATCAAAAGTTACGTCGTTCGGAAGGCAATTATTGTCTACCATTTTGTAAAGTAAAGCCTCTGCTTCATCCAACAAACCCTCTTTACAAAGTCCATTGATCATAATGTTATATGTTCGGATATTTGGATGAAAGCCTTTGACAGAAAGATGTTGAAAAACCTCTTGTGCATCCTCTAGTCTTCCACATTTACAAAGACCACCAATAAGTATATTAAGCGTCACGTATATTCGGAGAAATCCCTGTCTCAATAATGTGCTGAAACAAGGCAAGTGCCTTGTCAAGCGTATTCATTTTGAGATAATCATCTAACAATATATTGTAAGTGATTATATCAGGGGTTGACCACTGTACGCATGGCCTCAGCAAGTCCCGCTCATACAATGTTCTTCCTGATTTGGACAAACCATCAAGAAGACAATTATAAGTTACAGTATCAGGAACTAAATTCTTCTTATACATTTCTGTTAAAAGCATCATTGCTTCATCCACCATTCTAATCTTGCAATATCCATTAATCAAAGTACAATAACTAATAACATTAGGCGACAATAAACCTCTCTCGATGAACTTATCAAACACTTGTCTAGCTTCATTCACTAAATTGCACAAACAATAACCATTCATCAAAGCATTGTAACTAACAACATCAGGCTCTAGACCTCTTTTAATCATCACAGCAAGCGCATCGTGAGCTTCAGTCACCAATCCTAGTTTACACAATCCATCAATCAATATATTAAAAGTATACACATCAGGGTGAATGTTCTCTTTTACCATTTCATCGAGCAACTTAACATAGATTGAAACTGACCAGCACAGCAAAAACCATGAATTAAAGAATTGTAGGTATAAATATCAAGACCAATTCCTTTAGAAACCATTTCAGAACACAAACTACAAGCCTCAGAAACAAGTCCATCTTTACAAAGACCATCAATGAGAGTATTATACATGATCAAATTAGGCAAAATTCCAAGTCTCTTCATCTTATGAAACAAATCAATTGCAGCTCTTATTTTACCTATTTTACACAATCCATTAATCAATGTTCCATAACAAACCTGATCAAACCTAAAACCTCTGGAAACAGAATCATCAAGCAAGTACAATGCCTCCTCAACCCTACATTTCAAGCACAAGCCTTTCATGAGAGTGGTGAGTGTTTGCACATCTAATTCAAAACCCCTTTTGAGAATTTTCCCCAACACTGAAAATGCAAACCCTAATTGACCCAAATGAGAGAAACAGTTAATCAAGATACTCATAGTAATAAGGGAGGGTTTTATAGTACCCATTGATTCCAACTGAGAATAGAGTGAAACGACGACGTTGTAGTGTTTAAGTTTGACTATTGTGGATAAAAGCTTGTTGATTTGTTGAATGGGTGGTGGTGGGTGGAGGTAGAGTAAGTGATTAAAGGAAGAAACGGCGTCGTTAAAGGTGGAAACTTTAGGGGTTTTTGCGGTGTTCATGAACGTAGAATCTTGTATAAGGGTAAAAAGAAGAAGAAAGGTTGTGGTAGATGATGATGGGGTGCGAAGAAAGTTGAAGAGTGTGGCGGTAAACCTTGGTTTCAGCATGTTAGGTTTGGTGGTTTGTTTATGAATATGGCGCCGTTGGTGTTAAAATGGAATGAGATTGTGAAGGAACAAAGTTTGAAAATCATGGTTCAGAGTGAGCCACGCCTACAATTGAAACTTGCAAGAGAAGAAAATGTTTAATTTTAAGGTTATCAAATTACAAAAATCAATACTCTTAATTTTTTGAAAAAATAAAAATAAATCCTGAATTTAGTCCTTAAAGTAGTCCTATTAAGGCTATGTTAGTTAAGTTTTATCCGTCGGCGGATAGACAAGTAAATGATAGTATTGAATGAGGGTCTCATTGTTAGTTGGTCAAATATTCTTAGGGACCACAATATGATATTTGATGCTCTAGCAACGTTTAGTTTCTCAATTTCGTGTAATTGTTTAATTTCTGACATTGTCCTTATCTTAATCTATTTGTTGCTTCGTTTGGATAAAGACGGGCTAGCTAATTTGTAGTTTTGTTGTGTATGGGGTTGTTCCCCTTTTTTCTCACAAAAAATAAAAATAAATGATAAACATACATGTTTGGTAAGCGGTGACAATTATCATTTTTTTCAAATCTTTACTTGAAGTAGCATTTTTAAAATCTTTAGTGTTGTCAAAAGCGGATCGAATCGGACGATTCAGCCGGATGAGCAGGAACCTCCCAATCAAGTGGTTGGTTCGACCCCATTTTGTATGGTTGAATCACTTTGAATAAATCAATTTATTGGGGTTGAACTTCCGATCGGTCAAAATTATTTTCAAAACCGACCGAAGAGCATTAAATACATCGTTGAACAAGGTTACACACTCCTTTTCAACAAGTATGGGTTTCTAAACTCATGGGATTCGAATTTGAGGTTCAATACAAGGAAGGGCCTTCTAATCTTGTTGCCAATGTTCTTTCAAGAAACTCGACTGCAAAACTAATGGATTTGGTTCTAAATAATGGTCAACCAAGGCTTCTAATCTTACTAATCCAGCACTGTTGAAATCATGCTAAGTTCACTTGGCATAGAGGTGAACTAAGAAGATATGGAAAACTTGTAGTGGGCAACAACCCTGAGCTGAAAGCTTCTATTTTGAATTAGTTACACAATTCTTCCCTTAGTGGACACTCAGGTAGAGATGGCAGTGCAGCAAGGGTAAGATCTATTCTACTGGAAAGGGCTCCTATTTTACCAGCTAAATGTAGCATTTACTAGAAATGCAGAAGTGACACTGCTATTTTACCAGGGCTCTTGCGACCTCTTCCAATTCCCCAAAAAATATGGAAAGACTTCAGTATCGACTTCATAGAAGGATTGCCAAATTCATGTGGTAAACAAGTTATTTTGGTGGCGGTTGATGGATTGAGTATGTATGCTCATTTCCTCCCCATTTCCCATCCTTACACTGCCTCTAATATTCCTGAAGCTTTCATGGATAACATCTTTAAACTCCATGGTATGCCTCTCACCATAACCACAGATAGAGACCCAATCTTTATTAGCCAAGTTTGTGTACCTCAAGCTTCATCCATTCAGTTTTGCTACCGAGATTTTGGGTTCAAAATGTTATTCAAACATAGTTTCTCACTTAGATCACTCTGATAAAGTTGCTCTAAGTTAGTATAACTGATTTAACTTTTTTATATATGAAAAATGTATAATGATTTAACCTTCTGTATACCCAGCAAAGAAAGCTTTTGGGTCTATATGTTGTTACAAATGCTGATCTAATTTAAAGAACCACAAACACAATCGTCCACTATGGCCACCATTGTTCTCATACACTATTTGTTCCAGCTCTTCATGCATGAAAATAGTGATGCTTGCTTTCGTCTTCATTGAGCTTCTTAAACTTCCTTTAAGAACAAGATGTATATGAGTCTCTTCCCAAGTATCTTTGCATGCAGCTACAGGCGTAAGAAAAATGAATGTGCCGAGCCAGGGCCGCTTCAGCAATATAAATGAATCTCAGACATCCATGCATGTGCATGAAAACTCCCCGTGTGGTGGCAGGGAACACATGAAGAAAAATGCTTTTTGTGATTAGAAGTAATATTAGGAGAAATTGAATTGGATTTGATGATGATGTGGAGACACTGGCAAAATTTGGTTGGCTGAGTTTCACTATATATCATGAGTGTTGGAACCTAACAACTTCTCTTCCTCTCTTTGAATTTCTGTGAGTTGAACACCGGACCGAGTAATCTTGTTCCATTCATTTTCAACTCTAAAAAACACCCACTGGAAGCGCCGGAGCATCTCCAACAGAGAGATGGCAAACACTGTTAAGTAGTTATGGCGTAAATGGGCAGATAATTTGTATGTCCACGAACCGCGCAGAATGAGGTTGCTTCCAATTACCCAAAAGTATACCTGCAAAGCAACTCAGGAATTAGATATGTCAAATCAAATGAACATATGTTGCAAAAAAGATGCATTGTTTTCTTACCCATTGTCTTCCATAAATCAGGTTGGAAACAAGACTTGGTTTGTTGAATTTGAATATGCGTGAAAAGATGCTGCAAGACAAGAAAAATAAAAATAAAAATCTCAATACAAAGCAAAATCAGGGCAAAAACTTGTCATTAAAGCGGAAGTGCACCAGGCACCCCATGTGCATAGAGCTGTCAATTTTGGCCCAGCTCAATGGGTTAAGCACGATGAGCTAGTGTTTCGGGCTGGGCTGGACTCGTTAAATAGAGGTCCAAAAAATAACTCGGCCGTTTTGGCCTAGGCCAATGGGCTAGACTGAGCCTCTTTTTAATGGTTTTTAGATAGTTTTAATGGTTCCCTTTGTTAAAAGTCGAACAGGATTGGGTTGGTCCGGCCCACTGGCCTAGTGTTTTGGGTTGGGCACTACAAAACTGCAAGCCAGTAGATAACTGGACCGGCCCAATCCAGCTTGTTTTTGCATTTTGCCCGTTGGGCTGGACTAGGCCGGACCAGGTGGCCCGATTTGACAGCTCTACGCCTCTACATGTGCATGCTAATTTGTTTCTTTATTTTAACAAGATTTAAACTTTAAATATTCGTAGATGTAATACTCGAATCTGTGCAAAATTGCAAAGTCTGCTACTCTGTTACTATAAATTTGAAAGGGAAAGATGATGGATTAGTTAGGTACCTTAAATCCCAATCTCTGGTTATATCCCAGTAAAACGAATAGAGTGAATTAATGAGACTTGAGAGAAGCCACAGTGGCCGATAAAGGGTTGTCCATTTCTCAGGTAAGACATGATATTTAAGAGCTGAAAGAAAAATAACTGGGACTGCGGTCGAATATTTTAAAGCTGGAAAATAAGAGTAAGTGGTATTAGAATACTAGGACATAAAGCAATTGTAGTGAAAACAAGCCATTATATAAAATAAGCCAACAACAAACAACATTGCACAAGTAATGTTGAACATCCTAAAGGGATCTTATACACTTAAGATTAAAGACCAACCTTATTCTAGCACATTAGTTTCATAGTGGTTATTTTATTTGGTCTTTAACTAGTGTGGAGGATTGGTATCTGATTGTAAACCAAACCATTAGTTCTGATTGGTACTGTTGAGAGTTCCACGTGAACTAGAGATGTACTAAGGTGTGCTTATAAGGTTTGGGTAGTCCTCACCTTACAAGTTGGTTTTGTGGGATTGAGTAAGCCTCTAAGCCCAAATTCTAAGATGATGTCGGAGCTTATCCTAAATTTGGGCCAAGAGCTTTATTATTTCACCCGCATTGTTCCACACTCTCTTCTACTCCTAAGTGTGACAGGGTGTTGAGATCTCGATTATTCCACCTGCATTGGTCCACATTTCAGATGTCTATTTAGGCACCAAGTCAGATTTGTGGGGTTAAATTAGGCTCCAAACCCAAATTGAAAGAGATATCTCATTAAGGGATCTTAAACACCACAGGGATCTTATACACTTAAGATTAAAATAAAGTCACAGTTAATATGCATGAATAAGTTAACTAACACAAAAAATGCATTAGTTTGACAAACAAAACAAGTTGTCTCAAGCTATATGACAACCAGCAAAAACGCCAGTCAATTTTAATTGCAATTTGTTCAACATCAAAGAATACAACCACTCAACCAGGACATCTAACATTTTCAAGAGAACATAGGAAAAAGCTATCAAGAGCAATTACCATTGAACAGACAATTTTTTCTTTGGTATCTTTGTATTAGCGAACATTGCAATAAGCGCCATAGATAAGGAAGAACAAGAACTATTGGTATTGCAATTGGTGACTACCACAAACTGAATCAGCTTCAAGCCAAGCAATTGTGGCAACCTACATATTGATGAAAAAACAATATTCAAGGTCCAGCCCAATTTGATCTATTACCATGTAAATCAATACATCAACATAATAGAAATAATTGGAAAATATAGATTGACAAGTTACTAGCAAAAAAAGAAAATTCGGTTTGATTTAAATCATACCTGTCTGTTTACCATTCTACAAACTGAACGCTCCAAATCTGAAAACACCTGTATGCAATGAACAGTTAGGAGCAACAAATAGGAGTTGATTGTTAACAAAGAAAACACCAGGAAAAATCACAGCAGTATGTGTTTTCCTTTTTCTTCAAGAAAATGATCAAAGTAGTAAGGTGACAATCTAAATATACAAATTTCTAAGCACTTAGAAATTGACATTCATAAAGTAAATAGAAAATGCATCAAGAAATGTGCTATTAGTCTATGTACAGTACCTTTGCCATGGAGGTTAAAATATCAGCCAGGAAAAAGTCGGAAATGAAATTGGCTGTATGAAGAAAAGAACCAGTATTTGTGAGCCAGATTATATGCTTAATCAACCATCAGAAAACCAATAAAAAAACTGATAGGAACTAATAAATAAACTACTCAGAAATATTAAAACTTGACTCAAACTAGTAGCTCTCAGATTAGTAACTTCACATCGACAAACTAAAAAGAACCTACAGAATATAAGTAGGTGCTTTAAGAAAGTAATCAAATGCAGATAAACACTCAAAATTCGATATCTGCCATGAGAGTCAAGAACCTTGCCTGCAAAGGAAAGCTATCCATAATAATGTCCTCAAAAAAGTACATGAGGACAAATAAAAAATATCAAAGGAAAGATCAAGATTGCTGCAACAAAAATATAGAAAGTACCTGCAATATGCATATTAGATCATCAGAAAATATGGTTGACAAAAGATTATTACAGAAAAGATCATGGGATATTAAATTAAGACACCAGCTTTTACATGAAAGCATAACTAAAAAGCCCCAAAACACCGATACAAAGAAGCGACAATTACATCTACATATTATGAAACCAAAAGACACAAAAAAATTATATCAAAACAACTCAATGAATGTCATGTTAAAGGAAACAGTCAAATTCAACTGGTTGTGAGGAGATAGAACTAAAGGAAAGAACAGGCAGATCTTGAACTGGTTGAGAAAGCGACCAGCGATACTTCCCCATGAGAATAGAGATAGAGATAAGCAGTCATGCTAGTAGGGACAACGATTGTCATCCAAGTGCTACACTGAAAATAACACAAGAGTTGAAGTTAATATATAAACATGAATAATGCGTTTTACGCTTCATAGTAATAATAGCATGATAGGATATTAAATAAATTAATAAAGTGTAAGAGAAGGAAATGAGAGTTTGT
This sequence comes from Oxytropis ochrocephala, assembly GCA_020916435.1. Classification (NCBI taxonomy): domain Eukaryota; kingdom Viridiplantae; phylum Streptophyta; class Magnoliopsida; order Fabales; family Fabaceae; genus Oxytropis; species Oxytropis ochrocephala. The sequence continues at coordinate 12,785,490 of CM037091.1, forward strand.
TGTAACCACTTGCTTATGTGGCAAAGTGGAGGAAAATGTGTGCATTAGTTGAGTGCTATAAATAGTAGTGGGAGGGACATTAGAAGGTAACTAAAATTGAGAATAGACCTAGGGTCTTTGGGAGAGATTAGGCCTCTATAGTGCCTTAGGTTACTTTATCTTCATTTTCTCTTGTATTTTCAGTTTATCACCATTAATACACAGTTATTATGTTTGATTGAGTCATGAGAAATTCTAGATCCTATCATAGCATCATCAAACCATGTAATTGACACAAAGGAGGAAAAAGGACTTGACTACCTTCCATATCTCTCTATGAGTAAGGTGGTTTTGATCAAGATCAAAAATCTTGGGATAGCTTATACTGGATTGTAGAAATACCCACAAATTTACTCCCCATAGCCAGACCATCATAGTCTGTAGTATAGTAACAACAAACATCAGGCAAAGTTTCACAAAAACTGTATTCAGCATATACCATAAACAGGATAATTAAACCCCTAACTCACCACAAGAAGAAGAGGGTTGTAATACAAAAATGCCTCGTACAAAAATAGATCTAAGTAAGTTTGCATCCATTCTCATGACAGAATCCCAACTAACCTGATAGGTTAAGAAATAATAAAGAATTTTCTCAACAGATGTTCACTGGTACGTGGACAATCATAAATAAGTATAAAATGAAAAGATGGGATTTGACCTTACAACAAATAAGGCCCCATATCAGAAAGAGTGCCACCTGAAAGGTGAAAAGAAAAAAAAAGAGGCAAGAGGTTCATCCAACTGAGATAGGAGACAATTAAATAGGCACCTATATGATACTTCCACAAACTTAAAATTTCAGTCTGTACAAATTATTTTCCAGAAAAAATGTATATTTAAAACTGAGTTCATCTAACACCACTAAGGAACATCTAATAACACGAATGTTGCAACAAAACACTAGCTTGCAGATAAAGTATATAGCACAACAATATTCTTATATGGGTTGTACATGATATACCAACAGACCTTGAACCTCCATAGAAAAGTAGGAGATGGCATAGAACTTTGTATGGGTGAAATCACGTTCTTCATTGTATGAGACCTTTAGGTCTGTTTCTACAAAAAAATGAAAATAATTTGTCAAAATGGGTGTGGGAGAATAAAGGAAAGCACAACAAAATTTTGGGGACAAAGTGCCCCAAGGGAAGCTAAACAGAAATAACCAATAATTTAAATCCATTGAAGAACTTGGCACTTTCAAACACAAATGGTTAGTTTTTTTCAATATAATCATAAAGGGCATATGGTCTATAAACCTCATGCTATGTGTGAGGTCTAGAGAAGAATTGTACCCACTATAAGGGTCTTTAGTAGGCAGCCATCTGAAAACTCGAGACTTGTGACATTCAGGCTACATCGCGACAACTCCAACCCTTGCGCTAAAACTCCAATGAAGGATACTACTAAGAAAATAAAAAGGGTAAAACATGGCCTAGAACTTAGCATCTTCCTCATCACTAGTGGAGTTCACACTTCATACATAATAATGATTCATATCTACCTAAAGACCCCAATGCTCTATTGAGTTTGATAATGAAGATCACCGCTAAGTTCTCCACGGGAAATAATTTGTAGTTCTATTTTATTTTCCAAGTTCACTGTAAATTGCTTAAAATTTTCTTCAAAAGTTTAACAAGTTCTTACTTATAGCTCATTAAATCTTCCTGGCACACAGATTAACACAAGGCAGGCATGACATCTCCATTTACACCATGCCATGATTTGGTGTATTTAAGCTTCAACTGCTAAATTATGTTTGTGGAGATCACGAAGGCCTTTGCCTGCTGCCCAAAAAGCGTCTTCAACTTCTGTGCATACATCATATGCACTAGGATGCGCACCTTAACACTAATTATTTTCTACTCGTAAGATTATACCATTATCATTACAATCCATTAAGAAACTCCTAGTTTATTACAGTAATCAATTTTGGACATTTAAATAGTTTGTTTCATATAATGGATGGAACTTACAAAAATGAAGATACTAAGCTAAGGAACAAGAAGGTAGCTCTGTTGGTGAGCTAAGGGACATGAAGGAGTTTGAAGAAGGAGGTCGAGTTTAAATCCACGAAAACTAACATTTCCCCTACCTCTAACTAATTATTAACCACTAACATTTGCCTATCAAAAACAAAATCTATGAAAAACCCACATTATACATGCAAAATTCAACATCCCACATGAAAACCTCAAAATTTCAGCATGCACCACAACAGGAGCAAAACCAGTTCTTCAAGAAATTATTTAAGCTACCCCACATAAGAATTAAGAAAAACTAATCATAGTCCACTCGTTTAACAAGCACAGTAGTAGAAGCAAATCCATTTCCAATTCTTCAACAAAAAAATAATAATTCAAACCCAAACAAACACAACCTTAAGCAGGCACTATGCAACAATCTAAGCAGTAATCACATAGCAAGGATCAACCATTCCACATAACAGAAGCCGTCAAAATCAAAACTTGACAATCACCCATCAATCATAGAGACCTTATATCTCTGAAATTCCAATTATCAACTTCCGGGGTTGGTTTTGTCAAAAAAAAAAACTTCTGGGGTTGAAGCAAAAAAAACAAAAATTGGGATTGAATTATCAGATCAGTTACCTGTTGTTGTAGTCAGTGAGTCCGATCTATCTGAAAGCAGAATTAAGAGGACAGCTGCATGAGAAGAGAGAATGATGATGCGTAAATCTCAAAGCACGTCGCTTACTTGCATTGTTTTGTTGGCATTGAGATTTGGAGAAAAGAAAGGCGTTCCAATGGCAGTATTGTTATTTTACCCGCCACTCTGTCTCTGTGCTACCAATTCTGAATTCTGATTTCTACGCTACCGAGAGAGAGAGAGAGAGAGAGAGGTTTACATTTGATTGCTTATCAAGTACAAGGAATGGTTACTGTGCTCAACAAACGTTTTCATCACTTCTGTTGTTTTGGCTGAAAATGGAAAACAATCATATTAAAGAGAAATGAATTTTGTTTAGACCAAAAAAAAAAAAAAAATAAATTTTGGTAAACATTTTTATAAATCTTTTTGAGTGAATATCAATTTTGTCCTTGATAAAAAATTTGGCACCCACTTTGATATCTGAGAAATAATGAATAATGTGATTGTCTCTCTAATGATCTTTGTCAAAATAAACGTTTAGACATATTTTACTCAATAACACTTTAATGAAAGCCCAAAAAGAGTGTAATAATCATGAGAAATGAGGGCCCAGGGGCCTAAATCTGGCTAATAATCTTCTTATCAGAGCAGCTTTACTTAATACTTTTGTTCTTAGTGTTCATTTAGTTCTATATATTACAACTTTGAGTATAAAATATATCAGTGTATATATTAACTTAATGGGGCCAGGAGTGCAGTGGCTCACATCTCCATAAAGATCCATGCTTTGGGTAGGAGTCTCTTAGAACTGTCGATGTTCAGGATCGAATCTGCCTTGCTGCCACTTAATAGCGGTGTTAACACGCACATTTAAAAAGAGTGATTTTAATCCCTAATTTTGTTCTATCTAGTTCTTATTTTTAGTCATTATCGTTTGTTTATGTGTGTCTCATTCATCTTTTTCACTCCCACACCTAAACACCATATATGATTTTGTAAACCTTGTTTATGTGTGCACAATCATCTCTTTGCTTCATCTTGAAATGCAACGCCAAAGGGCAACAATACTACCCTAAATCCAAAGGAATACCAACAAAAAGCACGTGCTTGGGACCCACATGGGCGATGAAATTGCCCAAATCACACACCATAAAATCGCACAATATCGCGCATAGGAAATGTGGAGTACCACCGGAAAACATGTGAAAGCACAAAATCGCTAGCAACTTAGGCGAGGTTCTTACATTATTCATATAAGGAAGCAACCACCTTCTTGGCGAAGAACAACGATCCACCACGTTTGAGCTTCACATGTTAAATGTGCATTTTCCTATTTATGAGCCATTTTAGGTCATTTTCAATTTCATTCTATTTGCATGGCCTTATAATAATGACACGGTGTAGGAAAATAATGGTACATTCACTAAAATGACCGAACATATCGACACTTTGACACGTAAGAAAACAATTTTGACATAAGAGTGTCACTATACCATCTTTAGAAGCAAAACCTCGATCCAATGACCATGATCATTGCGAACAAGCTCACTTGAACACATCTCACCACACGAAGAGCAACTCCAATCAATATTGAGCTTGATGAAACCGGCGGTGGTAGGATGCCACCTAACAACGGTGGGAGGATGCCACACTGCAGGCTCGAGGGGAAAGGATTAAGGGGATGATCTGAGAGTTAATAATCTCCATATGCATGAGCTTAACATGGTGAATGACATGAGTTATCTTCCACAGTGATCAGAGCAAAAGAATTGTTTCTCCATCTCCATAGCCACCATAGAATGGTGAGGAAGGAAGGGACAAATCTCCCTAGAGCAATTGCAAAATCAAAGGAGTGAAAGAGTTGGCCTGAATTCCTTGCACATCCATGAATTGGAAATGACGCCAAACCTACAAAGACAAAGAACATTCACGAAAACAATGCATCAAGTCTTCACTTGCCCCCCGATTGAATACTAAGTGCATAAGGCGGCCAACGACCATGTTGCAATGATGTCTCAACTAATTAGTGGGAATAGCTCGGTGCATACAAAACAAACAAAAATTGCAATTTAGCACATGCCTTCAACGTCCATATCCAACGTTAGTCATCATTCCCCTACGACCTGTTCTCGAAATTAAGCCAATTGTAAGTTGATGAGGACATATACCTGCCTTACATGTAGCTGTCCAGACCTATTGATTGTGGACGTGAGGATTAAGAGTACTAGGGGTAGAGTGTGAGTCTACCAACAACTAAATAGAAGTAGGAATCAAAATCATAAATTTATCCCAAGACCAAGTGTCGACAGCGCACACATCATTTATCTGTAACTAAGTATCTAAGATGTTGATAAAATCTAATAAGTGACAAAGAGGCATCAGCGAAGTGCGTATTTTCACGTTAATCTCATTTTGATTTTGTTCATTTTTAATCCATTATTAATAAATTTCTACCGACTCTTTTTTATCTTTTTGCAAAACAACTATTTTAATACATTTGAAATATTTCCTTTTATTGAGTTTGTCCTTTTTATTTTATTGCATTTTTGCAATTTTCAACGTATATAACAAATATAGTATCACATGTGTGTATGCATCGGTAAAAAACTAATAATAATTGTAATTATAAGATAATAACACTAATTTATTTTTGACAAACTTTTTTCAGAAAAATATAATAATTATTATTGTTATTATTATTCTTGTTGACAAATTTATTATTATTATTATTATTATTATTATTATTATTATTATTATTATTATTATTATTATTATTATTCATACTCAAATAAAACCCTTTAAACCTTCACCCTTCCATCAAAGTAGGCGCAAAAGAAAGTTGAGTGGATATCTATGGAGAACCAGAAGCAAAGCTCAGAAACTTTCTTGCACTGGTTGCAGGTTTGTTACCATATTTTGTATTATATGTCCAGAGGGCAAAAACATATTAAGCTCTCATATAATTCTATTGTGAATATTGAGAATTGTTTCGTTTGCCTAATTTTGAATTTTGATTTGGTCTTGAATTCAGGCAAATGGGGTTGAGCTACGAGGTTGCAAGGTCAAGTACTGTGATTCCACAAAAGGGTTCGGCATATTTTCTGATAAAGATGTTTCTGATGGTAATAAACTAATACTTTATAGTAGTAGAGTTATTGCTTGTTTTGAATTGGAAATTATGTGCAATTCTATCAATGCCTTTTTTTTATTGCAATCATGGAATATTGAAAATACTCATTTTGCTTATGAAGCAAAAACCATAAAACAGAAGAACCATTCTTCTGAAACAGCAAAAAATTGAGATACTACTTGCTAAGTGTTCATATATGAAATAATAGTTAGCCTAAATGTTTATACTTATGTGCCTTAACTTGTGAAAAAAGAGAATTTGATTTATTTACTTTTTGGAAAAAGGTGTTATGTTGGTTGTTCCACTAGATTTAGCGATTACTCCAATGAGGGTGCTTCAAGATCCTTTTCTAGGACCAGAATGTAGAGCATTGTTTGAAGAAGGAGATGTAGATGACAGGTTCTTAATGATGATTTTACTGACTGTGGAACGTTTGCGCAAGGATTCTCTATGGAAGCCGTATGTATGGTTAATTGTGCTTTCCTTTATGGTTCCGACTGTGTTAGGAGTTTAACTTACAGAGAGGTTAAAACTTAAAATTTACTCAGATACCTTGATATGCTTCCAACCACATTTGGAAATACACTCTGGTTTAGTGATGAGGAACTTCAAGAGCTAAGAGGAACAACATTATATCGTGCAACTGAATTACAGGTAATTTATCATGGAACTCATCTTTTGATACCATCAACAATTTGATTAAAACTGTGCTTTACCTACTAACTGTCTTATCTTGCAGAAGAAAAGCCTGCAGAATTTGTATGAAACTAAAGTGAAGGATTTAGTGAAGAAACTCTTGACTTTTGTGGAGATTGGAGAGGTATGTGTTGGATAAAATTGTATTTTTATTGATTAGATTATGTTTTTAAGCGGTTTATTAAGTAAATGACATAGTTAAGTCACCTGTTGAAATATTGATGTCTTATAGTATGTGCTATGATAATTGATAAGTCTTTTCCTAATAAGTCCTATTCAAGACACTTTATGATATACCATGCCACCATAAGTACAAGATTATAGGATTCGAAGCATCTTTTATACAGTGTTATTAACACATTTACATTGCTTTTGTCTAATTATGCTTTAACTATTAGCAGTAAATAACTAAATATTACTCATTCTACTTCTACATTCAAGGTAGCTATGTATCTTGTCAACTATGTTCAGGGTGATGAATTCATTGAATTGAAATGTATTTTAGATTCTGTTATTAAGCAGCAATTTCTTAATTTTAGCTAAATCCTAAACATACATTTACGCTGCTTCTCTTCTGCCTGGCTTGTTTTTTCAGTGAGGTGTGCTATGAAGATTTCCTTTGGTATGTACTTCTAGTGAACTTGTATATGAGTATGACTTCAATTTAATCCTTGGAGTTTTATAGAGGACTTGCATTCATGCTAGGGCTAATTCAGTATTTTGGACCCGTGCTTTGAACATTCCAATGCCACGTTCTTACGTATTTCCAGAAGCGCATAAAGTTAATGACAAATGCTTGCCTGAAGCTGATGAAAAGGTGAGTCCATCTCTGTGTATGTGTGCGTGCGCGTGTTTGTCTTGGTGTGTTTTAACCAGTTTCCAGCGGTGTCTCCTGTTGCGTGTCCTATGGAGTGGTAACCATTTATTATTTTTCTTAATTTGGGAGTTAAAACTGATATATAATAGGGAAGTTTTATTGCAGGAAGCCAGGTCACAAAATCTGACAATCTAACCAAGGAAAGCGACACATAGCACGGTGCAAGGAGACATTGTTTGGGTAGAGGTCTTGTCCCTGGCATTGACTTTTGCAACCATGGTAAATTGTTGCTTCAAGCCCTGGCTTTTTGCTTCACTATATCTTTTGAAATACTTTCCATTTTGTTTTTCATTGATTGAAATCTGATTTTTCCCCTTTTAGATATTGTTTGATATGAAACCCATATTTAGGCCTTCACATAACTGATAACACCTTATAAATTTTGGTCATTAATTTCTTGCACAGGATTAAAGTGGATGATCAAACAACCTATATTTGTATGTATATACATGCATGCCTGGATTTGTGCCAGGCTGAATTATTTTCATGCCATATATGATATAGCTATATCAAATGCCTCATGAGGAATATGTGATTTACCTTGATCACATGGCTAATCAGATTTGAAGCCAATAGCAACATGGGAAGTCGATGGAACTGGCTTAAAAACGGGAATTCCTTTCTCCATGTATCTTCTTTCTGGTAACATTCTGTCTGTGCCTTTTCAATCTTGTATGTGTCTCTGATGTTCTAGTAGTTAACTTCATTTCCTTTTTCCCCCTCTCCATTTGAGTAGTTGTCAAATATAAATTGTTGCCCTTTAATCCATTGTTTTCTTGATTGTAAAGCTGCTCAAAGTCCCTTGCAGATTGATCGAGAAATTTCCATTAGTTATGGCAGCAAGGGTAATGAGGTACTTTATATTGTCTCATGATTTTAAGAAAAAATAAAAAAAGATAACCACCTTCCCATGATTTTAAGAAACATGCACACACATTTTTCTAAATGTATGAGCCTTAGTGCAGCTTCTGTTCTTTTGAGGATCGATGTGCAAAGTACTGTAAAGCTTATGTCAAGTGTTACATGGTTTCCATTTTCTCCCTTAATGCAGGAACTTTTATACCTGTATGGTTTTGTCATTAAAGACAACACAGATGACTATCTCATGGTATGGCTTAAATCTATACCTTGCGCACCAAGAGTACAATTTTTACTTAATATGTTTCTTCCCATCCCTTAGTTGTTTTTGTTTGCATAATTCAGTTTCTACTTTTTCTAATCTTTGTTCTGTCCATCTTTATAATGATGGCTGTTGCCCCCTTTGTTTATTGCTATTTGGCAACTTGGAGGTTTTGCAACAATAAATGCAATTAGTTTTGCAACAATAATAGCATTTCATACATTGACATATCATGCCTGATTAATTTTCTCTATTGGCTAACTTCTCAGTTTTATTGTGTTCTTTAGGTCCATTATCCAGCAGAAGCACTTAATACTATTTCTTTTTCAGAGTCCAAAAGCCAGCTTCTTGAAGTGCAGGCATGCCAATAGTTTACATTCAACTTTATGTGATTTAAAAGAAGAATTTGATATATTTCTCCTCAATTTTGTACCATTGATTGTTCTAAAATTTCCTCCTTCTGCAACATCACTTACTGTTTTTGGTTTGTGTCTAACTCTACAGAATGCTGAAATGAGATGTCTTTTACCCAAAACTCTTTTGGATAATGGATTTTTCCTTTAGGCATCCAAAACAGTGGAGAAAATAACAAGTGCAACCAAGTTGGCAACTATAGTTGGAGTGGTCAGCGCAAGATTCCATCATATGTAAACAAATTGGTTTTTCCTGAGAAATTTATGACTGCCTTGAGGACCATAGCCATGCAAGAAGATGAGCTTTTCAAGGTTTCCTCCATGCTGGAAGAGGTGCAGTTTGTATGCAACATTTTATTTTCATATTTTCCTTGGAATGTAAAACTTAGCTCAATTTTATCTAATTCAATATTAATAACATCATCGATTATTCCACCTACATTAGTAGTAGTCCACACTTTAGATGTTCAATCTTAAATGTGAGTTGGTGTTAAGAGTCCCACATTGACTCGAGATCACGATCAACTATTCTTAAAAGGCTTGGAAAGTCCTCACTTTAGGCTAACACATTCTAAGAAATACAGTTTTCTATTCTTTCTATGCAGCTTGTTGGACCTGAAAGGGAGAGACAACCATCTGAAATAGATGTCCAATCAGCAATATGGGAGGTTTGCGGTGATTCTGGAGCTTTACAATTGCTTGTTGATCTTCTTCGTGTCAAGTGAGTGCCAGGAATAAATAACATAACAACCATAAATGTTGTTAGGATCATGAGATAGTTGATCTATGACTGCTATATTGCATGCTTCTGATTGCAACTTGATTTTACAAATGATGTTGAATGCTCTTTTTCATATCCAATGTGTTGAAATAATGACTTGCTAGAGTGCCAACATTGTGTATGTTATGTGAAATGCCTAATTGATTTCACTGCATTTAAGGTTAATGAATCTTGAAGAGAGTTCCGGAACAGAGGAAAGTGACTTTGAATTGCTCAAGGAAGCTGTTATTATTGATAGCCAGGAAGAGAGCAAACAGTGCACGAGCAATTTAAGGTTCAAACTACTGTACTACTACTCCGTTACAGAATATAAACAAAAACTGGTCAACAGAAGTTGATGCATCTAGTTTGAATTTTGAACATCAAAGCAAAGCTTGCATTCCACAATCTATAATTTTCCTGCTCTATGTTGTAGTTGTAGTATTTCTAATAGTTATTTTTTTCCTTGCAGAATGGAGAATGAGTCAAAGGAAACAAAGTTGATGACCAGAAACAAATGGTCTGCTATAGTATATCGGAGAGGTCAAAAGCAACTAACTCGACTATTCTTGAAAGAAGCAGAACATGCTCTGCAGTTATCACAGAATGAAGAGATGAGTGTTACTTGATAACATAAACCATGCCACATTGTAAAGTCCTCTTCTTGTTCCTTGATCTTTAATCCAAGTTAGAGTTTACTCTTTGTCATTAATAATCAGATATGAGGTTTCTATGATAAACATTATGAATAACTTTATTCTTGTTATACTAAACTCGAATTACAATAATTACCTAACAAGTTTGAATTTTCTTGATATTGTGACTCATTTCCTTTGAATAAATTCAGAAATGCCAATTCTATGATCCTCACTGTTTAAGCAATAAAAACATGTTAATCATTTTTAAAATTAACATCAATTAGTTTTAAACATGTTTAGGCTTTGTGGAGGTTTTCCTGCCTGTCAAATTTATAATGAAATGCTTCTTAAACAAAATGAAATGAGGAAGGATTAATATTGATAGACATAGATTCATATATGAACATCACAAACAGATATTCACCTAGCATTGCCTCCAACCAATCAGTACGTAATTGATTAACCAAGCTAAATTAGATTTTCAGAAAACTTGCTACAGCCAGCCATGTTAATATACCAAGTTTTAAGTCCATTTATCAACCTCCTAGCAACCAGCCTACTAAATAAGCAGCAGCTGCTGCTATAGCACCAGTGAAAACAGTGATGATCATAGAGAACATCATGTTTTTACCAGAAATCTTGCCCTTGCCACCCCAAGAATAGCAAGGCCAAGTGCAGAAAAAGACAAGCACTAACGAACTTAACCGTTTAGTTTGTCTGTGAACAGTATAAGGATGATGAAAGACAGCAGAGAATTGAACCAAAGATCATGAATGATGTAAAGGTGATAAGGCCATTCTTCCATGGCTTCACTTCTTCATCTGCTGGTAACATTCCTTTGTCAGCTACCATTCTCTGATCCACCATTATGTCTTTGTATTTTGTAAATATATTCACAACCTTGCACCAAACAACAAAGTGAGTTCAGAACTTTGAAATGATTTGTCATTTCCTATCTACTACCTCTCAGTCCACTTCATTTATAAGCGATGCGGTTATTGATGAGCTTAAAAGCTGAATTGTTTATTGTAAAGTGGGCGAGAAAAGATATTATGAAGACCAACTATGTTTGAAACATTGAGTTTAGTGAAGTTTTTGTTACAGTGGTTGCATCATTGTAGTCCATGCCAAGAGCTTCATAATATCTGATCAACTCTGTTTGTTCATTGCTCCTATGATTCATGACATCCCATTCTGTTACTCTCCTTTCCTCGACGACCACGTCTCGCTCAGAGCTGGCTGATACTATGTCTCCAAACCCCATTGATATTGCATCAGCTACTAGGTTTGCAAACCCAAGAACCAACACATCCCCTACATTCAGAGAATATAACATGTACACTTATCTTGTGAACAATGGCATAAGAAAGATAAATAAATATAAACATTCTGGTTTTCTCCCTATATATACAAGTGTACTCAATCTCTCTCTCTCTCTCACTCACTCTCATTAACAGACATGCATAAAATCAAATAATTATTAATGCTGTTTATCTTTCTAAACACTAGAATGTGATGACTTTTTAAGATAATAAAAGAAAGATTCAACTACCCTTTTAATTGAAAAATCACATCAAACATTTATAATTTGCAAAAGAAGTTGAACTTAAAAAGGAACAAGAAATATATATACCAGAAGAACTAGTGCTAGCTGAGATGGATGAAATGAGAGAAAAACAAGTGATAATTGCATCAAGCCCTCCATAAACTATACTCTTTACATATTCTCCATTCCAAGGTTCTTTTGGTCTTTCACCACCACCACCACCACCTTCCTCCACCACTTGGAGGAGCCTTGTGGTGTTGCTAGTGCTACCATCTCTCTCACCCATTATCACTTTTTTTTTTTTTTTGATTCTTTTTGGTTGAGATAAGTAAGAGTGATAAATTTTCACTTTTCAGTTTTGACAGTGATGAATCGCAAAGGTTATTCTTTATTTCTTTAACGTTTATCAATGTGTCTGTCACTTTGCATGTCGATGCAGGAACACGTAGCCAAAGAGTGGAATTTTGTATTCTTTATTCAAGCCAGGGACGTGATTGACACGTTTACCTCATCACCACATACCCACCGTTTTTAGCTGTATACTACTACAGTACTACACTACTAGTTCACATTTTTGTTTTATGGTCAATAAATACTAGTCTTGCACATTATTGCATAATATATATAATATGTTATAAGAATGTATTTTCTAATGATTTATTAATTTTACAATATATATACAAATTTGTATTATGTCTATTTCATAAAACACGTCACGACTTGATATTTTTCTAATGACGATTTGATTGGTTTAATTATTGAATAAAAATATTGTTTTTATATGATAAGCAAATAATATGTGATGTGACTATTTTTGTTTGGTAGTGTCGACTTGGCTTATTTAATCGGCAATAATGTTATGTAACAAAAAATGAAATAAAATTTCTGGCGTAGATTAGCAAGAGTTTTTAGATTATTAATCAGCCTCTTTTTTTTTGCGGTTTGAGGTATTGATTAAAAACTTAGTTAATTGATCATTTGGTTAATGACCTAAAAAACTTAATTAATTGATATTGTAAGTTAGTTTTTGTCTAAATTATTTTTGTCCAAATAACATCGTTATTTAATCAGCCTAACTGTTTTTCCAAAATTATTATTTTGATTGCTATTTTATTTTTCACAATTCCACACTTTCTATTTCTTATAAATTTTGTCCACACAATTTTTTAATTATACTTTTAACCCTCCAATGTGGTTTATTGTATTTTAGCCTCTTGCTTTACCAAAATTGACAATTTCTTAGACCAATTGAGAGAAAAAAAAAAGAGTAAAATTTTAAGATATCGATAAACAAAAAGTGCAATTAAAAGAATATGGTGACTAAATCTCGAAATTAACATTTATCACTCAAATTTAAACGATTCTTATCTCTAAAAAAAATAGTGCAATTCTTACACACAAACATCTCTGCATAAAGGCTCAATTTGTTGTGATATATCCACCTTTTAATTTATTTTCTTATCACAGTGAAGATAAACCTACCAACCAAAACATTAATAAGAGTTTGTGACTAACCACAATTGAGTATACATCTAAATTTGAATCAAAAAACAATATATTGGACATCAAATTCCTTCTTTTCCTTTTCCTTTAACATGATATATGGAAATTACACAGAAATTATGATTTTTAAAATAATAACAGTAAATATAAAAATTGCATGAACCACATTTCATAAACTACTAAACCAATGGCCTCCTTTCATCATCTTGTCCTACAGAATCTGACAGGTTCCCTAACTCTTCATCTTCATTACTAGATTTTGCACTATTGTTGGCTCTAGAAGAAGAGTTCAATGACCTTTTGTTGACACTAGGTTTATTCTCAGGTAACATCTTCAATGTGATTCCCATGGCTATGAGTAATAATCCACTCCCATGTTGTTCTGTTAATGGTTTTGTAAATATCAAGTATGATAATAGCAATGTTACTGCCTTTCTTGCTGTTGTTATCTGTGATCAAATTCAATGAATGGAAATCAATTACATTAAGTTAAGAAGATCACATACATAATGTGAATAAAGTTAGAATATCATCAATTAATGAGTAACTTAAAGGGTGGTGGTGATTTTAACATTAGTGATTTAAAGTGACTTAAATGGTGGATAAAAAAATATCCGGTTTGTGTGCGATCGGACGATCGGACAATCAATAAGCTAGGGACCGTTAGATTTTGATCAAACAATCCAGATTTCAAAGTCAATTTTTTTATCAAACTAAAACTAAAAACTGCTCTTAAATCTGAATCAGTCTATTCTTAATCAAGCGCCCGATTATTAATTGGGCGGCTCCAAACTCACTGACTGCACACATTTCCAAGTGCATTAAATCCAAATACTTAAAAAGATGGTATGAGTTTTAATTTTGGGATCATTCCATTGTGCCAAATCACCTACTTTCAGCTCAAATTCAAGGATATTTAATAGCATGCAAAGGTTAATGAATTTGTCATTGTAATAAATAGCATTTATGATCACACACGGGTGGCTGATTTTCACATGAGAGTTATTAATGTTAGGACTAAGGAGCTTGTGTGATGATGGGGACCAAACTGACATAATTGAAAGAAGGAAATGTCAGTGATAGTAAATTTACCATGGCTGTGGTGGCAGCACCAAAAATGGCAATGAGAGAGAGGACAGAAACTTGGCCTATGAATGTAGCCATTGCTTCAAAGACTAACACACCATACACATAGGGATGCTGTAAGGACAAGAAAAGAAAAGTGTTATTCTTCTTTCTGATAAGAAAAAGCATAGTAGAGTAGTGAGGTAAAGGAACCTGTTTTATTCCAAATTTACCTGTGAACATGAAGTCCATGCTTTGAATAATTCTCCTGTAAAAAGCATTGGTGGGATTAAGAAAGGTAACCCCACTACTGTTGAGCAAAAGAGCATCTCCATCTGTGTTAACAACCATAAAAAATTATAAGAATTTTATATGATACTAATATATAATGATTTAGTTCAAACAAAGTTTTAAATTGTAGTCGCAATTGCATCGCGATTCATGATACTGCAGTGTTGACAATCACAGTCAACTACGACTAATGCGACCTCGGTAGTGGTCACGAAAACACGACCTCGATGTAGTGTTTTATAAAGCTCTCCCAAACATTTTCACAATTGCTTATGTCAATAGATAAACCCAAATAAGCCGATTCAAAACAGATCCTAAAATCACAAATTTGACAAAAATGCATATGTAGGAAGAGATGGAAAATCACCTGAGTGGTATCAGGATTCATAGTGAAGATAGCTTCTTGAAGATTACCAAGAAAGAATCCATAACCAAAGCACCAGATATCATAACAACACCAATGACACTGAAATTAGGTGATGTCTGTGCATCTGCTAATGTAAATAGAATCAAGCCAACCACCAAAAGTACTGCTGATATATATTCATGCATTGGATACTTCCTTCTCAAACCAGGGATAAAGGCACCCATTATCATCACTGGCAGAACCTATAATAATTGCATAAAAATGGATCTATTATATTTCAATACTCAATCTTCAATTAACTATATAACATGGTGACAAAGTTTTATGGGCAGAAAAACAGGTTAGAATATTTTAAAACATGTCTCACCTAATTTGGAGCTTTTGAACTATAAGTTTGATAAATCAAAATTGATATGAGCACTTAAATGCTATGAAGCCTGAGACACGAACACAAACACAAACACCAGATCGACAAGGACACGAATCTGTGAGCGCAAGTTTTAATTTGAAAAATAAGTAATTGAACTGCGGTGGACACGTATTCAGCCGAAAATGTCGGTGCTAAAAATGGGACAAAAATGGGTAAAGTAAAAGAGATAGGTGGGTTACCTTTGTGGATTTGAACATGATTTGTGCAGGGTAATTAAGAAAAGCCAAAGAACCCTTTGTTAGGCCATGTGAACCCATGAGAACAGCAGAAAGTTTCACATAAGTTTTCCATGGGTTCACCATTTGCTTGCTTGTGAAACCTTGGAGGTAAATCAGAAATAGGTAAACAAACCCTTGAATAAATGTGAAGTACCAACCATAGCTGAAAAACAACAAAACCATTTCATCTATGAGTATCCATTGAAAGCTAAAAAAATCAGTAACTAATAATACAGAAACAAGGTGATGAATATGAATATGAAATTCACCTAAAATGAAGCCTGTTGTACACATATTCCTGAAAAATCAGACAAATAAGAAAACAATTAGTATCAAATACCAAATTACTAGTAAGATAATACATTCACACTAATAAAATTATTAAGATTTAGAAATCAAAAAGGAACAAAATATAAAATTGAGAAACTAATGTTCCTGGAAAATTAAACCTTAAGCTTCTGATTATGAAAGATAACAAATTTACCAAATTATACAAAACAAAACCAATTTAACCTCTTCTACACACACAATGAAACCAAAAAAATATCAATCAAATTCTTTTTTCTTTCTCCTCATATATATCATTGCTCATATATTTCTGCAAACCCATTTAGAAGAAACTGTAAAAACAAAAAATAATTCAAGAAAAGCAAAAGAGAACAGAGTATGTGTAAGAGTGTAATAAATTGATATATATACCTCACAGATGCCATTAACAAGATATCCAAAAAAGAACCCAGATGAGCAAATGAGGAATTGCTTCCATTTGGGTTTATCAGAAAGTGAAATTCCAAACAAACTACGACCTTGTTCTTCGTTCTTCATCTGTTCATTACCTTTCTTCTATTCAATCTCCAAACTTGACACCGACCCAAATTCCAATTCAATAAAAAGATTATATCTTTATAACTCAAATCATCAGAATCGGAAGAAGCTTATTAGCCTAGAAACTCTGCATGTTGACTTTATCAACCCCAAAGAAGAAGAAGAAAAAGAGAGAGAGAGAGAGTTTTAATCGCACAAAACGGAAACTTGATTTTCAGACTAAGCAGGCATTTACTTTATGCATGGATGGAAAGTTTAGAGAGAGAAATTAAGAGAGAGTATGTATGTGAATGTGTGTGTGTCTTGCAATGCAATTTAAGCTGTCTTTAAGTAATGGTAATTGCACATAAGGTGAAAATTAATTTAATTGATATGTATTTTTCAGTATACAATATATATATATATATATATATATATATATATATATATATATATATATATATATATATATATATATATATATATGTATGTATGTATGTATGTATGTATGTATGTATGTATGTATGTATGTATGTATGTATGTATGTATGTATGTATGTATGTATGTATGAATGTATGTATTATCATCATAATCTTTCAATTCATAAAAGCTAATCATAAATTGAGGTAGAAGCTATAATGAAATGAAAAAGCTATACATAGAAAATTATAACATTGTATGTCAAAGAGATTTAACAATTTTTATACTATCAACTAATTAAAAGAAATTACATCAAAAAACTAATTAAAAATGAATTAACACCTATTTAATCTACTGAAATTTCACAAAATTCAATTTAATCATTGATATTTACAATATATCCGAGTTATCCACTTAGACCTAATTTTTATAAAAATGTTTCAATTTATTTGTTTTTTTACAAAATCAGAGACTAAATTGATATAATTTAGGAACTAAATTGAAACATTTTTCAAAAAGGCATAAACTAAATTGGTATATTATAATTGTGGAGAGTAAATTTGACTTTTGTGAAATTTTAGAAACTAATATGCATTTATTAAAAAAATTAAATACCATAACTAGTCTCTGAAATTAAAATTATGATATCAATGATTTTTAAGGACTAAGATAAATAGAATTGAGTAAATATTTTTATTGATGTGTTATTTCATAATCGATTGAGAATGTTATCCAATAGAACTTGGATGAGATAATAAGAATATTTTTCAACTTAATCAACATTATGATTCAAATTCAATGTTGAACATGCAACAATATTAGTCTTGCATATACCCAAAAATAGTCTCCTTTAAATATTTTATTTTTTGCCCTTACATGGGCAGTTATGTCATGTGGAATACATGCATATTCAGACCTTCATTTTTTTAATATAGGGGTTAGGGTAGTATAGGAATGATTTAGGTAGGGTCCATTTAGTTGTACTTTAATTCAAGGATTTCAATATGTAGTAACTGTTAGTCCGTTACTTAATTCCTGATTTTTATATTCATATAATAATAAGAAACTAAATATTAGGAGGATGACTCTTTGGATTACTATCGAGCAAGTAACCAAAATTTAGAGTAGAAAGTTTATACAAGAGAATTGAAGGGGGTGTGTGAAGGAAAAAGGGGTGGGGTAGAAAGTGTAAACACAGGGCAAGCTCCGTATCTAACAATTTTGTAAACTTAAATAATAATAATAAAAAGACTAAATATTGATGACGTAAGGTATATTTCCCCCTAAAAAAAAGGCCAAAAAAAAAGGTCTATCACAGTGTTGACCAAAAAGAAAGAAAAAAGGTCTATGGCACTTATTATTACAGCTAGACAATATAAAATACTCCTTTCCCTTCAATCTCTTTTATTTGAATTTTTTTTTGTGTATTTTTGGGTCTTAATTATAAAAAAGAAAAAGAAATATTTTTAAGGTGTGTTTTTTTTATTAAAAAATCCACTTCCATCTTTTGAAGCTTCTTTTTACCTTCTCATGTTGTGCTTTTCTCAGCACATGTTATTATTGAGATTAAAATGATTTGTTTATGTATTAAGATCATTCAAGAAGATTCAATAGAAAACTAATGAAATCAAAATGCTTAAAAGCTTTATAAAAACTATTGTTTGTTTTCATCAAAACTTTTACCTAAGGATTTTACTTCAACATAATTCTGTCTTGTCTTTGATGCACATTGATAACAGACTTGATAGCACTATATACTTCTATGAATCTCTATCTTGTCTTGGAATATGTGTGGGGCCATGAGTCCTACAGCTAGGCATCATGCCCATTACTTGGTTAGAAAATATAAACCTTGTTTGTTTTGTATTTGTGAAACTCGTGTTCCTTTTGTTAATGCTAATAAGTTTTGAAAATCGTTGGGATGTGATCCTCTTTTGCTTCAAGAGGCTAGGGGTTAATCTGAAGGAATTTGGATTTTGTCTTCTATCAACAACCTGGGATGTAAATTATGGGAACACTTATATCAACTTCAGTCTCATATAAATGGCCCTTGGACTTGTTGAATTTTTACACATTTAACTTCTATTTGTATTGCAGGGGTATCAGCAACTGAGGAGAGGTGCAACTATTGTGAGTCCAGCTAACTTTGGCCCAACCCAGTGATGAAGCTCTGCCAAACAAAAGTATTTTTGGCGGGTCTTGCGCACCCGGACCCGGTCAATATGGATAGCTCGCGGGTCACCTTCGACCCGAGGTATTTAAACAGCTTAACTTGGTTTCTCACCAGAAACCCAAGACTCTTTCTCTCATTTCTTGATTCTTCGGTCTCTCTCTCTTCTTCTTCTTATTCTCTCGAAACCCTAGTTTCTATGGTGGAGCTCTCACCGTTGCTTTGGTGATTGAAGCTTCACCAGCTATGGTTTCTCGTTCAATGATGAGTTGTGATGATGATGATTCAAACCCCTAGTGGTTTGAAGCCCGAATCTCGCAATCGAGATCCAAATCTTCAATTCTCACTTCGCGATAAGCCGATCTTTCTTGCACACCTAAATGATTTACGAAGCGGCTTGATTCAGCAATCAATCGTTGAAATGCTTCTCTTAAGGTATAACTTCTTCCTTACACTTTACGTGAAAATCTAAGTTGTTGTTTGTTGTTGAAACTTCGAAACCTAATTTACAGTGTTGATGTTTTGCATGTACAGCCTTAGAAATCAAAGTTTAACAAGATCAAAAACAAAGGTAAAATCACAGTCTCAATGATTTTCCCTTTGAATCATTTTTCTCTATTAAACCCTAATTATCTAATCATGTTTCTTCTTTACTTGCATGTAACACGATGAGCTTCCAACCTTGGAACTCACCTAGAGATCTTCCACCAGAAACCTTCAAGAACCTCACAAAGGTAAACTCAACTCTCTTGAACCTTTCCTTTCCTTTTCTTCTATTTCAGTCACTGATAATAGTCTCTAACCTTCTTCTTTCTTGTTGTGCGAGTACAACTCCACTTGATTGACAACCTGACCCGAAAAATACACAAGGAAGATTAAATGGAGAAAACGGTTAAAGGGAGTATATTGTAGAGTAGAATTTTGGTAGCTTAGAACACTTAGATCAAAAACAGAAAAATGTAAATTCTATATTAACTGTAAAGTATATCTGTACAATATGTATTTGTATGGACTGTGACTAGCTGATAGAAAATAGTTTGTTGCTACTCAACAAACTAAGTTTGTTACAATAACAAACTAGAGGTAGTTAGTTAGTTAAACTGTCTACATTGTTTGTTTTGTAACTTCCAACGGTACTATTTAAAAATATAGCCAGTTGGGAGTTTAGTTACTCATCAAATCCCATATTAAATGTCTTTCTACCTAAAAACATTTGTCATATTATTACGTATCTTTTTTGAATCTGAAATAAAGTCTAAATTATGTTTTTCTATTACCCTCAAACTTAAAATGTTTTTGTGAATTATAAAATGTATCCAAAGCAAAAGTACTTCAACTTGTAATAATTGTTTTAGCTCTAGTACCACACGTGGAGTGAGGCCAATCTGAATTTGCATTACCTCGTGGTACAATCAACTTGAAATGACCATTGGAAATGTCAAGACTCAATATTTTACCAACTTTAGTTACAAGGGCATATTGGGAAGAATGTAAATTTTACTTACAAATTTTGTACTAATAATTGCATTCCTTAGTTCCCGTGTCACAACCTTAAACGACATCTATCGAGGGATGGAGGGAGTAATTAAGCTAGGGTTGAAACTTAATTATAAATCCAACAGGATTATGTTGAGTGATTTTAAGGAAATACTACTTTCTAGTGAGGTCTCTAGTGGTAACTTCCGACCTGAGGGGGCTATTCTTCTTGCAGAAATGTTATCTAATTGCAACTTCATGGATATTTATTATATCAGGGGTTGTACACTTGGAGAAGGAATACTCATCTAGCTGTTCATGTTGGAAAGAGTCTGGACAGGGCTTTTTCTGATGTGGATTGGCAATTGTCTTTTCCTCATGCTATTGTGGAAGTGTTGCCTCAACATGTATCTGATCATAATCCTCTACTCCTTAGTTGTTCCAAATTCATAGTTATTGGAATATTGTATCATGTGATGTGTTTGAATTGATTAATAAGGTTTTTTTAATGGATGTAATGATCAACAAATAACCAATACTTTGTTTGTTCTGTTATGAAGATTGATGCACCTAAGGCCATGAAGGATTTCTGGCCTATTAGGATTCTACTTTGTTTCACAAAATATCAGTCTTAATTTTATTATTTGAGGGTTGACTTGAGCACTCCGAATATATATAAATCATACTTGAGTCAGAAAATTGTCCATTTCATGCATAAAAAGAAATGAAAAGCCGGTTTCCTTATTTTTATTTTTGGTCAAAAAAATTCTAATCATGTATTAAAAAACCAGGTTTATCTTCCTATTTGCTTTTTTTTAAAGTAAATATATTTATGTTGGTGTTCTAAGTTCATGTATTTGAACTTGTCAAAAAAAAGTTCATATATTTGATAGACGTGAAGGAAATGCTAGTACTGACTTTTTGTTGTTATTGAACACACCTTACATGAAGGAAATTTTAGTGTTGACTTTTTGGCGAAGATGGGCACATGATTCTAATTGCTTCACCGTTCATGATAGGCCTTCTATTTGGTGTCGTTTATACTTACAAGTTTAGACAAAACTAAATTAAAACTTGGATAAAAAAGTAGATGTAAAAATTTAATATTTTAAAAAAATTAGGATAAATGTCATTAGTCATTCCATATATATACTTGCACCAAAAAAATATTCCATATATTAATAACATATGATTTACTTGAAATTCTGGCTCCATAAAGCAGAGTTCTATATTGCTGCTATTTTGTTCTATGCTGAGTACTCTTGCATTTTAGTACTAATATAACTTCATTTCAAATTTTACCTTTTCCCCAAAAGTTTAAAGTCTTACTTAAGAAGTGATATTTATTTTAGCAAACTGAAGCAAATTATGGCAGCACACTACTTTTCTGCAATGATGCAAAGAAGACTCGTTGGGAAGTAATTGGTTAAGAGGATAATAACCCAATTGGCTAAAACTTCAAATTTGAGATGCATCATCGATAACCATAAATAAGAATTTCATTATATGAGCACTTTTGTCCACAATTTGAACGGCGTTGTTCCGTTTCAGTCACGTCATGTACGTCAAAGTGGCAATGCCGCAATCTATGACTATGGTGGTCCTTCTTCTTATCCTAAAATAGGTCACTATACATACAAGATTGATGATTTATTGAAAATAAGAATTGAGACTTAATGCAATTTTATCCCTACTTTAATCAAATCTGTAATTTTAGTCATTCGTTTATTTTATGCAATTTTTGTGATTTAATTTTATAAAATTTGTAATTTTAATCCCCCTAACAAATTGTCATTCAATTACCAAAAAAGATCGGTCACACTAGTAATTGGGTTTGAATCACACTTCAAAGTTTCAGGTTCGAATATTGAGTGTGACAAAAGTTCTATTAGGAAGGAAGAACCATGTGACCAACAAAGTCGAGTACACATGGTCAACTAGGCTCTTTGACGTAGATTAATTATCGACAAAGTTGATTGATATTGCATACTAATAATATGGTAAAAAAAATTGACATTCAGTTTTTGACAAAATTAAAATACTGACGTGAGACGAAAATGTTTTTTTTTACTCAAACAAACTTAGTTCATTTCATTCATAAGAATAGTATCAATGCAGGTTGGCATGAAATCAAAAACTTGAGAACTATATCTCGATGCTCTAGCCAAAGTATGAGCAACGAGATTAGCTTGTCTCTTGATGTAGCTAATCTAGCTTTCACAATTTGATAATAACAATTTATAAGAAGAAATAATAACGCTTAAGTCTGTGTTTAGAATGTTGGTTCCTGTCACACCATTCACCATTAGTAAACAATCGAGCTCTATGGTAACAACTTGAAGACCGAACTCTCTCAATCATTCAATAGCAAACTTAAGCCCTATAGCCTCCGCTTCTTGAGGAAGAGGTATGCCGTTAAAATTCATAGTTTTAGCTTTGACAAACTCTTCCAAATTGTTCCTAATGCACATCTCGATGCCGTATCGACCTTGCTGATTAAATAATGTGGCGTCCACATTACACTTGATCTCTCCATCACACGGCTTCAACCATTGCACCACTTCATTATCCGGATGTTGTTGTACTATCAAATTCGGTCCATGCTTCTTCCTTCCAACCTCCCAATCCCACAAAAATCTCATTGACCTCCTCACCGCACTTGCAGTAACTGTATTAACGTTCTATTAGATTTTGTCATTCCGCACTTTCCAAATCGCCCAAAACACCGTACTAAAAGTACCTATTCGGGAAATCGGTAAAGTTCTCAACAAACTCCAAAAACAATCTTTAAAATTATCAGTAGTTGATCTTGCTTGTGAGACGAAAATGTTGTTGTTTGATCTTTTGCTTAAACCTGTTGAAGAACCACACGCTAGTTAAATATAGAGTGTTGTCTTTTTGACCACCCAATTTTACATTAAGTAGTTTACGCCGTATAAATTACAGTCAAATTTAGTGTGTGTGGAATTTGGAGGAGAGAAAAAGAACTAACAAAAGAATAAAATCGCATCCAAATGAGATGTAAATACAGTGTAGGTGTAAGTTTGGGTGTAAAAAAACATGTATGTTAAATATAATAAATCTTTAATTTAAGGGCTAAATATGTTTTTATCCCTAAAAAAATTTAGAATTTGTTTTTAGTCATTATAAAATTTTTTATTCCCTTTTAGTCCTTACATTTCCTCTCTGTTAATTTTTTACTCCATCATATGCATGACTTTTAATAACATTGTTTTTTACTTTTTAATAGCGCTTTTTACGCACTATTAAAAAGTTATGAAAGACTAAAAGCAACGACGGAGGAAAATGCAAGGATTAAAAGTGAGTGTAATTTTTTTATAGAGATTAAAAACAAAATTATCAATTTTATAGGAATCAAAAATCTATTTAACCCTTAATTTTATTAGGACATTTATACTTTTCAAAAATGGTTTTTAACTGAAATGACAAATTAAAATCACACTTGTATTATCCGTAAGGCCTAACTTAAGCCCAGTGAAATTGTTAGACTAGATCACAGTGTCTCGAGGTTCGAACAGAGGCCTCATGATGTGTGTGTGAATTTTTAGTGGTTGTGACCACTCCATCTACATATAAAAAAGATCACACTCGTATTCAAACCTGGGAGTTGGTGTCTAATATCGCTGAAATAGTCGATACAATTATACAATTACTAGCTTTTGAAGAACTGGACCTTTGATTTTGGGTTTTACTTTCCCCACTCGCCCTCCTACTCAAACACACCACTTAACAAATTTTATTTCAAAAATAACCTCGCGCGTGAAACACTGTGAGGACGTGTTTAATAACTGTTTGAACGACCTTGTTCGAACACGTTCAAACACGAGCATACGAACACAATAAAACTGGTGAATGTGGTGTGAGGGTCCATTATTGTTGCCTCAGTTAACAACATACGAACGAAATACAATAGGGTGTTCGAACAAGGTTATGCGAACAAGTTCGAGTGACCCCATTCGAACAGGTGAAATTACGCACAAGAGGGTGTGAGTCAATATTTAACACACTCGAACGACTTTGTTCGAACCAGTTCGAAGACCCGTGTTCAAACATCTAAAATTTCTTAAAAAAAAGACGTTTTGGCTGACCTTTTGGTCTTTTCACACCCTAATGAAGTGTGTTTTGAGTAGAAGAGGGAGTGGGAAAAGTAAAATCCTTGATTTTTCCTTTCTAAAGTTGTTTCCCGGCTAGGCGGCTAGTAATCTTAACTCAAAGTAATTAGTAATTTACTTATAGGTAACTATATGTTAATCTAACATTTTAAATTTAACCTCTCTAAAAAACAACTAGATTTCTCTTCCAAAAATACCTTTTTGAAGTATTTCAAGCCACGCAAATGCTACCCAAAAAAAATGGAATCAGCCTTGAATGGATTAATTGGATACATTATAGTAACCAAATTGGTTACATTATAGTACCCAAGGCTGATTCCATTCCACTCATATATAACAATTGAGCTTGCCAACAAAGTCAAACATTAAAATCAAACTCGGCATGATACTCACGTCGTGTTTCACTTTCTAATTGTGTTGTCTTCTTTTCGATAAGTTTTTATATTTCAGATGAATATAGATAACGTTATTAAAAAAATTAGACTTTTTCTTCTTTTTAGCAATAGATGTTCAATTCCATTTGTCTTTGTTAATTTTTTTGGTATACAAAGAGAAATAAATGGAAAAGAAAACCAAAAATATAAAAAACTAAAAAGTCTTATGATTTGCACTCATTAGCATCGGCATGCGATAAGGCGAGAATGCGGGAGGGCGAGTCAAAAATAATCCATCGTGAGTCGAAGAAAGAGAGCCAAACTTAGCCAAATAATCTGCACGAGAATTTCCTTCCCGAGGTATTAAAAGCTGAATTTCCCGATTGCGATCAAGTAAGTCTTTGATATTACGGATAATTGAAGCATAGAGGTGCAACGAGTTGATGTTCTTTGGCGACCAACTTGATCGCAATAGTAGAATCGGAGTATACACAACCTTTTGGTAGCCTCACAATCCAAGCATACTTTAGCCCATGATATAAAGCGAGAGCTCGGCATGCAAATTGTTGGAATTCTCTATTGACCAGACAAACCAGAAAGCGAAGCACCATCCTCATTCCTAAGAATACCACCAAGCCGGATGGGCCGGATTACCCAAGCTGCTACCATCAACATTGAGAACCACAAGAGGGGATCGGCACGGATGCCAGTAGCTATCAGAGGTGGGAGTGGGGTGACCATCAATAGTAACATTTAGAGAGAAAATGCAAAGAAACATAACCTTATATCGAAGTGAGAGGGATGAATAGATTCTGAGCCATACAAAAAGAAATATGGGCACACCAAATACACGAAAATAGAGGTTAGTGGGAAGAAGCGCCACTTGAACGATCCATGATCACCGTCTCTGAAAGAAAGGCGGGTCCACGATATCCCAAGCGTGCAAGATATGAGTCAAAGTGGCGCAATCTACGAGACAATGAAGAAACGTCCTAACATAACACTTCAACCCAAAACGTATTAAACACTTTATTTTGCTGCTTTTACTAACGGATTAATTAGTTCCATAAAAAAAACATACCAAAGTCAGTGTATAAAAAACAGTTTTTGAAGTATATAATCTTGGAATAGAAGCATGCTCCACTTTGCGTTTGAATGAGTTCAATTCAAAAGCTTGGACCATTACCAAGTTTTCATACAAATAACGATATAAATATGATGACTCTAATTTATAAATCTAGATATAATACATAATAATGAAATAGTATTAGTTTAATTATATGATATAAAAATTTAACAACTAAACTCGTGTTAGTAATTTTTCCTTCTTTTCTAATATTTGTTGACCTATTAAGAAAACATATTGCATATGTAAAGATTATCATGTTGAGGATAGGAAAAGCTTATATAAATGGGATTCACATATATTTAGATTTAGTGTCTAATGATTTACAAGGAAATGTGTGAACTTTGTTAGTTAGGTGTACAAAATTATGAACACAACTCGCATGTAAGTCATGTAATAAAAACATGACATAATTTGTACCATGGAGGTCTCTTGTAATTAACTACTTACTTCGTAAGTGCCGACTTTAACGTGAATAAGTTGACCTAGCGAAGCATGACATAATTTGTACTATGGAGGTCTTTGGTTAAAATCCGCATTAGTCCCATTTAGAATGAGGTAAATGTAATTTCCTTCGTAAGCTCTCAAAGAGTCCGAAGGTTTTCCCTACCTTGGATTGGGGCGCCATGCCCTCAACCTAAAATTTTCCCAATCCAAAAAACCCTACTTACTTCCATCAAAGGGGTATTTTGGGACAAACAACATGGGAGTGCATGTGAGCAAAAATGGGCGGTGTCTTTAGTTACACCCAAAAAAATCAGCACCTGGTTCCTACTCACGAAAAGGCTCATCTCTTCCTCTCTGCAACTACTCACCTGGACATCTCAAGCCACAATAAAAAACCAAAATACCATTAACGAAATGCATTCGTGTCTTTTTTTTTGGGATTACGCTGATTCAAAAGTTTACTTCCGAACAAGTTCAGGAATATAGTTCCGAACCAAGCTGACACCCCCATTTGCAAGAAATTTAACAGCTATAGAACTATTCTTTCGAACTGGCTCAAAAGTATAGTTCCGAACCGAGCCAAAATGCAGCATGGGAGGTGTTTCACGTGAGGGTATTTTTGGAATATTTATGGATCGGAGATGTCCGGTGAGTAGAGTGGTCTGTAGGAAATATGGGCCCACAAAAATGGACAATCTAAGCCCAAACCCAAATGGGCTGTTGAACTCTCATGAGTCCATCCCTAACTGTGTAACGGCACAAAAACAACGGCTAGAATATATGCTCTTTGCTCAAAAAAAAAAAAAAAAAACTACACACACACACTTCGTGTTCTTCCTAAGACGAAACCTAAAACACGAACACTCGTTCACTGAAAGATTGAATTTTTATGATGTTTTCACCCACCCATTTTCGCGATTAAGCAGAAAACAACAGATGGGTATTGGCGGTAATTTCTGGGATCTGTTGAAGCCCTATGCGCGCCACGAAGGTTTTGATTTCTTGAGAAACAAGCGAGTTGCTGTGGACCTCTCCTTTTGGATTGTTCAACATGGGAATGCAATTAAGACCCATGTCAGAAAACCTCACCTCAGACTCATGTTTTTTCGCACCATCAATCTCTTCTCCAAGGTTCTCTTTGTTTCCCTTCTTACCCCTTTGTTTATTAGTACACAATGTGATGGAATTGTAGATAATTTTGACTTTTTCTGGATAAATTTTATTTTTTTAGAGACCCTTTTGACGAAATAGGAAAATAAATAGAGTGATTGATGGTTAGGTTTGTTTAATCATATGATTGTTATAAAATTGGTTAGGTTGGTTAATTGTGCATGTGCATGGTTCCCTTGAGTTACACCAATTAGGGTTTTACGTTTTGAATTTGAAGTGCTTACTTTGTTGGTAGTATTTGAATTGAATGTAGTGAAGGGTAATTTGATGATGGTATTGTGATTTTTGCAGTTTGGAGCCTTTCCAGTGTTTGTTGTTGATGGGACACCATCACTATTGAAATCACAGGCCAGGATTGCGAGATTTTTCCGCTCTTCTGGAATTGAATTGAGTAGCTTGCCAGTGCCTGAAAAAGGTGTTTCAGCTGAGAGGAACCGTTCATTTTCAACTTGTGTTCAAGAATGTGTGGTGTGTAATTCTTTCACCTTGATGGTTATCACATACTTGAAACTGTTGTGGTGGTTCTGTTTTCGCATTTAGTTGCTACAGATGTGCATTCATCCAATTTTTCTACCAAAATGTTACTCCTAAATCTTATATATATATATATATATATATATATATATATATATATATATATATATAGAACACTTATTTAGTTATTCTTTTTTGGATTGGAGGGCCTTTTCTTATAGTTAACTGTTGATTGGTGATAGGAACTTATTGAGCTACTTGGGATGCCTGTATTAAAGGCTAAAGGAGAGGCTGAAGCACTTTGTGCCCAATTAAATAGTGAAGGTCATGTAGATGCATGCATCACAGCTGATAGTGATGCATTCCTCTTTGGGGCCAAATGCGTAATAAAATCTTTCAGTTCCAATTCCAAAGTAAGTAATCATCTTTGTTGTATCTTATTTATATTTCACTTGAATCACTTCATTGCTTGGCAATTTATAACATAACCTTATTTATTCTATTTGAGTACAACAACGCTTGCATCCATCTTTTGCTTTGTCCACAGGTTTTTATAGGATGATCACATGAGTTTTGAGTTGTGTTAGTATACAAGTTACAAACTTTTGATTATTTGGTCTGGTATAGTCAATACCATAGAGCATTGTTGGCCTAATGGTTATGCTGTATAATTTCCTTTTAGCTTATATAGCACATTTCTTTCATCATAATAACACCAGAAGTACTCTATTTTATCCACCTATCTGGAACTGTATGATTTACATCTTTCTGTTTCTCTACCACTTTGTATGATGGAACCAAGATATTTAAATAGCCCACTTTTTGGTATAGTGTGATCTCCAATTTTCATCTTAAAGCCATTGTGAGCAATCTTGCCAAAGTTGATATAGTTTAGTTTCTTTGCCATTTTGTAGCATCTTGCATTCCTACTTTTCCCTCTTCCGCGTATTTTGGAAAGTTGATATGGTTTAGTTTCTTTGCCATTTTGTAGCATGTTTGAGAAAATCTTTGCATGCAGGAACCATTTGAATGCTACAATATGTCAGATATTGAAGCTGGTCTTGGACTGAAGAGGAAACACTTAATAGCTATCTCTCTTTTGGTTGGAAATGATTATGATATGAGCGGTGTTCAAGGGATTGGAGTTGATACCGCTCTTCGTTTTGTTCAAGCTTTTAGTGAAGATGATATATTTAATAGGTAAGGATAACTCCTTCAGAGTGAGATGCATACATTTCATCTGGAATTACTAAATGTTATAACAGTCCCTTTAGATAGTATAAATTACAAAAACCTCTCTCGTTCTAATTTTAACTAACTCCCCCTTATTTAAGGATTTTATGTGGTAATTTTCCTCTTAATTTCCTTCTAACTCACCGCATATTTACTTAATATTTCACAAGCTAAGGAGAGGTATATCTATTCAACCTTTGTAGCACCGACACTTCAAGTTGAGGACAGGTCCGGTGTCCACGTGTCGTGTCAGACACTGACAGTGACACTTCAATCACTTCCATTTTTCAAGTTAAAACCGGTGTCTACATGTCAGTGTCGGTGTTTCATAGTATTCAACTTAATCCTTAAGATATCACAGCTGTTATGTTTAAGTATGAAATGGTAGTCATAAAATGAGACTTAGATGACCTGAATGAATCTTTTGGTCTTTGCAGTCTATTCTGATGATGGTTTTAAATGCAGATTACATGAGATAGGCAAAGGGAATGCTTCTCAAATTCCTATCAGCATTAAATCTGAGGACAATATGGATATGGACGGGAACTCCCCAAATACAAAACAACCTCATTGCTCATTCTGTGGGCATCCTGGCAGCAAAAGAGATCATATGAAGTTTTCATGTGAATTTTGCGTCCCAAATGAGAATGAAGGTTGCCTGTTAAAACCTGAAGGTTTTAAATGTGATTGTGTCTCTTGTGGTATGGTATGGCCACTAAATCTGTGTAGGGTCTCTCTGTTTTGAGATTGTTGTGATAGAATTGATGTTAAAATATATATTTTTTAAAAAGTCGATTTGTGTTTGGTAATGATATTTTAGAAGTGAGTTTTGAAGAATTGATTTTGTTTGGATGATAGAGTAGAATTACTTATGATGTGTAAATATTATTGCGGGTCCCGCACTCAGTTGATTTTAGTCGATGCAAAAGCTAGAAATTGTTGCTTCCATAAAAATAAAAATCAATTCTACATACCTCAAAATCAATTTCTAACTACCATGATTTCGCTACCCAAAATCAATGTCATATTTTGCTTTTTAATTTCCCCAATTTAGTTTTTGTGGAATTAAAACATGTCTACATATTGTAGCTCATTAAAAAAATATAAGTTTCTGCTAATTCATTTTTTTTAATAATTTTCAATAACACTTAATGATATTTGATTGGCAGTATAGGAAACATAAGGAGCAGGAAAGGCTGGAAATTTGGCACACAAAAATATGTGACAAGATTGCAAAGGAGCAAAATTTCCCCAACGATGAAATCATTCATATGTATTTATGCAATGATAATGGCTACTTTTCTGGTATGTTGAACTATGAGATGAATATTATCAAAGACATCATATATTTGTATATGATTGCTCTGCTAGAGTTGCTTAATTTATGTTATTGTATCTGTCTCTCATTCTATATTTATGTATCTTCATTTGCAGCCAGTGATGGCCCTCAGGTCTCATGGGAAAGACCCAATATTGGGCTACTGGTTGATTTTTTAAACTTCCATCAGAACTGGGACCCGTCCTACATTCGACGGATGATGTTTCCTATGATGTCCACCATCTTCTTGAGAGAGATGGCTACAACAACAACAGATAGTTTGTTATTCGATCAATATGAGCTTGATTCTTTAGAACGTGTTAAGACGAGATACGGATATCAGGTTTATGTGGTCAAGTGGAAACGTGCAATGGCCAACTGTGCCCCTAGAATTCCATCAACTAAATCCGGCATGCAACAAGAAGATCCTATAGTCGATGAAACAGTGGATTTGCTGGACGATTGTGATGGCCCTGAGATTCGTGAAGACGACGGATGTAGTTTTCTGGTGACGGATGAGAATATGGAACTCGTTGGAGCGGCTTTTCCATCAGAAGTTGAAAGGTTTTGGCAGGAACAGGTGTTTATTATTTCCCATTTAGCACCTCTTTTGTGCTGAGATCTAAATATTTAAGGAACTTTACATTGTTGTTTTGTAAATTTCATTTGAGTCTAAAGACATTTTGGTGGTACTTGAAATTTGCAGGAACTGAAGGGTACGAAGAAAAGGAAGAACTCAAGATGTGAAGAAAATGAAGAACCAACATCACCAAGTCCAAACTCAAGAAGCATTCAGCTAAATATTACAAAGTTCTATCCAACAACCAAAGGAGGTGGAAGCTCAAAAGGGAAGAAGAAAACATCAAGTCCTAATTTTTCAAAATCTGCGAGGCGTCGCCTTTTGTTTGATTGATTGATTAGTGTGTATTTATGCTTGAGCTTTGACCTCTTGGCACATACATTAACTGGCACATAAACTAACTGAATGTTGAGACAGTGACAAAAGACTTTTTTTTTTCATCACACGGGCTAGTAGTGAGTGTATATTTTTAATTAATATGAATTAGTTTGGAATGACGTTATCACTTTCTATTTTTCTCTCCATCTTGGACCTTGTTTTCATGTAGTTTTCCTCTTTTCTGAACTGAATTATCTGCAAAGAATAAAAGTGAAAACCTTTCTAAAACAGATATGATAAACCATTGAGAAAGCACCCGAAAATTATAAAAGACTAGTTACGATTCCTTTGGCACATTCTTGTATTCAATGAAATAAGTTGGAGCACCGCGTCTTCTTGTATTTTTGACCATTTTTGGCTTAATAAAGCACTTATATTATAAGTGTTTATGACATCATAATAGCTTATGCAGAAGTTATTTTTATGATAAAAAGATTAAATAATGTAAACTATTCTTCCAAAAATTATAAGTTATTTTCATAAGTTATTACGGAGAGCTTATGATAATTAGCTGAAAATGACTTATAAATATGTTTTGACTCGTTTTCATAAGCTCTCTCAAATAGTATCATAAGTGCTTATGTTTGTAGATGAACCAAAATAAGTGATCCAAATAGGTCCAATATGAAAGAAAGACACAAGTAACTGTATTTTGAGTTGAGATTCTCTCCGTCAAAAGAAATGGAGAGTTTTGTTACAGTAATTTTTGGTGTAAAATTTATAAAAGTAATTTTTGGTGAGCTTATTCAGTGTTTCATTTTTTTACTCTAATTTTTATCAGTTACTTTAATTAAATTTATCATTAACCTTCAATAAATGAATATTTTTTGTTATAATTAAATATTAATTATAAATGTCCATTTATGTCATTTTATATAATTTTACCGAACACATAAAATTCAATCTATTAGCTTATTCCTTATCGGTTCATTTGTTATAAACTAGTTTATCCGCTATCCGCTAAGTTATCTGTACCGGCATCTAGAAAAAAACATTAGGAGTGTCCTAAAATTAGATGTCAAAATATAATAACATTGGTATAAAATACAAGGGAGAGAGTGTAACGGGAATAACGAACAACTGAAAAACATGTCTGCTTCACAGCTATGCTATCTTCAAACGCTCCCGCCAACGCTCAACTGCCGTCAGAAACCACCGTTACCGGCGCAACATAGCACCGTAGGCGTACGGAGGAGGACACTATACGTAGCTTGTAACGGTGGAAGCAGCAGAGCGTCGACGCGGAACACAGACGATTACCATGCCACTCTTAAAGCTCTAAACTCCAAAGGCAGATTTCCCAGAAAATCTCTCGGCCAGGTTTGCTTTGTTGTTTTGAAGTGTTTTTTGTGGAAGTTATTTGCCTACTTCATTGAGGCATTTCATCGAGCATAAGGTGAATTTGTTGACGGGGTGCTTGATCTGACCTGAATTTTGTGTTCTAGCCTTCCAAAATCCAGTTTTGTCGTTTGGTTTGCTCGGTTGTAGATGATTTTGCAGGAAATTGTTTGAGGACTTGATTTAGGGGTTGGGGGTGTTTGGTGTAATGAATTTGTTTAATTGCTTATGAAAATTTTGTTCATTTTGGGTGTTGATTTGATTTGCAGAATTATATGTTGAACTCTGAGATAAATGAGCAAATTGTTGGTGTGGCTGGTGTTGAGGAAGGTGATGTGGTGCTCGAAATTGGGCCAGGGACCGGTTCCTTGACCAATACTCTTATAAATTCTGGTGCATTTGTTCTTGCTGTTGAGAAGGTTTGCTGGCTGGTTTTCATTATATAAATGTAGAACTAATTTTAATTGTTAAATAGACGCGACTGGGTGAAACTGCTTGTGAATTGGGCATGTGCAGTAGTCCCCTTAGGCGGGATTCTGCTGGCAGCCTCAGCATGTCATCGGTGCTTTGTCCAGTGCCCCCATAGCTGCCAACTTTCATCAGCAAAAGAAAAAAGACACTCCCTCACTCTTTACATGATTCGTTTGTTTCTTACTTTCTTTGCTGTTTGTCTACATGGAGACAATTAGTTGTACATGTTTTCGTATGTGAATGCATGTAATTATGAGTTTTGTTTTTTTAGTCTATCTCAGTTCGATATTATTGGTTGTACTGTAGGCTGTGTAAATTTTTCAAATTGATGGTAAGTTGGAGTTGTGTTTTTTCATTGCTTTTCTTCTACTTCAACTGAAGCTTACGCTTTTCCATCTTTCATGGAATTTAGGATAACCACATGGCTGCCCTGGTGAGTGAAAGATTTTCAAATACAGGAAAGTTTAAGGTAGAGCTCTTGATGAATTTGAACTCTATCTTGCATGCCTGTGGTTTTCTTGTTGATAATATGCAAATTATGTTTCGAGAATAGGGATACAATTCCCTTTATTATATTATTGATAAGAATTGCATATGTATTATAGTTATCTTAGCTGATTCAGAATTCAAATCCAATTTCTTATAGTGCGGACCAATATACTTATAGTCTACATTACATGCTTGGAATTCTTAGTATTTCTTGTCTGGCCCTCATTCTTCGAGTTGGATTCTCGAACTGCATTTACTAGGAGAGTCATCTTGACTTCACTTAGGTTATTGTTCAATACTTTTTCCTCAGTTTGTTCT
This sequence comes from Oxytropis ochrocephala, assembly GCA_020916435.1. Classification (NCBI taxonomy): domain Eukaryota; kingdom Viridiplantae; phylum Streptophyta; class Magnoliopsida; order Fabales; family Fabaceae; genus Oxytropis; species Oxytropis ochrocephala. The sequence goes on from CM037091.1 coordinate 12,819,919, forward strand.
TGTTCCATTCAAAAGATCTTATGCGGCACCTTTTAATTTCTCCATAATTCTTTATATTTTGGTTCATTTGTTACTTCAGTTTGCTCATTATATTTGGTGGATGGTATTTAATCTTTGATAGGTTATTAAATATATGGAGGGTAAGGGAATAAAGTGTAAGGGGAGGAAAATGAGAGTTTGTTGTAACCACTTGATGATGTGGCAAAGTGGAGGGAAAATGTGAGCATTAGTGAGTGTTATAAATAGTAGTGGGAGGGAAATTAGAAGGCAACTAAGAATTGAGAATAGACCTAGGGTCTTTGGGAGAGATTAGGCCTCTATAGTACCTTAGGTTACTTTTATCTTCATTTTCTCTTGTATTTTCAGTTTATCACCATTAATACACAGTTATTATGTTTGATTTAGTCATGATAAATTCTAGTTCCTATCAATCTTCCAATGCCTGTGCCACGTGTCTGATTTTTATGCTAAAATTATGATAATTTAGGAAGTTTTCTGTATAAATAATTATTATTGTTTACCTTTTGATAAATTGCTTGCAGGTTTTGACTGAGGATATTGTCAAATGTCATGTGCGCTCTCATATATCATCATTGGTTGGAAGCACAAAACAAATAAATCCAGAAACTAGAAATGCAAAAGTGAGGATCTCTTGCCCAGACTAGCAAGCAACATTCTTTTGTCATTTGTCATTTTGTTTTTGAACAAAAAGAATTGGCAATGCTTTGAATTTTTATCTCTATAGTTCAAGTTATGTTTGAGGCTTAAGCTTTACGATTATTTAGATATAATAATTATTTTTAAAATGAAATTCTGGATTCACTTGTGGGCGTATCATTTGTGTGGCACTGTATTGTATGCCAAAACCGAACTGAACCAAATTTTAGTGACCAACGATCTCAGGCCAAAACAGGCTTCAGCTTGAGGCTGTGCAGTTGAGTTTGCTGGTCCAGTGATTCAACTTAGAAGGAAAAAAATCCTTATATCGAGTTTTTTCTAGAGGTAATATTGGGTTTTTTTTGCAATGGTAAAAAAACTTTCCATGTACCTCTCACTTGAAAATATTTACTGCCTTTACCACTTGATAAAGGAGGATGACTGTTAGAAAATAAATTATTGCTACCACTTTGCATGGGTAGCAGAGGGAACTATGGTTGGTGTAATTAGTCAATTTCTGTTGATTAGTTTGGAGCTTCCTTTGGTATCTATGCAAATTAAAATTGGCAGATTCTCCAAGAATAGCCCACTTGCCAGCAACTTAACCGAATGGTATAAGCCTAAACGAAGTCATTTGACAGCTTAACTTCATGGGTCCTAAACTAAGTAGTATTATTTTAACCATGAAGTTTTGGTGTTTTGGTCTGCCAATAAACTTTCCAAGATTATGCCAGAATATATTTAACTTGTAAATCCTAAATTGGTACGTTGTTTGCAGGTAGTTGCCAATATTCCTTTCAATATCAGTACAGATGTGATCAAACTACTTCTTCCAATGGGTGATATTTTTTCAGAAGTGGTTTTATTACTCCAGGTTTGAACTGATATCTCTCTAGTCTCTAGTCTAGTGTACATTGTTTATTGTCTACTTTATTTTCCGAATATGTTTTTCTCATTACCTCCTGAACTCTGTTGTTTCCATCCCTATCGTTTAAACCCCCTATCCACCATTTACTTGATCCAAAGTTCAAGTTCTTCTTGTGTTCATTGTTTAGGCGTCCTGATCAGTATTGTTCGCTTGAAAGAAGTTAGAGCAGGATTATTTATGAAATGATCCAGTTGTACACACATTGCCCTGAACTGAAGGTGAGACTGCAGAAGAGTTGTGTGGATCTAGTGACAGGGGCATGTGGGCATAGAGGATCCAGGTTTCTTAAATGGGAATGGTTAGTGTAATAGATGGTAATCAAGTAAGGGAAATTGAGATGTAATGTCACGGATGAATGGGAGAGAGAGAGTGCAGGGAATGGTTATTGTAACAGATTGCCAGTGAGGCAATCAAGCATAGTCGTAAGAAAAAGTTTAGCCTGAATAGATGTAAAAAAGAAAGGGAGAAGATAGAGGGGTAAGGAAAAAAGTGGCTTAGAGTGAGTGAGGGAGAGTGCAGGGCATTTTGAATACTGTTACCTATCTTCTGTTTCAGTTAGTTATCCTGTATCCTTAATCCACCACACTTATCACATTGCTATCAATATCTGCAGAAGAACAAGAAGGCAGATTCACCATAACTAAGTGTGTTCTTATTCAGATTCTATTCGCCTCCTTTTTATTGTTCACGGCCTAATTGTTCTGAACTTTTATCTTACATCATGCCATTTTAAAAAATTAAAAGGATCCACCTAAAGGGATGAGGCTGGGAATTTCAATAATAAGGAAAACTTAAATAACAATTGATAACTAAACTATTGCAGGAGGAGACTGCCCTGCGCTTGGTAGCACCATCACTTCGGACCCATGAGTATCGTCCCATCAATGTGTTTGTTAGTTTCTACTCAGGTACATATGCAGCGAATAACAGTTGAGTTCTATGTATATTAGTTGGCAGATTCTATCCTTTTACAATCAAGGATCACAAGTTTCATATGGTAAATCAAATAATACTCATTAAACCAATCCAGTCTGGAGAAAATTGAACTGTCAGATCGTATTTAACCTGTGTTGGCATTCACGATACAAGGAGCGGAAGCTCAAGGAAATCCTTGTAGAAAAAATTGGTTTTACTGCTTTTCCATAAACTAGTTATACTGTTATTCATCAAAAGGCAGCTGAAGACTTTGCTATCCACTACATAAACTTTGGTTTATTTTATGCTGAATTGTCTCTCCTTTGCAGATCCTGAGTACAAATTTCAGGTCCCAAGAACAAATTTTTTCCCTCAGCCCAATGTAAGTGATATGGTGATATTTAAATGTGCCAGAATGATCTTGATTGTGGAATTTTGTTTATGCACTTGAGAACAGATAAGCTATAAAATCTTAAATACCAAACGCGTAGCTATCCTTCTTTCCAAAATAAATAAAAATAAAAGCTTAGCTATCCTTATCTCCAAGTGTTTTATTTATGAAAATCCAGTATATACGAGAACAATTGCATGTATATAGGATTCTTTTGAAATCAAGTGATAGAGAAGGTGATGTCCTCTGAAGCAACTTGTTTGCAAGAAAATGAAAACCATTGCTGACATTATTGATAATGAAAGTAAAGAAACCAGTTTTAAACCATAAGAAAATGAAGGAAAAATGTCAATACAGCAGGTGTAATAGGTCTTAAAAAAACCGGGATATATAATCATCCCCTGTACATTACATAATGAAAGATTTTCAGAGTAGGAATAGAAAATCGGTCTGATTATTTTCATGTCTGTCTAGATTGATGCAGCTGTTGTCTCCTTCAAGCTGAAGCCACCATCAGAATATCCCCAAGTTCCTTCCACTAAAAGCTTCTTCGCAATGGTAGCCTTTCTTTCTGCATACATTGTCATACATTGAGTTTTAAGAACTTTCATCTTTAATTTCATTAAAGTCTTACTGGACTGACATCCAATTGTCCATTAATTGCTGAAGATTTCCACTTGCTATTTGATCTTGTTCTGAGTTACTGTATGCGAAGATAATGTCTCTCTCTCACACAAACACGCGCACAAACACACAACATACACACATACCTCTTTCACCATTTCAATGACTGTTTAGTCCTATATACTTAAAGGTTAATTCAGCATTCAATGGGAAGCGTAAGATGCTGCGCAAGTCACTTCAGCACATATGCACGCCCCTTGAAATAGAAGCAGCTTTAGAAAGCATAGGTCTTCTAAGCACTGTAAGTAATCAGAGTGTGTTAGTCTTTTTATTATTATTTTCGTTTTCAATTTTCATTATATGCCCTCACTTAATCTTATTTGTTCTGATATTTTGTTTCTCAAGGATTCTGCTAAATTTTCTTTACTTCTGATGTTTACAGTCAAGGCCTGAAGAACTAACTATGGAAGATTTTGTAAAGCTGCATAACTTGATCACTAAAGAGCAGTAGTTTCGATTAGTGCGGCATTGAAGCGCAAACCTTAGCAGAAGAAGGCCCTAGAGATTCCCACATTCATAAGGCTCTTTGTTGCAGCAGATATATGATTCAATTTCAAACATAGAACCAAAGTATCATAAAGGGAAAATGAAGACATTTTTCATCTTAATTCCAATATTTTAGTTCCATTATTAATTAACTAAACATTAGCCAATATTACCAACAAAGTGAATATAATGATTGATTTAACTTGTATTTTTCTTTGCACAAAACCACAAAGATAATTTGTACCAAAAATAAATAAATAAAGAGAACTCAATGCTAATCTTTTTTTTTTCTTCTTATATGCAATCAGAAAGTCGGCAAAAGAACTGGTATAACATTATGCAGCCTGACCTCATTCTAGAATAATCTTCCATGATCATCAACAAAAAAATAATCTTCCAAAACAAAGATTAAAAATTTCTATAACAAGATGGAGAATTGAAACCACTGGAAAAGGAAACCAAGCAAAATAACATCTGAGATATGTGACATTAACAGTTTAACACTAGCCATGAAACTGACACACAAAGTCCAATGTCCTCAACTTCACAGCATGTGGATCATAATCCTCAACAAACCCATCACCGGAAAACCGTTTCTCCTCCTCAAGCTCTGCCGCAGACGGCGACAAGGGCCTTTTTGGCCTCTTGTTTTTGATGAAGCAGTCCCTTAATTTCTGCTCAACCCTATCAATTGGGCACTTTGATGTCTCTTCTTCACCATCATCTCCCAGCTGAATCGTCTTGGCACCATTAGTGGAGGAAACAGAGTTTTCCTGCACCGGTGGGAATTGAATGGCGGAGAGGAAAGCAGAGAGGTTGTTGTAGGCTTGGTGTAAAGAAGTGTGGATTTGATGAAGATTGGTTGGGTTGTTGGCATTTGATGATGATAGTTGTTTTGCCATTAAGGTGGCTTGTTCTAGAGAAACAATCAATTCTGATATTGATGATGATGATGATGGTATTGGTGATGATGAGTTTTGTGGCTCTTCCATCAGAAAAAAGATCGTTTTTTTATGAGTTTTGATGGAGAAAAGTGAGAAACTACAAAAGGGTGTGTTGTGTTGGTGATGTTTAAATAAACAAGAGAGTGTCTGTGTGTGTAGTACTAGGTTGCGTTGCAGAGTAGCGGAAGTTGATGATGTGTTTTTTGGGACGTTACTGACATTGTTGTCTGGATACGTGGAAACTTGAATACCTTCATTCTCTAAATAACCATCATCAATGCACTTCCTTTGTTTGGTTGCTAAAAGAATCTGCAATGAGGATCGACTGAAAAAGGAAATTGCAAGGAAAGAAAGTGAGAAGAGGAGAAGTGAGAAGAAAATGGGATGCTTTTGTACTTGTTTGGTGGGAGAGAAAATGAAAGTAAAGAAGTTACAAATTTTTCTTTTTCGTGATTGTTTGAGTGGAAATTAAGAAGAAAATAATATATATTTTTAAATTTACATAAACGTCCTCGTATGAAAATGTAGAATGTGAAAAAAGAATGAACATTTTAGTAATTTATGCTTAACAACGGTCTTTCGAAACGTTCCACTAATTTGAGGGAGAAATCATATCTTTGTGGGCCCTGCAAAACAGATTTCACGTTGTCTCCGTTTGCTGCGGCTCTAAATTGGGAAAAGTGGTACGTCTTGCCAACTTTGCTCCGCTCACATTTATTTCCCGTACATTCGCTTATTCTCGAGAAGAAACGCTTAGAGTGGTCCATCTGTAATCAATGAATGATAACCATAGTTGATGCAGATGGTCAGATCATCCGTTCACTCTAACTTTGGCCTAGGTTTAATCCTAAAATGAAAGGAAAGAAGTTACAAGTTTTTCTTTTTTTGTTGATTGTTTGAGTGGAAATTAAGAAGAAAATAATATATATTTGTAAATTTACATAAACATCCTCGTATGAAAATGTAGAATGTGAAAAGAGGATGAACATTTTAGTAATTTATGTTTAACAGTTGGCTTTCGAAACGTTCCACTAATTTGATGGAGAAATCATATCTATGTGGGCCCTGCATAACAGATTTCACGTGGTCTCCATTTGCTACGACTCTAAATTGGGAAAAGTGGTATGTCTTGCCAGCTTTACTTTGCTCACATTTATTTCCCGTACATTCGCTTATTCCCGAAAAGAAACGCTTAGAGTGGTCCATCAGTAATCAATGAATGATAAACATAGTTGATGCAGATGGTCAGATCATCCGTTCACTCTAACTTTGGCCTAGGTTTAATCCTAAAATGAAAAGAAAGAAGTTACAAGTTTTCCTTTTTCTTGATTGTTTGAGAGAAAATTAAGAAGCAAATAATATATATATATATATATATATATATATATATATATATTTGTAAATTTACATAAACATCATTGTATGAAAATGTAGAATGTGAAACGAGGATGAACATTGTAGTAATTTATGCTTCACAACCGTCTTTCGGAACATTCCGCTAATTTGAGGGAGAAATCATATCTATGTGGGCCTTGCATAACAGATTTCACGTTGTCTCTGTTTGCTGCAGCTCTAAAATGGAAAAAGTGGTATGTCTTGCCAGCTTTACTCTGTTCGCATTTATTTCCCGCACATTCGCTTATTCCCGAGGAGAAACGCTTAGAGTAATGCATCAGTAATCAATGAATGATAACCGTAGTTGGCGCAGAATGCAGATGGTCAGATCACTCGTTCACTCTAACTTTGGCCTATGTTATACATAAACTCTATTGTAAATTCTTGCTGAGATTAATAATTATCTCAAGCCTTGCATGAGGGTGTATATCCTCTAATCTAAATTTAACATCTATATAAAAAAAACCAATAGATAGTTAATTGATTATTCATAGTGAATGATAAATAACACTTTATTTACTGCGAACTAAATCGTTTTTGGTCACTATTTTTCTAAAATGCGCGATTTTGATCCTCTATTTTTTTGGACAATTTTGGTCCCTCTACTTTCCTAAATTATTTTATACTTTAAAAAATAGAAGAATACAAAACAGCTTCCTCTTCCTTCCTCGATGAAACACGTTTCTGGAAAAGGAATTGCAGAGAAGACCATTAATCAATTCAGCTAGTGTGGTTCCTTGATTTGCTGCTTCGAACCCTCTGCTTGTCGACACCGTACCTGTGCGATTTTTTCTTGGCCGATTTCTTTTTGTGCGATTTCTTCTCTGTGATTTGTTCTTGTGAGATTTGTTCTCTGCAATTTGTTCTTGAGCGATTTGTTCTTGCGTTTTCTTCTTGTGCGATTTCAATTTTCTAGGTTAGGGTTCTGGTGCGATTTTTTCTTGAGAGAGTTATGGTTTCTCTTGCTTTTTTTTCCCAGAAACCTGTTGATCGAGGAAGAGGAAGTTGCTTTTTTATTTTTTAATTTTTTTGAAGTATAAAATAATGTAATTGTTTAAAATAAAGTTTTAATAAGAGAAAACTAAATGTTTTTTAGAAAAGAAATGATGTGGCATTCCAATAATAATAAGTCAAGTGCCATGTCAGCTTAAATGTTGACACATCAGCATCCAATAGTTTTTTTTGACGCAAGCATCCAATAGTTGAAAATTTCAATTTGGTCAATATTACAAAAATTGGGAAAGTAGGGGGACTAAAAGTGCCCAAAAAAAATAGAGGGATCAAAATTGCACATTTATTAAAATAAGAAGACCAAAAGCGCATTTAAGCCTATTTACTAATATGTAGTTTAACCTAAAATGAAGTAATCTTGTTACAAAAGTGGTAATAAAAGGACCATCCAACCATTTCCTAAGGTGTTTGCTTTTCCCACACTCCCTCCTACTCAAAACACACACTATAAGGGTGTGAAAAGACCAAAGTCGTCAAAAAACCTCTTTTTTTCACGAAATTTCACTGTTCAACACCAGGCGCGAGCGAGTTCGAAATGACATCGTTTGCGCCAGACTAAGCTATTTGAGTTGGACATCACACCCCTCGGCACAATCAACCATGAGTTGATATCTGCTTTTGTGGAGAGGGTTCAGAGAGCAGTTGCATGGGCCCGGGATGCGCTAGATGTCGACCGTTCACCTGCTACTTCACATCGTTATTTTCAGTCATTTTTAGACATTTTGGACCCGTAGTTGTATTTGACTTATTTGTATTTGTACTCGTATTTCATATTCGGGTTTTTTTTATATATTTTGACGTATTTTAGATCATATAGGACGTCTCTTTACTCGTATATCGTAACGCTTTCGTTTTGTTATTTAAATCGTAAAACGTTTTATCGTATTTTAATACACAATTTTTTAAAAACAAAATTTTAAAAAAAAATTCCGGATTTACCTCAAACGCAGGTAAATCCGGTTCATAATTAGTATGAGGTAAATCTGGAAATCCCAAACGTAAAATCAAAACCTCATTTTTTGAACCGGATTTACCATAAATTGAGGTAAATCTGGGAATCTTAATTTTATTTTTTAAATTTCAGGGGTATTTCTGAATTTTATGGGTTTATAGGGGTCTGGGAGAGAAGGAGGAAGGTGAAAAAAAAAACCAAATTTAAAATGAACTCTTAATAAGACAAGTAAAATTCACTTTATATTTTTCTCGATGGATCTATTATAGTCCTTTTTCCTTAATTGAAATTGCAATTACAGTTACAACGTTGAAGTTTTTGAGATCTTTTGCAATAGAAATTGCGACCATATCAATTGTATTTTTATTAATTTTTCACAATACCAAAGACCGTGAGAATGATAGTTACAATTGAAGACCTCATATTCAATTGCTAGCTTAATTTGTCCCGACCCCAATTTAATGCGGATTTGGATTCTCTAAAGTCATATTTTCCTACATTTACCTCCATCTAGGTATAAAGGTGATGAGAGACAATATTTAAAAAGAGTTGGTGAGTTAGAGAAATTCCTAAATATCCTTTAATTTAGCCTATATACATGTGAATGTAACTAAACGTAGGAAAATATAACTTTAGAGAATTCAATTAGGTAAAATTTTGTATTTTGTTTTAGTTTTCTTAGGGAAAACAACCCTGAAATAGTAATAGATTTTTTGACGCAAAAAATAGTAATAGATGGTTGTCAACAAAACATGGCATGCAAGCAAATTGAGATATAGGCTATTTATAGTGAGAAGGCAAAAAATAGTCATAATGATGGTGTAGTTAGGGGTGGGAATAGATCGTAGAAATTGACTTTCTTAGACACTTTGGCTGGCGCCTGCGTTGAACACGTTAGGCTGAGCGACTGCTGCATTTTCGTGATAGGCCGACTTTTGAGTGCAGTGCAGCGCGCTTTTCGAAAGCGATAAGGCTGGAAGCTATTTAAAGCTATTTTTCACCAATTTGTTTTGAGAAAACCGACAATCGTTGAGTGATGTAAACTTTATAAATAAACGAATAAGCTACTAAATCAATGAGATTGAAATCTAACAAAATCTTTTAGAGACTTATCTTTATAGGACATTCTATTTAAACTTTATTTTATAATAATACCTTTAAATATGTCAAAAATTTATATAGGTCAACATTTTAAGTAAATAAAAAATGTAAGCAAATTTATAATTTAACAAAAAGTAAAAGATTAAATATAATAATAATAGTAGTAATAAAAAATAATATTTATTTTACTTAAGTAGGCCAGCTTGATAGGCCTAGAAGGCTTTTTTGATGACCTGTAGCCTGACATTTTTACCTAAATAGGCTTTTAAAGAAGCCTTAGCCTTATCTATTAAGAAAAAGTCAGGACTGACCTGCCTGATGTAGGCTGGATCGAAGGTCCCTGTAGGCCGACGAGGCCTATTCCCACCCCTAGGTGTATATTACAGGCATTCCAAAAGATTCAGGAAAACAATTGCTTCTCTAGTACATCATAATACAACAAATGCAAATTGACAGCAATCCTAATTCAGAAAGGAATAATGTGGTTATGACAATATTGGTGTGTAGCTTGAAGCATTGAATTCTATCTAACTAACTAATATACTAATAGACTAACTGACTAACAAAACAGTTGTCCTAACTCTATCCTAACACTGTGTGCAACTATAGTAGCACATTGAATTATAAAGTTGCAAGTAAGTCAACTGAGTCAAACTATGATTCTGGTATATCAGGAAAAGAAAGTAAATTGGAGCTTATTTTCTGTATTCAAGAAAGAGAAAATAAGTTGAAAGAGTTTCACTATTTGGAAGAAGGTTTGATGCATTCCAAGGACATATTTGAAAGATCAAAACATACCATGTATTTTGATTAGAACATTAAGGTTAATGGTTCTCTGAGTGAATTTATTCAGAAAAATTGTACTACAGGAAAATACTTGTTTAACCTGTTATGTGTATATAAGAGAAGTCTTAATTTGGATTGCGCCTAACTCAATTCTACAAAATCGACATATAGAGCGAGTGATGCCTCTAAAATCATTTTCAGGCCATATCGTATCCGACGTGGAACTCTTAACACACCCCCACACGCCAAGATACTTAGAGTGTGGCCCGAGTGGCCCGATAGCGAGTGGTTCAACAGATCTTAGATAGACTCTGATACGATATTAGAATTTGGATTGAGCCTAACTCAACCTTACAAAACTGACTTACAGAGTGAGGGATGGCTCCCACTTATACACTTTTTTCAGGTCATATCATATTCGATGTGTGACTCTTAACGAGAAATATGTTTGCTAGATGAGTGCTTTGGTAAAAAGAGCTTCAACAACATGGTGTGGATTCCATAAAAAAACTAGGCCTGCATATGCTACAGAAGGAAAGATATTATGTACATGTAAGCTGCAGAAATTAATCCACCAATATGAAGGCCATAATAAAGAAAGAATTTAAATCCAATCTAATAAGAAACATTCTTCTATAGAAGTAGAAAATGAAAACTAGTCCTTCTTGAGCAGAACAACCCTTTTTCTATTATTGCCTTGCTTCAGATTCTCCAGAAGTTGGTTGTATGGAGTTAACAACAGTAGGTTCAACATGCCTTCCGATATTTTCATTCCTTTCGGATGCGTGTGATTCGTCGAGAGACTGGTTCATGGTGAATGTGACAGATCTCCCATGTTTTGTTTCAGAAGAGTTTTTCAATGGAAGACGGCACACTGGACATGTAGATTGTTTTCTGAGCCATATATCAATGCAAGAAAGATGAAAAGTGTGGCCACATTTAGGCATGATTCGTAGTACTTCTCTTTCTTTGTAATCTGCTAAACATATTACACACCTGTAGATTCAAACTCAGTTATTTATCTATTCATTCATTGGCTACTTCTTGCATTAGTTTCTATGACTAAAGCACGAAATGAAAAATATCAATTTAGTCGTAAACTTAACTGTGTATCTTGAATGGAACTGAAAGCTTCTTGATTGAACTTCAAAGTGGGGATTGCTTCAAGAAGAACTGGTTCAGGATCAGGGTCATTAACACGATGTTCTGGCTATCAGTAAACAATGAAAAATTAAAATCTAAAGCACATAACATTAACAGATTACAGAATTACATAAACTAAATTACTAAATTATATTGGATTACTAGTTATCAAATAGGTTTGAAATTTTATGAAAATTGTTGATCTGATCTACTTAATAAAAACATTTAAATTGTTGGTTGGATTATTGAAATATAATACTGTTCACACAGAATGCGGCATTTGCAACACAGCATCATAGTCCGAAATTTTTTTTTAAAAAAAAAAAACAAGGTTTCATAAGTCATGTATTGCAGCTATCTTGATTCCTCGTATACTTCAAGTATTTGATCAGAGTAATTGTTGAGAGTCCCACATCAGATGTGATATGAACTGAAAATTCACTCTACAAACTGATTTTGTTGAGCCGAGTTATGTCCAACCCAAATTCTAGATGGTATCAAAGTAAGATCCGTTGGACCACCCGCTAACAGGTCACTCTGGTCACACTCACACGTCAGATGCGATATAGCCTAAACAAGAGTTTATAAGTGAGAAATATTCCTCACTCTAGAAGCTGATTTTGTATGCTCGCCTCCAACCTCAAATGTCTCGAATGTGATATGACCTCAAAAAGAGATTATAAGTGGGAGGCATCTCCCACTCTAGAAGTCGGTTTTATATATGGTTGAGTTAGTCCTAACTCAAATTCTAAGAATATTTCATCATAATCGAGATTGAGAAAAACAGCAAAAGTTAAGTCAAGTTTAGAAGCAAAAAGAGATTGGGGGAAGGAAGTAGTGAAATTACCTGTTCTATATCAAATCTTGATTCAAAGTCATACATCATCCTAGATTCAGCACTCCCTCTTATTCTTCCACAAATTATTCTTGTACATACAAACACAATGAAAGTAGCACTCATCCCAAACCCAATAACTGTGGTCACCAAATTGGTACCTGAACCCAACATCTCCACAAAAAATCAACCAATCCCAAATTCTTCAACAGAAAACACAAACACCCCACTTGAGAGATTCTTCAACAAAACCAAAGTGTGCACCTCAGATACATACACATCAAACAAACACAACCCAAAGGCACAAAAAGAAAAGATGAAAGCTAAGAAAAACACAGAAAACAAAAAAGATCCATGTCAGAAAGATTGAAACTTTTTGATGTCAAAGTGATTGTAGAAAAGAATTAAAAAGGAAACCCATGATGAATTATGAAGAGATGGGATCAACACAGTAACTTTGGTGTGACTTCAAAGATGAGATATTGAAGGTGGTGGGGGGAACAATAGAAACAGACAATAGGAGAGAGAGAGAGAGCAGTGTAGAAAGAAAGAAAGAACCTTTCAATTCATATTCTCTCTCTCTCTCTTGGAATAGTGGTAGTGGGGTCCACTGCCACTGAGATGTTGGGGAGCTAGCTAGGGACTAGGGAGATTTAGATCAGACGGTGGAAAGTGGTTCTTGTTTTATTCGGCGGCAAAAGATATTTTTAACGGTAAAAAACAGCGTTTTTGGCAGTACAAGATTGTAAGATTCTCTTATGGATTTTGAGGATCTCACATCATCTCTCAACTCAAACTCCAAACTCACACATCACATGCCTCTTTTGACAAATAGATAACTACAAGATTTCATGTCTCGCCTATTTTATGCGTTACATTTTTTTACCTTGTTATCATTATCTATCTCATTTTAAGTGTTGTTTTTCCAATTTACTTGTCACTTTAAAATACTAATGCAATACTTATTAACATTTTTCAGAAATATATTCTTATTTATTGTATCACAAGTCACCTAACTATTCAACTAACTATATTAACATGGGTACTTTGGTAAAAGAAACTCATTGACATTAGTCATTTTTTTACGAATTGCGTACACCTCAAATAGGACACTTAAAATGAGACAGAGGGAATAATATTTACAGTCATTTTAGAGATTAATTTATGTTGGAGCTTTGATTGACCATGTGTACTTTGACTTTACGAATCTGTATGGTTCTTTCTTTATGATAGAGTTTTTGTCACTCTCATTACTCAGCAACGGATTCAAGACCCAAGGTTAGGAGGATCAAACTTTTTTTAAAAACACACATCATTAAAAATATAATTAGAAAACTTTAATAAATAAATAACAAATTTCATAATTTTCCTCTATCTGATTTCATATTCGGAAATCGTTGAACAATGAGCAACATCAACACTATTGAATACATCAGTCTCAATGTAAGTCACTAGATAGTCATTCATCCATGTATTCCTCACTTGGTTACACAACTTAGTTTCACAATGGGTGCAAAATTAGAAATACTAACGCAAAATTATAATTCCAGGGAGGTCAAAATATTTTTATATACAAAACAGATAATTTTTTTGTAGGGGGTTTCAAGTGAACCCCCTCACTATAACGTGGCTCCACCACCGTCAATACTCAAACTTAAGTCTTTGAGATACAATTCAAACTCAATTACCGCTTATGGATTATTTTATGTGTTACATGTTTCACGGAAAATCATATTGATTTGCAATTTTTGGATACAATCCATTTTGACAGAATATGAGATGATGATGATGATGATAAAAAGAAAAAGTTAAATATAAAGTTTCCCTTTGAGTTTGTAATTAGTTTAAAAAAAAATCATATTTTTCCGGCCAAAAAATAATAATTTTTATAACCATATATTCTTTACCTAATTTATAACCTTTTTTTTGTTACTAAATAGTTTTCTAGATAAAATGAATATTTAGATGTTATTTAATCAGATATTATATGTTTTTAATTTATCACAAAATTGTAACCCTCATAATATTAATAATTTTTATATGTTCCGTTTCTTCTTTTTCTTTTCTCACTTTTTCCTTGCTTCCTAGTTCATAATGCTCATCATATTCTCTGTGATGTCTAAGTCTTGTACAGTAATTTTTCTGTGTACCATTTAATATGTAAGGTAACATCAAATTCTTATTTTTTGCTACAAGATAACATCAAATTCTACTGGCATAAAGCTTTCACACTTTAGCTTGAGCTTTCTCTTTTTGTACCGAACCACACACATCACTTTTGTTTCCTAGTGGGAAAAATCATAAGACTTTTCATTGCTTTTTTTTACAAATAAATCTTATCTAATCTAAGTATCATATATGCAGCTTGTCAATCTTCCGCGCCAAACTTCAGCACAAATTTTAACCTTCATTTCTATCATATTTACAATACATGCCACTATTTCAGCTCTTAATTTTAAATCTTTTTTTTCTTCCTATGTTAATGTTCTAAAAAAATAATAGTTACATGATGAAAATACGTAAAATCTGATATTAAGCGATGTGTTTAGAGATGATTTCTGGCGTTCAGATATAATTTTGACTGTTCAAACTGAACCAACCAGACTGGTTGATCCGGTTGAACCATGACCCGACACCTTACACGGTCCGGTTATTTCAGCGGTTAAAAACGGTTTTATCTGGTTTTTAGCGGTTTAAAACGGTCGAACCATGACCCGGAGGCCTCACCGGTTCAATGTCCGATTCGGTTTTCAAAACATTGCAAATAATACTCTAGCGTTTCAAAAAAATAAGCGCTTCAAATACGCGAAATCGTCCTCAATAACGATTCGACGAAAATAAATTAATGTGATGACAAAAATACATAAATTGATATCTTAAGCGGTGTATTTTGATGTCTTTATGACTCAAAAAAACCGTTGTTCCAAGACGCATAGTTTTTTCCGCAATAAGCGATTTGGTATAAAAAAATCGTGTCAAAATCGTAAAGTGAGGTCTTTAAGCGATGTGTTTTGACATACTTTAGCATTCGAAGGAAAATTAGATTTTCAAATACACAAAGTTCATGTCTTTGTTAATGTTTCATTTTAACTTTATAATATTGTTATTTAATTTATAGTTATAATTTACTGTTTATTCACGGGAACTTTAGTCACATCAACAATAGAACCTCACATCATATTCTTTCCACTTTCTATAGGTGCTTCTATTAGAGTTATTGTTTTCATCCAACCTTGTATGATACCCATGTGTTTCACTTTCTATTTGTGTTGTCATTTATATTTTGGTAATTTTTCACCAATAGCTATTAGAAGCATACTTAAATTGATGTTTATATTTCAATATTTCTTTTATATTTGAGTATTGTGTTGGAGTATTTACTCCTTCAGACATTTTGACCACATTTAATATAGAACCCACATCATCTATTTGTGTTTTATTCTTTATTTTGGTCAATTCGCACCAAGTGTTCTAGGGTATTTTAATTTTGCATTTGATGTGCTTAATTAAACATATGATTTGAATAAATTTAGTTGATTATGTTACTAATGGAAACAAAAAATGACATTATACTGTTGACTCAAATAAACTAAAATATATAATTGCCATTCTTTAATTTCATAATTCTAAACTTAAGCTTTTTTGTTTTTTCATTTTTTTTTTCTTTTTTTCTTCTTTTATACTTTGATTAGAAGCATACTCGTGCATACACATGAGTAACATCATATTCTTTGTATAAATAGATTTAGACAAAATTCAATTACAGTAAAATTTTCAAGTTATTAATAAATGAATTTCTACAACTTTAGAATATTTTCTGCATTTAACATTTTTAATCGTTATGAAATACATTTTATCAGTCATTAACAACATGTGACTTTTTCCCGTTGTATCTCAAATGCTTAAAATAAAATAATTATTCTGACAATGCGTAATGTTCCACCACATAATGAAATTATTGCAGCAACATATAATGTTTACCTGTTGAAACTCAAAAGAAAGATAAAAAAATATTTATAAGAAAATAAAATATCCATTTATAATATTAATAAAGATATTTTCCCATCCAACGTTTTAGACATGGGTAGTTTGGTATTTCTGGTAGTGATAGTTAATTAAATAGATAGTTAGTAATTAGTGTTTTGATTAAATAGATAGTTGATGATTAGTGTTTTGATTAAAAAGATAGTAGATAGATTAAAAAGAAAATGTGGAGAGAGAGAGAGAGACGTGAGAGAGAGATAGAAAGAAAATTGAGAAAGATAAGAGTTGAGAGAGATGAAAAATAGTAGGTTTTAAATGTGAGATAAAAAATTTAAAAGATTATGTGAGAAAGTGGCACCCACAAAAATAAAAATGAGATAGAATAATAATAAAATTCCAATTTTGCCCTCAAAAAAGGAAAAAATGAAGAGGGAAAATTAATAAATTGACCAGCTCATTCTTTTCTTAAATTGTTAGTTGAGATTCTGCCTTTTATATTTTAAGAAGTACTTTATATATATGATCTCAAAAATTTAAGATGTTTTTTTTAATCAAAAAAATTTAAGATGTTTAAATATGTGAAGTTTATTCTTTAATAATTGATTGGGTGAAAAAAAATTGGCACTTTTGAGCGCCAACTTCAGTTTTTTGTAAGTTATAAAAAAATTCTCTCTTTTTTTTTGCAAACTGACGACATAAGCTATCTTAAGACACAGGGTCAACTCAGTACTCCCGAGCATGAATGTTTATAAAGAGGTTTGCTAATAAATATATAAAAAATTTATTACACATTTACACGAATGAATTTAGTCAACCCCGTGCATCGCACGGGTTATGGGGCTAGTTTTTTATATATGAAAAGAATCTAATGTTGACACAATTTTTCAATAAACATAGACATTAATATGACTTTTTTTTTGCATAATAATAGAATATGGTGTACTCCCTTCAAAAAAAATAGAATATGGTGTACTAGATGAAAATTATTATTACAAATTTAAGTATTTATGTAAACGAATTTTTTATTAAGGACTAATTAACCAACCTAAACAAAAGTTATTAATTTAATTGTTGTGTCAAATCTTGCTTCTTAGCTGTTTAGTTTAGAATATTAAGTCAAGCAGACGACTAGATGAGAATACTTGGGCTTCAGACAAGGTACTTATTCTAATCTCAGATTTAAACTTAAAATAAACCATATTTTGGATCTCTTTAGTACACATTATGTTCTCTCTTTTATGGCATGATTATTTTAGTAACAAGTTGCCCCCAGCCAAAGACATGGTGGTATCTATTAACTTGCAAGTAATTCAATGAATATAGAATAACTTCTTTTCTTTACTGAGAATAAATTAGCATAACTTAAAGAGGTTAAGATATGCATAAAGAGTAAAGCTATTTAGACTAAAATGTGTACCAAAATACAAATACGCATATAACACTAAACTTAATTTAAAACATTGAACTTAATTTAAAATATATTATACGCGTAAAACATTGAACTCAATACATCTATTTTTTCTTTTAAATTAAATATATTATACGCGTAAAACATTGAACTTATTTTAAAATAAAAAAATATATTATATGCGTATTTTCTCTATATCTCATATGTATACATATTTTTGAACCACTTTTTGGTCCAAATAGCATTACTCATGCATAAATTTGCATTCTATGATACATAATTTCAATTTCCAAAATACAACCAACAAATGTTAGTCCGAGTGGTAATTTGGCTCGGATCCCACTCCAAAGTCTCGGGTTCGATCGAATATTGGGTATGACAAAAACTCTGTTGGGAGGGAGAACCGCACAGAATGACGAGTATAGTTTGTGTCACTAAACTATAGCTTTAGTGACCATCACTAAAGGGCTACAATAGTAACTTTACTGAATAAAAAATAACAACTAATATTATTAGTTTATTTTATGGTGCCTACAAATTAGGCAAATTAAATAGATTTTATTGAGATTGAAACGGCTACCTAAAAATTAGGGGATCAATAGTAACCACTCCAATATACTAGCTAATAGAAACAAAAGAAAACCTGAAACAAACGTAACCCAGAAACAAAGAAGCCATCAACCTCACAAACCCAGAAACCAAAGCAAACAAACCCAGAAACCTCACAAAGAAGCCATCATCACTTTGCACAACCGAAGCAAACAAACCCAGAAACCAACCATTATCAACGGCAAAATAGGAGATTGATTAAAATAAACGGCAAGCAATTAAAACGTGCAACAGAAGAGGAAAGGAACGCGAAGTACGAACGAACGGGAACGCGAAGAACTGGGTTCCAGCGAAAGAGGAAACCATCACCATCGCTACAACAGTCAACAGAAGGATAAAACCATCACGAGACAGTTGAAGACGACGCGATCGATCGAAAGAAAAGAAGAACGAAGCGAAGAAGAAGCGGAGAACGAGCGAAGGGCGGCGCTCGAGAAAGAAGGAAGGACGTCACTCATAAACCCAGAAAACCCAAACGAAGAAGAACGAACGAATACGAAACCGAAGAAGACAACGATTACACGATAAATCTGTGTAAGATTCTAGTTTTCTGGTTTATCTTGGGTTTTGATTTCAGTAAACCAAAGTACATTTCATTATGATTTCACAAATCACAAAAGGGACATTAGGTTATGATTTAATCATGGTTATGTGCTGTTTTGATTCTCTGATTTTACACTTTTCACACTAAACTTGACATTGATGCATGTGATTTTCTGATTTTCTGATGTTGTGATTTTCTGAAGCCGTAACATATACTTGAATTGTTTACTATTTCTGATTCCATTGGTTAGTCCATGGGTAGCCAAGAATGGGCCATAGTTTGGTTAGACAGAGATTATCCAACAACAATAATGGTTATGGCTAGATAGTCAATAGCCAACCTATATCCTTGTTATGGCTAGATAGACTTTAACAATGGTTATTGCTAGATAGTGAATTGTTTAGTGTTTCTGTTTCCATTGTTTAGTCCAAGGTTGGCCAAGAATGAGCCATATTTTGGTTAGACAGAGTTTATCCAACTTTAATCGTGGTTATGACTCGATAGTGAATAGCGAACCTATATCCTTGTTATGATTTAATCATGGTTACGTGCTTTTTGATTTTCTCGATTTTTGATTTCACAATAAACTTGTCATTCATACAGAAACGCAGGATCTACCCATCGCAAGGTGTGTTTTTGGTTCAGTTTTGCTTGGTTCCGGATATTTGTTTTACATCTTCCTTACCTATTCATATTCCTCTCGGTTATTTTTGTTTCTTGAAACAGATTCTGGACAGCAGCTTATTCGGTTCCGAACACACGTCGATCCCGTCGTCATAACCTGGTCTCTAACCAATTCGCAAATGGAAAAAGGTTAGTTATTTGTTCTTGAAACGCGGGATTCATTATTAAAAGAACTCTAACATGAATAAACATAGATTTTTGTATAGGGTTTTTCTGATTTTGTGTGTGTAAAATTTGTAGACAAAGACACCTAACCAATGTTGCTTAATTTTGTGGTTAGTGGGACTATAACCAGAGTACCGTATTGATTGATTCTTTTTGGTATGTTTGGTGATCTTGGAACCAGTAGTATGTTTTAAATGTCTGTAGTATTTTTGGCAATATGAAATGGGTATGTCTAATCTTACGCAATGCTTATGGCTAGACAAAGAACAACCACAGCTTTTGAGTCTATTGGTTAGACAAAGAACAACCACAGCGTTTTAGTACCTATAAATCTAACTTGGTTCTTCCACAAAGCTGCGGCTATGGTTGTGGAAGTCGAATTAAACTGTCCTATACAAGAAAAATCATTGATGCCATTCACTCTGGAAGTCACTTGAATGTAGAGTACAAGAAAACTGGTATTTTTGGGCTTGAAATCCCCACTGAAGTTGAGGGAGTCCACTCAGAAATTCTGGACCCTGAGAACACAGTAAGCAGTCTTTAAACTCACTAACCTTATCCCAGTCCTTTACATTTTCAAAGTATTTTTATAACATTTGATATTTTGTTTTGATTTCAGTGGTCAGACAAAAATGCATACAAGGAAACATTGTTGAAGCTAGCTGGATTGTTCAATAAAAACTTTGAAACATTTACTAACTATAAGATTGGTGAAGACAATAAATTGACAGAAGAGATTCTGGCAGCTGGTCCAATCATTGATGCTTAGGGGATTGAGGCACTCCTCCATGAATCATCCTCTCTTTGCATCAAATGTCTGTTTATTTTTTATTTTTTGATTGATTGAATTTTAAAGAAAGGTGACATTTGAGTAGAAGACAGCCATCATGGTTTGAACAGTTGAGAGGGAAATGAATAGGCTAAGGCTTGCTTAAAGATATGTTGACAACTAGTTTATGTGTGTTATTTTTCTTAAGTTCAGCACAAATTGTTTTATGGACAACCTTTGAGAATAATAACCCATTTAAACCAAGATTGTGTTTTCTTTTAGTGGACTAACCACAACATCGCAAAACTGTGGCTAGCTTGAAGCTATCCATGGGTTTAAAGAGTCCTGGTTAGTGCGTCTGACCTAATCGAATCTGAGAAAAAAGCGATTAGAAAAACAATTTTGGTTATTCTAACCACGAAGTCACATAACTTCGGCTAGTTTTAATTCTAACCACGAAGTCACCTAACTTCTGCTAGTTTACTACTAGCTACGTAATTGAACAATTTTGGTTGGATTGCTCTAGCCATCAAATTACAGGGCTTCGGATATTAATGTCAAATAGGAAATTAATCGGATATATTCAAAATTTTTCTATACATTAAAATCGGGTTATATGAATTTTTTCTATATATTTAATGTCATGAATATTTTTCTTTCACGCTCAAAATCTTGTTAATTATCAAAGCGAGTAAATGCGTAAAAAGCTAATATCCGTCTCGATCATGTTCATCAAAGCCGGTTTGATCCATTGTCGAAGTAGCCGAAAAATGCAAATATTTTATTAGCGTCTACCCTCTTGTTTATTTTAATATGTAGATGGATAGGATGTGTCAAAGTTGCAAAGAAGGTGAGATAGATTAAAAAAATAATTATGTTTGATTGAAGAATGAATAAGGAGGAAGGAAGAATGGGATCAGATTTTATTAAAAAACTATATTTAATGGATTTTATAAAATAGTTTTCGGTTATGGACTCACCATCATTAAAGGGAAGATTATATTTTTGCACAAATCAATTGTAACGGTTACAATCATAAAAAATAGTCCCGAAAAATAATGCATTAAATCAGGGAACGAACCTTTATTCTAAATAAATATTAAGTAAATAATATAATTGAATATATAATAGTACATAAATACCCCTTTCAATACTAGCCATTAGATCCCATTTGAAACATAAAACAACGATCCAACGGTTATACACAATTTAGTGATCATCACTAAACACTTGGTTTAGTGATGTAATCCAAAGCCGTTTTCTTGAATGTCGTTGGTTTGAATCTTCATTAATCTTTTTGAGATGAGATAAATGTAAACTTATTTGTGAGTATTTTTAAACTCCGAAAGTCGTTGGTTCGTAATATATATTACCTCTAATTGCATATATAAGAGAAAAAAACAGTTTAAAATTTATTGAATAATAGATATATCTCATCAAGATAAACTTGTTATTCAATGAATCTAAAAATGCGTTTTTCTCTTATATATGAAATTCTAAATAGAATAAGATTTCACTTCAAATAAATATTGATTTGATTCCATAATTTGAGGACTAGTATCAAAGTAAGTATCATTATTGAGAAATATATAATTGAGAAGCTTTTGAGATGTAAATCAAATGCAAATAATTTAATTCAAGTAGTATTTCCATTCCACCAACCCCAAGCTTATCAGATCAACGTATGTCAACGTGCCACATGGCTGGATCTCATGAATCACGTGACAAAGAAATTAAGAAAACAATATAGTATAGTATCATGTATCTAATAAAACTTTTATAGCTCGATCAATACTATAAAGAAGGGTTAGGAAGAAAAATAAAGAAAAGACATCATCATCCACTAAAGGGAATAGGGACCAGATGCTTTATATATATCATATATATCTACAATATTCAATCTCAGTGTCAATAGTCAACTTTCTATGTATTCATTTTTGGAAAACGACATCCACTTCTTCCAATGTGACACTACTTCAAATCCACTTAGAATTTTTAACTTGTCATAATTAAATTGTTGTTGGGCCTTTCAAGGTTGGTTCCATAATCATAGGTGCTCTTACTCTTTTTTCCCTTTTTTGTTTATGAATAGGAATTGTGTTGGTATTTAACAATCACTTATTGTTTCCATAATCATAGGTGCTCTTAATTTCTTAGTTCATCTTCTAATGAGATAAAGAGAACTAATATACTAAGTCATGATAGCTAAGCTTTCTTATTGTCTTGTCTACAATTGAGAACCATAACCTCTTATTTATAAGAATATGATGCCCTTTCATGAAAGGGTCGTGATTA
Source organism: Oxytropis ochrocephala (assembly GCA_020916435.1). Taxonomy (NCBI): domain Eukaryota; kingdom Viridiplantae; phylum Streptophyta; class Magnoliopsida; order Fabales; family Fabaceae; genus Oxytropis; species Oxytropis ochrocephala. The sequence goes on from CM037091.1 coordinate 12,842,605, forward strand.
TTCAAGTCAGATAAAATGGACATACATAAAATGAATATATATAAATTTTTTCCTTTGATGACAAGGGTTTCGGTCTAGTCTCCCCTTCGCTTTTCTCTATCTTTTACTTTTTCATATATATTTTTTTTAAATTCGAGCAATCAGCCTGTTTATTTTTATATATATATATATATATATATATATATATATATGAACTTTGAAGGTAACATGCCATGAAGATAGAAATGTATTTATTTTTTGTTTTGACGTGAAGATAGAATTGTACTATTTATCAATGTGAAAGAAGACAATTATAAGGTCATTAGAAGCCAAAGATTGACAGAAATATTATTATTTGATGGTTTCTTTTTGTCACAAGCGCGGCCATTAAATAAAGGAAGAGTTGTACACGCAAAATTATTTCACATATCTTAAATTTATTGAAAAAAATATTCTTACACGTCATGATATATTGTTTTTTTAAGGTATTAAATTTTTTATTATTGTTAAATTAAACAACAATAAAAACAAACTTATTTAAGATCATCAAGTTCTACAATTTTTTTAAGATCTCAAGATAAGTTTGATATGCATTTTTTGGACAAAAAGTTTGATATACATTTTTATAAGAAGATTTCACCATTTGCTTCAAAAAAACTACTACTATGCTAAGGAAAAATAAAGTTTTGAATCACGTGAAATTTCACATGCATGTAGATTATTAAAAATAATAGTGACTTAGGAGGTATTACATTCTCTTAGGGACTAATTAGTAATTTGGTAGTTAGTTAGTATTTCCTAGAGCTCTATATATAGAGCATCTTGTACCCAACATTTACTATCTTTTTCAATATGATACCTTATGAAGAGTATCTACCTCTTTTACCTCATGAGTATACCTATGCTCAATTCCTCTCTTATGAGTTTGATCTATGGATGTATGATCTTATGATTCTTAATATAGATAAACAAACTTCACTAATCCAAAGGCAGACAATGATGGTCAAAAACCTAGGTGTTGTGAAATCACTCTATATATATGTTGACTTTATTAGTGACAGCAAGGCCAGTCCATGGGAGCTGGTGAAGCCTTCATTTTAGGACATAAAATAAACTTTTTAGGGTTCAAATGAAAATTTATTTATGGAACTAATAGTATTAATGTAATGTCTCAGAAGGGTAAACGTAACTGATTGAGACTTTATTGGGGAAAACGTAGGTGTAGGGTTTTGAACCCGATTTCTCTTCTCTCTCACAAATAACACACTAGTTTCTAATATAAGCTGGGAAGTTACGTTCATAATAAAACTAATCCAACAAGACCAATAATCATAAATTTGCTTTTAGACATGAGCAGGAGGCATTCCACCAGCTCTAATAGGGTGAGGCACTTAACCAGGCTTCCCAAACCTTGGTGCATCATCCCCACGCCTAATATTGAAACGTTGCGGAGGCTCAGGGGCTTCCTTGTGCGAGATAGAACCCTCACAACATGAGAGTACAGATAGCACAAGAAACACAATAGTAGTACAAGAAACACAAGACACAAACTTTCTGAACATCAAGATAATTAAACCTATTTAACTAATTTATTAATTTGTATAAAGTTAAGTAATTTTACTTATAAATAAAGCCGAATAAAGTAGCTTTAAATGAGAAAAGGCCAAACCTTCATTTCAACACAATTTTCAGTTCACATGGAGCAATTATGGAACGGAGCCTCCTGTGAATGGATCAGGAAAAAGGGGGGCTTCTTTTTGTGTTATGGAACTACTTTTTGTCCACAAATATATGCTAGTATATTACTTTAAAACAACAAAGTTTGTTTCCTTTATAATTATCAGCAATTTTGAAAAGTTAAAAGACTTCAATTATTATCTTTAATTTTCACTTTATCATCATCTCGTATAATTTCTACTAAATTGAATGAGAAATTGTTAACACACAAAATAATTTAAGTTGTTGGCCGAGAAAAAAAGAAAAGGTCGAGGCTAGGGTGAAGCCAAGGCACGCCATAGAGACTATAGAGGTATGGACAGTACAAGTATTTGTCATACAGCAACCGTGGTTTCAGGTTCAGTTTGAGAGTAGAAGGAATATATCAAAGGGGCCTAGGCACCGAGGAGATGAAAAAGTACACCAAGGGAAGGTAAGACTCAGTTAGAGGGTGCCTCGCGATTACAGAACAGCTTGGCTAATGAGCCAACAGGCGAAGGCTGGGGAACAGTGGCGGACCTACACTATATTCAGGGGGTTCAGTTGAACCTCCTGAAAACAAAATGTCAGTACTAATACCTTCTATATAAAATTATTTTGAACCCCCCGAAATCTTAAATTTGCACTATTATCCTTAAATTTGCACCCAATTTTTAATAAATATGTCTTATTAATCTCCGTAAGAGACAATTTATAAAATTTAGGAAGTAATGTTACCGATATCACATATTTTTACAGACTACTTCTTATTTTTCACGTACTTTAGAACTTAAATAAATAATGACGGGTAAACTTAGAGACTAATTTGGTGATTTTCTCTTAAATATATGTGGAGTTAGATAGTTTGATTTCTTAATTTTAGTAAATTAAGTGAGCCCATTTGAAGAAAAAAAAGTAACAATCCGAAATAATAATTTTTTTTTGCACTCCCCAACCTAAGGTCTTGGGTCCGCCACTGCCGGGGAAAGGAACATGGTCAAGGACTCAAGGAGCAAGATTGTAGCTAAGGTCAGCAGACCGAAGAACACTGCGGAAATAGGAGTGAAGAGGTCACTACAACAGATTTAAAAATGGGTAGCGCTTTTTTTTCTTTCCGAAAAGCGCTACTGATGCGACTCTCAGAACAGTAGCACTTTAAAAGCGCTACTCATTATTAGGAATGAGTAGTGTTTTCTAGTATAAAGCGCAACTCATTCCCTTCGCGTCTTTTAGGAATGGGTAGCGCTTTCCAGTGAAAGTGCTACTCATTCCCAAAAGGCGCTACCAGCATAGATAACGATTCTCTTATTGAGTTTTAATTGAACGTACACTATTCACATGACTTTTGCATGATAGGATCCCATTCAACAATCATCTCAACAAGAGAAAAAAATTCCATTGTTTTCTATATTGATCCTATTGTTCGTTCCACGAAAAGCTAAATTTTGTTTAACAGGATATCTAACGATAGAAATAATCCTAACTAAAACATTCTGCCAAAGTTATTTTTCTTTTCATATAAGGGAAACAAGATTTCAATTTCCAGCTCTAGGCGAGTAAGGATTCAGTGCCTTTAGGGCGGGAAAGGTACCGATGCCTTTAGCATTATGAGTCTATCTCTCTCATCTAGTAATTTCTCTCTTATTTTAATTTATTTTTCTCTCTCATCTTTCTCTCTCTAAAATAGCCTAAAGGTCATGCAAATAATAAAAAGCCGATCGAATCCAAATCCACTCCTGCGCCTCCAAACTTGATGACGACTTGCGATCAAGGCTTGGAGGGTCACGTTTTTTTTTATTACGCAGGTCACGTATTTGTCTTTTGGTTTCTCTTTCTAAATAAGATTTCTAGGTGTGATGAAGTTTAAGTTGAGACTTTGAGATAATTATTTTAATACAATTATATATTTTTTTATTGTAAATGTATATATGGGTCCATCTGTTAAGTTTAATAGACTTTTTATCTATATCTAAACCTTGTCTAAAAATAGATATATTAATATATAGTTATTTAATTTATATATATATATATATATATATATATATATATATATATATATATATATATATATATATATATATATATATATATATAGCATATAATTTTTTTAGTAGAGATTCTTAAATTTTGAGGCCCTGGGCAGTCACACTCTCATACATAATTCCAGAAAGAATAGTTTAAAAACATAATTGTAGTGGTCCCTTAACCTTTCGTCAAGCATTATGATTGAATATTTTAAGGGTAAACATTGACATAAAATATTTTAGATTAGATGTCCCTTTCTAATTTGTGAATAATTAAAAAAGTAGCATACTTGTCATGATTAATTGGTCTCATAATTTTCATCAAATCATTTTTTATAAATCAGATATCTTCTGCGTGCAATCATAGAGACTAATTCCTCAAATTGGGTAGGACTACAATGTTATAATTAGAATAAGAAAATCACCAAAATAGATATTATATTACTAAACCTCTAGTGGTGACCGTGGAGTATATCGTTAATCCTCATCACTAGTTCAAAACCCAAAAATTAAACACTTTTTGTATTTTGTTCTCCCTCTCTGGCTTTCCAAAATAATTCATGGGACATGCTGTAAAAAATAATAAATAAAATAATTCATGGGACATCAAAAACATATAAGTATACTTATATCCTTTTATTATCAAAAACAACATATAAGTATAATATTCATAAAATAAATTCGTGATAATCATAATGTGTTTTTAGGCATATAATGTTCTTGTTTTAGGATTTACTAGGTTTTTGTCAAAAAAAAAAAGATTTACTAGGTTTGGTAGGGAAAATAAACATGTGACCCTCACCTTTTATGGTGAGAAAGGGACTATACAATTTAGCCAAATTTAAGTGGCAGATTGCAATAATATCAAACTTTATCATTATGTTTCATACAAGGAAGCAAGTAACAAAGTATCAAGTTAATCAATTTGAAGTCCTAAACAAACAATCATGAAATCTTGGTGAAAGAGAACAAGCATAAGGTAAACAATCAAAGTTTTGAAAAGTGAAATGAGTTTACAATATTTCATCACTGTTTCATCTCAATTATTCTACTGTTCAGCTTTCAGATTTGCTGAATAATTCTTAGGCTTTTTTTTTACACCCCCCTCATTATCACTCCCACCCCCATAAATACCGTTTCGGACAAAAATGCCCCCAGCAATAGTGAAAATTTCGGAATTACCTTAGAGAAGAGGTAATTCCGGTAGGGGGGTTTGTAGTTTTCCGGAATTACCAAAAACTGAGGTAAATCCGGTTTACAAAATGTGAACTGGATTTACCTCAGTTTTTAGTAATTCCGGAAAACCCCAAACCCCCTACCAGATTTACGTGGTATTTACGGTATTTCCGGAAAAAAAAATTAATAAAAAAAAATTAAAATTAATTAAAGACGCGTTTTTTATTACGAAACGAAATAATACATGAAAGTTCTGAACGGAAACAACAAAACACAGCAACAAAGAAAATGAAAAGACGGTATAAATTAGTGAGATGGTGGTTGGAGACGTCTAATGACCTCAGCAACGGTCCTTCTGGTTTCGACATACAATTTGAATAGGACTCGCGATCCAAATATGTCAAAACGGTCCATCATTACTCGAACGTCATCGTTGTTCTTCACATCCATGGTGGAGCACTGAACACGATTATTATCGCCCATAGTGGGGTAGCGATAAATGATCTGGGTGACTTCTTGCTCGTCACCCTCCAAATGCACCTTCGTTGTTATTTTTCTTTTTCGAGCTTCAAAGGTGATGTCGCCGCGTTAGCGCTGCATAAAATGGGGTTTGTACTCTCGAAATGGACACCATTTTCTCTGTTTGTGATTGTGCCACGATGGTGAAGGCGGTGAGTGCAGAATCACGAGAGTATTGTGTATTCAGAGTGTCCATGAGAGTGTTGTGTGTGAAAGAAGTGAAATAGAAGGGTCTATTTATAGGGAAAAATGAAACCCTAGAATGGATTTCCACCGTTGATGAAAAGTGGTCACCAAAATCTGGACCGTTTAAAGTGTCGGCAAAATCTAGATCGTTCAAAAGTGGTCGGAAATATCTAGACCGTTAATTAGTAATCCAATAAAAAGATGTTTTATTACTTAAAAAAAATGACTTTTTAACTACGTTCTGGTCAGTTTTTACCATGCGTAATTTTTTTTTAATTTTTTTTAAAAATTACAAACTTGTAGACAAAGTATAATACTACGATATTGAGGTTAAAAAGACGAGTTGCAAAATTATTTACGAGTTGTAATTGTACACCAAAGTGCCATATAAAACATGTTTTTTAGTGTAAAAAATGACTTTTTAACTAGGTTTTTGAGGTTAAATTATAATACTACATTGTTGAGATTAAAAATACGAGTATTTAAATATTCTAAGACTCTTAACGTGTACAAAAAAAGCACCAAATAATAATGTAAAATTATATAAACAATCAAGTTGTGATGTCTACATAATCAAGTGGTGTCATACTGTCATTGGAACATAATCTGGAACAAAAGAAGACCATAACTGCATGCGTCCAATGTATGGATATTGCCACGATCTAGCTTCAATGCTTCAAGACTTTTGGATGCTTTCACTCCCAAAGACAGATGCTCCCCAACAACTGACCGCTCCTCCTTGGTAAACTTACCAAATATAGCTGCTCCAAACAAAGTCTTATGAGGATCATGATTGTGAATCTCATACACCACTCTCACCTTCCAATCAGAACTAGGAGGTAACATTGGTTTAGCTTTCAATTGAAACTTACCCACATCTTTTTGATGTCTTGTGTCTACCAGCAGAACACCCAACATCTACTCAACTGTATATGCCCTGTCTCTCACAGCCATAAACAACCTTGTTCTTTTTCCCTTTCTCATTCTCCGTCGTCTCGATTCGAACAATAACCACAATGATTCCGTTCGTTTTCCCGGTATCTCTAGCCCAACGTGTCATTGCATCTCGAGTGGGAAATATCTCATATGTCGTAAAGGCAGCGGTTAAATCCATAATAACCATCTATTTAAAAAAAATATAAATGTTATATAAAAAAAAATTCGGAAATACCTTTTTTAGAGGTATTTCCGGTTCACATTTTGTGAACCGAATTTACCTCTGAAAAAGGTATTTCCGGAAAAAATTATATTTAAAAAAACAAAATTTTGGAATTACCTTTTCTGGGGATAATTTCGGTTCAAAAATCGTGAACCGGAAATACCAACTTTTTGCGCTAAATCCGGAAAATTCACCTCCAAATTTCCGGAAATACCTTTTTTTATGGTAAATCCGGAAAATCATATAATTGTGGTGGGCCTGGTCCGTTTTTTTATAAAATGACAGGTGCATTTTGGGGTTTTCCCTATTTATGGGGGTGGGAGCGATAATGAAGGGGGTGGAAAAAAAATGCCTAATTCTTAATGCAATCAATTTATTCCCATGGAAAACTGAACATGCCCACGTGACCATGACTATACACATTACATTAATAACTGGACACCGATATTGCACAAGCAATGAGTGAAAATATATAAATATAAATAAATGGGAAAATAAATAATAAATAGTGACATTATTTATATAGTAGATAAATAGTACAATAATAATAAGTTATATAACAATCAAGCTAAAACATTAATGGCCCATAGTAGATAAATAGTACAATAGCGGTAGAGACTCTTTTTATAATTTAAATAATTGCATTATCAGTTATATTCGGTGACAAATCAACTGTGTAGCTCATAGCCTAGTTAGGACGGCTCAATATTTTAATAGTCACCAGCTCCATGAGCGGATTCCACGTTGTATCTCCTCTTTATTAAATAATGAAATGACATAAGTTTGTTTGCTTCAAAAAATAATAATCAAGCTAAAACATTAATGGCTTCATCACATCAAATTCACTCAGTTATTTTATTTTTTTCTTTCTAAAATAAAACGAAACTAAAAAAACCTTGAAAGTAGAAAGAGAGAGACCTGAACTGAATGGGGGGTTTCCTTCTGCAATTTCTGGTGATGTCGTTTTGTGCTGTAGGTTTTCCAACAATTCTCCTTCTTTCCTTCAGTTTTGTTCAACAAGGGAGGGAGAGGAAGAGAGCCCAAGTGCGTGGAGAGCGACAGAGAGCCAGTGAGGAAGACCCAAAGTGGACCAGAGTCAGAGCCGCGAAGGAGAGAAGAGAGCTAAGGCATGGAGGGAGATTGAGAGGAAGAGAGCGCGAGAGTGTTTTAGAGTGCGAGGGAGTTTTGGTTCATTAAAAATACAATCCTAAACTGTTGCCGAATCTAAAAGTCTAATTGAAACTAAAATTTTTCTTTTAATTTCAAACTGCCACCGGTTCAACATTTAACATCAATTGTTCAAACAACCGATGTTATAGTGCTTCTTATTGAAGATCTTGAACTAGTGCGTGTTGAATAGGGGACAAATTTTGCCGTGACATGAACGTATTGTGTGATGTAATTGAAGGAGTCATCAGATTGTTCGAAAGCGGAATGGAGTCTTACATCTTGGGCCCGTTTGGATAAACAGCTTATAGAAGCACTTATAGCATAAGAGTTTACCGCATGAGAGCTTTTGTCATAAGAGTTTATGCTCTATAAGCTGATTGTGTTTGGATGTGTGTATTGAAAAGTGCTTATCCAAAAAATGAGTTTGGATGCATGATTACAAAAGTACTTATAAAATGTTGTAATTTTTAAAAATTAATTTTTTTTATCATTCACCTTCCATAAATTAAACGTGTTGAAATAATTAATTTTTTACTAATCATCTTCCCTATTAGGGACTAATTCGCCCAAATTTTCATTTATTTGTCGGCGACCAATTTAGTATTAAAGTATAAGAAATCGAAAGTGATCACACATCTAAAAATCTAACAATATTCATACCGAATCTATTAAACATCAAATGTATATTAATGTGCCATTATTATAAAGCTAAAAATTTAACAATCATACATATGTTTTTTAAAACACCTAAATAATAATGAAACGTATAAAATATAGCTAGATAGATCTAGGCATCGTGTCTGATCTATAGCATCTCTGACTCGCTCCATTTGCCTAGTATTTCTTTGAGATGGTTGCTCATACGTGATATCCCCAACTACAGTATCATGCACATCAGTACTGTCCTCCAAATCAAGATTTGTGACTCGGACCACCGAGAACAACTCCTCTATTCCGAAGACATTTGACGAGTCCCGAGAAGCAGAACCCTGCAAGCTCCTCGGACGAGGTAACTTCTCAGTTCAGGACCAAACAAATTAAATCTCATTAATCCAATCATGTCCTGACAATGCAAATGTTCTACATGGATTTTTCACAACATGGTTTAAGAAATAAGCTGTAGCATTCATTACCATCAACAACAACTTTCTTTTTTTCCTCTTACGTCGTGATATCACATGTACTATCATTATCAGAACCGGATGTGGTACTACTTGCACTACTAGAAGACATCCTGTGCAATTATCAAAAATGAAAACTGCATTATTACTTTCATAAGAATAGCAATAGTAACAATACGATAGCAACAATGTCATAAATCACTTAACATCACATAAAAACTAGAACACGAAAAACAGAAGTCCATAGCTGTACGTAATTTTTTGGCAAGTCTGTGCAATCTGATCTGATCCATGATTTCAAAAAAATGTACATAACATTGCACAAAGTAGGTAACTTGTAATTGCTCCTTTACAAGTTTAGTTAAGAGTAAATATGCCGATACACTTCAATTTCATCATACAAAAAACAAGTATATATATATTATACGTAGGTACTGATTTTCATATTCTGAGTGCCCTTTATTATTATTGATCAAGGGGATGGTTCTCAATTAAATCAAATAATCCATCTCCAATTCCAAATCCAATTAGCATTAATTAATCTAGCCATATAATTTGCCTTTAATTTAGGCTTTGGCAATGTTGTGATGCTTCAACCAAGAATACACAATAGATGAGGAGATTATTATCATGGTTGATTAAGAGGTTTGCAAATTCAAGAGCTGGTGTTGGAATGAAGATAAGCTCTACTTTGTTATTCTTCTTCATCCCATTCAAGGCCAATAGAGAAAACATACGGTCCCTTTCCAATTATGCTACCCCATATGAATGAATATCCAGCTATATAATTCTCTCCCTCTCCCTCTCCCCAATTACAGATCAATTCAAAGAAGCCCCACAGTTCTACACTAGAGAATGCAGACTTTTACATATATATATATATATATATATATATATATATATATATATATATTGACTAACCTGTGTTTGGGAGCCAACCTCTGATCTGATGATTGAAGACTGGCTAGCTTCCTCGTTATCACTAGCATTATCAATCAATCGTTACTTACAGTTGCCTGCCACCTTGTTAATATCCCAATCTAATTTCAAACATTTCTTTCTCCAAGGCTTTTCCTATAGTATCAGTTGTCAGTGAAACCATTTGATTTGATGATGGTTCAAAGACAATTAATGAGGAGGACTTCAATGTTACTTTTTCTTCAGCTAGCAAATGATTAATTACATGATATCTCTTGTAATTGTCCTACGACGTACTCGTGAAAGCTTTAAAGCCTGCATGCATTCTCAACAAACTTCAAAGGTAGTTAGTTTGACATTTCTTTATACTCACTTGTGAACCAACATATATAATAAAAAAATACAACATAATGAGAATGAACAAACAAATAAATCTTACCTTCGTAAGAGACTGAACACAAGGGAAACCAATATGGAAACTGAAAAGTTGTAACTTGTGAGTCACTAGCTATGTGCGTGTGACAGAAACTGGTATTTATACACATTTTTAAGGTACAGTGAAATTAATTTCAAAATGATGGCCAATAATTTAAAAAAAAAACATATATACTATTTATTATTAATTATGATGGCCAATAATTTAGGGAACATATCTACGATTGATGCAAAATTTAAAAAAAAATACATTTTGTCAATGGTATTTTGGGGTTTCACTTTATTGTGGGGGTATAAGGAGATTTGGTGGGGGTATAAAAAAACACCCTTTTTAGTACATGGAAGGTCAAATTTAGGGTATTACTTTTCCCACACCCCCTCCTACTTAAACACACCCCTTCAAATTTTAAATTCCCAAACTACCCCCATTTAAAAAATTAAAAAACACCCACACCCCTCCCCTCCCTTCTCACTCTCCCTCGTCTCTCACTCTCCCTTCTCTCACTCTCCCTCAACCGAACCCTATTTCTCACTCTCCCTCTCACTCACTTTCTCCCAACTCACTCAATCTCACCCATCTCTCACTCAATCTTCTCCACAAACATCTCAAGAGCACCTGGGTTATTTTCGCCTCCTCTCACACTCTCTAATCGTTCCATTTTCATCTAGGTAAGCCTCTCCCTGTTCTGTTCGTTTGGGTTTTTCTTTCTAAGAAACTGAATTGTTCGAACGACGTCCTTCGAACACATGAAAACGAAGGTGTTCGAATGAGGTCATGCGAACACCGTTCGAACGACCTCATTCGAACCGTTGTGAGTTGGAAACTGAAACTGACTTGTCCGAACGGGGTTGTGCGAACATGTTCGCATGTGGCCGCTCGAACGATCGCTTGATAGTCTGAGCCGACTTTTTGTGATTGGTTACATTAATTTGGTTTAATTGGTTCTCTTGATTGTTGTTTCAGATATGGTGAGGAGCAGAGGTGGTAATGCAGCACAACCATCCGAGCGAGCCGGTCGGCCACCTCCTACGGTTTCAAACCGCAAAAGGAGGGAAGAAGCGGTGAACCCTCCCGGTAGGTGTGTCGTGCTGGTGGGTAGGCGGGGGTTGATGTTCCTCCTCCCCACTTCCCGAGGATATTGGGCGGGATATTGAGCGTGATGCTCAATTTCCTAGCATATGAGTTAGGCCGCCCTTCATCCGCTGGGCCTTCATCCGCTAGGCCTTCATCTGCTAGGCCTTCATCTTCTGGCCTTCATCATCTGTACATCATGAGGAGGAGGCTCACCGAGCCTCACGAGAGGAGGAGGCTGCTGCTCTGGGCGACATTCCCATTTCTGGTGGACCGTAAGATGGTTCTGTCTTGCCCACATACGGGCACATATTCTTACCGATTTATTTTCGGCGGGTAAGTTATTATTTTATAGTTGATCATTTGTAAATTTGTTTATTATGTTGTTGAATGTTTTGGCTTATTGTGTCATTTCTAAATGCGAGTTCAAAGGATTTACAAACAATTCCACATGGACTCATTACGACAGGTGTTTCATGTTAGGATTAGGGACACTCGGCGGCCTTCTTGTGGTTGGTTCCTCCGGTTGGGCTTGGTTTCCCCATTCTCCACAGAAGTGGTCAAACGCATTCATGGGCGTTGGCGGCACGGATACATCATCATTCCACCTTCCTGTGGGTGAGATGAGCATCACCCTTGATGATGTATCCCACCGCTACACATCCCCATCATCGCTTCGGCTCTATGACATGCCGCATCGACTTCGTGGCGGGGAGAGCAATGGCGATTGACTATTTGGGGGCCACACCCGAAGATGCAGCTTCCCAGACTTCGGACCGTGGGTTGTCTGTTGGGCTCGTATGGTTGAGGGATAGGGTCTACCACCCAGCCATAGCTGAGGGGAGGTGGGCTCATGCAGCTAGGGCCTACATTCTCAGATCTTTTTGGGTTGCACCTGTTTCTTGACAAGTCAGGCAACAAGGTTAAGCTTGGCTTCCTTGGTATGCTTACTGATTTGGATGCTGTTGGAGACTTCTGCTGTGGGGCCATGGCCCTTGCCCATTTGTATGATCAGCTGAAGGATGCTACAAGAAAGAAAACCAAGAAGATTGCTTGTCATCTTCCTTTACTTCAGGTATAAAACATATTCTTTACTTTTAAGTTTGCTTTAGGGTTACTTTCAGATTAATAATCAACCAATGATATGTTCATTACAGGATTGGATCTTTGAGCACTTCCAGAGTGCGAACTTTTCCTCCTGGGTGGTGCACGAAGAGTATGATGAGAGTATGCCACAGGCGAAGAAATGGTTGTGCGATGATGGCCTAAGACCATCAAGTCACAGACCATCAGATTATGCCTTGACCGGCTAGACCGTGAGGAGGTGACATGGGACCCTTACACAGCCCATAGGGAGGTGAGACCCTTTGAGGAGCTGGCCAGGTTCAGAGGGTTCATTCGGAGTGGTGGATGCATGATGCGCTATTTGCGAGATCGAGTGCTCAGACAGTTTGGGCAGGTCCAAAGACATTCTGAGGATCCCGCACTGCTACTAGGGCGTCAGCACTTCTATCCGAGTGTGATGAGAGGTGGACACGCTTCGAGGACCACTTGGTGGCGCGGGGGCTCCACGTGTGCCGTACTCCTCAAACACGGTCTTGCGGGCTACTTTCCATGGTACTCTGGGGTCTCACATCCCTTTCTACCCTCGAATTATGTACGACTGGCGATGAGCCCGATGTCGATTGTGATGCACGTGTCTTTTATGTTAATTGCATTGATAATGTTTCTTAATCTTCTATTTATTTAAATAATAATGTTATGTTATTTGGTTGACAAATGCTACCAGAGTCTTGGATTTGGTTGATGACATGGATGGGACCATCGATGATAATGTCCCGAGCCAACCAGAGCATATTTCAAATAAGATCAAGAGGTCGCTCAACCCTTCCGTAGGTTTAGGAGGAGGTTTGGCAATGTGTATGAGAGAAGGAGGCGCACACCCAGTAGGATCATGTCATAGGGGGGATATATGTTTGGAATTTTTGTATAATTTAACTACTTTGTTTCATTCGGTTTTTTAATTTGAAATTCCCTTTACGTTGGCACAAATTTATTGTCATTACGGTAATAATTACGGTAAAATTATTTATAAAGTAATATTGGATAAGAACAGAAATGAAAAACACAAATTGCAAAAATACAATGATAGGAAATTTAAAACGAAACGACAGGAAAACATAATACAAGATAGTTCTAATACAACCTAGTTCTAATGCTACGAACAATGGATTCGGCAGATTCTCGTGTTTCGACGCACAATTCGAGATAAGGTTCAATCAAACCTTGGAAGCTCTTATGTTTCTCAAACATTTCTCGAACGTCTTTGTCTTTCTTGATAGGCACGGGGCACATCCAAATACGATTATGTGGGCTGCTACAAATGTAGGGGGAGCGACATTCGATACTAGTGATTTCTTGCTCCACACCATCTAGGTGAACATTTTCTGTTAGTTTTTCTTTCAATTCGGCGAAGGTGATGTTGTTCTTAAGCCTGAAATGTTTAGTGTCACGACCATGAAACAACACACCAGCTTGTTGCCTGGACTGGACAGTCATGTGATAGTCAACTTTACAGGTGTCCGTAATGAGTCTTTCCGGTATGGGTTGTTGTGGTGCGGGTGGTCTTTGTTGAAGAAGATGAATGACTTCTTCTGGAGTGCGTATTGTGTCCACGTACAGGTCTAAGATTTGTCGCCCCATCGTAACGTTAGCTAGATGTTCCATCATTGCGCGGACGTCGTTGTCGCTTTGGATCTCCATGACTGAATAATGGACAGTCCCATCATCTCTACAATTGAACTTTTTGAAACGTATACGCTCCACGTCTTTACGCCACGCTCCCTCTGGACGAATCTTCCTCTCAGCCTTTTCCTTCAGTTGGGCGAAGGTGATGTCCTTACTCATCCTGCAGAAGACATGGTTAGGACAACGAAACACAGCACCGTGTTCGTCGGTGGTGACAGTCCCATGGTGATGAAGGGTCGTTAGGAATTTGTCGTTTGAGTACTGGGTTGAGCACAATTGCCATTCCATTTTAGGAGATCTGAGGATTTTGGTGAAGAAGCAGATTAGGGTTTGGTGAAGAAGATCTGAGGATGTGAACCCCCTTTTATAATAGGCGTGGTGAAATGTCAGCCGTTGATTTCATTTTTAGATCACAAATCTGAGCCGTTTAAATTCTATCCGTTCAGGCACATTTTCCAAAGGGATTGACATCCACTCCTTTATCTGACACATTTGACTGATTGTAAACCGTTGATTAAAACTGTCGGTGGAATCTGAGACGTCCAATACCTGTCATTCTGTAGCACTTGTTCGATGCGCCTTAAGAAAAACCAGGGCATATATACGATGTGTTAAAACTGCACATCGTATATATGTCCCAATTGACATATATACGATGCGCCTTAAATTTTGTTTTTTTTAAATTTGTAAAAAAAATTTAACGCTCATGATTTAACGTTCAAAGTTGATCAACGGTGTAGATTGCACGCCAAAATCAACGGTTGATAATCTTTTACCTCATCTATAAATACTCACTCCCACCATCACTATTTTCACACCAAAAATTCAAATACTCACTCCTCCTTCTCTCACACATCACAAGTGAAGATGATGCAGGCTTCGCTAATGTCATACTACGAGCCTTCTTCCCTCACTCTTGTTCATTCTAATATGGGGTTTGTTGATCATCAGGGTATCATCTTGAAAGATGATGGTATAAGTTTCGATGGGAGAGATGTTGTTTCGTGTAGGTTAAAACACGATATATCATTTTCTGCTCTTGCGAAAACTCTACTGCGATGGTTCAACCAGAGAAGCGACGAACATGAGATAATTCGTATCGTTTATCGGAAACCCGAAACAACTAGTGGAGGTATTTACTCGTCTACCATGGATGTCAACAGCGAGGATGATGATAACTCTATTTTATATAGAGTATTTCATATGTTTAAACTTAGTATTTGCTCTCTTTCAAGTAATAATAAAGAGTTTATATAGTATTTTATGTGATATATGATATCTTGAGTGATTTGAATGGATATAGTTAGTTATAGGCCATTTTGGATATATTGTGGTATGTTTGATGTTTTGTTCGATGCGATCTCGTCGTCGCATCAATGCTCCTGCAGACCGATCCTGCATCAATTCTCAACTTTGGTGAATAAGCGACTGTTTCATATGCATCCACATGCAATGTGATGACCTCCCGCTGCTTCCCCGATGCCATCCAACAATGTATAGTAGGCGCCTACCATTCACACATAGCTATAGGCTTAGCTTTGAAGAGTCACCAACATAGGGACACATGTTCTATCACCATGGAACCGCCCTATGTATGAAGTCAAAGATTTCAACATGGATAAACCTCTGGAAAGCAACTACATTTATGATCCACTCAAGATGACTTCAACATGAAGGAAGGAAGCACCTCACTTGAAGGCTATAAAGGACCTCACATCTTCATTTGGAAATATATCACAATCCATAAGTTAGATCAAAATTTCAATATACATAGTTAGTTTTTATATTTTTAGAGGAAGAGGAAGGAATTGACAAATCCTCCTTTACTCATTTTCATAGTGTTTGTATAGTGCTAAGGAGTAATGCTAGTGCATTGCTAGAAGACTTCATATAAAGGTTTTCAACATTTGTAACTTTACTCTTGTTGTTTCTCTTTAGTGATTTCTATATATATAAACATGGTCTATTCAGTTTATATATATCTTGCAATGTCTCTTGTTAGCTAAACCTTTCTTAGTTGGAATGTTCTAATCATTTAATGAGCTTTTAAGTAAGTATGTTGCATGTATTGTACTTTAGTTCTTGCTTGATAATATTTTTATTACTTATTTTAAACTTGATCACTTAGAATAAGTATGAATTGTAAATGACCAGACATGGCTTACAATTAAGAACTCAAGAACTAATATGGGTGAGTGTTTTACATAAAGAAAACTTTGTGAAAACCATGCTAAGTCCTAGACATAGGATAGTATAGTCCATAGGATAATTGTGGGTACTTAAAATACAAGAGTGAATTCACTTAAGCAAAGTGATACTTGTTAGGAGGCAAGATTGGCACTAACACCCCTTTCTTTACTGCATAGAACAAGGATCATAAGAGTTGGTAATGATACTCTGAAGAAAGTGACCGAAAGGCACATAGCTAATGCAACAGCATTCAGTGCAGCTGCATCACATACTGCATCATACACTTATAAGTAAATTACTTGATGAAGACATTCCAACTAGCTTTTCTCTTTTACACTATCAACATTCTTTACTTGCTTTCTTTCTAACTTAGTTGTGATCATCAACAAAAATCCAAAATTATTTTATTACTTTGTGACTTTACACTTTATTACTTTATATCATTTAAAAGTGAGTTTTTCAATCTCTGTGGGTTCGATCTTTTTACTACTTGTTTTTGGACAGTGTATACTTGCACTCAAGTGTATGTGGCATATTCCACACACCAAGTTTTTGGCGCCGTTGCCGGGGATTGAAGTAAATTCTTTTTAAAATTCTGATATTGAGTAATTTAGTGTTGTATATAAATTGCTTTTTAAAGTTTCACAACAACGATTACATGGTACCTAGTATATGTACGTAAACTGAAATGTAACTCGCAATATAGTTTAGATTTAGAAATAGAAAGAAAATTCAGGAGATTGCTAAGACTCCAAAAAAGTAGAATCAACAAGCTTGCAACATGTCATTCAAAGAAGAACAAAGCTCAAGGCCACACTCGGTGAGGAGGCCACGGATCACAAACATGCTCTCAAGAAGAAGTTCATAGAGAAAATCTCATCCACATGGATCACATAGGTATGATTAATGATAGAGATAGACCTATGAGGGATTATGCTCAGTTTGATCATCAAAACATGCAAACTAGCATAAACAGACCTCATATTGATGCCATGCATTTTGAATTTAAGCCTATGATGTTTCAAATGCTTCAA
Source organism: Oxytropis ochrocephala (assembly GCA_020916435.1). Taxonomy (NCBI): domain Eukaryota; kingdom Viridiplantae; phylum Streptophyta; class Magnoliopsida; order Fabales; family Fabaceae; genus Oxytropis; species Oxytropis ochrocephala. Next base: position 12,860,031 of record CM037091.1, read on the forward strand.
ACTATTGGTCAATTTGGAGGATCTCCTCATGAAGATCCTCATTTGCATTTAAGGCAATTTCTAGAAGTATGTAGTAATTTTATTTTACACGGTGTTAGTGAAAATGCATTTAGATTAAGGTTATTTCCATATTCTTTGAGAGATAGAGCCAAGGCTTGGCTAAATTCTTTAGAGCCTAACTCTATTCATTCATGGAATGAAATGGCTGAAAAATTTTTAGGAAAATATTTCCCACCTATCAAAAATGCCGAGTTAAGAAATGATATTACATCTTTTAGACAAAAAGAGTTTGAATCTTTATTTGAAGCATGGGAAAGATGGAAGGAACTTTTAAGAAAATGTCCTCATCATGGTTTACTCATTATTATTCAAATGGAAACATTTTATAATGGTTTAGAACCTCAAACCGAATAATGCTTGATGCATCATCGGTGGAGTGTTATTAAATCATCATACAATGAAGCATGTGAATTAATTGATAGAATAGCGACTAATAGCTCTAGTTGGCCTCTTGAGAGGGTAAGTGCCCAAAAGAAACCATCGGGGTGCATGAAATTAATGATATATCTCGCCTCTATCCGCTCAAGTAGCCACTCTAGCTAATTTGATGAAAAACTTCACTACAGCAATGCTATCGCATCTAATGCAATGCATCACCGTAGCTCTTCATTGCGTGATGAGAACAAGTACCTCCGTGCACACCTAGTTGTGTGTCTTGTGGAGGAGGTCACTTGTATGAGGAGTGTTCTAGCAACCTTATCTCTGTAAATTATGTAGGTTATAATAGGAATAACAACCCTTATTCAAACACTTATAATCCTGGTTGGAAAGATCACCCAAATTTTAGATGGAACAATAATAGTGCACCTGCACCTAGAACTGCTCCAACTACATCAACCAACCCACCAGGATTCCCTGCTCAAAATAACCAAAGAAACTCTCAACCTACCACTGAGAATTCTCTAGAAACCATGCTTAAAGCATTCATAGGTGAATCTAGAAGCGCTAGACAAACCCAAGATGCTTCCATTAAGAACTTAGAGAATCAAGTTGGTCAATTAGCCACACTCTGTATCAAAGGCCACAAGGTGCCTTACCTTCAAATCTGAAGCTACTCCTTCCCAAACCAAAGGAAAAGAGCAGGTTAAGGCTATTTCATTGAGAAGTGGTAAGGATTTGGTAGAGTTAATCGAGAAGGAAAGTGTAGAAAAGGGAGAAAAACCAAAAATCAAAAAGAAACCAATGCAGAAGCATCTAGTGCTCTGCATCACAAGAAGTTCAAAGTCCACTACCTAAGTTAGTACCTGAATACCCTCCTCCTCCTTACCCTCAAAGACTGAAAAAAGCACATGAGGAGAAGCAGTTTGGTAAATTCTTAGAGGTACTAACCACTGTGACACTTCAATTAGCTGACAGATCAATAGCCTATCCTGAAGGTATCATAGAAGACATCCTAGTCAAGGTAGATAAATTTGTATTCCTCAGTAGATTTTGTTATCCTTGACTTTGATGCAGATAAGGAAGTGCCTATTATCCTAGGTAGACCATTTTTGGCAACTGGTAAAACCATAATTGATGTGCAGAAAGGTGAACTCACTATGAGAGTGAATGATCAAGAGATCAAATTCAATGTAATGAATGCTATGAAGTATCCTTGGAGGAAGCGAGAAGAGTGTTCATCCTTATTCTCTCTAGATCAATTGGTAGAAAAACAATTTTACAAACAAGATGATCACTTAGCCAATGCGGATGCATTAGATGCAAATTTGCATTGCTTTGAGATCTTGAAATACTAGAAAAGAGAATCGCCAATAGAAAACTCTTGTAAGGAAGTATGGGCTAGGACTTATGAACCACTCAACCTTGAGGATCCAATTCTCAAGAAGAACTTACCTCAATAGAACAACCTCCTAAGTTAGAATCAAGATATCTTTGCTGAACACCTTAAGTATGCTTTTCTAGGAACAAATGAGACTTTACTCATTATCATTGCTTCCGATTTAACATCAAAACAGGAGAATGATCTCATTAGTACTCTCAAGAAGCATACCAAAGCTATAGGTTGGCAAATGGCGGATATCAAAGGAATTAGTCCTTCTATATGCATGCACAGAGTCATTTTGGAAGAAAATTCCAAAAAACGACATAGAGAGTCAAAGAAGACTAAATCCTATTATGAAAGAGGTTGTGAAAAAGGAAATCATTAAGTGGCTAGATGCTTGGAATCATATACCCCATATCGAGGCGAGTGCTTGGGTAAGCCCTGTCCAATGTGTACCAAAGAAAGGGGGTGTGACAAGATAATAGCCAATGAAAAGAATGAATTGATACCAACTAGAATCACACGGGTGGAGAATCTGTATGGATTACAGAAAACTCAACAAAGCTACCAAAAAGGATCACTTTCCTTTACCATTCATAGACCAAATGTTAGATAGATTAGCAGGGAAGGAATTTTATTGTTTCCTAGATGGCTATTCAGGGCTATAATCAAATAGCCATTGAGCCTGAGATCAACACAAAACCACCTTTACATGCCCTTATGGAACCTTTGCCTTTAGAAGGATGCCATTTGGCTTATGTAATGCACCTGCTACATTCCAAAGATGCATGATGTCTATTTTCTCAGATTTCATTGAGCAATCAATGGAAGTATTCATGGATGATTTCTCTATCTTTGGAGAAACATTTCAAGTTTGCTTAACAAACTTGGAACAAATTCTCAATAGATGTGAAGAAACAAATTTAGTCTTAAACTGGGAAAAGTGTCATTTCATGGTACAAGAAGGCATAGTGCTAGGACATAGAATTTCAAAGAAAGGTCTAGAGGTAGACAAAGCTAAAGTTGATGTCATTGAAAATTTACCACCACCCAATACAATTAAAGGTATCAGGAGCTTCTTAGGCCATGCTGGTTTCTATAGAAGGTTTATCAAAGACTTTTCAAAAATCTCAAAACCATTATGCATGCTTTTGCAACATGATGTAGAATTTATCTTTGATAACTATTGTATAGAAGCTTTTGACAAGCTTAAAAAGGCATTGGTGACAGCACCAAATTATAGTAACTCCAGATTGGAGTAGGCCATTTGAATTAATGTGTGATGCTAGTGACTTTGCAGTAGGAGCAGTCCTAGGGCAAAGGTATGATAAGGTCTTTCATTCCATATATTATGCTAGCAAGACATTAATTGAAGCTCAAGTGAACTACATCCACGACAAAAGGAATTATTAGTCATGGTCTTTGCATTTGAAAAATTCAGATCATACTTAGTTGGCACTAAAATTATTGTCTATACTGATCACTCTGCCATTAAGTATCTAATTTCAAAGAAGGATGCAAAGCCAAGGCTAATAAGGTGGATTTTACTCCTACAAGAATTTGATCTAGAAATTAGAGACAAGAAAGGAGTAGAAAACCAAGTAGCAGACCATTTATCAAGGATTGAAGGAGAATCACTTGGTACACAAGGAGAAGAAATCAAGGAGAGTTTTCCAGATGAGAAACTATTGGCAATCACAGTCAATGCAAAACATGAAACTGCATTTGCTATAAGCAATGCAGAGCATCAAATGCACTGCACCATGGTTTCTTGATATTGTAAATTTCCTTGCAAGCAAAGTGGTACCAGTGAGTATGACATATCAACAAAGGAGAAAATTCTTCCACATGGTTAAACAATACTATTGGGATGATCCATTCCTTTACAAGATGTGCCCTGATCAATTAATGAGGAAATGCATACCTGAAGAGGAGCAACAAGCAGTGCTTCTGCATTGCCATTCTGCACCTTATGGAGGACACTTTGGAAGCACTAGGACAGCAGCTAAGGTATTACAGTCTGGTTATTTTTGGCCTACTTTATTTAAAGATTCATATTTATTGGTCAAATACTGTGATAAATGTCAAAGAGCAGGAAATATCTCTGATAAGCATGAAATGCCTAGAACAAATATTTTAGAAATTGAATTATTTGATGTTTGGGGCATGGATTTCATGGGACCTTTTCCACCCTCTTTTGGCAATTTATATATCTTAGTAGTCTGTTGATTATGTGTCCAAATGGGTAGAAGCGTAGCATTACCTAATAATGATGCTAAATCGGTGAGTAAGTTTACGCAAAGAAATATATTCACTAGATTTGGAACTCCTGTGAGCTATCATTAATGATGAAGGTTCACACTTTTGCAATAAGATCATAGAAAACCTTCTAGCTAAATATGGAGTTAAGCATAAGATAGCTACAAACATACCATCCTCAAACTAGTGGACAAGCAGAATTATCCAATAGGGAAATTAAGAGAATGCTAGAAAAAATGGTTAGTCCAAATAGGAAAGATTGGTCTTTACATTTGGATGATGCTTTATGGGCATATAGAACAGCATTCAAAACACCCTTAGGAATGTCCCCTGCACAAATTAGTCTATGGAAAAGCATGTCATTTACTTGTAGAATTGGAAAACAAATCTTATTGGGCTATCAAGAAGCTCAATTTCAATTTGAACAAGGCGGGTAAAAGAGAATGATAGAGCTTGATGAGTTAGAAGAAATTAGGCAAACCTCTTATGAGAATGCTGAAATCTACAAAGCTAAGACTAAGAAATGGCATGACAAGAAAATTCTCGAGAAGAGAATTGAAAGAAGGAGGACTAGTTTCTTTGTACAACTCTAGGTTGAAGCTATTTCTGGAAAACTAAGGTCAAGATGGTCGGGACCATTTAAGTTGATAAAAGTTTATCCACATGGAGCGATGAGACTTATTTGATAAAACTTCAAATCTTCGTCTTCAAGGTGAATGGTCATAGAGTTAAAATGTACTATGGTGAACATGTGGTGAGAGACAAAATCACCACCCATTTGAAAAATCTCTAAGTAAAAAGAGGTAGTCAGGCTGACAAGACTCTTAAAACAAGCGCTTAATGGGAGGCAACCCATTGTTTTTAATTATTTTTGTGCAATTTTATGTTTTTAGTTGTTTTGCGTAAATGCAGAAACTAATGCAACAGCATCAAATACACCTGCATTGAAGGAAAATGTGCCCTGCATCAGAAAATTATAAACTTGAAGAAAATTGGTTAAGTGTGAATCATAAGGCTTCAGGAAGATCAAAAGAGGTTAAGTAAGATAATGACACATTGGTAGCCAAAGCAAGACACTTGGCAAGATGCATGCGCAGCACGCAATGCTAACGGCTACCTAATAACTCCACTAACTTCCCTCTTCCTGAAACATAAAGCCTTCATTGTTACCGTTACCCCTTCATTCGCAAACTCTCACAAATTCTCTCATCTGAAACACAAACCACCCTTCCCATTCTCAATCCAATTTTTTCTCAATCACAAAAGCAATCAAAAACCTAGAATTTCAAAGCAAATACAATGGTGAAGAAACAATCAGCACAGAAAACATCAGGCAGGCAGGCCAAAACTCCCCAAAAAGAGAAGAAAGCCATGCATGCAGGATCATCATCATCGAGGAAAGGGAAAGCCAAAGAATCATCAATCAGAACTGATGACAATGTTCATCTGTGGAACATGCATCTATTGCCCGAGAGAGGGTATGATTTGAAGAAGGCTAGCCCATCATTCATGTCAACAGTGGCCAATCTCAATTGGGACCACTTCGTACTACCAAGAGGAGGCTACATTGAAGACATAGTGAGAGAGTTCTATCTTTGGGATTACACCACAAGAAGGAGAGAACATTCCTACACTTCCATGGTGAGAGGTAAAATTGTGCATTTTCATGCCAAGAAATTAAATGAACATTATATGCTGAAATATAATGGAAATGATTTTGAGAATAGAGTGGCAAATGCCTTTAAGAAAGAAATGGAAGAAATTAGGAATAGGATTGCTATACCAGGGGCTGTTTGGGAGAAATTTACACCTAATGAGATCAAGCTTAGAAGCAATTATTTGATAAATGCATTAGGTAATTGGCATTTGTTCATAGCCAATTCAATTCTCGCCTACATCACATACATATGCTATGACCAAAGAGAGATTGATCTTGCTAGATACAATTCTCTCTGAGGGACATGTAGACATAGGTAGATTGATTGCTAGGGAAATTCTTGCATGTTCAAATAAGTCAAAAGGATTTCTGTTTTTCCCTTGTCTTATTACTGAATTATGCATGAAAGAAGGTGTCCCTATTCTTTCGCTAATGAACAAAGAAAATTTCCCCACAGTAATTTGAGTCTTTGAAGTGAAGGAGAAGTTGAGAAATGTAAGAGGCCTCTGCACTGCAATGCAAGAGCATTACATGCGAAGCGAGAGAGGTGTGTGGAAATTTCGGAATGATCAACATGACCGCTTCATTGGTCTTTGACAAGATCTTTGATCTTGTGGGCCAAGTGAATGCCCCTGAATTCCCAAGTTGGGTATTGAGATGTGAAGGTGAAGAAGAAGAAGAGAAAGAGGTTGAAGAAGAAGGAAAAGGAAAGGAGAAGGTAGAGGAACCTAGCACCAAGAAGAAAGTGACTAGGAAGCAATTTAAAGTGCAGAAGAAGGTTGTGGTAGAACCTGTTGTGGAAGAATTGTATGATTCTGAATCTGAAGCTGAGGATGAGGAATTAAAAGAAATGGATAAAGAGTTAGAAGAAGAAGAGGAGGAAGAAAGTGATGAGGAAATTGATGAAGAAGAAGAGGAACAAGCTAGAGGTGTGATCCTAGAGGAAATTGCTAGGCAGAAATATGCCAAACCCTCAGCATCAACCCAACAACCAGAAACACCTATCACTTCACCAGTAACCAAAACACCCATCATCTCACCAAACCAAGAATCCTCCTCCATTCCAAAATCACCATTACCCTCCCTCAATGATCCACCAGTCCTATCACCACCACAAACAACCCCTCCACCACCCTCTCCAAGAAAAGAAACACAAGAAACAACTCACACAGAAGAACCAATTTCAGAACAAACCCCTGTTATGCCAACAGAACAAGCAGTACCTTCTGACCCAAGCAACATTATTTCTAATGTTGTTTCTGCTCTTGAGAAAGAGTTTGTGCAGGAAAGAGAAGAAGAAGGACTCGACAAAGGAGATAAAATTGAAGAATCATCTGCCAAGGAGACTGTAAGTCAAACTGTTGAGATGCAGAGTGATGCTCCTGCATCACTTGCTGCTGCATCACAACAGGCAACAACTGTGCATGATGAGGCAACAATCAAAATGGTTCTGGAACAAATGGCTCAACAGAAGAGGGATGCTCTGCACAATACACAGAAATTCTTCAAGCAACCTGCAGGAAGGCAGGCAAAATTAACTCCAAAGAGGAAGAAATCTGATGCAGTCAAAACTGATGCACCTGCATCAGTTCAAAAAGAAATTCCTGCAACTACACCAGAAGTAGGAGGTGCATCTGCACCTACAGAAGCAACACCAAGCAAGCCCAAGGAGAAGAAGCAGAAGGTGAAACACACTCCTCCAAGCAGACATAGCACCAGAATTAGGAGTGGAGCCAAACCATGAGTATCATTTACATGTTTTCACCTACTACTGCTATAACTTGTGTTAATTCTGTTTTGAACTATTTCCCTGGTTGTACTAAACCCTCTCCCCTATTTTAAACAAATGATTTGTCTGTTTTGAACAAATTTGCAGTGAGGGCACTGCAACCCCTTAAGTTTGGGGGGGGATTTGCATGTTATGTTATGTTTTTAAATGTTTTTATCTAATATGTTGTGTGTTTAATTAATATGTTTTAGATAGTAAATATATATGTTTTAAATAGTTTTTAGTTTGTTTAAATATTAGATGTACTTAACAAAGTAGTATCTAAATATTTTAGTAGAAAAGATCAGTTTTTCAAAAATATGGTGAAAAACCCTATGGATGGAATTTCAAATGATGAAAAAGAAGCCTTATTTCTCAAAAAAACCAAAATTATTTTTACTTCAACACTTCAAAACTGAGTTTGTGAAAAGAACCTTGCTATTTAAAGATCAATCTGATGCAAGGGGAATTTTTGGTAAGCTTAGGTCAAAACAAAGCTTTACTAAAAAGAAAGAAGAGCTTAAAGAATTAAGTTTGGGGGTGTTTTATGAAAACAAAGGCTGAATTTCAAAAGTATAAGAGTAAACAATGTAGAAAAAGAAAACAAAAATGTGGACAAGCCATATCCACGAATCTTTTGAAACTATACTGTGCTTAAGTACATGAATGCATCCGGAGGTCAAAGACACATGCCCATGCAGAAATAAATGTATCCGGGAGGATAGTTCAATAAACTGAACCTGTGCCAAAGTGCAAAGAAAAAATATATGCATCTGGAGGTCAAAGACTTGTGCCAAAGTGCATTTGCATCTGGAGGTCAGTGAGGAAGGTATGAGCTAGAAAAAGAAAAAGCATTATCAGTGCAGCTGCATCACTGCAAACTGCACTGAAGAAAAAACAAAATGCAGAAAAAATCAATGCAAAAAAAAAAATTCACTTCAAAGAAGTATTGCATTTGCACAAAAAGATCCACACAAAAAAAATAGAAAAATGCATTGGCTCAAAAGCTTTGAAAGATTCAACCAAGCCCTTTGATTTTAAAAAACTCCCCAAAACTTGAGAAAATTTTGTGAGTCTAAACTCTCTTTTGAAAAATATTTTGGTGTGACCAAAGATGAACCAATCCTTTCAAAGGCTAGGAGGAAATTTTTCACTTAGTCTTGGAACCAAACTCAACTCAGTGGGTTCACACACACACAAAAGAGTTTGAATAACTTTGGTGGTTTTGAAGAAATAAAGGCACAAGAAAGATTGTTGAAAAATGAAGTTCATAGGGAACTCCTCATGAAAATCCAAATCAAACTGATCTATCTTCTAGAATTATAGTTTTTAATTGTTTGTCTTTGTCATTTCTTGCGGACAAGCAATGGTTTAAGTTTGGGGGTGTGATAACTCTATTTTATATAGAGTATTTCATATGTTTAAACTTAGTATTTGCTCTCTTTCAAGTAATAATAAAGAGTTTATATAGTATTTTATGTGATATATGATATCTTGAGTGATTTGAATGGATATAGTTAGTTATAGGCCATTTTGGATATATTGTGGTATGTTTGATGTTTTGTTCGCTGCGGTCTCAATCTTCGTCGCATCAATGCTCCCGCGACCGATCCTGCATCAATTCTGCGCAACTTGGTGAATAAGCGACTGTTTCATATGCATCCACATGCAATGTGATGACCTCCTGCGCTTTCCCTGATGCCATCCAACAATGTATAGTAGGCGCCTACCATTCACACATAGCTATAGGCTTAGCTTTGAAGAGTCACCAACATAGGGGACACATGTTCTATCACCATGGAACCGCCCTATGTATCAAGTCAAAGATTTCAACATGGATAAACCTCTGAAAGCAACTACAGCTATGATCCACTCAAGATGACTTCAACATGAAGGAAGGAAGCACCTCACTTGAAGGCTATAAAAGGACCTCACATCTTCATTTGGAAATATATCACAATCCATAAGTTAGATCAAAATTTCAATATACATAGTTAGTTTTTATATTTTTAGAGGAAGAGGAAGGAATTGACAAATCCTCCTTTACTCATTTTCATAGTGTTTGTATAGTGCTAAGGAGTAATGCTAGTGCATTGCTAGAAGACTTCATATAAAGGTTTTCAACATTTGTAACTTTACTCTTGTTGTTTCTCTTTAGTGATTTCTATATATATAAACATGGTCTATTCATTTTATATATATCTTGCAATGTCTCTTGTTAGCTAAACCTTTCTTAGTTGGAATGTTCTAATCATTTAATGAGCTTTTAAGTAAGTATGTTGCATGTATGTATGTTTGTACTTTAGTTCTTGCTTGATAATATTTTTATTACTTATTTTAAACTTGATCACTTAGAATAAGTATGAATTGTAAATGACCGGACATGGCTTACAATTAAGAACTCAAGAACTAATATGGGTGAGTGTTTTACATAAAGAAAACTTTGTGAAAACCATGCTAAGTCCTAGACATAGGATAGTATAGTCCATAGGATAATTGTGGGTACTTAAAATACAAGAGTGAATTCACTTAAGCAAAGTGATACTTGTTAGGAGGCAAGATTGGCACTAACACCCTTTCTTTCTTCACAAGATAGAACAAGGATCATAAGAGCTGGTAATGATACTCAAAGAAAGTGACCGAAAGGCACATAGCTAATGCAACAACATTCAAAGGCAAATTGCATCACATACTGCATCATACACTTATAAGTAAATTACTTGATGAAGACATTCCAACTAGCTTTTCTCTTTTACACTATCAACATTCTTTACTTGCTTTCTTTCTAACTTAGTTGTGATCATCAACAAAAATCCAAAATTATTTTATTACTTTGTGACTTTACACTTTATTACTTTATATCATTTAAAAGTGAGTTTTTCAATCTCTGTGGGTTCGATCTTTTTACTACTTGTTTTTGGACAAAGTATACTTGCACTCAAGTGTATGTGGCATATTCCACACACCAAGTTTTTGGCGCCATGTTGTCGATTGAAGTAAATTCTTTTAAAATTACGATATTGAGTAATTTAGTGTTGTATATAAATTCGGTTTTTAAAGTTTCACAACAACAACGATTACATGGTACCTAGTATATGTACAGAACTGCAAATGAGAACTCCGAATATAGTTTAGATTTAGAAATAGAAAGAAAATTCGGGAGATTGCTAAGACTCCAAAAGCAGAATCAACAAGCTTGCAACATGTCATTCGATGAAGAACAAAGCTCAAGGCCACACTCGGTGAGGGAGGCCCTGGATCATGACATGCTCTGCTTCAAGAAGAAGTTCATAGAGAAAATCTCATCCACATGGATCACATAGGTATGATTAATGATAGAGATAGACCTATGAGGATTATGCTCAGATTTGATCATCAAAACATGCAAACTAGCATAAACAGACCTCATATTGATGCCATGCATTTTGAATTTAAGCCTATGATGTTTCAAATGCTTCAAACTATTGGTCAATTTGGAGGATCTCCTCATGAAGATCCTCATTTGCATTTAAGGCAATTTCTAGAAGTATGTAGTAATTTTATTTTACCCGGTGTTAGTGAAAATGCATTTAGATTAAGGTTATTTCCATATTCTTTGAGAGATAGAGCCAAGGCTTGGCTAAATTCTTTAGAGCCCTAACTCTATTCATTCATGGAATGAAATGGCTGAAAAATTTTTAGGAAAATATTTCCCACCTATCAAAAATGCCAGTTAAAAAATGATATTACATCTTTTAGACAAAAAGAGTTTGAATCTTTATTTGAAGCATGGGAAAGATGGAAGGAACTTTTAAGAAAATGTCCTCATCATGGTTTACTTATTATTATTCAAATGGAAACATTTTATAATGGTTTAGAACCTCAAACCGAGAATAATGCTTGATGCATCATCCGGTGGAGTGTTATTAAATCTGTCATACAATGAAGCATGTGAATTAATTGATAGAATAGCAAACTAATAGCTCTAGTTGGCCTCTTGAGAGGGTAAGTGCCCAAAAGAAACCATCGGGGTGCATGAAATTAATGATATATCTGCCCTATCTGCTCAAGTAGCCACTCTAGCTAATTTGATGAAAAACTTCACTTCTGGCAATGCTACTGCATCTAATGCAGCTGCATCACCAGAAAGCAATCACTTATTCTGTGAGAGAACAAGTACCTCCGTGCACACCTAGTTGTGTGTACCGTGGAGGAGGTCACTTGTATGAGGAGTGTTCTAGCAACCCTATCTCTCAGAAATTATGTAGGTTATAATAGGAATAACAACCCTTATTCAAACACTTATAATCCTGGTTGGAAAGATCACCCAAATTTTAGATGGAACAATAATAGTGCACCTGCACCTAGAACTGCTCCAACTACATCAACCAACCCACCAGGATTCCCACTTCTCAAAATAACCAAAGAAACTCTCAACCTACCACCGAGAATTCTCTAGAAACCATGCTTAAAGCATTCATAGGTGAATCTAGAACTGCTAGACAAACCCAAGATGCTTCCATTAAGAACTTAGAGAATCAAGTTGGTCAATTAGCCACAACTTCTGTATCAAAGGCCACAAGGTGCCTTACCTTCAAATCTGGCTACTCCTTCCCAAACCAAAGGAAAAGAGCGAGTTAAGGCTATTTCATTGAGAAGTGGTAAGGATTTGGTAGAGTTAACGAGAGAAGGAAAGTGTAGAAAAGGGAGAAAAACCAAAAATCAAAAAGAAACCAATGCAGAAGCATCTAGTGCTCTGCATCACAAGAAAGTTCAAAGTCCACTACCTAAGTTAGTATCTGAATACCCTCCTCCTCCTTACCCTCAAAGACCAAAAAAGCACATGAGGAGAAGCGGTTTGGTAAATTCTTAGAGGTACTAAAACAATTACACATCAATGTTCCTTTAGTAGAAGCCTCCAACAAATGCCAAATTATGCAAAATTTATGAAGGATGTGCTTACTAAGAGAAGAAGATTAGTGAGTTTGAAACAGTTGCCATGATCAAGATTGTAGTTTGCTTATGCAAAATAAGATCCCTAGGAAATTGAAGGATCCAGTAGTTTTACAATTCCATTTTCTATAGGAAAATCCTATCTTGTAAAGCTTTATCTCGATTTAGGTGCAAGCATCAACTTGATGCCTAAATCTATTTTTGACCCGATTAGAAATAGGAAATGCAAAACCAACCACTGTGTGACACTTCAATTAGGTGATGATCAATAGCCTATCCTGAAGGTATCATAGAAGACATCCTAGTCAAGGTAGATAAATTTGTATTCCCTGTAGATTTTGTTATCCTTGACTTTGATGCAGATAAAGAAGTGCCTATTATCCTAGGTAGACCATTTTTGGCAACCGGTAAAACCATAATTGATGTGCGAAAAGGTGAACTCACTATGAGAGTGAATGATCAAGAGATCAAATTCAATGTAATGAATGCTATGAAGTATCCTTCGGAGGAAATGTAAGAGTGTCCATCCTTATTCTCTCTAGATCAATTGGTAGAAAAACAATTTTACAAACAAGATGATCACTTAGCCAATGCAGATGCATTAGATGCAATTTGCATTGCTAGAATGTTGAAATACTAGAAAAGAGAATCGCCAATAGAAAACTCTTGTAAGGAAGTATGGGCTAGGACTTATGAACCACTCAACCTTGAGGATCCAATTCTCAAGAAGAACTTACCTCAATAGAACAACCTCCTAAGTTAGAATCAAGATATCGCTGAACACCTTAAGTATGCTTTTCTAGGAACAAATGAGACTTTACTGTTATCATTGCTTCGATTTAACATCAAAACAGGAGAATGATCTCATTAGTACTCTCAAGAAGCATACCAAAGCTATAGGTTGGCAAATGGCGGATATCAAAGGAATTAGTCCTTCTATATGCATGCACAGAGTCATTTTGGAAGAAAATTCCAAAAACAAACATAGAGAGTCAAAGAAGACTAAATCCTATTATGAAAGAGGTTGTGAAAAGGAAATCATTAAGTGGCTAGATGTTTGGAATCATATGCCCCTATATCGCATAAAGGCTTGGGTAAGCCTCGCCCAATGTGTACCAAAGAAAGGGGTGTGACAAAGAATAGCCAATGAAAAGAATGAATTGATACCAACTAGAATCACACAGGGTGGAGAATCAGTATGGATTACGAAAACTCAACAAAGCTACCAAAAAGGATCACTTTCCTTTACCATTCATAGACCAAATGTTAGATAGATTAGCAGGGAAGGAATTTTATTGTTTCCTAGATGGCTATTCAGGGCTATAATCAAATAGCCATTGAGCCTGAGATCAACACAAAACCACCTTTACATGCCCTTATGGAACCTTTGCCTTTAGAAGGATGCCATTTGGCTTATGTAATGCACCTGCTACATTCCAAAGATGCATGATGTCTATTTTCTCGCATTTCATTGAGCAATCAATGGAAGTATTCATGGATGATTTCTCTATCTTTGGAGAGACATTTCAAGTTTGCTTAACAAACTTGGAACAAATTCTCAAGAGATGTGAAGAAACAAATTTAGTCTTAAACTGGGAAAAGTGCCATTTCATGGTACAAGAAGGCATAGTGCTAGGACATAGAATTTCAAAGAAAGGTCTAGAGGTAGACAAAGCTAAAGTTGATGTCATTGAAAATTTACCACCACCCAGTACAATTAAAGGTATCAGGAGCTTCTTAGGCCATGCTGGTTTCTATAGAAGGTTTATCAAAGACTTTTCAAAAATCTCAAAACCATTATGCATGCTTTTGCAACATGATGTAGAATTTATCTTTGATAACTATTGTATAGAAGCTTTTGACAAGCTTAAAAAGGCATTGGTGATGAAGACCAAATTATAGTAACTCCAGATTGGAGTAGGCCATTTGAATTAATGTGTGATGCTAGTGACTTTGCAGTAGGAGCAGTCCTAGGGCAAAGGTATGATAAGGTCTTTCATTCCATATATTATGCTAGCAAGACATTAATTGAAGCTCAAGTGAACTACACAGTCACAGAAAAGGAATTATTAGCTGTGGTCTTTGCATTTGAAAAATTCAGATCATACTTAGTTGGCACTAAAATTATTGTCTATACTGATCACTCTGCCATTAAGTATCTAATTTCAAAGAAGGATGCAAAGCCAAGGCTAATAAGGTGGATTTTACTCCTACAAGAATTTGATCTAGAAATTAGAGACAAGAAAGGAGTAGAAAACCAAGTAGCAGACCATTTATCAAGGATTGAAGGAGAATCACTTGGTACACAAGGAGAAGAAATCAAGGAGAGTTTTCCAGATGAGAAACTATTGGCAATCACAGTCAATGCAAAACATGAAACCGCATTTGCTATAAGCAATGCAGAGCATCAAATGCACCCGCACACCATGGTTTCTTGATATTGTAAATTTCCTTGCAAGCAAAGTGGTACCAAGTGAGTATGACATATCAACAAAGGAGAAAATTCTTCCACATGGTTAAACAATACTATTGGGATGATCCATTCCTTTACAAGATGTGCCCCGATCAATTAATGAGGAAATGCATACCTAAAGAGGAGCAACAAGCAAAGTTTATTCTGCATTGCCATTCTCGCACCTTATGGAGGACACTTTGGAAGCACTAGGACAAAGAAATAAGGTATTACAAATGCAGTTATTTTTGGCCTACTTTATTTAAAGATTCATATTTATTGGTCAAATCTCGTGATAAATGTCAAAGAGCGAAAATATCTCGATAAGCATGAAATGCCTAGAACAAATATTTTAGAAATTGAATTATTTGATGTTTGGGGCATGGATTTCATGGGACCTTTTCCACCCTCTTTTGGCAATTTATATATCTTAGTAGTGTTGATTATGTGTCCAAATGGGTAGAGGCGAGAGCATTACCTAATAATGATGCTAAATCGGTGAGTAAGTTTCTGCAAAGAAATATATTCACTAGATTTGGAACTCCTGTAGCTATCATTAATGATGAAGGTTCACATTTTTGCAATAAGATCATAGAAAACCTTCTAGCTAAATATGGAGTTAAGCATAAGATAGCTACAAAGATACCATCCTCAAACTAGTGGACAAGCGAATTATCCAATAGAGAAATTAAGAGAATGCTAGAAAAATGGTTAGTCCAAATAGGAAAGATTGGTCTTTACATTTGGATGATGCTTTATGGGCATATAGAACAAAGCATTCAAAACACCCTTAGGAATGTCCCCTTACAAATTAGTCTATGGAAAAGCATGCCATTTACCTGTAGAATTGGAAAACAAATCTTATTGGGCTATCAAGAAGCTCAATTTCAATTTGAACAAGGCAGGTAAAAAAAGAATGATAGAGCTTGATGAGTTAGAAGAAATTAGGCAAACCTCTTATGAGAATGCTGAAATCTACAAAGCTAAGACTAAGAAATGGCATGACAAGAAAATTCTCAGAAGAGAATTGAAAGAAGGAGGACTAGTTCTGCTGTACAACTCTAGGTTGAAGCTATTTCCTAGAAAACTAAGGTCAAGATGGTCAGGACCATTTAAGTTGATAAAAGTTTATCCACATGGAGCAGTAGACTTATTTGATAAAACTTCAAATACTGTCTTCAAGGTGAATGGTCATAGAGTTAAAATGTACTATGGTGAACATGTGGTGAGAGACAAAAACACCACCCATTTGAAAAATCTCTAAGTAAAAAGAGGTAGTCAGGCTGACAAGACTCTTAAAACAAGCGCTTAATGGGAGGCAACCCATTGTTTTTAATTATTTTTGTGCAATTTTATGTTTTTAGTTGTTTTGCAGAAATGCAGGAAACTAATGCAGCTGCATCAAATGCACCTGCATTGAAGGAAAATGTGCCCTGCATCAGAAAATTATAAACTTGAAGAAAATTGGTTAAGTGTGAATCATAAGGCTTCAGGAAGATCAAAAGAGGTTAAGTAAGATTAATGACACATTGGTAGCCAAAGCAAGACACTTGGCAAGATGCATGCGCAGCACGCAATGCTAACGGCTACCTAATAACTCCACTAACTTCCCTCTTCCTGAAACATAAAGCCTTCATTGTTACTGAAGTACCCCTTCATTCGCAAACTCTCACAAATTCTCTCATCTGAAACACAAACCACCCTTCCCATTCTCAATCCAATTTTTTCTCAATCACAAAAGCAATCAAAAACCTAGAATTTCAAAGCAAATACAATGGTGAAGAAACAATCAGCACAGAAAACATCAGGCAGGCAGGCCAAAACTCCCCAAAAAGAGAAGAAAGCCATGCATGCAGGATCATCATCATCGAGGAAAGGGAAAGCCAAAGAATCATCAATCAGAACTGATGACAATGTTCATCCAGGAACATGCATCTATTGCCCGAGAGAGGGTATGATTTGAAGAAGGCTAGCCCATCATTCATGTCAACAGTGGCCAATCTCAATTGGGACCACTTCGTACTACCAAGAGGAGGCTACATTGAAGACATAGTGAGAGAGTTCTATGCTGGGATTACACCACAAGAAGGAGCAGAACATTCCTACACTTCCATGGTGAGAGGTAAAATTGTGCATTTTCATGCCAAGAAATTAAATGAACATTATATGCTGAAATATAATGGAAATGATTTTGAGAATAGAGTGGCAAATGCCTTTAAGAAAGAAATGGAAGAAATTAGGAATAGGATTGCTATACCAGGGGCTGTTTGGGAGAAATTTACACCTAATGAGATCAAGCTTAGAAGCAATTATTTGATAAATGCATTAGGTAATTGGCATTTGTTCATAGCCAATTCAATTCTGCCTACATCACATACATATGCTATGACCAAAGAGAGATTGATCTTGCTAGATACAATTCTCTCTGAGGGACATGTAGACATAGGTAGATTGATTGCTAGGGAAATTCTTGCATGTTCAAATAAGTCAAAAGGATTTTTGTTTTTCCCTTGTCTTATTACTGAATTATGCATGAAAGAAGGTGTCCCTATTGCTGCTAATGAACAAAGAAAATTTCCCCCTGGTAATTTGAGTGCTGAAGTGAAGGAGAAGTTGAGAAATGTAAGAGGCCCTGCACCTGCAATGCAAGAGCATTACATGCGTACGGAGGTCGTGTGTGGAAATTTCGAATGATCAACATGACTGCTTCACTTGGTCTTTGACAAGATCTTTGATCTTGTGGGCCAAGTGAATGCCCCTGAATTCCCAAGTTGGGTATTGAGATGTGAAGGTGAAGAAGAAGAAGAGAAAGAGGTTGAAGAAGAAGGAAAAGGAAAGGAGAAGGTAGAGGAACCTAGCACCAAGAAGAAAGTGACTAGGAAGCAATTTAAAGTGCAGAAGAAGGTTGTGGTAGAACCTGTTGTGGAAGAATTGTATGATTCTCGAATCAAGTGAGGATGAGGAATTAAAAGAAATGGATAAAGAGTTAGAAGAAGAAGAGGAGGAAGAAAGTGATGAGGAAATTGATGAAGAAGAAGAGGAACAAGCTAGAGGTGTGATCCTAGAGGAAATTGCTAGGCAGAAATATGCCAAACCCTCAAAGATCAACCCAACAACTAAACACCTATCACTTCACCAAGAACCAAAACACCCATCATCTCACCAAACCAAGAATCCTCCTCCATTCCAAAATCACCATTACCCTCCTCAATGATCCACCAGTCCTATCACCACCACAAACAACCCTCCACCACCTCTCCAAGAAAAGAAACACAAGAAACAACTCACACGGTAAGAACCAATTTCGTAACAAACCCCTGTTATGCCAACAGAACAAGCGGTACATCTTCGACCCAAGCAACATTATTTCTAATGTTGTTTCTGCTCTTGAGAAAGAGTTTGTGCAGGAAAGAGAAGAAGAAGGACTCGACAAAGGAGATAAAATTGAAGAATCATCTGCCAAGGAGACTGTAAGTCAAACTGTTGAGATGCAGAGTGATGCTCCTGCATCACTTGTCACCGTGATCACAACAGTGCAACAACTGTGCATGATGAGGCAACAATCAAAATGGTTCTGGAACAAATGGCTCAACAGAAGAGGGATGCTCTGCACAATACACAGAAATTCTTCAAGCAACCTGCAGGAAGGCAGGCAAAATTAACTCCAAAGAGGAAGAAATCTGATGCAGTCAAAACTGATGCACCTGCATCAGTTCAAAAAGAAATTCCCGCAACTACACACTGTATAGGAGGTGCATCCGCACCTACAGAAGCAACACCAAGCAAGCCCAAGGAGAAGAAGCAGAAGGTGAAACACACTCCTCCAAGCAGACATAGCACCAGAATTAGGAGTGGAGCCAAGAAATGAGTATCATTTACATGTTTTCACCTACTACTGCTATAACTTGTGTTAATTCTGTTTTGAACTATTTCCCTGGTTGTACTAATCCCTCTCCCCTATTTTGAACAAATGATTTGTCTGTTTTGAACAAATTTGCAGTGAGGGCACTGCAACCCCTTAAGTTTGGGGGGGGATTTGCATGTTATGTTATGTTTTTAAATGTTTTTATCTAATATGTTGTGTGTTTAATTAATATGTTTTAGATAGTAAATATATATGTTTTAAATAGTTTTTAGTTTGTTTAAATATTAGATGTACTTAACAAAGTAGTATCTAAATATTTTAGTAGAAAAGATCAGTTTTTCAAAAATATGGTGAAAAACCCTATGGATGGAATTTCAAATGATGAAAAAGAAGCCTTATTTCTCAGAAAAACCAAAATTATTTTTACTTCAACACTTCAAAACTGAGTTTGTGAAAAGAACCTTGCTATTTAAAGATCAATCTGATGCAAGGGGAATTTTTGGTAAGCTTAGGTCAAAACAAAGCTTTACTAAAAAGAAAGAAGAGCTTAAAGAATTAAGTTTGGGGGTGTTTTATGAAAACAAAGGCTGAATTTCAAAAGTATAAGAGTAAACAATGTAGAAAAAGAAAACAAAAATGTGGACAAGCCATATCCTGAATCTTTTGAAACTATACCTGTGCCTAAGTACATGAATGCATCTGGAGGTCAAAGACCTGTGCCATGCAGGAATAAATGTATCTGGAGGATAGTTCAATAAATCAAACTGTGTGCCAAAGTGCAAAGAAAAATATATGCATCTGAGGTCAAAGACACATGCAAAGTGCATTTGCATCCGGAGGTCGATGAGGAAGGTATGAGCTAGAAAAAGAAAAGCATTATCGGTCAGCATTTGCATCATCACCGCAAACCAGAAGAAGAAAAACAAAATGCAGAAAAAATCAATGCAAAAAAAAAAATTCACTTCAAAGAAGTATTGCATTTGCACAAAAAGATCCACACAAAAAAAATAGAAAAATGCATTGGCTCAAAAGCTTTGAAAGATTCAACCAAGCCCTTTGATTTTAAAAAACTCCCCAAAACTTGAGAAAATTTTGTGAGTCTAAACTCTCTTTTGAAAAATATTTTGGTGTGACCAAAGATGAACCAATCCTTTCAAAGGCTAGGAGGAAATTTTTCACTTAGTCTTGGAACCAAACTCAACTCAGTGGGTTCACACACACACAAAAGAGTTTGAATAACTTTGGTGGTTTTGAAGAAATAAAGGCACAAGAAAGATTGTTGAAAAATGAAGTTCATAGGGAACTCCTCATGAAAATCCAAATCAAACTGATCTATCTTCTAGAATTATAGTTTTTAATAGTTTGTCTTTGTCATTTCTTGCGGACAAGCAATGGTTTAAGTTTGGGGGTGTGATAACTCTATTTTATATAGAGTATTTCATATGTTTAAACTTAGTATTTGCTCTCTTTCAAGTAATAATAAAGAGTTTATATAGTATTTTATGTGATATATGATATCTTGAGTGATTTGAATGGATATAGTTAGTTATAGGCCATTTTGGATATATTGTGGTATGTTTGATGTTTTTGTTCGATGCGGTCTCAATCTCGTCGCATCAATGCTCCCAGACCGATCCTGCATCAATTCTCACGCAACTTGGTGAATAAGCAACTGTTTCATATGCATCCACATGCAATGTGATGACCTCCCCGCCGCTTCCCCTGATGCCATCCAACAATGTATAGTAGGCGCCTACCATTCACACATAGCTATAGGCTTAGCTTTGAAGAGTCACCAACATAGGGACACATGTTCTATCACCATGGAACCGCCCTATGTATCAAGTCAAAGATTTCAACATGGATAAACCTCTGGAAAGCAACTACAGCTATGATCCACTCAAGATGACTTCAACATGAAGGAAGGAAGCACCTCACTTGAAGGCTATAAAAGGACCTCACATCTTCATTTGGAAATATATCACAATCCATAAGTTAGATCAAAATTTCAATATACATAGTTAGTTTTTATATTTTTAGAGGAAGAGGAAGGAATTGACAAATCCTCCTTTACTCATTTTCATAGTGTTTGTATAGTGCTAAGGAGTAATGCTAGTGCATTGCTAGAAGACTTCATATAAAGGTTTTCAACATTTGTAACTTTACTCTTGTTGTTTCTCTTTAGTGATTTCTATATATATAAACATGGTCTATTCAGTTTATATATATCTTGCAATGTCTCTTGTTAGCTAAACCTTTCTTAGTTGGAATGTTCTAATCATTTAATGAGCTTTTAAGTAAGTATGTTGCATGTATTGTACTTTAGTTCTTGCTTGATAATATTTTTATTACTTATTTTAAACTTGATCACTTAGAATAAGTATGAATTGTAAATGACCAGACATGGCTTACAATTAAGAACTCAAGAACTAATATGGGTGAGTGTTTTACATAAAGAAAACTTTGTGAAAACCATGCTAAGTCCTAGACATAGGATAGTATAGTCCATAGGATAATTGTGGGTACTTAAAATACAAGAGTGAATTCACTTAAGCAAAGTGATACTTGTTAGGAGGCAAGATTGGCACTAACACCCCTTTCTTTCTTGCATAGAACAAGGATCATAAGAGTTGGTAATGATACTCAAAGAAAGTGACCGAAAGGCACATAGCTAATGCAACAAAGATTCAAAGGGTGCATCACATAATTTGCATCATACACTTATAAGTAAATTACTTGATGAAGACATTCCAACTAGCTTTTCTTTTTTACACTATCAACATTCTTTACTTGCTTTCTTTCTAACTTAGTTGTGATCATCAACAAAAATCCAAAATTATTTTATTACTTTGTGACTTTACACTTTATTACTTTATATCATTTAAAAGTGAGTTTTTCAATCTCTGTGGGTTCGATCTTTTTACTACTTGTTTTTGGACAGGTGTATACTGCAATTAAGTGTTAGGGGCATAATTCCACACACCGATGACGTCCGAGACATGATGTCCATTCATATTACAATTAAATGGAGGAGTTACATTCATCATGCGTCGAAAACCGTAAGGACCGTCACGAGATCCTTCGTCGATTAACTCCACCAACTCAAGAGTTTCTATTGTATTTTCATTTTATCTGCTTCTATTTTTATTCAAGTTGTTTATGTTTTATCGCTTGGTAACTTTGTTTTATCGAATCAATGAAATCAAAAATTCATGGAAACTCGTAAAATAAATAAAACATCCGAAAAAAGTTAATAATATAATAAAGTGCCAAAATAATATCAAATACATCAAAAGGCGAAGTAAACGACGGGTGTTGGTAGTGAAGATATCAGAGACCAGCCACTTAGCCTCACACATGCCTCCGGTCTTCGTAGTGAAGATACTCAGAGGTCGGAAGCGAAGCGAGATAAGCCTCACAAAGAATAAAGGTGATGTCACCCCCTCCTCCATGTTACGCTCATACACCGCTCCACCATTTGAAGTCAGTATGTCTGAGACTTCCACGGTGTTGTTTAGCGCCCAACCCGTGACACACCCAGATATGTCTCGTGAAGTCGTGGCAAACTCCGAGCTCACGGTGATGGCGGGAGGTGTGGCATAGTTCCACGGATGGAAGGTGCGTGCAGATACAGAGATGTCATCCAGAGTGATCGTCATCTCACCAAATGCATGGCAAGTGAAATGACGAAGTATCTGAGTGCCATCTCCCGATAAAAGCCGACAAAGAACTCATGGTCTCTTGTGGCGTGGCGATCCCGGAGAAGTGGGGCCAATCTGAGAGTCCCCGACCACGGTGGTGCAACAAAGTAGGTCGGGGTAATGAAGATGGAGTCTAGTATGGACTTTGTTGCCATGAGCCCATACTTTGACAACACGATACTCCCGAAATAAAAATAAATAAATAATGTAAGCAAAAAGTGCAGACTATGTGACTTAAATAAATTATTTAAGCAAAAATGCAAAACTTACCGGTCAATGAGTATAGAATCGCAGACATGATCCGCCAAGTCGGTGAAAAGAGAGGGTGAGGCTCCTCCCGAGGCTCCTCCCGATCTCTTTGAGGCACGTCATGATACTCGGACATAGATCGGTTCGAGTAATAAGCATCGACCGGGCCGCTGATACTCGGGAGGTGGGGATGGTAATGAAGAGGTTGAGGATCGTGACCGAGGATACCGTGGATGATATCGAGGAGTAGCCGGGAATGATCTTGAAACCGGCCTCCTCTATGCCAATCCTCCCGACTGCGTCTGCTGCAGTAATCCCCGAGATAGAAAGCTCCAGTGGCCGATACTCACCGTAGCTCAGCCGATATCACCGCTCAGTCGCGCTCGTCTCTGTCTCCGCGCTGAAGCATGGAGCTGATTATGCCTCCGAGTCCTCGTACTCGGAGCAGTAGATGACTCCCCTATCTCTCTAATCGGAGAGACCTCACGTCTCCCTCTATGCCTACCGGACACTGCAAGCGAAGAAAAAAAAATTAGTAAAAAAAAAAAAAAAAATCTCATCGTATTTACATCAAAACAGGTGTATATATGATGCTTACTTTTTTCTTCGTCGTATATAGGGTCTGCTGGCGTATTTACGATTGGATGAATTTCTGGCTAATCGTATATACGCCTGAATAGGGGTATATACGATGTGAAGAAAATTGCTCGTCGTATATAGGGCTGTGGTGGGGTATATACGATTGGTTGATTTCTGGGCTGATCGTATATACGTCTCTCTGGCGTATATGCGAGTGAAGGTGGTCAAACGTATGTATGACCAATTATGTGAAGAAATGGTGATTTTGTAAACAGACAGGGGTATTTTGGTATTTTCACATGGTGGGTGGGGGTGGGAGGGGATGGGGTGGGGGTCCAAAAAAAAAACCCTTTAAACTTTGAGACCCGCTACCCAACCCATAGGTCTCTCTAATTTAAAACCAACCCAACCCAATTACCCGAATTAACCCAAATTTTATGGGTTGGATTGGGTTGCGGGTTGGGTCGGATTGAAATGTACCCGTGTCCACCCCTATGCGAAACACTCAAATATACTTTTAGAAATGGCTGTTATTTTTAGAGGTTATAAAATTCGGAATATATGATTTGATTGTACCAAAAAAAAATCACAAAATGAATTACCAGACAAATCACTCTCTTCCGCCTAATGAGACCATGAGACCACACTTTTGGTGATTAGTCCTTATTCAAATTCAAATGGAACAAGTGGTTGATATTGAGACAAAAAATAACAATCATAATGTTGTAATTTTCTAAACTAAACATTATTATAATATTCCCTAACATTGTTATAATATATTTCAGAATTAGCTTGTGATGTCCGAGGCTAATTCGTCGCAGCGACAGAAATGTTGCTTATTGAAACCTGGTTGCCGGGTTCGATTCCCACCGAGTGTCGAATCTTAGTTTTTTCATTTGTGTCTATGTTAGGTCTTGATACTTGCCAGAAAAAACAGGTGCACGGAGTAATGGGCTCATAAATCATTCTACTACCCTCTACAACTGCTAAGTTCCAATATGTCACTACAATAAATGTTATATTTTTTTAAAGATTTTTTTATTGTTTATTTTATTTTATATGATTTTATTTAATGTGCGAGACTGTTCTGTTATTTTTGAAGATGACAAATTAGAACAACCCTTCTGTCGGTTTCTACCTGCAATATATGTTTGTTTAGCTCATCTTAATCTTGCCCAAAAAATTACAAAGAAACACTAATAAAAAACACCACTATTAATTGTATTGACAATTTCAGCAATATATATAGAATAATATTCATTCTCGGGTTTGAAAGATATTCATATCCCAACAAATAGTTATGCATGAAAGATACCCATAATTTCTACGTACACGAGTTACAATTTAAACCTTATTCACACCCTAAGTCATTCATGTTCATTTAGGTTGGTTTTTACCAAATTCGTTACTTATAAAGATATGTAGAAAACCCTTAGGTTGGCCTTATAAAGATATGTTTGGGGCGTAAAAAAGTAATCTATCTAATCTAATCTAATCTAATATCTATTTATACAAACAAACAACTTACTAAATTACAATTTTAGACATCTTACTTTTTTGACACATCACCACTTTTATTTTATTTATCATTTTTAAATTCTACTTTCTCTTCCTTTTTCACTCACTCTCTTTCAATCTCACATTTCCCAATATTTTTAAATCTATATATAATACATTCATGAATAAATTCTTTGAATGACTCAAACTAAAGTTCTCCTCCTATTGGTCCACCTATGAAAAAAAATTCACATGTACACATAAACATGCCACCTACATGTGGCTTACTTGGAAAAAAAAATGTTTCTTCAGCACAAAATTAATTCTAATTATTACATTCAATTTACCTATAACTGACAATTCATTGTTTACCAACAATTATGGAAACGTTTCATTTATATATCATCATCATTAATTCACATATAGCATCATTTACGCAAAGAAAAAAAATCATTCACATATATTATTATCAAGTTCTTATCTCTGTTGTTACCAAAAGAAAGTTCTTATCTCTAATTTTTTTTGACTTGACATTCGAAAAGATCTATAATTTATTTTTATGTTAATAGACACGAAAATTACTTATCTCTATTACTTATATATACAAAAGTTAATGCCCTAAATTTGAAAATAAATATTCTTTATGCATATTGTATCACAAACCCAGGAAAAAAAAGATTATTTTGACCAAAAGATATTATCATTTAAAATTTCAAAATTGAATGTGTATAGTAACATATAATTTTTATTTTAATAGAAAAGTAACATATGATATTAATTGGATTGAGATCACCATCTATCTATCTAAAACCATATAATTGGTGCGAGATCACCATCTATGTATAGTAACATATAATTTTTTTTGAGGGAACATATATAATAAAATAAAAATATAAATAAATTTAAATAGAAAATACATTCACAAATATACTCCTTTATGACTAAAATTAAAATACTAATCTGAGTCATCCCGAGAAGGTAGCTCAGTTGTCGAGCTAAGGGATACCGAAAGAGTGCACCAAATGAGTGCAAGAAAGTGGTCCCGGTTTCAAATCCCGGAAACTAACATTCCCTCAACCCCACTAATATTGGCTATAAAAAAACTAAACTAATCTGATTGGTCCACCTGTGAAAGTTAGAACCTACAAGTACTCACCACGATTCCAACACACAATATTTTCCATCCCCAAATGATAAAAAAAAAAAAAAAAAAAAAAAAAAAAAAATCGATTCACGAAAAGTTAAAAATAATAAATGTCTTTGCACCTATTCAAAACACAAATTCAAACTTATGGGAATCTATTCAAAACACCTATTAAAGATGGCTTGGAACGTATTTAAAATATAATAAACGGCTTGGCACCTATTCAAAAACACCTATTAAAGATAAAAATAATACAAAAATAAAATGATAAAACAATTGTATAACTGTCAATATTAAAGTGTACTAATTGCTCACCAAATAATTAGAAAATTAAATCTACAATAAATTCATATACAAAATTATGATAACAATTTCAAAATTAAGACTTCTCCATTACAAAATTATCAACTCATCTTTATTTTCCATCCTTTCTTTTGTTCTTTGATTTATTTATTTTTTTGTGCTAACAATCTAATCTGCTTTTTATCCTTTCTTCTCTCCTTCTCTTCTTCTCTTCTTTTTTTACAGGTTCTAATTGGAGAAAAATAGTGGATACTATTGTCTATAGTGGAGAAAAATAGTGGATTCGTGTGGGTTGGTTCTTTCTTTCATAACAGTTTCGAAATTTAGTCTTCTACATTACAAAATTATCAACACATTTTTGTTTTTGATCATTTCTTCCGTTCTTTGATTTTTTTTTTGTAATAGCAATCTTATCTAATCCGTGTTTGATCCTTTCTTCTATTCTTTTTTTTTTCTTTTTGTGATAGGTTCTAATTGGAGGAAAATGATGGATACTATTGTCTAATATTAGATCTAGGTTTGTGTGTGTTGGTTGGTTCTTTCTTTCTTTGTTTCTCTATTTCTTCCTTTCTTTATTTCTTTCATCTCTTCATGATTTCTACCCCCAAATTTTCTCTAACTTCACGTCCAAGATGAATCAAATTTTGATTTAGATTTTTTTTTCACATTCCCAATTTGCGATCTCACTATATTAAATGCTCTTTGCAAATGTGTATTGTGTAAAGGCTTAAATATCATTTACCCCCTGCAAATATCAGCATAATCCATTTACCCCCCTGTAAAAACAAAAAATTTAAAAAGCCCCTTGCAAATAATAAGTGTTTCTAATTACCCCCCTACAGGGGGGTAACCGTAAACGATTTATATTTTGCAGGGAGGTAACCGTAAACGGTTTATACTCATTATACACTTAACGTTGTCAACATAATCTAACAACAGGGGGGTAACCGTAAACGGTTTATATTTGTAAGGGGCATTTTAAAACTTTTATTTTTACAGGGGGGTAAATGGATTATGGTGATATTTGCAGGGGGGTAAATGATATTTAAGCCTTGTGTAAATTCATGAAATTTAGCATCTTTTTATTTGAAAATCATCCGGGTGTTATGGATTGATTTAGAATATTTGAATCACGTTGCATTGGAATTTCTTCTGTTGTTGCATTGTGATCTTTTTAGTTTCTTTGTTCTCACTGTATAAATAAGTTTCATTTGATTAGTTCTGCCTTTGGATTATTATGTTACATTTATAGAGTTGTTTTAATTTGACATTGTATTTGCAGTGCTCTCTTTTTCTTCTATGGATACTTTTTTGATATTTGATTATTCTATTATATTTGTTGTAAGGCGACGATTTGATATTGGTTATGAGCCTCCATAAACGTGGTAAATTGATACCACATTAGGAATGATAGTAGATACCACATGAGTCAATACGTTAACAATGAAGTCAACAAAAAGTATTTTGATACCACATTCATTCCAAAGGAAACAAATTGTAGTAAGGTGTCCTGTAATGTAATCGGACAATCAAAGTAAATTGATTCATTACCATATTCCGATTCCAATTATATTGTTAAGGGTACCCTAATCTTTTTTAAGAATGTTTTCATTACCTGTGCAATATATCTGGAATAGACATTTAATACACCAAGTCTCAATAATAACCTTATGGAACAATTACGTATTTCATGTGAAAGATGACTATTTAATGATACAAATATCATTGTAAAAAAAGTGATACAAATAACAATTATCATTTATGAATATCAACCAACCAACTAAAATTAGCGAAGACATCAATATATATAGGGATATAAAATTGCACTTAATTTCATTTCTATAGTATGAAACTGAAAAAGCTATACATGATTTTTATCTATGTCTTTTATCCTTATTTTTATTTTTATATTTATATATTGTATTTGTGAGTTTTCCCAAATAGGAAGCTCCCACATGTTGCCCTCTAATTGGTCCGCATGTATATCCTTTATTACCATGTCATGTAAAATTATTACGTTCATTGCAATCTTTTGTTCCTACAAATTTGATGGTAAAAATAAACGAATATTCGATATTTACTTGAAAGTTTTCAAAACATTCCCTTTTAATAAAGAAGTCATGAAACAAAATTTAATTTGATAATAAAGGTTCCATATTCACACACCAATAATAAATATAATTTTGATTTTGAATGTTCTTTAATAATCATCATAATTACTAGATATATGCACAATAAATAAAATCGAAAATTCTTTATTCAAATTATTCTAATAAGCTAATTTAAAATGATGATTTCAATTATTACAAATAAAATACTAACAATATTTTTTAAAAGTATTAAAGCCTACCAGTTTTAATGCATGCCCTGTTTTGTCAAAAAAAAAAAAAACTTCATTGCTTTCCCCATTTATCATGTTTATAGTTTACACGTGTACATGACCATCTGGAATCCATGAAAATGTAAAGCAACTATTACACTTTTAAAAAATGACAATATAAATTTTCAATAACTTGATTTTTGTAATAACCAATTTGTTTTTGGAATTCTCTAAGTACATTACATAAATACTCTTAATTTATATTATATATAAATTTTTAGTATTTTCATATATGCATTTTTTAATAAAGAGTGTTCACTCTTGCCAAAAAAGTAAATAAAAGCTGCTCACTTTTATGTTTATATTCTTTATTATATATTTTTTAATACTAAAAAAGAAATGTTTTTATTTTTATATTCAAATATTTCTTTATTTATTTTGTCACACTTTTATAATGTTTTCAATTTTATTAGACCCTAACTTATGTTTTTGAT
Source organism: Oxytropis ochrocephala (assembly GCA_020916435.1). Taxonomy (NCBI): domain Eukaryota; kingdom Viridiplantae; phylum Streptophyta; class Magnoliopsida; order Fabales; family Fabaceae; genus Oxytropis; species Oxytropis ochrocephala. The sequence goes on from CM037091.1 coordinate 12,889,073, forward strand.
AAATTTTAAGATTTATTAGGGTCCCAGCAACACTAAGAGAATCTGTGGTGACGAGGAAGGGGATGTGAATTCCTTGCAGGAGGAATCAGGGATTGGGAAATATGACGGGAAACCTACCTATCTTCGCCCCACCCTATTTCCATTTCTAAATCTAATACCGACTACAATAAAATGTAGCTTTTTATTAACAGTGTAATAAAAGTAACTACATAGTGAAAAATAATAAATCTATTTAATACATATTTTTACTTTTACAATTTAAATAAGTATGTTAACATAGATATAGATATTAACGTTCGACAACTAATAATATGTATTCAATATATATCTATTTAAAATTCTAAATTTTCTGAATATAATCGAAACATTAAGTAGTTTTACATAAATTTTAAGATATATTTTTTTAACAATATTCAAAACTTTTAAATAAAGATGATATATACCCGTGCATCGCACGGGTCATACGTACTAGTTATTACACATCTATTATTAGTGGCCCCCACACCCTTTATTTAAAAATATTTTTTTTCCCAATTTTTTTATATAATCTAATATAATTAAATTAATATTAAATAATCTATAATTTACTCTTATTTACTATCTAACCTAATATCTATTTATCTATTTATACAAACAAACCACACTTAATCTATTTATGCAAACAAACCGCATTTAAATTACTCAAAAGCCTTCTATTTACCTGACAATTCATCTAACTAAATATTGTAATTTACTATCATACTTTTATCAAATTTATTCTCCCAATGCATTTTTTTCTCACTCCCACTTTTTTCTTACTTTCTCTTAACTTTTTTTCAAAATTCAAAATTCAAATCAAACTCACCAACTTTCTTTATCCATTATCTACTAATATAATTTATTCTAATATCTATTTATACAAACAAACAACTTACAAATTACAATTTTAGACATCTTACTTTTTTGACACATCATCACTTTTGTTTTAATTATCATTTTTTAATTCTACTTTCTCTTCATTTCTCACTAACTCTCTTTCAATCTCACATTTCCCAATATTTCTTACTCCTTTATTTAAAAATATTTTTTTTCCCAATTTTTTTTAATCCACTATATATTCTAATATAATTAAATTAATATTAAATAATCTACAATTTACTCCTATTCACTATCTAACCTAATAATATTTATTTATCTATGTATACAAACAAACCACACTTAATCTATTTATACAAACAAACCACATTTAAATTACTCAAACAAGCCTCCATATTTACTTGACAATTCATCTAGCTAAGGACAACATTGTAATTTACTATCATACTTTTATCAAATTCTTCTCTCAATGCATTTTCTTCTCAGTCCCACTTTTTTCCTACTTTCTCTTACTTTTTTTTTTTCAAATTCAAAATTCAAAATTAAAATCAAACTCACCAACTTTCTTTACCCACTATCTACTAATCTAATTTAATATCTATTTATACAAACAAATCATACTTAAATTACTCAAATAAGTTTCCCTATTTATTTGACAACTCATCAAACTAAGGGTAACAGTGTAATTTACTATCACATTCTTTTTCAAATTTCTTCTCCCAACGCACTTTTGTCTCACTCCCATTTTTTTTAACTTTCCCCTCTTTTTTTTTTTCAAAATTTGAAATTCAAATCAAATCAAATCTACTAATAAACTAAAATAATCAATCTAAACTAAGAGATAACTGCACTAATATATAAAAACACGGGATAACTTCACTGATATATAAAAAACACGATATTAATATATCAAAAAAAAGGAAAACTTAATGACTATTAATTTCAACTACTGATTAATATTTAAAACATAGGATAACTATATACTGATATATAAAAAAACACGGGATAATTGCACTGATATATTTGATAATCTACTATCTATCTTTTACTATCTACTATAATGTACTAATCAACTAAAATAATCAATTGAAACTATGAGATAACTGCACTGATATATAAAAAGCGTGGGATAACTATACTAATATGTAAAAAAAAACACGAAATAACTGCAATGATATGTATAAAAACATGGGATAACTGCACTGACATATACAAAACACTTCACTGAAATATTTGATAATCTACCATCTATCTGTTACTTTCTACTATAATCTATTAATCAACTAAAATAATCAATTGAAACTATGTGATAACTTCACTGATATATTAAAAAACAAGTGATAACTTTATTGAAATATAAAATAAAAAAAACACGAGATAATTGCAATGATGTATGCAAAAACACGAGACAACTGCACTGATATATAAAAAAAAACACGGGATAACAACACTGACGCTAATATAAAAGAACACGGGATAAATGCACAGATTGTTTTTAAATGATACTTTTACATTTTTAGATTTTAATATTTATCTAACTTTTTATTTGAGGCTCCTTTTTTATCTTATTTAAAATTATCTTTTTTCCACGAAGTGTTGTCCAGACTATTTACATTATGTCTAAGTTCGTTCATGAAAAGAATATGGCAGCATCCGTACGTATGCACGGGTATCCTACTAGTATCTATTTATTTATACAAACAAACAACTTACAAAATTACAATTTTAGTTTGACACATCACCACTTTAATTTTATTTATCATTTTTAAATTATACTTTCTCTTCCTTTCTCACTCACTCTCTTTCAATCTCACATTTCTCAATATTTCTAACTTCTTACACATCTATTATTAGTGGCCCCCGCACCCTTTATTTAAAAATATTTCTTTTCCCAATTTTTTTAATCCACTATATAATCTGATATAATTAAATTAATATTAAATAATCTACAATTTACTCCTATTTACTATCTAACCTAATATCTATTTATCTATTTATACAAACAAACTACACTTAATCTATTTATGCAAACAAATCACATTTAAATTACTCAAACAAGTCTCTCTATTTACCTGACAATTCATCTAACTAAAGACAACATTGTAATTTACTATCATACTTTTATCAAATTTATTCTCCCAATGCATTTTTTTCTCACTCCCACCTTTTTCTTACTTTCTCTTACTTTTTTTTCAAAATCCAAAATCCAAATCAAACTCACCAACTTTCTTTACCCACTATCTACTAATCTAATCTAATATCTATTTATACAAACAAACCATACTTAAATTACTCAAACAAGTTTCCCTATTTATTTGAAAACTTGTTTAACTAAGGGTAACATTGTAATTTACTATCACATTCTTTTTCAAATTTCTTCTCCCAATTCTCACTCCCATTTTTTTTTAACTTTTCCCCCGCTTTTTTTCAAATTTCGAAATTCAAATCAAATCAAATCTACTAACAAACTAAATAATCAATCTAAACTACGAGATAACTGCACTAACGTATAAAAACACGATGATATATAAAAAACACGATATTAATATGGAGAAAGAAAGGAAAACTTAATGACTATTTCAACTACTGATTAATATTTAAAACACGTGATAATCATCGATATATAAAAACACGGGATAACTATGCTGATATATAAAAAAAACACGGGATAATTGCACTGATATATTTGATAATCTACTATCTATCTTTTACTATCTACTATAATGTACTAATATATTTGTGTTGATATATAAAAACACGGATAACTATGTTGATATATATATATATATATATATATATATATATATATATATATATATATATATATATATATATATATATATATATATATATATATATATATATATATATATATATATATATATATATATATATATATATATATATATATATATATATATATATATATATATTTATTTGTATTGTATCCTGTGATATTGCAGATTGCACAAACACCACTATTTGCTATTTTATTCAGTCAAGGTTATGTGATTTAAGATTGAGATTTAAGATTAGGATTTAGAGATTTAAGATTGGAATTTAGGATTCTATTTTGGTGTTGTGGTGGTGGTGTGGCAGTTGCGGAGAGGGTGGCGGTGACTCGCCGGAGGTGGTGGTGGCTCGCCGGAGAAGAAGAAGATGAAGATTGTGGGTGATTTTTCATATTTGTGTGTGTTTTGTCAATTTGGTCCCTCATGTTTTTGTCAAGTTTTATTTTGGTCCATTCTATGCCACATTATATAAAAATTTCAAGTCAGCAGTGACACGTAAGATGCCACGTCAACGGTTAACTGCCAACTTGGCATCCATTAAGAAAAACCAGCAGGGACCAACATGAAACGAAAATGAAAGATGAGGGACCAAAACGGACAAAAAAAAGATAAAGAACCAAAGTGAAACCTAGAGAAAAGATAAAGGACCAAAAGTATAATTTAGCCTATAATTAATATATTTGAAAAAAAATTAAAGTATTGACTAAAAACTATATAAATCTTAATCATTATAAAATTTCAATTTTATTAATATTACTAAAATTAAATGATATTAAATGATAAAAATTAAATAATATTAAATGATAAATGATATTAAATAGTAAATATTAAATTTACATTTGTTTTTTTATAGGATATATGGGGAATATTCAATGATAAATAATCTTTTTAGTAAAAAAAAGATAAATAACTTTGGATTATTTGGTTTGAAATCATTAAATTTAAATATTACGAAGGTGTTGGTATTATCGGTCCTCTTTTATCAATGTGTTTATTTTGTTGGATAAACGTTTAATAAATGTGTGCGTTGGAAATGAGACAGACTATAGATGTTATAATTGCAAGTGGGACAAACAATTATTATTAACGTTTTAATTTACCATAACACCCTCCATTTTGGCGGACTTTTCCCCGCCTAAATGTCCTCTATTTTATCTTATTTATATCTTACTTTTATCTTTTAAAGATGAATGTTGGTATTTGAAGTCATTCTACATCTATGGCAACTCTGAATACAACTACCAAGATTGTGATAGCAGTATCACTTCTAGTAATCATATTTTCATTTGAGGCTACTGAGGGAAGACATACAATTGTAAAAGTTACCAACAATGCACCTACGAAAAATCTCACTCTTCATTGCAAATCTAAAAATGACGATCTGGGATTTCATACACTGATTCCTGGATTAGATTTCACCTTTAGTTTCCATCCAAATACTTGGTATGCAACATCATTCTCTTGCAGCGTTAAATGGCCAGACCAAGAAGATTATCATTATTTTGACGCTTACGAAGGATGGCGTGATCGGCATTGCAACAGAGTTTGGTGGAAATTAGATGAATGTGGCGAGTGTCAATTTTGTAAACAAAATACAACTTATTTGTGTTATCGATGGTGTTGATACAAGAAGTATTGTATTGATGTAATCTCGTGTTGTTTCTCGTCATTGAAATAAAATTCAAGAAAAATCAAGCTTATATTTTTCTTGATTATTATATTTTTGGCTAAAATGCTTCTGAGGTCCCTTAACTTAATTAAAGATAATGATTTAGTCCTTTAACTTTTTTTTTGTCTCAAATAGGTCCTTTATCTTTTAAAATTTAAGCAAATAAATCATTTTCTACGTTTTTGGACTAACACCGTTAGAGACTGTACAGCTTGTTGTTAAGCTGCTAATGTGGATGCCAAATCAGATGCTTTGTCAAAATCTATGTCATTTTAATTTATTTATTTTACTACTGATTTATTAAAAGAAAATTATGAACTTTTATGATCTTCATCTTCGACATATGAACCGATCTGATTTATTTTAATTATGAATTTATTTGTCAAATCAGATGCTTAATTATGAATTTATTTTAATTTCCTGGGTTTGTGTTGCTATGAAGAGGGAGGATGTTTTTTTAGAAGAGGGGTACAAATCTGATTTTTATTTGTCTTGGAGTGAATTTTCTGACATTTTCCCTTTGGCATTGTCTTCTACAGCATGATAAACTCAATAATTGGGAAGTGAAATGATCTTTGAAAAAATAAAGAAGGGAAAAACATTATGATCTTGGAGTGAAGTTTATGAATTGGAGAAGAAGGGAAAAGCTATACGATCTCCACAATGCGAAACAAAATCATTTTCCCTTTAGGGTTTAAATTATATTAAAAAAATAAAATCAGAGCAAAAAAATATATTTATTCAAATTAAATAATGAGTCACCACGCCACGTAAATATAAATAAAATAAAAAATATGATTCAACTGATGATTAGACATTTTTTAACGAGCGGAATAGGCTAACTTTACTTAAAATTTAAAACTTAAAAGAATGACTAAATCATTACTTTAAATTAAATTAAAGACCCCGATGAATATTTTAGCCATTTAAAATAATTCTCTTTTTACAGAGAGGATCTTTGAGATACACCAACCCTGACACATTCACTATCCTCCACTTCTTATTTTCTAGAGAGAGAAGGTTTCAAAGTTTGGTTTTTGAATTGTCTATGCCAGCCAAGTGAAACCGTAAATGTTTCTGTGTGTCGTTTTGTAGTGAAGCTCGTTTACTTCTTATCTCCACATCTTTTTTTACACTCTACTATTTTTTTTTAAAAACTCAACCATCACGTTTGACTCTACACGGAAAATTATTCTGATCTATTCACTGTTTTTGAAATTAATGCGTTTTGTGTCTGATTCTCAATTAAGAAGCAGAAACAGTTTCTGGGTATTTCTGATTTTAAGAAAACTCTTTCTGGGTCGTTGTCTTATTAGTGTTTCAGCATTAAAGACGCAATTTTTATAACTCTTTCTGGGTATTGTTCACAGTTGTCAAAGAAAAGTCTTGGAGTGGTTGGTTGTTGATCCTTTCAGCACATTTTCTGTGATACTACATTGGTGTCTGTTATAGAGAGAGAGAGAGAAAAAGAGAGTTACTAACTGTGAAGTTTGAAGATTAAGCCAAACTGAGAAGCTTTTCAGTTACTGGTTCTTTAAGGTTGGTTGTTCCTTCACTCTTTTCCTTTTCCTTTTTCTAATTTCTAATTATTACATTATTTGGGGTTCTTAGCTTCCTTTTTTTAATTTTCTTTTTGTGAAGATGTCTCTTTTGTAACTAGCTACTATATTTTGTTTTACAGAAACAATAGAGATGGCTATGAATTCTTTGATTTGAGGTACATAATATTATAAACAATTTTTCTTACTTTGAATCTTAGTTAATTGCTTTTATTTTTCTGGTGATGATTGATTTTACGTACACGAGTATACAATAATACAACTGTGGATAGAGACTTGTGTCTTTCTTTGGAAGGAAAGTCTTTCCTTTTCTCATATTTATTTATGAGGAGAAATTGAGGAAAGCACAGTTTCCTTCTCAATCCTCATCCTCTCTTAGCCGTTGATATCTGTCAGACTCATAACCATGCTGACAATTACAAAACTCTCTTTGCCACCAAACCTTCATGGTTGAAAAGTAAAGTTAGAGACTTCTTTTTTTGTACTTACCAATATACCCCTTGAAATAAAAACCAAATTACCATTATTACATTTATATTTGGAGGATTGGTCCGAGCTGTAATTGGGTTGGGATGCCACCCCAAGGTCTCGGGTTCGATCTATTGGGAGGGAAGAACTACACACCACACACGATCGACAAAGCGGGTACTCTGGCGTGTAGGTTCCTCTGTGTTGATCGGTCATCAATGAAAGTCGGCGAATCACAAGACTAACCAATGATGTGTAACAAAAAAATCTATATGGAGGGGCAAATTGGTAATTTAAGTTTATAGTATTTATTATTTGTAACGGATGTGATGTATAATATGTGATTATAATTTGTCATTGGCATTAAATGATGACTAGCTAAAGTAAAAGAAAAGACTAGTGGGGTATGTTTAGGTACTTCAGATTTGTTAGCCAAGTCATGCTTTCAGTAAACGAGCTTCGTGTGAATTGATCATAAGAGATTCTCAAAGCTGTTGAGATGTTGGACTTAGTCCATTTGTTTTTTTGTGTCTCAGAATTTTTCTATTGGAATCTTACTTTATAATTTAAGCATTTTATTTTATGATGATTGCAACTGCTCCACAGCCTTATAATCATTCATTTTTTATTACCAAATTGGTATCTTAGTCATTTCATTTGTTCCAGCTTCTTGGTGGTAAAGTAAATCAACTAATCTGATCATCAATTGTGCTGCTACCAAATCAAAATCATGGTGGTTGATGAAAGTTCAACAGAAGAATGGTTGTTACATGCAAAAGAACTTGTTCCTATTGCTCTTGTAAAAGCAAGTGAAGTTAAAGGATTTCCTAGTAGATGGAAAATGATAATTTCAAGATTAGAACAGATTCCTTCAAAGTTATCAGATTTATCAAGTCATCCATGTTTCTCAAAGAATACTCTTTGCAAGGAACAATTGCAGGTTATGTCGAAGACGCTAAAAGAAACAATTGAATTGGCTGAGTTATGTGTGAAGGAGAAATATGAAGGTAAGCTTCAAATGCAAAGTGATCTTGATTCATTGATTAGTAAACTTGATTTGAGTTTAAAAGATTGTGGACTTTTGATCAAGACTGGTATGCTTGGTGAGACTACTTTGTCATTAGCAGAATCTGATTCAGCAACAACAGATAACAAAATACGAGAGTTATTCGCGCGGCTTCAGATCGGTCACTTGGAAGAAAAACACAAAGCTTTAGATAGTGTTGTTGAGGTTATGAAAGAAGATGAGAAAGTTTTTTTAGCTGTTTTGAGTAGGGGAAATATTGCTGCATTGGTTCAATTGCTTACAGCTACATCAACAAGAATAAGGGAGAAAACGGTTACTGTTATATGCTCGTTAGCCGAATCGGGTAGCTGCGAGAATTGGCTTGTTTCTGAAGGAGTTTTGCCTCCTCTTATAAGGCTTATTGAATCAGGAAGTTGTGTAGGGAAAGAAAAGGCTGCAATATCTCTTCAGAGACTATCAATGTCGGTTGAAACAGCTCGCGAGATCGTTGGACACGGTGGTGTTAGGCCACTTGTTGAGTTATGTCAATTTGGTGATTCTGTTTCACAAGCTGCTGCTGCTTGTACATTGAAGAATATATCAGCTGTTCCTGAAGTTAGACAAAGTTTAGCTGAAGAAGGAATTGTGAAAATCATGATTAGTTTGCTTAATTGTGGAATGCTTTTAAATTCCAAAGAATATGCAGCTGAATGCTTGCAAAATCTCACTGCAAGTAATGAGAGTTTAAGAAAAAGTGTTGTATCAGAAGGCGGTATTCGAAGTCTTTTAGCTTATCTTGATGGTCCACTACCTCAAGAATCAGCTGTTGCAGCATTGAGGAATTTGGTTGGATTAGTTTCTGAGAAAAGTTTGGTTTCTTTAGGATTACTTCCGCGTCTAGTTCATGTACTTAAATCTGGTTCCTTAGGTGCACAACAAGCGGCGGCGTCAGCAATTTGTCGAGTTTTCAGCTCAAATGAAATGAAGAAATTAGTTGGTGAAGCTGGATGCATCCCTCTACTTGTTAATATGCTTGAGGCTAAATCAAATAGTGCTAGAGAAGTTGCTGCTCAAGCAATAGCAGGGTTGATGATTGTGTCGCGAAACCGAAGAGAAGTTCAGAAGGATGATAAAAGTGTGACAAATTTGGTTCAATTGCTTGATCCCAGTCCTCAAAATAGTGCAAAAAAATATGCAGTTTGTTGCCTTGGATTGCTTTCTTCAAGTAAGAAATGTAAGAAGTTAATGATTTCTTATGGTGCAATAGGGTATCTTAAGAAACTTACTGATATGGATATTCCTGGAGCTAGAAAGTTACTTGAGAGATTGGAAAAAGGGAAATTGAAAAGTATATTTAGTAAGAAATAGAGGGGAAAAAGTGTTACTCTTTTTTATTTTATCATGAAGTAAAATAGCCAAAACTGTATAAATTTGAATGCTAATCCATGCATGTATTGTTATCAATGTTGTTAGATTATATAATAAATATTTATTCATTGTTCACTTTGCTAATCTATGTAATGATTGAAACTAATGTTTACTTCTATCACTGGCTTATGATTAGTAACTTATGCTTCATTTTTCTATTATATGATGCTAACATGTGCAGAAGTCAAACTTCAGATGATTCTCTCTTCTTTTTTTTTTTTTTTGATCAGGGTATCCTCTACGCGCATGGGCGGCTATACATATAGGTGAGGTGAGGGTGGTCAACCGCACACTCTGAAAAAATATAATTAGTATCAATACTCCTATTAGCACCAATATCCTATTAAAAAAAATATTTTGCACACCAAAATATTTGTTTGCATTGAAACTCCTAGTTTTGCACATTTCTAATTTTCTCTCTCCCTACATTTTCTCACTCTCGAGCACGTTCTTCTTTCTTCTCTTCCTATTTATTATATTTATAGCAATGCGTGTGTTTAAAATTTTTTGCACACCCTAACCCAGGTTCCTAGATACGCCACCGACTACGCTGCATCAGTAGCTGACTAATCTCTCTCTTGAAATTTGAATAAGACCACAATAAGCGTGGCTCTCCTCAAGAGATTTAACAACGTTGTTGCATTCACAAGGTGGATTCAAACTCAAAATCTTGGTTAAGCTAGAAGAGACTTTAAACCATCTCATCCAAATGCTCTTAGGTTGAGATGATTCTCTTTTAGTAACTCTGCAAACTGCAATGATTTTTTATTAATTATCCATTGATTTAGAGTTGAACAATGGTAGTTTACAATTTTTTAAAAATGTTGATGGTATAACGTATAAGAAGAAGAGCATGGATGGGTTTGAAAAACATAAGTATGGGTAACAAAAGTATGAAGAAAAGTAAATGACTATGGTGTAATTTTCTTTTCAAATTTTGTCTAGAAATTTACTATCAACTCTTTTCGATTATATTATATTTGGGGATAAGTTGGTATGCTTATAATATTTAAATGTAGGATGAACGAAGTTGCTTACATATGTTTGGCGCGTCTAATCCACTAACACATAGCATATGAGACTAGTGTATTTGACTAGTGGGTGACGACTACATGTATTTAGTAAGCATTAGCATTAACATTCTTTGGGCAGCGTTTAGCATTTTTTAAAACGCTACTTCAAGTAGCGTTTGAACGGATAACGTACATCGTAGTGTTTGAGCGGATAGCGGATATCGCCTCATTTTTTTTGGTAATTTTAGCTTTATTATTTTTCTTAATGATTTCTCTTTCCTCAATATTTTGTCATCATTAAATAATTTATTTATTAATTAAATATCTTTTTATTTCGAGCAACATTTAGCGTTTTTGAAATGCTACTTCAATTAGCGTTTGAGCGGATAGCGGATATCATCTCATTTTTATCTTTGGCATTTTTAGCTTTATTATTTTTCCTATTTACTTCTCTTTCCTCATTAAGCAGTTTTTCAACATTAAATAATTTATTTATTAATCAAATATCGTTTTTATATCATTTGACATTTATTAGCTATTTTAGCCATTAGTTTTACCAAACACATAATTTGCTATCAACTAATTTATTCGTTATCTGCTAGCTCAATTGTTATCTGCTATTCGCTCATCCACTATCCGATAACTTATCAGTTATCTGCTACTTTTTACCAAACATAGCCTTAATCAACGTTTTAAAAATAGGACTTGTCAATTTTTTATGAAAAAAATAGGACTAGTTATTTAATGGATAAGGATAATGACTATTGATTCAAGTTTTCTTTTTGACAAACTTCAATTATTCAAGTTATAATTAACAATATTAATTAATTATGATTCTTTGATTCAGTGTCAAAACCATTTTTATTCATTTTTTGAATGTAAATGGGATGGGGCGACAGGTACGTGTAGTAGTTATTTGCTCCTCGTCCCGTTTAATATAAGTGTTGCTCCGCGAATAATACTCGTTCTATTTAATAGTGACGATTGTTTAGTCGTGTGTCTTAGAGAGTTTAAAATTGTGTCTTAGGTGCACTTGAGTGCAAACTTTATAATATTAGTGTAAATTTAACATTTCAGGGGTTTGGTTTTTTTTTTTATATAAGAGTAAAATTAGAATTTTTTTTATCATAGGGATTCAAGTGAACTCTCTCAACAACACTAGGTTCGTCACTGTCCGTGACTCCTCCACACTCTTTGTATATTATGCTCATGTATTGGTAGGATTGACACCTAGACTTTGTTTGGTTGATGAAATAGTGTTTCCTACTATGGGTAAAAACTATATTAAAAAGTTATAACTCATTTCAATAGCATGAATAATTTGTTTTATTCCTTCAGAAAATACCTAATTAATAGAATATAAACTCTACTACTCAAGAGTGCTTGGATAACATGGTTGGGGTTTCTTCCAGTTTAACCCAGGTCCTGAGTTCAATTCAATTGCGTGCAGTTGATACTCAATTTGTACAAGAAAAATAATATAAATTCTATTTCATTCTGCTTCACTCCATTTCGTTTCATTTGACTCGCCTCATTTTAAAAATTCAAACAAAGCCCTAGGATATTAATAATATGTGAATGAATGAGCCCTCAAGGCTCAAAGAGCGCTTATAGAGATACTAGTTATAGATTACCCAACAAAGAGGTCCTTGCGCTGGCAGCGGAGGTTGAACTTACGCATTTTCGAAGAATGAGTCAACTCCTTACCAACTGAGCCAACATTCATTGGCAATAATGTTTCAATCCCATTGTATTGGCCTTGCTTTTTTTAATGAATGGAATTGTTTTAGGCTCTATTTGGCAATGCTAATCAACTAGCTTATAGCAGATTCATTAGTTGTAAGTGTTTGACACAACTAGCTCTTAGTGTTTTTTGAAACGCTACTTCCAGTAGCGTTTGAGCTTATAGCTTATAACATTTCATTTTTTCTCTCAGTTTTACCCTCATTTATCCTCCACTAAATAGATTTCTCTCTCATTTTTAAGCATTAATTACAAATGTATATTTACTTAATTTTATTTTAATAAGCTACTTCAACAACTAATTTTACAAAACACTTTAAATTCATTTCACTAGCTTATCCGCTATCCATTATCTGCTATAAGCTAACGTCAAAAAAAAAAAACACTCCTATTCGGATAATATATCAAGATTAACATGATGACAAAATGAGCCTTCAACTACGTGTTAGAACTATCAAATTCATCGACAAAGTCTCCACCAATAAACAACTCTAATCCATACTCATAACCCAATCCAACGAACCATATTAAGAGTTGCAAATTCCAACGTATGACCCTTTGACATTGGATTCATCGAACGGTTCAACATTGTTGTAGTACGAGTGTAATTAAACTAGAGCACACAATAATCTATTTTTTGTTTGTTTGTTTTGGGAAACAGAGAACCAAACAAGCCCTTATCAATACTCTATCTCTCGCACACAAATAGACCCAAAAATTAGCTAATTTCTTCTCGCTCGCTATTTGTGACTCTGATTATCCTCCAACACAACTTCTCTTTGGAGACACTGCTTTTCTTTCGGTACTCTCTTCCTCTCATTGTTTTTTTCATTATTTTATAATCCCGAGGAAATAGAATAGGGAATCCACGTGCCCAAGTTGTTTGATCCTTTGAAATTGCAATTTGAGATACCAAAGTTGCAATCTTTGAAGGTGGGGTTCTCTACTTTTTTTATTTTTGGGTCAACTTGAGGGGACCTTAATTTCATTCTGAATCAAGGTTGTTGAATATGTTTGTTGGAATTTTATGATTTGCTTTAATGGGTTGGTTGTTGTTGTTGTCGTTGTGATTATAAATGTTCTCTTGTTTTTTGTTGGGATTATAAATGTTCTTTTGTTGGAAAATGATATAAGATAAGTGGGAAAGGGAAGATTTTGAGGTTGTCACCAGTAACTTAGGAAGGAGATTGGTGTAACTCGGTTAGAGGGTAATTCAGATAAATCGATTCATTTCCTCTCTTGATCTTTATACTATGTGCCTAACATTTCTTGATTGATTGAAGCTTATATGTGTGAATTTTAGGCTTGATTGGTTGAAGCTTATATATATGAATGTAATTCCTGATTGATGTACTGGATGTTGTTTGATTGATTTGGTGAAATCTGTTTGAATATTTTGTCTATTTCAGTTATTAGAGAAATTTGGATATTGATGTCCTTATTTGGAGACAGAAGTCATAGAACCAGGATTGAATGTTCTGTAGTCTTAGTAAGGTGAGGGATGGCTCCCACTTCCGATGCGAGACTCTTAACATGTACAAATATAGAGTTTAGGGAACAGATCTCAAACTTTGCAAGCTGGGGGCCTATAGTAGTGACCGTTGGGAGGGATAATATATTGTGTGGAAAGTTCTCTTACATACCATCAAACCACCCTACCAAGTATCATCCCAGTTTTCTCTATATATTTATAAGGATGAGGGATTTAGAGGAGGTGGGGAGTTAATGCTATCTGCCAATGAAATCATATTAGAGAAGAACAGGAAAATAACCTAGTTTTCAGATTTCCAAGAAAAAAAGTAGGCGCTTCACATACCTGGCGGAAAGAGTCTTAGCTGAAAACATTTTGTTCATTCACTGCTTTCTTTGATGGCTTGTGCTACCACTCACATATAGGACTAGATACGCCAGTTATTCAATGAACTTAAAACTGCAAATTTTTATTATAAATAGGATCAAAGGTGTACATGTGATATCGACTCAACAAAAATCTTCAACTATAAGGCTACAATGAAATTCCTCTAGGATCGAGGATATGATGTTAACTTTGTTTATCGTGAAATTCTTATGGTGCAGCAATAAGGTGTGACTCAAACCCATATCAAATGTAAACCAAATCAGTGAAATTTTTGGGCAAAGGGGCATACAAGTTTTATCCTGTGTGATGTCAGCAACTGTGGTGTTCTGTTCTGTTGCAGAGATGCCAAATGAACACGATGGAGTCATGGGGCATTAATCGGCATGAACTGTCATCTCATCAACAAGATCTCTGGAGTAAAGTTGCTGATAAATGAGTTGCAAGTCCCTCTTTAACTGAACTTTTGTAGCTTTTAGGCCAAATTAACTTATCCTAACCTATGTGATGAATAAAATTTAGCAAATTTGAGGGATGTTATTTGGTGTGTGTGTGAGACAGGTTTTAAAATGTAGATGCTACTACATAACTTTTGTTTCCGTTTTACCCATTGGATTTTATGGTTGCAAGATGGCGACAGATCATGCTGCCGCCTGGATAGGTGTAATGTCTACTAGAGTTTTTTTCACAATGCCATACTTATCATGCTATCATGCTCTTGATGGAATTTTCTTGTAAATGCTTGTTAGGCCTAAAAATATTATCGCCATTTTGAAATTTTTTGATACTATCTTTGCTTATTCTTTTGAATGAGCTATATTGCATTCCATCTTAATTTATTAGTTTAGCTTTTTAATAGAGCACCTTTATCTTTTTTTTGATTCTCTTTACTAACACTATGTAAAGTAGGATCGTGGTTTTGTTCTGTGGGATCTAACTCATAGTTTCTTGTTGAGGATTTTTTCAGAAATAAGTTAGGTTTGCCTAACTATAGGTTTTGCTGATTTCTTTGGTGGGGTTAGTGTTTTTCCTTTTGATTGATTGGGCTTTTCTTATGTCTTCTGTTTTTCCGTGCTGCAAATGATTGTTAATTTCTTTGGTGCCAACCTGGTTAGGACGAAAGTCATTATGGCGATGCTTTTACATGTCATTTTTTATGTTCTTCAAACTCGTTTCTTTTTTATAAGATTGTTTTTTATTTCTTGTTGGCTTTTTTTTTATGGGTATTGCCCTAGTCCCCCATGTTTTTTTTGTTTCCATTTTCTTTTTCTATCAAAAAAATTTAGGGGGAACATGAATAATATTTTTCCTTGAGAAGAGTTTTGTATCAAAAGGTTTTAACGAGACTCATTTCCTTTCGTTAAAAAAAATGTAAAGTAGGATCATCAGATCTAAAACTCTTTGCACTCCCCATTTAGGATGACAATATCACCTTTTTCTTTCCTTTCTTTCACCTGACTTTGGAGAAATGAACTGTGCTATGATTTTGTTTATGGCAGTGATTATTAATTAGCATAGAAAATGAGTACACTGGAAGCAACTAGGGCAGAACTTGGTCTTCTTGTCTTGTTTTTGAACAAGGCTGAGGCAAGGGACAAGATTTGCAGAGCAATACAATATGGTTCCAAGTTTTTGAGTAATGGGAACCTGGGAAGGCACAGAATGTAGACAAAACAACCAGCTTGGCACGAAAAGTTTTTCGTCTATTTAAGGTAAGTTTTATTATTTATTTAGTATTATTACTCAATTGCAACATTCAAATAGACATTCTGGTGTAGAAAAATAATTATTTCATGTAATAGAAATCACTCTTATACAGTTATACTTCACTCTTTAATCGCAGTTTGTCAATGATCTGCATGCTCTGATAAGTCCAACACCACAGGGTACACCCCTCCCCCTAATTCTCTTGGGAAAGGTATGATACTTCTAAAAACATTCCCCTATTTCCTTCTTTAATTTATTTTCCTTATGTCTTGTTGAATTTTTTTGTTCAGTCCAAGAATGCATTGGTGTCCACTTTCTTGTTTCTTGATCAATTTGTGTGGCTTGGTAGAACCGGCATCTACGAGGTAAGGAATACATGTTTTCACGAGCATCCTGTCGTTTGTTTTTGTATTCTCACATGGGAATGCCATCAAACAATATACAAGAATATTTCTGTGTAACTACAGAATAAAGAACGCACCGAACTGCTTGGAAAGATTTCTCTCTACTGTTGGCTGGGTTCCTCAGTGTGTACCACCTTGGTTGAGGTTTGTGGCTTACCTACCTTCTTCATTAACTCACAATCATGCCCTTTTATTTATTCATTTTTTCTAAACCTTTGTATGAAGTATTTTGCTTGTTTGATCAGGTTGGGGAGATTGGAAGACTCTCTGCATCAATCAAGAAGTTTGAGAAAGAAATCAAGAACAGTAATAAATATGATGTATGTTGTCCATGTTTGTGTATAAATTTTTTCAAGTTTCGGTCTTTGGTTTACTTTACGACTGCGATTGCCTTACCTTGATTTTTGTACTCATTACCTATGGATGCAGACTGAGCAATACCAGGCCAAGCTTAAAAAGTCAAATGAGAGGACTCTAGCACTTGTTAAAGCAGGCATTGATGTAGTGGTAGCAGTTGGACTGCTTCAATTGGCACCCAAGAAAGTCAATCCCCGCGTGACTGGAGCATTCGGATTTGCTTCATCTCTAATTTCTTGCTATCAGGTTCTTGTTCCTTGCTAGTACAATTTTAGTTTCCTTCCTATCTGCTTCTATTTTTCTTGGAGTCTCTAAAAGTTTGCATCTATGTCCTATATGTATGCACATACCTTTTAACTATAAGAAGCACCGACACAGAACTAGACACGACACTGACACTGACATGTAGTCGTAAACGTAGACACTAATTTTAATTTAAAACATGAAAGTAATTGAAGTGTCGGTGTTTGACACGACACATGTTGATCACCGAACATGTCTTCAACCCGAGGTGTCGGTGCTACAAAGCCTTTTACACAACTCATGAACAAAATTAGTTAGAAACAAAATTAGAAATTACTCGAGAGCAGCAACAGTTGTGTTAGCAATCTTAAAGTTAATAATTTTCTAACTATATATTGACAGAGTAAATATATTTTACACAGATGTTATTATATTTCACCATATTGTCATAGTAGAGAAGTATCTTAGAGTAGTAGTTTCACTGACAATGATCTTTGTTTGATGTTATGCAGTTGCTTCCCCCTGCCCCTGCCAAGTCAAAAACATCTTAAACATGGAAGAATGAAGTGGCTCTCTTCATGCTTCATTCTTGTTAAATAATTTTATGAATTTGTCAGGAAATGTTTATTGTGTCTTTCTAATATTGGTAGAAAACAAGGCCTCTTTGGAGCTAGCTGTTTTCTAAACCCATTTAGTCGTTTTGGGTATTTAACTATTTTGGTACTTTAAGAATAATATTATATTTCTCTTTCATTACATACTGAAGATATATGCAATTCCAAATCAGTTCTTTAAGATTTTGCTGTGTTGTTAAAAACGGGTCCTTAAAATTACATCCAATGTTTAATGTGGGAGAGGATTTCAGCTTCCATCAATGTGCATGTCTTTCTGACACAAATCAATGTAAAAGTTTGGCTTGAATCGGCCTAATCAATTTGTGACTTGGTTTGGTATTTAATCCAAGGCAAGTTTTACCGTGTGCAAGTAAAATGAGTATATCCAGCGTGCATAAGTACTTACAAATTGCTCAAAACTCTAACGACGAATAAGGTACTCATATCGAGATACTGATTTAATTGGTGTTGATTTGACAAAAACGAGAACGAAATTGCTCAAAACTCCAATGACGACTAATGTCCTCATATTGAGATAGTGATATGATCGGTGTCGATTTGGTTCAAAAACCAGTTCTTGTTTACACTTGTGAGAACTAGAAGGATTGTGAGCTTCTTTTTCTAAGGGACAAAGTCGTTAGTTATTGGAGCTTTAAGTGATTTTTAGGTATCTATGCATGGTGAATATACCAACGTTAGTTATTGGAGCTTTAAGTGATTTTTAGGTATCTATGCATGGTGAATATACCAATTTTACTCCTGTAGTGGAGAACTTGTCTTAAATCTAAAGTGTAAACCCAATTAGCAGCATGACTTGAATAGTTTTTAGAAAAAATGGCTAACTTGTCATCTGTTAAGATTTCTAATTGTTAGATTCATCTAGCCTACACACTATGCTTGATTATATTTTCCTCTCTCCTCTGGTTCTCTCTTCCCAACTGACACATCATCCCACCCATTCGCGAGCTATCTCTAAGCAAACCACCGGCCTCCACCACAAACGACCCCCTTCCGCTATAAGCTCTTCCCCCCTTAGTCCTCTCTAGGCATGCCACCACCTCGAAGAAGCACCCCCAACAACCCATCTTCGCCGGAACAAATTCCCGTATATGTTGCATGGCTTTACGACCGTTTGTAGCCTTCAAATTTATCAATTTTAAAAGCATTGTAAACCCTCTATCCAAACTTATCCTAAGAGTCTTCATTAGCTTGTTACCTTTGATATTCATATATCTTCTCAATTAATCAAAGAATTTTCTACTCAATATATCCTCTAATAAAGAAAAAGACTTCGCCCTTTTTCTTTTCTTAATTAACATTACTTCTCTTTCCAAGAAAAGAATTTAACCTATTTATCTCAAGAGAAAAGTCTCACAAAAGATTATCTCAACCCCACAAAGATTACCGTATAGAATTCTGTGCACCCAGGTAATCATCCATTTTTAATTATGGAATCTATTTTTAAGATATTTTTATAAACATTGCTATACTTAAAAGTAAGATTTTTATTATTATGACAATATATCACATTTTTTGAGTTATTAGAAGTACTCTCTCTACTCTTTGTTGTGTTGTTCCTCAGTGTTTACACCATTATCGAGGTTTGTAAATTATAACCTTTAACCACCATTATTGAGTGAAGGTTACATATGGTTTATATTTGCTAGCTTTTTTGACTTGTACGTATCAAGAAACTCTTAATTGGCACCTAAGAAAGTCACCCCTCGTGTTACTGGGGTAGCTGGATTTCTTTCCTCTATAATAACTTGCTACCAGGTGATTTCTATATGCTACTATAATTATAGTTTGCTTTTTGAATGGTTGATTTCTATTTTCCTTAGAACCTCTGAAAATTCGTGTATGATGAAATTATGAGGTGGGTTTTGGGGTGTGGACCATCATGATAGATGGTTTACATGAGCCGATATTTGAAAAATCATTTGAAACTCTGATGATGACCAACATCATCTTTAGGAAGCAGGAACTCACAGCTCTCCATGTTTTCATGGGTGAGATAGTGATGTGATCGGTGTCGGTTTGATAAAAATAAGAGAAAATAAGTAAAACAAGTCATTAGACGCTCATTTTTGTTTCTCCTTGTTTTTGTTGAACCTATGCCGATCAAGTTAAATCAAATATATCCTATCATATGAGAATTTCACACTTAGCACAACTTAGTTGGTAAGACACTTCACCTACATTCAAAAAGTTGTGGATTCGAGTCATAAGAGAAGTGGAAAACTCTATTGATCCTCTTTAAAAAAAAAATTGTACTTGCACATATCATAGTGTCAAACTAGTATTCAATGCACAAGTAAGCAAATGTTAAGGTTAGGAGACAGCTCAAGAACTCAAGATTCAGGCTCTTGGCATAGCAGACGGTTGGTAACTCTAAAGCATAGAATTTTAAAACGCTTAAAAACAAAACAAGAAAAGTAAATACTTAGAACCAAATTTGTAGTAATAATAATATCACAAAAAAAAAAAAAAAAAAAAAAAAAAAACTTAACATAGAAACTGATTTCAATAAAACCACTCCTCACCTAAAGATTCTTATTTGTTTTTCCTTTATTATTTTGGGAGGGGATTGTCAAAGCATTTTATACCAGCAAAGATCACAAGGCATAGTCTTCTTCAAAATCATCACCTTCATATTCTTCTTCTTCATCATCTTCTTCTTCTTCTTCTTCTTCTTCATCCCAAACATCTTGCATAATTCCTATCCCCATTAACTGTCCACGCGCTAAAGTGAAGAAATGTTCCCTCAGCATATAATCAGTTGAAATTCCTCCAGTCTTATTTTCAGAACTCACTCTGTCCCCTCTGCATATAGCCAGCAGGTCATTCTTCAAAACATACATTCCAGAGGGCTCTAGAACTTCAACACTAAATGCTGGTGACAACGGAATCCCAATAGCTTGAACACAAGAAACACTGCAATCAAAATTGTCTTCAAGTTAAGAACTTTGCACAAACATCTGCAATAATATTAACTTTATGCAATGTTTAGTAGCATTTGGCATGCCCTGTAATGTATCACTTTTTAACTTATGATCTATTTTTAATATGCACCAAACATAGAACAAAATTAACCAACACTGTTGCCCAGTGGCCTAAGCTACCCCGGGACACGGGGTCGACCCGATCCTCCCAGTTTGATTCCCGCTATGGACAAATTCGGTGTTCGTGCGAAATTTGCTCCTATGCATGAGCGGAGATTAGTCTTTAAGTAAAGCGTTGGGACACTTTGTGTGTAGCCAACAATAGTCCCAACCAAAAAAACACAGAACAAAACTCATTTTGTTGTGTTCTGCTCTAACCCAGACAATACTAAGACAATATTGAAGTTTGTAAGATGCTACAATGTTGGGGAACACATAAGATTAAAATGGAATTGAAACCAAGCGCTGCATAAAAATAAAAACTTAAAAACACACGAGTTTGTCAATGAAGGAACGCACCAAATGTATAATAAGCCATCGATTTCTTGTGTCTGTACCCTTCCCAAAAGCTCAATTTGCAAGATACCACCAATACAAAGTACAGGTTCTGGAAGCTTGAACGTCTGTAGCCGGTTTTCCTGTTCATATAAGGAATTATTTTCAGAAATCATGTATATAAAACAGTTCTCAGTGATAAAAACATATGAGCAGAGGGCTACTTGAGCAAAATTATTTATATCATAGGAGCTATTATTCTGGCATGCAGCTTTTATTTTATTTTTCTCAGCAACATCAAGCTAGCTCATTCTACTTTGGAGGGTACTATAATTTCCGATCATCCAACAAATATATTTTTCAATTACTTACAATATTTGTAATGAGGCATTCTTTAGTAGCAAAGCATATCTAGTTTTGCATATCAAGCATCAGGAAATCAATGCAATTATGCGACAGAAATTATTCATTATTCAATGAAATACATTTGCAGAAACTAGCTAAAATATAAAAAAGTTACAAACCTGAGTCATTGGAAACTCTGGTGATGTGTAGGTCCATACAAACGGTTCATCAGCTGAAGCATCGAAAGAGGCTTTAACATGACCCATTTTAAACCTAACAGACTTTGCTGAATATATAGGTGCTCCCGCTGAAAGTGAGCTGGACAATAAACAAACAACATCATTAGAAAAAAGAAAAACAGAAAAATGTAAAATAAATGGGTCGAGCACATAGTTTGTGAATAGTTCGAAGAGCACCTTGGAAAGGATGGATATTGATTTCTGAAATAACACATATTTGAGAGCCCAACTCGTATGTTAATGTCTCAGGCACATTGGGATTACTTTGTCCATTACTTGACCAGTAGGAATATCTACCAGAAACATTGTCTCTTGGATCTAAAGTATTATCAATGCTCTCCTGAGGAAAATTATCGGTGCTAGAAGCACCAATTGTCTTAGCTATGCAATTCACGTCACCAGAAGACATCAAGGATCTAGCTAAGTTAGCATAGACTCTATGAGCTCTTTGTAAAGCTAGCAATTCATTAGAATTGCTTGATCCAACTTCTGTGGGTTCCTTTACTCCTTGTTGATTCAGTTCAACAACACAAGCAACTCTAGATAGTTGAGGAAACATTCTCAAGCACAACTGCTTACAAAAACCATTTGTAATCACTGCAAGTGTAAACCATAATACCAATTAATCATTGGAATCAATATTTTCAATTGGAATTTGTCTCTGTTGAGAATGAGAAATGCAGTACCCCACTTGTAATGAAATTCACTGAAATAACTTGTTTCTTTCATATGATGGGTGCTTTTTAAGAGAAACAAATCAAACGAGCAAATAAAATGCAGAATGAACAAGAAAACAAGATCAATATAATTCACCATCCAATCCCAATGCAAATGTGACAAAGATCATTAAAACTACACTAAAGGGAGCCAATTGTCCACTTTATCACATATCAAATGCAAAAAAAAGTCACCTAAAAATAAAATTATTATTTTCCAACAAAATATGTTAAATGCTATACAGACAATATCATAAGTCCCTATTTAATACATCTAAGAAGCATTATTTTTTTCATTAGCCACAGTAGATTCCAATGGAGTCGTTCCTGTATATATTAAATTTCACTAAACACAGGTATGTCATTAAGATTTATATATGCTCTCGTCGTCAAGTTGTCATAACTGCTGCTTTGTAAATGTACTCAATTTCATTTTGGTACATACGGCTGTGAAATCCCAATAACCTCAAAGGCTCAAAATGAAAGTGAGTACATAGATGAGAAGGATAAATGGAAGCCAGTGCACCTAAGACAGACCAAAACAGTGCTTACTTTCTTTGTATCCTACTACAGTTGAAACAGAACAAGATTCTAACTGCATTGCTAAGACATTAGATATTCTGTCATGGTTTGATAACAATGCGTCTGGATACTTCCTAAAACAAATAAAATATAGCAGCAAAAGCACAATTCTAGGACAAATGTAACAAAAGTACAATAAAATGTAAAATGTACGCCACCAAGGATCTACTTCTCAAGAAATGAGTAGTAAAAAAAATGCGAGCTTCGTAGTAGGATTGGCAATGAACCAAACCAA
Source organism: Oxytropis ochrocephala (assembly GCA_020916435.1). Taxonomy (NCBI): domain Eukaryota; kingdom Viridiplantae; phylum Streptophyta; class Magnoliopsida; order Fabales; family Fabaceae; genus Oxytropis; species Oxytropis ochrocephala. Next base: position 12,912,340 of record CM037091.1, read on the forward strand.
CAAGAACAGAGTTTGAGAATCAGCTTGATAATTAGCTCATTTGTTCATGAAATAAAGAGTTGAATGTGAGCTACATATAGTTCAACTTGATTGTGTGTGTAATATTACGTGTATATATAATTACAAATTTTATTTACATAAATTTTTAACTTAGTGTGCAATTAGATTTATATTTTTTAATTACAATCATTTCAATTTTTTATCTAAAAAACTTAGTGAATTGCTAGCTAGCAGGGTGAGCTAAACCAAGTTCGAGTCAAAAATTACTCCCTTCGTCCCCATTTTGTTTGTAGTTTAAGGTTTTGACACACCCTTTATAAAAAATGATTAGTACTAGGGCATGAGTGGGAAAACTTAATAAATGCAACATTGATAACGTAAAACAACAATCAACTTGGGACAAATTGATTTTATTAAAACAACAAACATTATGGGACGGAGGGGTTCTTTTATTTGGCTTTTGAGCTAAACTAATTATCAACGAGTTGAGCCAAATCAAGTTCGACTTGACTCGACTCATTAATAGCCCTACTTTGAAGTAATATAACTCACCATAGTGTCTCCAAGATCGCGAGACACTGCTGACACGAACAAGGTCTGCTGGATCATCCAGACATGAGAGTATTTTGAGAGACATGTCAGACTCAAGACAACTGATAAAATCTATACAACACTCCATCGCGGACAAGAACGTTGGTCAATAAACAACACTAGGCTATCTTCTCAAACCTGAAAAACAGAATTGGCACATAAGGTCAACAGAAACCGTTGGCATTGTCAACTTCAAAGTGAAGCAGAAGATCCAAATATATAAAAAAGAAAAAGTTTTATTTCATAACTTCTTAATTATGAAATTGGTTCCTGTTCATGAATGCTTGCTGCTAAACTTGAAATTACAATTCATACCTCAACACAGTGGATATTTTTACTCTCCTTTTTAAATTCATGATAGAGATGATAGCATAGTAATGAGGGTACATAAATTCAAAAAAAATCCCCCACTCAAAGTTAATCAAATCATGCCACAAAAATTGAATAGATTGCAAAATTGTTGAAGCCAATTGCTTTAATGGCCTGAAACATTGTCAATCCAGTAAATAACCAAACAAATTCATACAATTGCATGAAAATCAAAGCAATTGAGTAATGGGACATGAAATTCAGGCAATTGGGTAAAAAATCCACGCAATCAGCACACAAAAAGGTGAAATTTTTAAAAACGAATACACTCTGAATAGAAAAAGAGGAGAGATAAGGGGAAATGGAATTCAGAGGCGAAAGTTCTGAAGAAAAGAAGAAAATCGAGGGCAAAAAGTGAAAAGAACAAAAAATTGCGGAAAGATCGAAAAAAGAATTTACCTGTGATGAGTAGATGAAGAAATGGCAATGATGAAGCGAAACCCTAGAAGCAATGGAATAGAGAGAGGAACAAACTTGGATTTGATGGTAGGGGAGATAAAGAGAAGAGAGGAATGGCGTATAAACTCCACGAAACACAGCAAAATGTTTTTTTGTTTTTTTTTACGAGCAAAATCTTTCATTTTATTAGTATTTTATAGGTGAAATTATATTTTTGCCCTTTATTTTTGACTAAACTTTCGCCTGGCGTTTTTTTTTGGCTAAATTACTGTTTTGGTCCTTTATCTTTGGCCTCGATTTCATTTTGGTCCTTTATCTTTTTTTTTCTCGTTTTGGTCCTTTATGTTTCAGTTTTGTGTCAATTTGGTCCCGCTGCCGGTTTTAGCTAACAGATGCCACGCTGCGCTTAATCTACGACGCGTGGCATCTCAAATTCATTAAATGACGTGGCATTCATTTATTGAGGTGGCAAAAAATGTATTTTTTAATTCTAAATCTAATGACACATAAGCAATTAATTTTTTTAAATTATAAAAACACAAATTAACAAAAAAAAACACAAGTTCTTCTCACTGGAATTTGAAACCTGTAATTTTGGTCAAATGAAGAAACCCAAAATTTCCGTAATTTGAAACCCATTATCTGGAAAACGAATTTGAAACCATGGTCAAATGAAGACCCCTTCACTCATTATCTCCTCCTCCTCCTCTCTAATAAACCTGAATTTGAAACCCAAAATCATTTGAAAAAAAACGATGGAAAATGAAGAACAAAGAACAAATTGCTTTTCGCTTATGACCTTAAATGATTTGGGGTTTTGTAGGGTTGTTGATGAAAGATGATGATGCTTTTTTACGTTTTTACCCAGATCTTTCTTCATTTTGCAGATCTGTTCTTACCCATTTTCCAGAAGATGAATTTTGTTTTTCCAATTTTGTTTTTTGATGCGTTAACTTATTTATTTCATTTTTTAGTGTTTTTTTTTGTGTTAATTTGGTCCCTTATGTTTTATTTTAGTTTCAATTTGGTCCCTGTTTGCCATGTCATTAAACGAGTGACACGTCAGATTGGACAACTAAGACGCCACGTCAGCAGTTAACTGCCAGCGTGGCGTCCGTTAAGTTCATAGACAGAAAACTACAAAAAAGGACCAAATTGACACAAAACTGAAACATAAAGGACCAAAACGAGACAAAAAAAATAAATGACCAAAATGAAATACAGGCCAAAGATAAAGGACCAAAACAGTAATTTAGCCTTTTTTTTAAAATTTTATGTTGTCTTTGGAAAAATGTAATTTACCTAATATAATGTGAAATGAATAAAATAAACGGCTCCCTCCTGTCTTTTTATAAGCAAAATTAACCATGTTTTTTGAGAAGTTGCTTATTTGTTACTACACTATATGATGTGCTTTGATATGTAAAGCTTAGTTTAACTGATAAATGTTAAAATTATTAGATTGAAAATCGGATTTGAACCCTCACAATTGTGTAAGTGAGATTTTAGTGGCAATTGTCACTCCATCGACAAAAAAAAGTGTTTTTATATACTGCCTTCATATTCAATTAAATTATTTAGATATATTTGTCAAATTTTGAATAAATACAAGTGAAATCGGGTAATTTACTCATATTTTCTCAAAAGTAATATATGACTCACCTAAAAGTAAATTCATTTGAATCGCATGATTGATTTGTATATTTAGATCACATTGATATTAAATTATGGGATGTATGTGTCAAAATTTGAGAAATACAAATGAAATTGGGTAAATTACCCACATCTTTTAAAAGGGAAACCTAGGTCTCACTTTTTTTATCTCACTTTTTTCCTTTATGTTTTAAATTTATGTGAAAGTGATCATTTATTTATTTTTTTTACTTTGGTCTTTTATATTTCAAATCTGTGTTAAAAATGACTTTTTTTTCCTTCTTACAAGTGGAATAACAACATAACAGGAATAACAACAACAACATGAGGTTTAACCAACAACAATGCAACAAAGTATCTTATTAACATAACAATAAAATCACAATAAGAAGTAATAAGAATCAAATATTAATGTTACCATTATATAACACAAGAATCCAAGACCTAGAAATAGATATATTAACCGACAATAACACTCAATCAAGCACTACTACAACACTATCAGTTATGTTTCACTTAAAGCTGCACAAGCTTACGGATCATGAGATATCCCTATTTCTCATCATTGTTTCACATACTATTAGAGAGTTAAACTGCCCCCTTACCTCAATTAAAAATAATTTGTGGTATCAACAAGAGAAGCAAAAATCTGTCTGTATCGACAATTCGACACTCAACGGGCAAGTATATAGAAAAATTCGCAGATCATATAGAGAGTGAAATACGACTGAAAGAAAATAATAGTGCTAATGAACTATTTATTTTAGAAACTTTTGAAACTAAAACGAAGTCCAAATGAACAAAAATGAATTACAGTAAAATGTCTCATTGAATAAAGAGTCTGATGTCAACTTCACCGAAACGAAGAAAAGACTAGTGTCTCCTGAAGATTTCGACTTGTAGAATTTGAAAACGACGTCTGTTTTTTCCATCGGAGATTGTGGTGGTTGAAACACGACATAGAGTAAATACAACAACAATGTTATATGAACAAAAAAATTTAGACAAAAATCGACAAAAACCAACTTACAACACCAATTAACCAAGTTTTTTAGACTATTAGCCAAGTGATCAATTAACCAAGTTTTTAATCAACGCCTCGAAAACTGTGAAAAAGCGGGTTGGCTAATAGTCTAAAAAACTTGGTTAATTGGTATTGTAAGTTGGTTTTTGTCTATTTTTGTCAAAAAAAATTTGTCCAAATAACATTTTTGTAAATACAATGTAGAAACTAGAAGGTGTAGGGTAAACAAATCCAATGAATTCCGGGAGTTTGAGATTCTATCTATAACTCCGACAAACATAAAACAAAACAAAACATAACTCAATCAATTGCATGAACCAAAAATATTATGTTCTGCATATTATGGAAACTATAAATTGCAGCCACAGTTTAACCTGTGAGAGAGAAAAATCAGTTTCCACAATTATTAATTTGCAGTCCTTTTTGCTGCATTTAAGTTCTATTTTTATACGTGCTAACATTGAAATTTTTACTGGTTACCAAACACATGGTTTAAGAATCACTAGTATATATCACCCGTGCCAGCACGGGTATACATCTCATTGTAACAACAATTTTTTAGTTTTTTTAGGAGAAAAAATAGTCAGTTTGATATTTTAGTGTGTTATCTGACGTAAAAATTTGTTTTTGTACATAACTGGCTGAATAAACCTATTATGAATTAAATTATAATATATAGATATGTATATGTATATATATAATTAACACCATAAGGGTGGTATAAGCGTTAGTTTCATCGAAGCGATTGTGAGGCAAAGATAAGAAAAAGTAAAAATTTCCGACTTTTAGATTTATCTTTAGCGGTACTTAGACTATATGAAAGTTGTTTTGTAAAATAGAGTATGGTATTTTCCGAATTAATTTGAATTATAATGGAGTATGTTTTTATATACTAATTTAATTTTTGTAAAATGTAGTATGTTATTGGAGAATTAATTTGTCGTGAGAACATGTGTTTTCTTATTGGAAATCATTTGGACATTATATTTTAAGTATTTTTGTTATCACAAGTTAATCTTTGTAAAATCATATTAGCAATTTGATTAGAGTAAAAGTTTTAATAAATTCCAATTTATAAATTTAAAAATCAATGAAGTCTTTTACTAATAAAAATATTGGGATTTTAAAATTTGTTATTGTGTTACTAAAAATATAGTTATTTTCGTGACTACAACATTGATAAAGAGCATGGATTACCAATTACCAAGTCAATCGTGGTAACAATCGATAAAAGGAAAGGAAAAGAAACGATGGGTCTTGTTTGCACGTTACAAACATATGAGCCTTGTTCACTAATTGTCTAAAAACAGAGTCATGCAATAGGAACAAATATCACATTTTGAAGAAAATCAAGGACTAACACGATGTCCATATACAAAGTGATGCAAGTTGCTGAGTCGTTGAGTTGCACTCTCAATGTAAGTCATCGACCGGTTTGTTTCCTCGATTCTTCTCCTATAAGAATAGAAAAGAATTACAGTTCTATATTTTTCATTGAAGGTATCTACATATATATATATATATATATATATATATATATATATATATATATATATATATATATATATATATATATGTTTATAACTTGCAACCTATGGTTTCAACACTCACAACAAAAGCTAGCTCTATTAAAAAACATATTGATAAATTTTACTCAGTCTAACAACAAATGTCTTGTGAGCGAGCTAACTAAATCGGAAAAGGCATATCAAATATATAACTAATTACTGAGCATATCAAATATGCTACTCCTAATCTATCAGGATTATAATTAATCTGATTGAAAATAAATGAAATGAATAAAACACATAGATAAGAAAGTAGAAGAAGAACTGCAGAAAAGATACCCAAGTGATGGAAGAAGAATACCAAAAACGATAAATCAATAAAAAATGCCCAAAACCCTTCTACCCCTTAAGCAACAACAACAACCCTCGTTGCAAGCAATCTAAAAATGTTGAAAGCACCACTTTTTACCTGTAACCAGAACAAAACCTTATTTATACCAATGATATTCTTGAGATATATCCTTCAACAAAAAAAAAAAAATTACATTGGAAATGTTTAATAGATAAATAGATAAAGAAACATAAGTTTACGGTTTACATCTATCTCATTGGACATTTCAGCTAGTTTGGCTTCTAATTTCTTCATACACAAATCCATGCAATCTAACACAAAGTGCATAGGATGATCACAATCATCTACATGTGAATGACAGTAGCGTAGCCTTGATTTTTCACATGGCTTCAACTCGTGACTTTGTTGCAATTATATTATAGACATATGAACCAAAAACCAAAAACTTTAATAATCATGAAAATTAGCAACTTATGTGTTTTCTTGATTTCACATCGTTCAATTTGATTGTCTGCTGTCATGGGAAAAAAGCAACAACATAATGCCATGCATTTAGGTTTCATAGTTTTCCATGATGATATGTTGATTTAAGAGCTATCTCAGTAATGGATATCCTTGCATCAACCAATATATAATAGCAAACAAATGGAGAACTCATATTTAATGTAGCAAATGTTGAGAAAGCATATAGACACATATAATCGCATAAAAGATATAAAGAACTCAAAAGTACTTGGAGAAAACATATACACACATAGCTCAATATCTATGAAATCTTTGAAATATCTTAATCTTGTATCTTAATCTATACAACTGTATAGTACGTAACAATATAAATCATCAAAACTAATTTGTTTAAACTCTTTCTCTTTCCGTGTTGACATCTTTCTATACATCCTACCAAAGAAAACAATATAAGAATCAAGTGTGTACCTCATTTACAATAATGTCGTTCGATCCTGCGCAAAGATCAATAATATCAAAATTTGATGCTCAATTGGAAGCTCCGCAGTAAGCCTCAATCAAGTAAGCAAGTTAAAACGTCTGACCAAAAGTTATCCCAACTTATGTCAAAGAAAATGTCAATAGTGTATAAAATACAAAAGGATTGAATCTTTATCAAGACTACCATTTGACTAACTGACCTTGCCATTCACCTTAGCATCAAACTGGTCCACGATATGATGTACTTTCAACCTGCCACTATGGAAAGAGAAAGAGCAGTTTGTAAAAAATCAAGGTTGACATATTCGTATGGCAAAAGAAAATCACAAAAATATGAGTCATGCGAATTCATTTGTCCAATGCTTTTTTTTCCAGGGAACTATGACCAATGAATCTGATTTCGTGTGGTTCTATTTGCATGTGTTATGCTGTCTTTTGGATGGCTTGCTTGGTAAAAATGTGTTTTTAGGAGGATTAAATTTGGTTCCACAATATTAGGGAAGGGTTAATTAGAATTAAATGTAAATTGTTACATAATTATTCAAATCAATTCTATGTCCTATTTGTTTGCATGTCATGAATTTGAAACAGCTATGTATAATTTGATCTCAACCATTTATATAGAACTCGTGTCTGTCAAAATGAGAAGGAAATTATTTTCAAATTTGAAATTTCAATATCGAATTCATTAAAAAAATGTGATATGAAATTTCATTTGAAAATTGAATTTGAGTTTTTGAAATTTAAATTTTACCAATTTCCAGATTTATTTCGTGATTAATTGTTTTAACAAAAAAAGGAAAAATGGTTAATTGCAAAAGTCAATGCAAATTAGTAGTGGTTTTGTTTATAGTATTAACATTAATGCACATTTAAAAAAATTGGTTTAATTAATGCAAGGAATTGCAATAAAAATCTTGTTGAAAAAATTGGCTTAAAAAATTGGTATCGTTTGTGCAATCGAACTCCTTTATCTAAACTGTTTTGTAACCAAAAAAATTGGCTTCATAGAATTGCATTAACCATCTCCCATTTATTCATTTCAGAAATTAGAAAAATCAATATAGAAATCAAATTAAAAATCAATGTTTAATGTCGATTATAATTGGACATTAAGAGGCAATAAATTTGGGATCAATTTTATTCCTACTCCTTTTGATCAACGGTGTGCGTGTATTGCCACATGGAGTGCCACATATTTTGAAAGAAATGTGTGTGGCATTTTTTTATTGGTCCTATGTGGACGCTGACGTGGTCAACTCATGAATTAATATAATTAAGATTAAGATAGCATAAGTCAATATTCATAATATAAAGGGAACACTTGGTTTAAGAATATTATTCTGTATATTAGTTAAGTGAAGCCGTGTAAGCAGTCAAATTTAGAAGATGGAGTGGAGTTTTAAGAAGTAAGATTAACAAACTACTGGAGATCATGTAATAAAGCAAAACACCAGGTTAATGAGTAGACTAATTTGAGGAGTCCAAGGGTGATTTATTTAGTTTGTATAAATATATACTAGATATCCAAAAGAAATAAAAGAGAAGCTGGTTTAACACGAATAATAAGTGTATGTGAGTTTTGACACCATGTAGTACTAGTAAACATGGCATCATGGAAAGAGAAAAGAGAAATCTAAAAGTGTATTGTATTGATGAATGTAAAATGATATATATATATATATATATAGTAAAAGTGACTTTAAATCATGTGCTCTCTAGTTATCACTTATTTATAATATAATATTCCATTGTGGTGTTGAGATCATCATGGAAGTGATAATCTAACTCTTCAAACGATGCACGAACCCCAACAAACAATGGCGCCTTTATGACACCTCTAGAGAAAGTTTTCATGTTGGGGCATTCACTTATAATTGCTTCCCCTAAAAATGAGAATTTCATAGTGGTGTTCCCTGAATAAAAGCATACTAGGTTTGGCAAAGAAGTAAGCTCTAAATCAAAGAGTTGTCCAAATATTATCTCATGATCAGAATCATCTTCATCTTCTTTGGTTACTATTTCTTGCAATGATTCACATTCATGAATAGTTAGCCGCTCAAGCTGCACCAAACTTCTGCTGGCTGTTGAAAATGTTAATAAAGACTCTATACTCAAGGTTCTAAATAGCGGTCGCGGTCGCGGATCGCGATCGCGGCCATGATCGCGCGTAAAGGCTTTCGCGGTTTAATTTGTTTAATTATTGTTGCGATAATTTATTGCGCGGCCGTCATGGTGTGAATTAACCACAATGATACAAAAAATTAATTAAAATTATTTGTACAATCATATAATATATAGTAACTAAAATTAATGTTTTATTCATCATTATAAGAACTCTGAAGTAAAATAAAAAATAAAAATATGAATAATGTAGTATCTAATAACAGATTTTATGATAAGTTATCTAATAACAGTTCATATTAAATCTTAAAACAAAGTTCATGATAAATTAGATCTTCAAACAAAGTTCATGATAAAATAGATACCTCAAGTTCACATGACATCATAAGAAACTACTAATACACTAGAAAAAAGATTACTAAAATGTTGTTAATTGAATCCCTAGTCACCACATGGTAGAACGACGTGCAGGATCATAACTTCCACTATCACCTTCATCATTGTTATATCCACTTCCTCCAAAAACATAATCAAAGAATCCAGAGCTTCTTGGTGGTTCAATTTGTTGGTAATCATATGAAGAAGTTGCTGATGAATCACCATAATTGATAGGAGGTTGGTATTGTGGTAGGTTGGGATTTGGCATATATGGATAATACTCATGTGGCATGTAAGAAGGATGTTGGTAATATGATGGATAATTACCTTGGCTACCATCAGATTGTGCAGCAATACCAAAATCACCAAATGATTGTGAAACGCTAGACGAAGAAGAATCATCCATTGGAGTTGCTCCATGTCTTCTGCTTTTACCCCGTCTACCTCGACCTCTGCTAGCACCACCAGTGACATCCTCATTTGAGTCTTCTTCCATTCTAGAAGGCAATAGATTTTCATCACGCCTAACATATGGTTCTTCATTCAAAGAAAAATAAGGCCCTTCACCTATTCCATGACTTTGATCTAGATTACCATAACCACCATTACCACCACTACCACCACTATTGCCACCATTACCACCACTATTGTCACTATTTCCCTCACTAGGTGGACTTAAACCACCATCACTTCCTTGACTAGGTACTTGACCTGAATTTGAGGCATCTCCGCCAGTTGGTTCTTCAATCTCTTCATCAGAATCAATAGGTAGCCATTCTGCATTTTGGGTTCCATCCAATAATGGCATCTCTCTCTCCTCAATCCATGGAGATAAATAATCTTCCTGAGATATATGGTCAAGGTTGATAGGATTGAAGCCTCTTTCAATGTCTTCCTGACTTTTTCTCATGGTGGTCCTCATTTTTAGCTTCATGTTGTAAAATGCAAAGACAAGCTTTTGTAGCTTTTGATACTTCAGCCTATTTCTCGTCTTTGTATGTATGTAGCTAAAAGTACTCCAATTTCGCTCACAATTTGAAGTCGGGTTGTTTGGCTAAGAACTTTCACACTATATTTTGAAGTTCGGGTGCACAAGTTCCATGTATTATCCACCTTTCACAACATTTACATTGTATACTATTTCTTCTTCTACCTTGCACAACCATTCCAAAGTGCCAACCAATATCATCACTTGGAGCACCATCTGCTCTACCAATTGGAAATGCTTCTGGTGGATCCATTGTTTAACTAAATTGAAAATAAAAAATGTAATTATAAAAAGGACAAAAGTCATAAAAGATAAAACTAAACTAATTAATAGTCACTAAAAACTGATTTTAAAGGACAAATGGAAAAATCCACCTCTCACTTTTGTTGGCCCAAATGGAAAAATCCACCTCTCCTTTTTTTCAACCCAAATAAAAATTGACCCATTTAATCAACTCTACCTTTAACAAGATTATCTAAAAAAAAAAAAAAACTCTACCTTTAACAAATCAAACAAAAAAAACAAATATTATTATATCAAATAATAAATAAATAAGTCAAAGTGTCAAACATTGTGTGCAACTTGCAAGAATTAAAAAACGCAAGGCTTGAGTTTTGTTTCTCTCTCTCAAATGTTCCTTCGGTCCTTCTCCTTCCCAGTTCCCAGCTCCAAGCTTGAGTTTTTTTTTCTATCTTCTCAAATCATCCATATGATTTCATCTCTCTCTCTCTCAAATCTCTTCCTTCCCACACAATAATCAACAGCAAACACAAACACAAATCAAATACCTGTTTTTTTTAATAAGATAGAAATCAAATACCTGTTGTTGATGTTGTTTTGCGTTGCGATGTGGTTGCCAGAGGAGAGTGGAGATCGATTGGTGGAGAGATCAAGTGTGGGGCTTTGCTTTGCTGCTGCTGATTTGAACTTTGAAGCAAGGAGATGAAGAAGAGGAGAGAGTCAGAGAGTTACGAGAGGGAGGGGAGGGGATAGGATTGAAATGTTTTGCTTTTGCATCTCAAAAATCTAATTTGAGATTCTGAAACTGAAAAGGTAAAGTGTAAAACATCTCTTCCCTTTGATTTTAGCAGAAAAAACGAATCTTTTTCTACTTTTGCTGTTGAACGGACTTTATCGCGGCCGTTGCGGTCGTAACGGCGTTTCGTCGCGGCCGTAACGGCGTTTTGTATCGTTTTTCTCCGTGATTCTGAATCACTTTGGTGTAGCGTGCGTGAACTGAAACGCAAGAACCGAGACCGTTTTGTCTCATCCGTTTTTGCTGTCTCGATCCGTTTTTTCAAACCTTGTCTATACTAAAAGTGAGTTGAGTTAGCCCTAAATTGAATTTAACCCCAATTTGAGGTTGGGGGTAAGGGCATAATAGGAAATATACATCTCATTTAAGTGATTTGGCATCCGTGTGTGAAAAAAATTCACCTCAGCATTGCCACATCAATTAAAATATGTCAAATCAGTATAAAAATGACAATAGGGACTAAAACAGAGGGATTATATTTTAAAAAAAAAAAAATTTTCAGAGGACTAAAATGAATAATAGTTGTAATTGAAGGGACCAAAACGATATTTAAGCCTTCTTTTAATTATCTTTAATTGGTATCACTTGATGAAAAACCAACAACCGTTGGAATGGAAGTGGATATAGAGTTGTCTTGGCACTTGCTATTATCCGGAGGAATTTGTTGATTTTCAGGTACGGTGACTTGATCACCTCTAACCTTATTTGTAACAAAGCGGTGAGGGTTTACGAAGGATTATCCTTGGTGGAGTGACGTTGTTCCTTTCAATGTGAACAACGCCATTCTTTCAATGTGAACTCCTGTTATTTGTTTCTATCACTTGTGGTTTGGCCAACCCATATTAGGGATCGAGAATCTTAAAGTAGGTCCGAAAGCTATCTGGCGTTTAGCTGCTCAGTGTGTATTTTTGGGTGGCGCCTTCTCCTTGGGTGACTTCCTACTAGAGATGCACTCGAAGCGAGTGGATGTATCAACGGTGTTCATGAGACAATTTTTCCTCTATGCATGCTTTTGCCAACATGAATCAATTTCTCATTTGTTTTACAGATGTCAAGTTGCGATGGAAATGTGGAAGGATATTTGTGGGTGGATGTGTGTTCAAGAGGTGATTGGGTTAGAAGGGCAGGATCGTTTTCTTTTCTATGGTAATTTAATTAAATGGAAATGATCTATTCGTGCGAATAATCTTATTTGGTTGGTAGGAGTTTGGTGCTAGTGGTTGGAGCGGAATAATGCCATTTTTAAAAGGAAATGTTTAGTATTATTCCTCTTTGTTGAATAGGATCAAAAAGTACCTCATGGAGATGATTTATTTGTAAGATTGGGAGTTTTGAAGCTATTTGATTTTTCCTGTTTGTAATGGGTTGTTCATGTGTCATTGCTAATTCAAATGCAGTGTTAGCAAGAAGTGGTTGTTGTATATATATATATATATATCCTGTATAGGGTATTAGCCTTGAGACCAATTGCATGCCTCAATCAAAATCAATATGTTATTTTATTTGTATTTTATTTGTTATTTTATTAGTATATAATGTTCTACGCTTGATGTTAATTTAACAACCAATTTCTCCAACATACCCTTCCCTCCATCACATGCATATATGCATGAAAGTAATCTATATCTTCATATCTCCTTCCTTAAGGTGTCTGAAACCAAACCTCTAAAACATTATAATGTCCTTAACCTTTAAGCATCCAGAGTTTGAATAAGTTCTTTTTTCTAGATTCTAATTTGTTTTTTTTTGGGTTCATAGACAATGTGATAATTGCCACTAGAAATTCACGCACACAACTGTGAGGTCCCGAGTTTGAACCCTATACATGGTATCCGGCCTAGCAATTTCTAGATTCTAATTTGGTTGAAACCAAATGAACGATCTACCCACCAAACGTAGATATACTATTACTACATGTTATATTACAGTCTTACTGAACTTCAAAATCTCTACATAGGAGGGCGAATTTGAAAGTGCTCACTCACCCCACACCTCCAAACCCTCTTCTGAACATAAGAAGGCCCCTCCAAAGTCTCTACATAGCATCCAAGTTGAACTGAGTATACATATTCACCTCAACAAGCAAATAAACCTCCCCTAAGATTAATCTAAGATGGAGATAATCTCGCCGCTTAATTTAAGTAGCTTTGATAATGACTAGCTACGTGATACTAATTCTTTGAAATCTATCTATGTTTTGATTAGCAAATAAACCTCCTCTAGATAATCTTTTTTTTTCAAATGAAATTTTAATTTTGTTTATAAAAAAAAAAACTCCCCTAGATAATTGCGATACTCTACCTACGTGATAGTGGCTCCTATGGACAAACTTTCTTAGAATTTCAATACCTTTTTATTCAGAGAAAACTATAATGATTTGTAGCCAACTAGATACACGCATGGAGCCATTATTTATATTTGAACCTTTTTTTTTTTAAAAATGTTAAATTTAATTTACGCGTACTATAATTTTATAAAGAGAAATATCGAAGTTACAATATATGGGTATTAGGGTTGGGAATAGGCTGGATTTGTAAATTTTGGGTCTGGCCTACATTGCAAGTGTTAGGCATAAGTCTGGCTTGCGGTGTCGGAGGCCCATTTTTTTGACTTGGTCCAATCTTTTTGAAAGTCTAAGAAAACCTAAAAGTCTATTTCACTATTTTTTTTTCATGAAAGCCTACGACATTTGAGTGATCTATACTTTTGTAAATAGTATAAGAAGCTAATATGCAACTGAAATCAAGTTCTAATTTGAGATCTTACAAATTTTTTTAGAGAAATATCACGATATATATGACATCCAATTTAAATTTTATTTTATCGTAATTGATATAAGTAATATACCTAAATTAACATAAAGTGTTATTAATTTTTGATTTAACACAAAGTATAAAATTTAATATAATAATAATGGATATTATTTATATTTTCTTAAATTTGCTGGCTTGATAGGCTTAAAATGCTTTTGCGATGAAACCTTATCTATTTTAAAAATATCTAACATGGCTTGTCTAGGTCTGATGTAGGCTAGACAATAGGTCCATGTCAAACGGTCTGGCCTATTCTCACCCCAAGGCCGTCCCAAATAATTTAGAGGCCCTATTCAAATTTTAAAAGTTGGGCCCCTGATTTTATATAAAAAATATAACCATGGAGAATACCAAAAAGTAGTAGAATGCTTTCCTAAACAAAACAAAAAAGAACGTTTTTAGATTGAAATCTCTATCTCTATTATAATATACCATGAGTTAAATATGGGGCGCTACTTGTTGATTAGATCGTGGAGTGTTTGAATCTTTCTAGCTTCATTTTGGGAAAATTAATTTCAATATTTAAAACACTGTTTAAATTATTAAAATGTATCTAGGAAGGTTCAAACCCGCGACCAATGAGTTTGGAAGAGAAGCAACTACCGCTAAACCAACCGGCCTTTAGTATATTTATATATATAGACATACACAACTACATTTTTTGGAGTCCCTAAAAAACTGATATTGGGCTTGGGCTACCGGCCCAAGGCCGACCCTACTCACCCCTAATGGGTACCTCGCATTTTTTGTAGGCCCATACTTCTTATCGATCTGGGTTCGGCCCTTGGACCACCAAACTAATTCAGACCTTCCACGTCCAGACCTTCCACCTCTGCATCAGACACGTTCCCTTACCCGGGAGGCCCAGATGATAGATCTGTGCTTTATTATATGGCACACATGTTGCTCGGTACATATGGGAGGGCACATTATGTGTATAATTAATTAATTTATTTTTTAAACATTTTATGTTAGATAATTATTTATGGTTAACCAAGTTTGTTGATAAGCATAAATGTAGGAACGTGAATGTGAAGATCCACAATCACGCAGATGAGGGGTTTTGATTTGCATCCGTGTTGCGGGTTACGTACAGGATTATGGGTTGTTGAGCCTTAAAGAGTTGAGCTTCAAAAACATGAATATTGGGTTGGTTAATGCATTCGTAGAGAGATAACATGCAGAGACATCCAGCTTCCACCTTCCACTGGGTGAGATGACGATTACACTGGACGATGTCGCTCAACTTCTACATATTCTCATTGCGGAGCAATGGTATGACATGATAGAGCCAACCAAGTTTGAAGCTTAGGAATTGCTTGTTGATTACTTTGGTGCAGATCCTGAAGAAGCATATAATCTGATTCTTGAGAAATGATGCACCGTAACTCTCAAGTGGTTGAGGGAAAATGTCTACCCCGCAGCCATCCATGCTGGCCGCTTTCAGCATGCTGCTTGTGCCTACCTTCTCTACATGTTGGCGGAGACATTGTTCTGTGATAAATCTGGAAATAAGGTAAAGGTTGGATTCCTTTATATGCTTATTGATCTGGACCAGGTAGGCACCTACACCTGGGGAGCATGGCCCTGGCTCACCTATACGACCAGCTGAAGGATGCCACGTATTTAAGCGTCGGCAGATTGCTGGATATGCCACACTTCTTCAAGTATTATTTCAATTTATTTACTTGAGTTTATTTAAATTTAATAGGCCTAACCCAATTCTTATTTATTACTGGCCTAAATATTTGAACATTTCCAGGGATAGAGTTTTGGTACTAAGCGGATTCATGATGAATATTCTGAAGACCAGCCACTGGCTAAGTAGTGGGGAAAGCAAAAAGTCAAATGGGAAATTGAGCCATTATCGGAGGGAAATTGATGTTATGTGGCCAAAGGACGTGACATGGGATCCATACAACTGATCACATAGTTTATTTGCCCTTGGACCCGCTGTGCTACTTTAGGCGGTACCGTGCATGGAACATCATTGATAGGTTTGGAGATATTGGCGAGGCAATAACACGGGGGTGAGGAAGTTTAGTTGTGCCAACCAGAGACGGATGCTCGATGGTTGTGTTTAGGTTATTCGTTTTAGTAGACTTTTATGTTTTCATAAACAAATTTGACGTTGTAGACTTTTTTATATATTTATATCGTTTTATTTATTGAAGTGAACTTTCCCTACCAATTGTTTATGTGAAACAGAGTGAAATGTGATAACCTCGTTTTTCTGCCACGTTTAACTGTTTTATGGACTGATTTTAAGCCGATGAAAATCAAGTGAAATCAGTCAATATTAACAGTGGTTCAGACTTTAAAAATCGAATTGGTTCTTTTGTTAAAGTCTATTTTTAAAAATATATTTTCATATAACATATTAAGAATGACAAATATATTTTTTAAGAATTTATAAAATATTTGTGTCCACATTTAATTTGTTTAAAAATGCATTTTAATAATTAATTTAAGAAAAATTAATATGATAGGTTTGACATCATTTACTTTGCCCCTCGAGAGGATCGGACGACTTCTCTCTCGATGGTAGATTATGTCGTTGAATCTAACGGTGTTAGTTTCTCATTAAGAGATTTTGTACGCTCCTTTATTTTGTTTTATGAAAAACAAACAATCAAAATATTAAATACTTCCTCACACTACTTTGAAATAGGAGTGCGAAACTCTAATGTATTTCTATCCCCGCTATAATAAAGTCTAATTTAGCATGATATTTAATAAATAGGTTTGACTACCCTCAGATACCGCTATAATATAACTTTGTTCATCGTATATTTCTTTGCGAAAATGGCTCATGTTGTAATTTAAAAGGATTATCATATATTTCTTTGCGAAAATGGCTCATGTTGCATACTTTAGATTAAAAGTGGTAGGATGTAATACATTCATGTAGTCCGATTTCTCAATTATAGATTTTAACCCAACAACATAAAATAATGTTTATATATAGTGATCTCTGCTATCCAATACAATTGCTTGCTACTTCAAAAGAAAATACAATTGTTTGTTGTATATGGTTTAATTAAATATTTATAAGATTGTGTAATTGGGTTCAGTCTTATCATGCATGAGACGAATAACATAGGTGTCCTTGACTTTGGCACATGACCATACCCCAAAGGAATAATATTTATACCTAAAGATGGAAAATTACATTGGAGGACAAAGACAAATTCAAATAAAACATGGTTATGTTAGCAGTTTGAATAGATTCAAAAGTAAAAATTGGGGAAGGGAACGAATGGAAAGAAAAGAGAGACTCTAAAGAATACAAAATCTATACTTTTTGTGATACCACTCTTTTAACATGTAAATAGCAATAGTAGCTAGTGGAGAAGAGTGTCTTTTCCTTTGTACCACTATCAAAATTTCAAATAGAAAGAGTACCACGATATATTATGAGAGACCCACATGATCAATGTTTTTGCCGTAATACTCTAAAATTTAGTAGTGACAACCGCATGGTATATAATTTTAGGGGTATTTTCATATTGAGATGTTATTACAACAGGAATTAGTTATAAGTATTATACGGTCCAAAATAGTAATAGTAAATAGTAACTTACAAATATATAGCAAATATACCTTTGCATAAGGACATTTAGCTTGCTTTTGACTAAATTGATTTACGTTGACAACCGTAGGATCAATGTTCTTTGTCATCTTGTTTATTCTCTCTACTTGTTTTCTAAGTGCAGCTTAGTGAATAGAAGAATATTAAGCACAAACGTTGTAAACTACAAATATACTAATCGATCAAAGTTGTATATTGATTCTAATTGTATTTGCATCAAGCTGAATACAAAAATATGTGACAAACATTTTTAATATATAACATTATTTATAAGATGAGAATTAAAAAAAGTTGAAATGGATAAAATTACTCATATTTAATATTGATCTTTTCTGTTGGCAAGGGTTTTGGTCTAGTCTGCCTTTCGTTTTTCTCTGTTTTTTTTTTTATTAATAAATTCGGGCAATCTGTCCGTTTGTTAAAAAAACTCATATTTAATAACATTCTAGTTAGTAAATATATAGAATAAAATCTATGGAATGTGATACAAAATATTATATGTCAAATAAATATAATATATAAATATAATATATAATAACAAATATATATATATATATATATATATATATATATATATATATCAAAATAAATAATAAATAGATATAAAAAGTAGGTAAAAGATTTTGTAATAAAAGAAAGAATAGGATAAACATTATGTAATACGCTTTAGTAATACGAAATTGTGGTAGCTCAAATGGTCAGTGTTAGGAGGTGGCAGCGTGGGGGAATGAGTTTGATCCCCAACGAAGCTGGGGTGGATTAAATTGATGCTTACGTAATTATTGACGTGGCGGGATAGGTGGACGCCTACATGGATGAACCATGGTTTATTATAATAGAGATGTGATTTTTTTTTTTGGTTTGTAGACCAAGTAGAAATTGCCAGGTTTGAACTCGAAAATTGATATACAATCTAACAATTTCGGCATTTGCCAATTGATCTAGGTCATAACGATATGTTTAATATTTTTTTTTGTTACCATGTTTTTTGTGCGCAGTTTTCCACCAGTCTTGCCGATGATTAGTCTAGCCGGGGAACCTGTCTGGTCATGAGTACCGACTTTATCGGTCTGTGTAGTTCTCCCCTCCCAACAGAGTTTTTGTCACACCCAGAATTCGAAACGGAGACCTTAAGGTGAGATACAAGTCTAATTATTACTTAGACCAACTCTTGTTGATAGATATGTTTAATGTTGGCTATGTAAACCAAATTTTAAGTTTAATTTAATTTTTGTAAAATAAATAATTGCTTTAAGTTATATAATATTTATATTAATATTTAATGTCACATAAGTAAAAAATTTAACCGTTCTACAAGTTATATATTTTAAATTCAAATATTTATTAAAAATTAACATTTTTATTTAAAAAGTCTTTGTCAAAAAGAATAAAAACACATCCAAGAAATAAAAATACATTTTTTAAAGAAAAAAAAAATCTATACAAAGGGAATAAAGAGATGCGCTTTTTATTACACAACCGTAACACAAGCCGTCTATTCTTCTGAGAGTCTCTGACACGCACTGCCAGTGAAGCAGCAGCCAAAGCCCAAAGTCCAAATTCTCTCTCTCTTCTTTCTCTCTCTCTCTCTAAACGGATAGCTATATAAGTAACGTTCTTCATCCTTTCTTTTTGATTTGATATGTAACAGAAACAAAAAAAGTAAAGAAAAAAAAATGGCTAACTGGTTTACAATTCTTGTTCAAAACTTTCGCACTTACAAGAAACCCAATAAACCTCTCACAAGACTCTATCTTCTCACCTTCATAACTTTTTTCTGCACAATCTCTTACCTTTTCGGTCTCTGGAGCAACACCTCACCACTCACCACCACAACCTCCACCGTCATCTCCGCCGTCAACAACCCTAACTGTCTTCAAAAAAATTTCACCACCACCTCATCATCTCCCTACCACACCGTCGACTTTTCCGCCCATCACTATGTCCCTAACCCACCTGAATCCCCAGAGCGTATCTCTCACGCGCCGTCGTGTCCGGCCTCACTCTCTGAGTACACTCCATGTGAAGACGTTCAGAGGTCGTTGAAATTCCCTCGGGAGAATTTGATTTATCGTGAGAGACATTGTCCTGAGAAAGATGAGATTCTTAAGTGTAGAATTCCGGCGCCGTTTGATTATCGTGTTCCTCCACGGTGGCCGGAGAGTCGTGATTGGGCTTGGTTCGCTAATGTGCCGCATAAAGAATTGACGATAGAGAAAAAAAACCAGAATTGGGTTCATTTTGATGGGGACCGGTTCTTGTTTCCTGGTGGTGGGACCATGTTTCCACGTGGCGCTGGTGCATACATCGATGACATTGGAAAACTCATTAACCTTAAAGATGGGTCCATTCGAACCGCTTTAGACACCGGTTGTGGGGTAAGTGCATTTTCATTTTACTGAACCGCTTTTCCCGGTTCGGTTTTTTGAACCGGTCTAATGCAATTTTCTGGTTCACCTCCGGGTAGTTGAACAACATAGTTGAACCATGAGCGTGAAAATTGTGATTTGTTCAATGTTGAAGGCTGGTGCCAACTAATTGAGAGATTTCTTTCTTTTTTGAAAAAGATTTTTAACTTTTTAAGGAGGATTTTGGTTTTGGTAATTAATAATTTGAGTTTTTTGTCTGATTTGGAGCGTTTGAGAATTAATATGGAAATGCCGTTTAATTGTGTATCTAAATCATAAATGCTATAATTCGAATCCTTTTCTTTAATGCCAATTAATTGAGGTAATCGGTTTTTATGGAAAAATATGGATGGAGATTCCCTCCATTTCTAGAAAAATAGTTGGTCCATTAATTAATTTTAAATTTTAAATTTTTAATTTTTAATATATAAATATAAATATAAAAGATAAAATATAAAATGTATAACATATATATATATATATATATATATATATTCTATTTTAGTAATTATTTATGTATTTATTTATATACAAAAATTTGTAATAGGACCTTTCTTTTTTGTTAAGAAATAGAGATGATCTCAACCTGAAAAATACTATACTATTACATTATCAGATTTATAGAGTAGATTTGTATGAAATGGATAATTTTTTTTTCATCCCTTCAATTTATTATTTCTGCATGTTCTCTTCGGTTTTGCTATAATTTTATAATTTATAATGTATTTTCAACGTTTGACTTTTTTCTTTATATTTTATTAATTTCTTTTTTAATATAGAAGTTTAATTTAATATTTTTGTAATCTTTTGTGCATACGTCAACCATGTCTCCATGACTCCGTGTAGATATTTTATTTCTTTTACTAGTCAATTATTGTTATTGAGTTGGACAACTTATCCGAAAGCCGTATCGAAATTTTCTTAGAAAATCATATACTATTTTAATTCGATGACCATTGATGCCATTTAGTTACTATCAATTTATCCTTTTCGTAGAGAGATAGAAAAGCTAAAATGGGGATCACCTTTGAACTTGTTTGTAAAACAATCTTCTTAAATTCTTCAAACTGAAGTAAAGTGTCATGTTGACGTCGACGTTCTTAGAAAAATATTATTTTTTTTGTCTCACTCAATTGAAATCACAGAATTTTGTTCAAAAATTTAATTAGACTATTCATTATTATGTATTGAAGAATTGGTCGGACTTTTACATGTGATGTCTATTATTTACACCACCTACCTACTTAACTCCCCCCTATGCACACTTTTTTGGTAACATGGAATGTACGCATGCATTGGAAATGAGACATATTGAAGTCAGATTTTCCTTACCTCCCCACCAAACTCTGGATAAGTCAGGATTACTTTCTCATGGACTCCAAAAAAGTCAAAGACCTCTAGATCAATAATATACAATTAACAATGTTTTTAATTAGCATTATAGTTGATTTTTGTGAATGACAAATTTGACAATAAACTACTGTTCAGGTTGCCAGTTGGGGAGCTTATCTATTGTCACGTGACATATTAGCAGTGTCATTTGCACCAAGAGACACACATGAAGCTCAAGTTCAATTTGCTCTTGAACGTGGAGTTCCTGCATTGATTGGAGTTCTTGCCTCTATTAGACTTCCTTACCCTTCAAGAGCCTTTGACATGGCTCATTGCTCACGTTGCCTCATTCCCTGGGGTCAAAATGGTACATTCCTTCTTCTCTATTTCAACATATCACTTTACTGTCGCTGTAAAATTTCTTTACATGATCAAACAGTTGAAATATAGTATGTGTGACTTTCAATATAAGTACAATAAAAGTCAAATATTTTTATGACATGTCAATTTGCAATTAGTTGGTGCAATAAAAAACCTTTATGCTGACAGTGTATACTAATTAGCAATTGATTGACACAGTAAAAATTCTTTACACTGACATTATATACTAATTATGATTTTTGATATTGACATTATGCAAGTGTGTTAGGTGCTGCATGCATTAGTCACATTTGACCGCAATTCTCTACAATGTTATGGATTGCGACGCTATTGCAATCGCAATTAAAAACCCTTTTCACATTTTTAAGAAGCGGAATTGTGTGAATGAAAGATTAAATTTGTTTCTATTTTTTGATTTTGCAGATGGAATTTATTTGGCTGAAGTGGATAGAGTACTACGTCCAGGAGGGTATTGGATTCTATCAGGGCCACCAATAAACTGGGAGACCCATTGGAAAGGGTGGGAGAGGACTCGTGAGAGTTTGAAAGATGAACAAGATGGAATTGAGAGAGTTACAAAAAGTCTATGTTGGAAAAAATTAGTACAGAAGGGTGACATTGCAATATGGCAAAAACCTACTAATCATATACATTGCAAAATCACTAGAAAAGTCTTCAAGAATAGACCCTTTTGTTCAGCAAACAATCCAGACTCAGCATGGTAATTTAATATTTTGAATTTTCTAGCTTAGTAAAAGTTGACTTACAATCACTTTCACTGTTAATGACTTATAGTTCCTTGTGGCCTGTGCTATATAGATTTTGCTTTTTCAGGGAAAATAAAAAAGCAAAATATGCTTGTGCTGCCAAAGAGAATTTGGCAGTGATACCAAAACTACTTGGATTATAAAGAGACTATAGTGTACCACTTAAGCTTAAGTTGCATTTCCATCTTTTTCTCATTCTATTCCTTCTTGTAAATCAAGCTCAAAAGACTAGATTCTTTCAACTTTACTTTGGTTAGCAACTATAGTGCTATAGCGTAGCGGAATTTAAAGAAACGAAGATTTACCGTGATTCGGTATATGCCCATCAGTACTATCAAATAGTAGTTATAGTGGTGCTATAGCTACTATTTACTGTCATAAGCTGTTTTCATAAGCTCTTCCATACAGTCTCACAGTTGCTTATAGATGAAATTTTCTGTTTGGTTGCTAACATTCTTTTTCACTGCAGGTACACCAAAATGGATACATGCTTAACACCACTACCTGAGGTGAATGCCATAAAAGATATTAGTGGTGGAGAATTAGCTAACTGGCCAAAGAGACTAACAACAGTTCCACCAAGGATTAGCAGTGGAAGTTTAGAAGGAATTACAGGCGAAATTTTCTACGAAAATACCGCTTTATGGATGAAGAGAGTAGCATACTACAAGACACTGGATTATCAGCTAGCTGAACCTGGAAGATATCGTAATCTGCTTGATATGAATGCTTACTTGGGTGGCTTTGCAGCTGCACTAATTGATGATCCAGTTTGGGTCATGAATGCTGTTCCTGTTGAAGCTGAGATTAATACACTCGGAGTCATCTATGAACGTGGATTGATTGGAACATATCAGAACTGGTACGTCATTAAGAAAAATTTAGACACATAACTGATAGATACTTGGTCACGGGTTGGATCCCCGACCCAGCGTATGGATGGAACCTCATGGGATAGGTCAACTCCCAAGTATCTCAATAACTCTCGGGGAAAAGTCACTGCTGATTGCGCACATGCATCGTTCCTCGATACTTTTGTTTTCAATCTAGTACAATTGAACCAAATCATTGTTGCTTTAGACATTATAGCACATGGTAGTTAAGGTTTATTACTAACTATAACTACTTTTGTCTCCATTCAGGTGTGAAGCCATGTCCACTTACCCTAGGACTTATGATTTCATACATGGTGATTCAGTTTTTAGCCTCTACCAAAACAGGTAAATTATCAATTTAGTTAGCTAAAAAATTACAGAGTTTGGTAATCTCATTGAATTTTCTAACTAATCATCAAATTAATGTGGCACAGATGTGATATAGAGGACATACTTCTAGAGATGGACAGGATTTTAAGGCCACATGGAAGTGTAATCTTGCGTGATGACGTGGATGTGTTGCTGAAAGTAAAGAAATTTGCTGATGCAATGCAATGGGATACTAGAATTGCAGACCATGAAAAGGGACCCCACCAAAGAGAAAAGATATTGACAGCAGTTAAACAGTACTGGACAGCTCCATCACCTAGTGAAAATCAACAAAATAGAAAGCTTTAATTTGTTTTGTTTGATGTGTGCATTTTTTATTTTCTTGTCAAAAGAATTTTTATTCTTTTCTAGCCCTTTTCTAAGGGTGGTTTAAAGTGAAATTTTCTTTATAGCAATTATATGGCACCAAAAAATTGTTTGGTGGTTTATCTATCCTTTAGTGGTTCTTGAAATCTGTCATGAAGTTGAGTTAAATTAGAAATTAATTGATTGAGGTTGATGGAATCATGTTGGACTTGGACCCACTGAGAGCAAATTATATTAAAAGGTATCATAAAGGAATTAAAATTGTTTTTTTCTTCATTTTTTCATGAACACTCTACCACCATTTTTTATAAACCCAGATTATCATACAAGAATCACAGAGATGCTAATTCATCGAATGGTGAGACCACAATGAGCGATAAATCTCTCCTTAAAAGATTTAATATTGCTGCATCTTGGCCGAATTCAACCCAATACCTTCATTAAGTTCTGATTTGAGACTCTACTATTTATTTTCCTCTTTGCAAAAGAGTGCGAAGGAATCAAATTTAATTATCAAACTAGCGTCGATGACGTATGCGATGCACGGCCAAAGCTTTTTTAGGTTCTACTAAGAATTATAAGAGGAAGATTAGATTAATAGTAATTGAAGTCAAAGTTTAAGGACAATGGACAAAGAAATTGTCGAACAAAAAATAATTTGTGTTAAAGTTAGAGTAAATGGTTAGCCCATATTAAACAATATTATCATAGAATAGACACATTTAATCAAATATGTTAAAGTAACTCAAAACACACCACTCGTAATCACACTTTACGTATTTCAGAATGAAACCGCTTTTTTTCAAAGAAACTAGGTATTGAGAACAAACTTTACATATTTGGATAGTTACAATTTTTCCGAAAGTTTAAAGTGAACTCAAAACACGCTAATTTCATTTTTAATTTCAATGAACATTTCTCAAATAGGAGAAAATATCTCTTTTTGTTGACTGTTCTCAACAGTTAATTTCATTTTTAATTTCGAATTGCTTATCACAAAATTTGCAGGACAAATACACTATTGGAAAGGAGAGAAAAACAAGAAAATATCTATTTTTGTCATTTTTATAGCTTATAATGTTCGTTTTTATTTCTATTATTTTAATTAAATTTCTTATTTATTATGAATTAAAGAAATAAATTTCTTTTATTTTTAATCAATAATTAAAAATATCTATTTTTGTCATTTTATATATTGTATTAAATATGTTTGTAGTCCCTATAAAATATGGAGTTTTTGTTTTTAGTTTTGAATAAATTTTTCTTCAATTGTTTTTGGTCACCGTATTATTGGCACGCATTGTCTACCAGCTTTGTCAATGACTAATCTACGTGGGGAGAATCTGGTTGACCCCGAATACCCGACTTTGCTTACCGCGCCGTGGTTATATACCGCAACGCTTTTGCCAAACACAAAATTCGAACTTGAGGCCTTGGAATGATATCTGAACCCAGTTACCGCTTTGACCAGCCCTTGTTGGTTCATCAATAAAAGTGGTGGTTTAAGTGGCTAGGCTCCCTAGGCGAATTGCGTCGGAAGTGCAGCGACCCGTTATCCTTTCACTGTCAGGAGCCCAACATTTTTGTTGCTCTGTGAAACTAGCCTCACGTGGTGCTCTCCGGTCTAGAAACAACTAAGCCCATGCCTTCGTATATACTTCTTCAGGGCATATATACGATGTGTTAAATCGTATATATGTCCCAAATGATATATATACGATGAGCCTTTTTTTAAAAAAAAGATATGAAAATTTTGGAATTTCTGAGATTTCAAATGTGGTGGGGTTTAAGGGGAGAGGGTGGGGGTCAAAAAAAAAAAACCCTTATTTTTTTTTTCCAGTACGTCTCAGTGACGGTCTTTCTCTAGCCCCGTTTGCCACCTCCAACGAGTTTCTGTTGCCTCAAAACTTTGTTACAATCTCTAAATCCAATCAATCCACAAGAGCTCTAACTCAACCCTTTCTCTCATCTTTGGATTTTGTTTACACAGGTACTTTCCTTTATTCTTCATCTCATTTTCATTCCTTTTTAATTTGCTTCGATTTACAACTCTTTCATATATGCCCACCATGTGTTTGTTCATTTACCTAAGTGGCTTTGTAGAGGTTCTTTTACATATGATGGGTTAATAGAGGCTGTACACCATAATGTCACTTTTTCTTATATCAATGTGTGTGTTTCAGAGGAAAAGTTGGGTTAATCTAAGAAGCTAAAGTTGCTTTGACTATCTTTATCTTAAATGTGTGATTTTTTTTTAAGAAAACACTACTCGATAACACTAAAGGGTTGCCAAATTCAACCTTAAACCAACCAGAGAATGAGGAAAAGCTATCATGAAATTGAACATTGTGGTTGTAAGCATTGTATGTATGTAACCATAAGCATTTTTCATGTGCAAGCCATCACGTGTGCTTGTTTGTTTTGGCGCTTGTAGTCAACAAACACACGCCCATGCGCGATGCTACAAACTGTAGCGTCTCTGCAATCGTACCATTAAAAACGTATAGCCGTGAATCCAAACACTTAAGTTTGAAAAAAAAAGTAAGACTTTAAAAGCATTGTATGCATCCCATTATTCCTTTACATCAAATCTAATTTTAGTCTTTTAACTGTTAAGAGAAATTTTTTATTTTGCATTCTTCATTAATCTGTCTTTTTGATTGGATTCAGTGGTTTCCTTCATAGGTTGTTTTATTCGTCTGGCTATGGTCTCAGTCCTCAAGTTACGTAGCATCTTCTACACAATAGAAGTCACAAGCCGACAAACATATAGATACTGTCATTCTGGTTCTGGATGTGGTGGCAGGACTTTGGGTAAAAATTCAAACTTGCCACCAAATGAGAAGCTATGCAGGGTGGGGATTTTCTGGGACTTGGACAACAAACCACCCAACTCAATCCCACCTTATGAAGTTGCCAATAAGCTGAGAATAGCAGCATCTTCCTTTGGAGTTGTTCGGCATATGGTGGCTTATGCAAATAGCCACACATTTAGCAACGTCCCCCGAGTTGTCCAAGAGAGGAGGAAAGAGAAGCAATTGTTGTATCGTTTGGAGAATAAGGGTGTCATCAAGCGTAATGAGCCTCATCTTTGTAGGGTTTGTGGAAGAAAATTTTATACTAATGAAAAGCTTGTTAACCATTTCAAACAACTGCATGAGAGCGAGCACTTGAAAAGGATGAACCAAATTGAGTCAGCTAGGGGGAGCAGGAAGGTGAAGTTGGTGGCTAAGTATTCTATGAGAATGGAAAAGTATAAGAAGGCTGCAAGTGCTATTCTGACTCCCAAAGTTGGGTATGGTTTGGAAGATGAGTTGAAACGGGCAGGGTTTTGGGTTCAAACTGTATCGGATAGGCCACAAGCTGCAGATCTTGCACTTCAAAATCACGTGGTGGATATGATGGATCATACGCGGGTTGATTGTGTGGTCCTTGTATCAGATGATTATGGTTTTGTTGATGTAATAAAGGAAGCAAAGTTACGGTGTCTCAAGACTGTTGTTATCGGGGATGCTAGTAGTGATGGAGTTTTGAAAAGGACTGCCGATACTTGCTTTTCTTGGGAGGAAATTTTGATGGGCAAGGCTAAGAAGGAAGCTGTATCAGTTGTCAAAAACTGGAAGGATCGCGATATATTAAAAAAGTTAGAGTGGACGATAACCCAGATGTGGATAAAAAGAAACTCAATGTGGATGATACACGCCTCGGAACATCTAATGACGATGATGATTTTGACGATATCTGTGACAATGTTGATGATGATTACAAAGATGACATAGGTTCTTGGTGGGAACTAGATCCCAATGATGATGTTAAAGAAGGATAATCGCAGTAAATAGTCCATCTTATCTATGAAGCAGCTCTTTCAACCTTCTTCCTCACCAATATTTGTGTGTGCAGAAAAATAGTATGTTTTGTCCTCAGATTTGTGAGGTAATGCTGTAGCTTAGCAGTTATGGATGCATATGGTAACTATGAAAATGGACTTAGTAAAATATAGTTAAATATCGTGAGAGTTGTTCTCAATTGTTTCTACATTGTATTTGAACCGGTCAGCCTCATTCTTAATATGCGGAAGTTGGGATATACTGTTTTCAATTCATTGGTTTGTCCTTCACTAATCTTTAGCTAAGTTGGAATTGATTTCTGTTGAGGTGATTATGCCACTATTTTTGTTGTGTCGGAAATATCCGGTTCATTGTTTGAGTGAAAACAAGAGGGAAAGAGAATGATGGAGGAAGAGATCCAATGGCTCAAATCCGCTCCTAGTCGTGCCTTCAGCCTCTTTCTCGACAAATGCCTTTGCCAGTTTTCTCTCCTCCGTCCGGCAAATTAGAGTTCTTCGACATGTCCAAGGTTTATGTCTTTCCTTCCAACACAACAAGATTCCTAAAGATCAGATTTTGCAGCAGCTGGGTCTCTCACATTTTTTTTCTTTGCTGATTTTTACTGGGAAAAAACAATCACCGGTATGTCTCTTTCTTATTTTTCAATTTTCCAAGTCAATGTGAAGTCACCTTGGCAGCTTGCTTCTCTCAATTTACAATTTTATTGATGTTAATGTTGCATACACTGCTTTATTTCTAAATACTGCTTATTCCTTTTGTTTTACTTTTTCTGTTTGGATAAATTGGAGTAGATTTGCAGCTGAAAGATTATCAAAGCAGCAGCTGTAGCCTCCTGTCCTGGTGACGTCCTCTCTGGTACAAATTCATTTTTTTTGTTATTTGTTAATTTATTTTCTTTCTCTCTATTGTGTTTGCTTTTAATGTTAATTATGCGTTCTTGAATGGCATGAAAACGGTTTCTCATCAATTTCATCCTTACTGCTGTTTCTTGTTCTAAAATTGTTGTCACGTTATCAAGCACAGACTCCTCTGAGATTAGGAGTGTCCTGTGTCCGCACCATGACGACACTGCGTGCGACACGTGTCCGACACCTCAGACAAGTGTCTCAATTTTTTTTCCTTTGCTTCGACATATCTTAGACACTTGTTGGACACTTGTGAGATACTTCTACAAAGGTTAAAGAAGTGTCAAAGTAGTGATGATCAAGGAACGGGTTGAAAATATTAAATTTGATTGCACCATTTTTAGCTTATGGATATAGTAGATGGAAAATGAATGTGAAAAACTATCTTTATTTTGTTTAAGAACTTATTGTTGTGAAATAATTTGCCCAATTTAAATCTTTTATAGGTAATGTTCATATTTTAATTAATTACAATAAATAAATAATTATATATGTATCAATGTCGTTGTCATGCGTTTTTCACATTAGCGGTGTCCGTGTGTCCGTGTCATATCCGTGTCGGTGCTTCATATTCCCCCTATTGTTGTGTGTTTTGGGGTGGTGGGAGTGATTAGATTATTTCAGTTTACTTATAATCCATTCTCAGCTTCGTTGCCACACATATTCTAGTCTATTGATACTACTCGATAAGAGCATTGTAAGGCACTGATGTTTTACTTATTTCAGGCAAAGAAAAGAGATAAAGTAGTATGCACATTTCAGACAAAGAAAAGCAAGTTATTTGGACAGCTTAATATTACTCGACTGCTATGAGCTATCACATATTCAAATTGGTGCTGGTAATCTGGTATTTGGTCTCAAGTGTTACACATCCATAAAATTAGGACATGTATGTTAGTGTGCTTACTGGTGAGACTATTCGCTTCAATCATGGAAATTGCTAGAACTGCTTTGTTATGTTAAGATTGATCCACATTTAATTTGTGAAAAATTTACTTATTGATTGCAATTTGCAAGGTCAACACATATAGAATAGAGAGCATTACAATTTCATAACCAATCAGAATTAACTATTGTACTACACATTGCTAGATGTTACAACTTCTTACATCCTTTTATTGACTTAACGATACCTCAAAAGATTTGATGTTTGAAAAAAATCGGTAGGACATGGTGCAAGCTGAGGGTTGAAATCACTTAATCTTTAAAAGTTTGAGAAATTTTGACTCTATATCCTTATGCAAAGGTTTGATAAGTTATAGTTTTTCTTAGTTAAGATAGTTAGTTAATTCTGTTTGTAATAGAATTTAACTGTATGTATCTTTTGGGTAGTCATGAGCTAGTATATAAAGCTCCATTAGAAAGGGGTTTGGCGTTCAATTTGGGCATTGGGATTTTGGGAAACCTTTGAGAGAAAATAGAGTGATCTAGTGAGTGGGAATAGAATGCTATAGGGTTGGGTTGAGTGGAGCTTGTCATCAAGCTTGAATGTACTCTGAATCTATAACTCTTGATCATTACGGTGAAGATTCAAGTCTGATTTTATCCACAACATGTAGTAGGAGTATTAACTCTGAATTGGGTTACCAATCTTGGTATTATTTCTTTCCTTTAATCTCTTTTAATTATGTTCTTGAATTCATTTTTCACTTGTTAAATAGATTAGTATATGCAATTTATATTTTCTTGGCAAGATACTGTGTCTTGGTTTATTGATTTCAGGTTTCACAGAATCCACAATTGAACCTGGTTACAACATACTAATTGTATGATTAATTAAAAGTTATTTATATTACTATGATTCCCAAAATAATTCTTTTAGATTATGTGATCAAAATTGACTAATTGTATGTCTCAACACTTTTTGTATGATCTATTGTCTTATCTTTTCATGTCAATATAGGTGGTTTATGAAAGTATTTAATTTATCTTTTGATGATGTTTTATGATTGTTAATAAGAGATGTTTAGAAACAAGTTATTACAATTCCGAATCTCGACGAACACTCCTTCCTCCCACTTTTCTCTCCAAACCAAACACTGGTAATCTATTTTTTTAATAAGTTAAGTCATAAGTGCAGTTTGAAAATTTATTGGGCGGGACGAAAAGTCCAATTGTAAAACAGGTTGAAATTAAACAACTTAAGTGTGTATTTTGGGGCTTAGCCTTGCATAGAGGTAATTGAGTTCACGTTTGTTTCATAATGAGAACTGGGAAGTCTCTCAAAATTCAATCAACCCACAATTGCTATAAAATTCTTAGATTTTGTTTGAAAAGGTACCTTCCTTCGTTCTTCATCTCATTTTTTGTCTTTTATTTTCTTGCTTCTATTTGCATATCTGTTGTTGTTTGTGTAAGTTTCTTTTGCACCATATTTCATATATGTCCACCATCTGTTTGTTCATTTTCCTTACTGGTTTAGTTGTATTATAGAGGATGTGCACCATCTCACTTTTCTTATAAGAATAAAAATGTACGTCTGTGTTTCAGGGCAAAAGTTAGGTTAACTGGTCCTTACTTTATTGGTAACATGAAATGTTTGCATGCATTGAAAATTTCAAACATACCATTTAACCAATCACTATAAGATCTTTTTAATTAGCATAATTTCATTCTTGTGAGCGACAAATTTTGCAATATACTATTCAGGTTGCAAGTTGGGGAGCTTATGTTATGTCACATGACATATTAGCAATAGCATTTGCACCAAGAGACACAAAAAGCTCAGCTTCAATTTGCTCTTGAACCAGCAGTTTCTGCGCTG
Source organism: Oxytropis ochrocephala (assembly GCA_020916435.1). Lineage (NCBI taxonomy): Eukaryota > Viridiplantae > Streptophyta > Magnoliopsida > Fabales > Fabaceae > Oxytropis > Oxytropis ochrocephala. The sequence goes on from CM037091.1 coordinate 12,944,088, forward strand.
ATTGGAGTTCTTGCCTCAATTAGACTCAGGATGTCTCATTTCTTGGGGCCAATGTTAGCCGCGATATTATGATTTTTGGTGTTGACGCAGCTGAGATTGATGCTACTAGTCACATTTGGTTGGTATTGAAACTACTTGAATGATAAAGAGACTATAGATTCTTTCAATTTAGTTGCTTTCCAATGGAATTTTCTGTTTGGTTGCTTTCTTTAACATTCTTTTTTTACTGCAGAATGAATACCTGTTTGACACCACTAGCCAGAGAGAGAGAGTAACATCAATTCCATCAAGTATTAGCAGTGAAAGTTTGGAAGGGGAGTGGGGGAGGTATCCCAATCTTATTGTTGATGTGAATGCTTACTTGGGACTTGATCATGAATGCTGTTCTTCTTGAGGCTGAGATCAATGCACTTGCTTTCATTTCTGATCGTGGATTGATTGGAACATTTCAAAACTGGTATATCTTTCTTCCATTTGATTAGTGGGTGTTTCATCACGAGAAACCCAATATAGAATAGAAATTTAGTCGTTTATTATAGGGGAAAACATGTTAGTTACTTGAGTAGCAAGTAGCTTTCTGATTGCCTAATTAAACTTGACTAAGAATGAGGCTCCTTTAAAAAAAAATGAATTTATATGATGAATATGATTTTTTTTTAAGTGATCTTATATGTAACGTGCATAAGTAATGTATTCCCGGCTAATTTAATTTGAGTGCATCATAATCATACCTCACTAAAACTTACTCAATCTTTTTGACCTCGGTTCCGGAGCAAATCATAAAGATTGCGAAAAATCGGTCATTCACAACCACTGATGAAGGATTCCTCGAGAGTTGGAACTTGGATACAACTCAGATTGCCTGTAGTAGAATATCCCAACAGTCATGGAAGTTAGATAATCTTAGTCGTACGATCGAGATAGGATAGCTCACATGATGACTTAAACAAATTTAAGAGATGAAATCTCAATCATCCATTCTTTATCAACGGCTGAGATCGCAATGACTGCTGACTGTAGAGAATCCATTTCAAAGAGTTTAGTTGCAAATTGTTTTTGCTTAACTGGTAAACACATCTTGAGAGTGCTACCGAATATTGTCCTTTACTGTATGTACACCAAAACTGTTACATTGTTACCCTTATAATCTTGTTTTCAATCTAGTATTATTGAGGTTTTGAAGTTGAACAAAATTTTAGACATTTCATCACATGGTAGTTAAGGTTTAATACGTGTCAATATATCACGTGAGCTGATTAATGTGCACACAGTTGTTGCAATTGAGCATATCTTATTCTCTTTGACTTGCCTTTTTATATTTGATTTAGCTTCTTATAACTGTCCTCCCTCACTATTTCTACCTTATGTGTTGAAAAAATGATTCTTTTGAGGATCCTGTGAGAACTGGTCCTAGGAGATAATCAATATATTTTAGCATAAAATATAAATATTATGATATATCATTTTATATTCTAACACTTCTAACACTAAAAAAATATCCAAATAATAATATGCAAACACATTAACAATCTCTTATTCTTCAATTTCTCATGTTAGTTCACTGAGAATAATATATTAATATCTTTTGTAAAATCTGTTTATATATTAATTGTGAAACTGTGGCCAGCAATTTTATAACTATTAATCTCATATGTTCTTTTCATACTTATTTTACTGGTGTTAATATTATAATAAAATGTGAATATGTGGAGTTTGTTTCTGATTCTGTCAAAAAAATGTAAAGCCTCAACCCATGTGATGTTAACAATGATGTTCTTTTCTCTGACTGAAACTATCAATGTAGTAGAACCATATTAGTAAGCTAAACCTTCTAGAGTCTACCTATTTCTTCTCTGAAATCCACACCAAAATGATCCAATGGTCCCCTCTCACATGTTCACATACAGTTGTTATAGAAACTCTTTTTCTTAACTCTTCGATGCCATTTATTGATGATAAAAGCAATGTGAAATTCAAAAACTCTATAAGAAGAGCGTATTTGTTCTCTTCAATTTCAACACAAAAAGAACAATGAAGGTATTCTATAAACTCTTGTGTGTGTTAAATATCTAATGAAATATTAAAATAAAATTAAAATAGGAAAGAAAATAATAAATGAAAATTGAAATTTCCAATCTTTTGTTATATGATCACGAAAACAAAGTATAGCAACACAAAATATAAAGTTTTTTTTGTTTTGTTTTGTCTTACACTACTCAGCTGAAGGTCTCTTACTTTCCATTCTTTTGTTATATGTCTCTTTCTTACTTTTTGATATAAGCTGAAGGTCTCTTTCATACTTTTTATATGTATACTTTTTTGTTTCAAAGAAAATTACTCGCTTTTCTATTTTCTTTTCTGTTATAAAATCCATGATCTCTCTACTTAAGAAAAATGAAGTTATTAAACTTTTGTGTGTGTTAAGTATCTAATGAAATATTAAAATTAAAATAGGAAACAAAATAAAAATCAAAAAATTGAAATTTCTATATGAAAATACTACACTAGTATGAATTAAAGAGTTTTGGTGTTGTGTTAATGGAGCCAACATATCCAGTTTTTTTCTTATACTATAGTACTAATTACTCATTGTTGTGTTGTGATATGGATTAAGACATAAAGTTACAGTTATTGAAAATAATATGCATACCATGTCATAATGTCATATATATATATATATATATATATATATCAAGAAGAGTCGAGTGAAGGGTGTTTAGTGTTCACACACACACACACACTTACTTGTAACTATCATGGAAGAACCCAATATTAGTAAGTTATAGGTTCCAGAGGCTGGCTACCTATTCTTCTTCTCTGAAACTAACTATCTCACTATCTAACTATACCAAAATGCCTCCAATGGTCCCCTCTCACATCCTCACTTACACTAGTTATAGAAACTCTTATTCTAAGTCGTCGATCCCATATATTCATGATAATTGATGAACACAATGTGAGTTTCAAAGAAGAGTGTCTCTCTCTGTTCTCTTGTTTCTCAACACAAAACACGTACAATGAAGTTATTTAACATTTTTCTCTACTCACTTATCTTCTTTGCTGTTACTTCTCTGATCACCATTCTCTACACACCTCCCACTTCACAAGAACACTCTTCTTCTTCTTCATTTCCCAAACTTATTTCTTTGATAAGAATGAAAAAATCTGCAAGAAAATCTTCTGCACCTCCACCACCACCTCCTCCAGCAGTAGAACCATACGATTACTTGATGTTAGCACTAACATGGCCTCCTGGCTATTGCAAGTCTAAGCCGTGTGGAGAAAGGGTTCCATTCCCTCCAAGGTTCACTCTACACGGCCTTTGGCCTGGGAGATATGAAGGAACCCAGCCACGTGATTGCACTACGATAACAAGCGCATTTGATTCCAGAAACGTAATTTTATTTTAATCAATGACTTTTTTTTATTTATTTATCTAGTAAATTTCTACTGCAATTCTTTGAATTTTTCAAGTTCTTTTTTTTTGTTTTTTTTCAGTTAGATTCTCGCTTGATGACGAATCTTCGGGGCAAGTGGCCATATCTGATTTCGGATGTAGATGAGACAACGATATGGAGGAATCAGTGGAAGTACCATGGGTCATGCACCGGTTTGGAACAAAAGCATACTATGAACTTACCATGAAGATGTTTGATAGAGTTGATATGAGGGCTGTACTTAAGTCAAAGGGAAAGGAGCCCACTTCTGAAATGTCAAAAACTCATGGACCATTGAAAAGAAGAGAAATTGCGAAGGACTTGAAAGAACATTTTGAATTTGAGGCTCAGCTTGATTGTGTACAAGTTGACAATACACTATATTTAATGGAAGTTAGATTGTGCTATGAAGTCACAGATACAGAGCAGATGAAAGATTGTCCAAGGCCATGGACAAATAGTTGCTTCCAGGAGGATATCTATTTCATCTTATGATTAAATTATTACAACTAGTATTAAGTAATTAGTGTTACATTAGGGAAAAAGAAAAAGAAAAGTAGTTGATCTTTTCATCGTTGTCAATGTCATCATTAGAGATATTAAGTCTGTTATATTAGTATTAGTAAAAAAAAAGATAGTTGTTCTTGTAAAGTCTATAAACCTTATGCGTCTCTTTAATGTAATCATCTTTATCTTATTAATATAATTTCCTATTTTCAGCTTTCTATATAATTGTTTTATTTTATTATTTGTCTAAATTAAATAAGGGACTTGGATGAGTATTTGGCACAATAATAAAGTCATTTCTTTTATCTTCAGTATCCCTTTTTTGTAACATTTCATGTCAAGAAGGAAAAACACTATTTTTTAGGATTCTCACCTCCTTGTTTCATACACTCATGCATTGTGTCCCTTAGCATGGGAAAGTAAGCAACTTGTGTCTCAGGAGAAAGTAGTTGACAAAACAATTAGTAGGAGGTTCCCTGTTTATTTTGTTTTTACACTAGTATGATACCCGTGCATACGCACGGTGCTGACGTATTCTTATTTATGAATTAATTAAGACATGATTTAAATAATCTGAATATTACCCCGTGAAAATAAAGACAAATTTAAGGAGATAAAAAAGGAGTCTCAAATAAAAAATAAATAAATATCAAAATTTAAAAATGTAAAATTATCATTTAAAAATAATGCATGCATTTATCCCGTGTTTTTATATAACAAAGTGCTATCCTATGTTTTTTTATATACCAAAGTTGCTATCCCGTGTTTTTATATATCAACATCATCATTGCGATTTATCCCATATTTTTATATATCGTTGAAGTTATCCCGTGTTTTTTTATATATCGATCTGCGATTTATCTCATAGTTTCAATTGATTATTTTAGTTGATTAGTATATTATAATAGATAGTAGATCATCAATAAAAAGTATTTATCCCATATTTTTTTATATATCAGTGACAATTATTTTTCCTTTTTTAGATATTAGTGACAAATATTTGTCACGTGCGTTTTAAATATTAATCAGTAGTTTAAATAGTCATATAAGTCTTCTTGTTTTTTAGATAGTAGGTTTATAGTAGTCTTCAAACCTTAAAAATATCAAAGGCAAATATTAATCCTGTGTTTTTATATATCATTGCAGCTATCCCGTATTTTTTATATATCAGTGCATTTATCTTGTAGTTTCAATTGATTATTTTAGTTGATTAGTATATTATAGTAGATAGTAAAAATGATATAGTAGATTATCAATAAGAAATATTTGCTTTAAATATTAGTCGATGAGTTTAAACAGACATTACATCTTTTTGTTTTTTAGATAATAGGTTTATAATAGTCTTCAAAAATTTTAATTATCAATGACAAATATTAATTTTGAGTTTTTTATATATCAGTGCAGTTATCTCGTGTTTTTCACAATTAACTCGTAGTTTTAATTGATTATTTTAGTTGATTAGTATATTATTGTAGATTATCACTAAGAAGTGATAGTAGAGTAGTTTTTCTATAAATTTAGAAATTTAGTTAAAAAAACTAAAGTGAAGTAATAAGAGAAAGATAACAATTGTTTTTGAGAAAAATAAAAGTAAAGTAAAAAGAAAAAAATATGAAGAAAGAGGGTGTAAGAGAAAAGTGAAAAAAAAGAAAAAAAGTGTAAGAAAAAAAAAAGTAAGAAAGAGAGTGTAAGAGAAAAGTGAAAAGAGGAAAGATAGTGTAAGAAGAAAGAGAAAAAAGGAAGAAAGAGAATGTAAGAAGAAAGAGAAAGAGAAGATAAAAATAAATGAGTTAGATGTAATTGACTTATTTGCCCTTGAAAAATTTAGGTGTCATTATTTTAAAGTGGGTGAATTGGTATTTTTAGTTGTGGTTTAGTTGTATAGATATAGTGTAGATTTTAGCCCCAAAATTTCCATGATTAAGAAGCCCACTGAGCATGCCACATAAGCTAATAAAGTCAACATTATTGATTTTCATTTCTCTGATTCACTCAAAAAAAAGGCGCCTTTTTTTTTTTAACACTTTGGACCATTTTCTTACTTAGTAGGCACCCAAGTATGTACATCATGACCTTCTCTATCCCCCAAGTAGAGTTTTTGCCTTCCGTGGGAATCGAACCTTGTACCCTGGAGCTCAAGTACAAGTTCAATGCATTCCCACTACCAATTGAGCTAGTAGCACTTGCCACTTCGTCAACGAACCAAAATAAAAAAGGTAAAGTCTCAAACTCCAAGGGGGTGGTCAAGAAGAGCATGACATGAGTGTGTATCTGAGATGTCCCAAATTCAGATCCCAACTAGTCCCCTTGGGGTGAGGTAAATGTAATTACTTCCGTAATTGCTCAAAGAGCCCGAAGGTCTTTCCTACCTTGGATTGGGGCGTCATCCCCTCACCCTAAATTTCGAACAAACCAAAAAAAAATTAAAAGTGTCAAATTTTATAGAGATTAGAAACATTTATTGACAAAAAACTAATTAATTATTCCTCCGATCGGAAGAAAGCTTTCTTTATAAATTATTATATAAGATTCACAATCTTCGGACTCCCCTTTTCTAACACCAAGCTCCTGGAGCATCAGGGTACTTAAATCAAACACGACGTGTTCGCCATCTTCTTTAATGAAGAATATTTTACCGTTCTTCCCTGCTCCGATAGGGCGACTGACACAAGGCAATGGCCCAACAATGAAGAGTGTTGTCCATGATTCTTTAACACCAAGTTCACCCAAAATAGATATGTGAAAAATAGATGTGTCACCAAACCTCGAGATTAAAGCAATGCACCCATTTAACACCATCAAACATCTTGGTAGATACTTCAAAATAGTATTATCATGTATGTCTAAGGGTATATGTGTTGTAGAGAACACTTCGTTGCCCAAGTCAAACGACACCAACCAATGTTCATGATTATCTTTCACCCCCAACCAATAACACATTCCATCCATGTACAGTATATCTCCTCCAGTACTACCACCGCGACTAGGAACGTCGATGTCAACTTTCCTCCAAGAGTTACTTCTTAAGCTATATATCTCCCATAAGGGGTCGTAGCAGTAATCTTCATATAGAAATTCGTTAGGTACCCAAAAATAAACATACCTTATCAGTTTATAGTCATGCGTAATGTAGTCATAGCCAAATCCTTGAGGAAGAGCAATATGACACCCATATGGTTCTACAAGTTCATTAGGGCTTAGAGGAATAACCTTTAACTCCTCTGTTGCTGGGTTCCACAATATCAGTTCTATATTTGGTATGTAGAGTAGAAGAGTTCCATTGACACTACCAGACTCCAAAATTAAACAGTTGTTGCCATACCCCGAAAATTGGTTTGGGAGGTCAAATTTGACCTTATTCTCAAACCTCTCACCAAAAAGTGAATGCAGGTCGTTAAAACCGTCAATCTGATGCAGGAAGAGGCATGTATAATCATAGTAAGAATCACGATTCGATATGAAATAGTTGCGAAAGAGGTCCATGAAGTAGGAATTTTCAAATAAGAGGGTCCATGATTTGTGCACAGAACCAAACCGCTTCAATGATTTAAGAGGGAGTTTTGACAAGATGAAAAATGAAAGATCTTCGGGTATGAAGTTCTCAACCTTTTTGCTTTTCACCCTCGTCGATTGCCCCATGTTCACTTGCAATTTTAACTTGGTCAACTTGCAATGAGAGACAGTGACAACAAAACAAATAAGCAAAGTTGACTCAAATGTCGTTGCAGTTGTGAACAATTCACCCAGCCATTAGATTTATAGTCGTCTAGAAATTAGATTAGATTGTGAGAGTTGTGAGGTTGAAATGTAAATGTAAATGTAAATCATCTTTTTGAGAAGTTATTGATAACAGCGCATGTCCCAGCTTTAAATGACGTCGCAAATCATCATTATTGTAAAAGAGAAAGGCTCACACATTCATTATGGGAAATCAACCCATGCAAATACCATCCTTCAATTTCACACATGACAACCTATTAAATGTTATTGCATTCCTTCCAAAACGTTGCTACTTTTATTTTGCTACATAGTATGTCCCTCACTGTTAGTTGTCTTTGCAATTTCAACGACATAACAATGTTGACTTCTAAGTTCAAACTCGAATATGAGCAGTGTAGTGTGTGTGCGTGATGTTTATTTGTCATTACTTTTAAGTAGACAAAAAAATAAATTAATGTATAATTAATTTGTACTAGCATTAGCTAAGTACTAAAATATTTCATTTGTTGTTGTCTTACATAATTCAAGTGAAAATTAAATAGTCATGGGACAATTAATATATATTTTGAAATTTTAAAAGACAAGATAAATATAAAGACTAAAGTGTCGAAATGGACGAAGATATGGTAAAGGTTTTATTTTTTTTAACAGCAAACATATGATATATAAAAGTGTGTTTGCCTGAATTTATGACAGGATTTCACATTTAATCTAATCTAATCTAATCCAGTGTTCTAAAACCCAGCTCGAGCCGGACGGTTGGATCGGCCAGGCCGGGAACCAGACCCATTGGCGAGTTGGGTCAAGACTTGGATCATTATTAATTTTACTGCAGACCAAACTGTTAAACACAAGAATCGAACCCGTGACAAGGGGATTGGTGCTGCGAATTCTTACCTCTTGGCCACTTGGAGTTTTGTGATATTTGTTACAACGTACAGTATATACTATGTATTATGTTGGTAAAAAAATAAGTATGTATCATTATGAAAGAATTATGAAGAATGTGCATGCGTTTAGAAACAATGATAATCTGCTATTATTAGTTAATGTATTATGTATAAATTAAGTAACCATATATTTGTATATATCTTCCTAAAATATATATTTTAATATATGGTAGTTTAAAGTACAATTTATAGGATATTTTAAAGTATAATTTTTATTAGTAAATTAAGTTTTGCATCTATGATATTTATAAATTAAAGTATAGTTTTTCATAAGCTTAATTTTAGTAAATTAAGTTTGACATATATATATATACTAGTATGTACACCCGTGCCAGCACGGGAATACATTTTATGTGAACATAACGTCATTGTGTGGTTAATTGTACGGTTATGGATATTTTTTTGGTCATACGATAACGGGCGATATTTACATTTTTAGAAAATTGTACGGTTGTTAAATAAATACTACAGCTAGTTCGGCAATATATAACCATAATTAATACGACCAATATAATAATATAAGTTTTTGGACGATGTTTATTGAATTCTTAGACACGTGTACAGCTAAACATTATCAAATACTTCACTATACACTACATTCTTAGTGCAATGCATCAAATTCTTATCCTCATCCATGATTAACAACTTTAGTCCTTTTCTTGCCTTAACACGTGAAAGGGCAACATATAACTGACCATGTGTGAACACTGGTTTAGGTAGATAAATTCCAACGTGAGATAGTGATTGCCCTTGACTTTTGTTGATCGTCATCGCAAAACACACAGTTATAGGAAATCGCGGCGTCCTCGAACTTAAATGGGAGTCCAGTCGTCGCTGGAATTAAATTCATCCGAGGAATGAATATCTTGTCGCCTTTGTTTTTTCTGTTATGACAAAGAGTCGTGTGATGATATTCTTGCCCAAATGGTCCACCATCAATCTCGTACCATTGCATAGCCTCACGATTGGTCGATGTTTCTCATCAACATAATTGGCACACCTACTTTCAATTTCAATTTATGATTGGGGATACCAGAACACTTTATATCATTCAGGAATTCTGTGGTGAACCATTCACTCTGAACTTCGCTGTCTTCATCTGATTGACATATAGCATCTGAGCTTAGGTACTCCACAACTTCACCAGGAATTTGGTCCAAGATATAAGTGTTAACATGCTCAACAGACTCCAGTGTTGGAGCCAAAATAGCCCTTTCTTCAAAAAAGTGTTCTGTGTGCATGTTTGCCAATAGTTCAGGATATGTGAAGTCAATCAACGCCTGTAGGGGATTGGGTGAATCCAGTATTAATAGATCTTTAGGAATCTCCACATCAGTCTCTCCGAACTCATTTGATCACAAGCGTGGCCATCCCCAATCTTTAGCAACCAATCGCAAAATCCTTTATCTCAACCTCTCGATTCTACGTTTGAACTACCAAGACGCATGTTGATGATTAGGTGAAGTACCTTACAACTTGACCATATTGATGATGAATTAATTGAAGCAAATGAGTACATCCGATCTAGTCCTCTTCGTATGATCGTAGAATTTGTCTAAAATCACCACCAAGAACAACTGTCTTTCCACCAAAGGGTTTGTGTTTGTTGCGATGATCAACTGCTGACATTATATCCTTCATTGTGCGGTCTAACGCCTCGAAACAATTCCGGTGCAACATTGGAGCCTCATCCCAAATGATCAGTTTAGCCTGAATTAATAGTTGTGCCCTTGGACTACCTTGACTAATACTACATGTTGAGTTATCTCTAGGAACCAATGGGACCCCAAATGTTGAATCTGTGATCTTACCTCCAGGGAGCAATAGAGCTGCAATACCACTGGATGCAGTGTTCAATACGATATACCCCAAAGAACGAAAATAAGCCGATAGAGTATTCCACTCGTATGTCTTGCCAGTGCCCCCATAGCCATTCAGGAAAAAAAACCCACCCCTACCAGACAGAACTGACCGGGTGATCTCATCATATGCCTTCCTTTGATCACTATTTAGGTTACTGAGCAACACAGTATGGATCCGCGCCATTTCCTCCCTGTCATAGTTCAACTCATCAGCAACTAATTTGTTCTGGTAGTCAAATCCCTCAGCAAATTCTGGGAACGGCATAGAGTAGTCGGACAAAGACCGACCATTTAGATTGAGCAATTTTTCTACTTCAATAAGGCACATATTTTTCAATGCTTCATCTCTTATTTGGAAACCTGTGACATTGCAAAAAAAAAGAAAGATAATTAAGCAATGCATCTCCCTACCTTGTCGGTCAATGCTAAGCAATTCACATTGTAATTGATTTAAATTGCAGACACGCATAGTTCCCATCATAGCAAAAAATATTTTAGTTAACTATAAAGCACTCGCCGATTTTCTATACTAAAGTAGTTGATTTTAGTAGTATATTGGTAACTACATTGTTTGCTCCACTACAGTAGTGCAATTAAAGTATCAAATCAAGTACTTAATTAACTGTAGGAATCTCGTAAAATATAAAAATGGTAACAGCTGGTTGTAGCAAAGCATATTATAGCCAACTGAAATTTATAAAGCACATTATCGTCACCTATAATGTGCCTTGCATATATGTATCTTATTATTGGGAAAAAGGCATCATAATTAAATTTATCAGAAAAGTTTTCAACATATCACTAACTAAAAATTTATATTATAGTTAATTCAAATCAGGTGAAGCATATTATAGGTTACAATGCAAAAACATTTAAGTATACAATTGGTCAATGCTTGGCAAATCATATGATGCTTGTTTAAGTAAATAACATTTTAGTTGCTTTAAATTGAAAAAACATATAGGTACCTGGAGTCTGCAACTGCCGTCGTACATTATACACGATACCATCTGCTAGTAACTTCCATGTTGATTCCCAAACAAATTCAGGCTTGTTCATAGAATTCATAGATAGTAGGGTGACAAACAAACGACGTAACTGATTACCAGATGCTAATTTACTGGCCTCATTGATCCCATCAACAAATTCTCGATCACCATCCAACAAACCCAACTTGAAACATGCATCCTCAAAAGTGAGCTCCACCTTACCATTGACCTTGCGCAGTGACTTATAACTTGTGCAACCTCTTTGGATTGTCAGCAAAACCCGCAAGTAATATTTCTCACCAATTCCTGGAGGGACGTAATTAACCCGGCCAATGCTGTAGCCTTGTTTCCTTGGTAGCCATACCCTATCAACTGCATTCCACACAAACCTGGAAGGAAACTCTGCGTATGTCAAATCTCTGCCCTCCGAATATGTCCTGTTAGCTGCGAACCATGCAAGGAACATCGTATCATAATGCTTTGGGCTCTCCATACAACGCCCTCTATATTTTCATCATCGTCGAAGAAGACCGCTTGTTCATTTGGTAGATGGAACGTCAATCTTTGAACCGAGGCCATTTATGATGTACGTCGAACGCAAAAATTCGCCAGTAGCCTCGGGAAGGGGACACATATCTACACTCATAAAAATTACGGATCTCATCAACTGGAGCTGCGGGTTATCGGGGTGTGCGTAGCACTTGTAGAGTTGCACGGTCCGGGCCTTTGTTGACATATTTGAAAAGATATTTTATGGCGTTCGACTTATTGCAGTACTCAACATTTACATGGCCACGATATCTCATCGATGGTGAGGTTATGCGGGACAACAAATCATTATCGAATGTAATATCACCCTTGTCAACCATCACGCTTTGTGTTGTACGCGTTTGTATGATGGATATCCATCCTCATCAATCTTGGTTGATCAGTAGAAATGGCTTGGGGTAGAATTTGGTACAATGTGTGCCTTTAGTACATGTAGCTTTTGGATTGGCACGTCCACATGGTCCATGAATCATATATCCGCACAACGCCGTAGAGATTTGGATACAAAATAGGATCCGTAACTTTCAATGAGATATAATTCTATCTATGTCCCTGGTAGTGACCAGCTTATTTTCGGCGGACAACCACAACAACAGGTGAGCATGAGGAAGCCCCCTTTTTTGCCATTCGACGGTATACATAACTGTGACAACAAAAGATAACATAGGTCAACATCGAGTTTTATTTCACACCAAAAATATGGAAATAGAGCATATTACAAATAATATGTATAACAATAATAGTTCTTCGATTTATGAGCACATATTCACTCCAAAATGAGTTTTTTGAAACATGAGTTTTAATTTACTTACTATTGGTTAGGAGCATAATACCAAACTTATCCTTAAAACTTTGTAATTGGGAGAATAAAAATTATCAAATAAGATCAGATGACAATTGTGTTGATCACATGCAGAACAAATATTTTAGTCAAAACTTCTATATATATATATATATATATATATATATATATATATATATATATATATATATATATATATATATATATATATATATATAAAAATGGACAATTGGATAGATTTTGGTTGGAGATTTTTCCACAGAAAACAATTTGAAATGTTAGAGATCAAATAATAATAAGCAAATGTCACCTGACATGAGAATTTCATCGTGTAGGGTGAAATGAAAATACCTGCATCAACTTTCCCGAACATTTCGTCAGTTTTGATGTCGGTTATCAGTTGGTCAATCTTCATCTTGAATACACGTGATATGATGTCGGGTCTATCTGACGCTGATAATCCACGCGGTCTAACAAAATCAACTATCTCAGGCCAGCTCGAGTTACAGGTTATAGTAATGAATAGGTCTGGATATCCAAACCGCTTGCAAATTGCCATAGCATCCTGGCAGTTGTTGAACATGTACCTGGCACCACCGGTAAACGATGGTGGCAGAATGACACGTCGGCCGATAGTCGATGCATCGCTTTCTCTCTAACAAAGATCTTGCAAACCAGTCAACACTTCTGATCGTATCAGTTGTTGGTTGTTGCGGATGAATTTGAGCCGGGTAGACTCAATCATGGTGTAGCAGTCAACCACGAACTGCTGAAACAAACGACGTGCATTAACAATTTGCCCAAACTCCACATCCCTTTCTTGAATTCTAAATGCAATGAACTCTCTTAAAGTGACTGTTGACCTTTTCGGTGATCTAATGTAGTCACCCCTTTGCCTGAGTGGAGTGTTTTCTCGGAAGCCATCCTCACCACGCGCAAATATTAAAGGGTATTGAAGTGGTAGTAAAGCTGGGTGTGTTTCATATACCCTCTCAAACTCGCCTGTCATGTGTTTCACGATGATGTCACGTCCCCTCTCAATGTGCGAATCATCCCCAATAATAAGGGCAGCAACCTCATCACATGTGGGGGTATTATGGGTTCGTGGATCACTTGACCTGTCCCGAATCAACCTTAGGCTGATTTTACAGTGCGGATTATGTTCTTGTATATCGCGAACTTCCGGTATTTCGTGCAATCACATTGAACCGATCAACCATTTCTTTCAAATCTTTGACCAACGATTCATCAAGTACATTATTCCTGCCGTTGGACCTGGACAATGGCACAAACAATGTAAGTCGCAAAATATTTTTAGCTAAATAGTGTCAAATGGGCTAATTGACAAAGGTTGTAATTCGACACACTTACAAACACCTAGACAGACACACATACCTATATATATATATATATATATATATATATATATATATATATATATATATATATATATATATACAAAGTATTGTATATTCCATATAGCAACAATAATCTTGTCTTGGCACAAAATTGGCATATTTAGATGAAAACGACTAAAAGCCATGACAATATTAGGAGAGGGCGAAATTGAAACAGTCTTGCGAAATTTCGTAATCTACCCGAAATGGCTCATTCTGCTCAACCTCATTTCTCGTGTCCCATATGTATAGTGAGCATATTTTGGAGTAGTACCGTCCGTTGGCGTGCAGACTCCTATGCGATGGTAGTTTTGACCGCCTAATATGAACTGTGGTGGACTACCTCCATCATTAGTTGTTGTGACAACTTTACCTCCCAAAGACGTGAATGCGAACATGCTATTATATGCTCAGTATGTTTTCACGCCAATTTCTGACCTTGAATCAACACCTCTTATAAGGTTCGGTGAATAGTCGGGTGGCTCCTTAAGTAATGGGAGGTGGACACGCCTTTTCATACAACACATAGAGAACTCTTGGTTGGTTGAGCGTTTGCTCTTGGCTGCTCTCTCTTCAAACCACATTGTAGCGTGACATTCACGACATTGATAAGTTGGTTGACCAAACTCAATAGCAAATGCGATCACGAATAAGATCATATGAGACAACATTAGTCCTACAAATCTTTGTAATACAGTTACTTTTAAAAACGGATAGCAATATGCGTAATAATAACACGAGAACTTACGGTGGGATTCATATTTGTCGTAAAGTATCGAGCGATGAGAAGTATCCGGATTTTGGCTAGTTGAACCTATGAAAGTTCAAGTGCAACAATGCCATTGTGCTCATGCGTTATAAATAAAGTTGTGATTATTAGGAAAGTACGCAAAAACATAGCTTCATATTTTAAATTATCTCACCTTCAAGCACGATATGTACGGGGTCATCCGTGTTGGTTTCGTGTTCCAAGTCGAAGTCCAACCTGAGAATTGGTAAGTTCACTACTGTTTGACGTCTATGTATTGTTTCGGCATTGTGAGTCAGTGTGGCATCACCATGTGTGACATCAGATTTCTGGGCACCTACCGATGCGCTTATCTCGCTATTAAAAGCGGAACTATTTTCAGACTCTACGACAAACATTACTCCAAATGTATTTAATTATGGCATGCCAAGGTAAGTGCAATATTTAAAAAATTCGTGGGTAACCAATAATTATAACAGAAGCAACATTTTAAAAATTGATTTTTGATAAGCATAATGGCTATTAGCACAAAACAAATTTGGTATGCATTTGGAGATCATACTACTCCTAAAAAAACCTATTGTAGTTGTTGTTTTAAGAAATATCAGTGTGACAGGCCGACATTATCAATGTGCATTTCGTACTAACTAAGATATTCTACTTTCGGCCACATGTGTTGACACAAAGAGTATACAGAAGGACACTATTTACACAAATGTTATTTGGTGGAACGCTATAGTCATACTGACGACAAACCAACATTAGATCAAAATGATATAACAATAAGGTGTCGGTTATTACCAAAATTGCCATATGCTAGGGTACTGGTTGATGGCGCACACGGATCGATTCCGCTGGTTGTTGCCGGGGTGGATGGCATGTTGTTCTCTTTAGCGGAAAATAATGTATCGGTTCTCGTCCGCTTCGGCGGTGGCAACGGTCTTCCGATGGAATCAACTGTAAGTGTGTTCTTTGGCCTACCTCGACGCCTTAACACAGTTGCTACATAATAAGTATACACGAAAAATCCAAATGTTAAATACAGTTTAAACTATGTAGGGCATGGATGATGTTCATTAATTTTGGAAGATGTAATGCGGGAATACCGTCTTGAATGTCCGCAAGAGGGGTACGATCCATTGCACCTTGTTGTGTTTCTGTTGCAACGGAATACACGGTAGGAGTCTTCTTTGGCCTTCCCCTACGCCGCAACTTTTTTGCTACATTATACATGGACATGAAAAAATCACATGATGAATATTGCATAAATCACGTATACGGGGACTGGTGCAAAACAATTTTACGTTGTAAGAAAGGCTTACCATCTTGTAAATCTGCAAGAGGTGTATGATCCATTGTGCTGGTTTGTGCTTGTGTTGTAAGTGATTCAACTGTCAGTGTCTTCTTTGGCCTACCTCGAGGCCGCAACGAAATTACTACATAATACACAATTACAAAATTTTCAGTTGATCAATATCGCCCACATAAATTATAAAAGCATTGGTAGTATAGTAGGCTTGGTTTGCGATCTTTGAAATACCGCTTTGTATCTCGAGAAGAGAGTACGTGACATTGATCCGCTTTGTGCCACGTTGTCATTTACTGAACCAGTGATGTCCGGGGTTGATTTGATATCTGTGTAATAACACAATGGATACAAAATTAACAATATAGCAGCACAAAACTATGATGGAAATTGGTTGGTCGCACAAAGCGCGGTGGGTCCAACTTTAGCAATCAAGATATTGTCGGACGGAGTCATCACATTGCATATTAGAATATTGAGCCAACTTGCACATAGGTGAGAAATTTATTTGCCTATGCAATGTAATGTGAGTTGGTGGAATATAAGTTGTTCATGGTTGACACCTGTACATACTAAACTAAAAAAATACATTTGGTGCCCATTGGAACCAATGAAGATGTGATTGTTACTGCGCATGTGTAGGTGTGAAATTGGCTACTGATGTTGGTAGATGAAGATGGAAGAGATGACTCATGGGAAAGGTGGTGAGTTCTCTGAATTTGTAATTGAGATATACCTGCCAACATATAGTGTATTTTAGAAATTCAGTACGCCTCGTAAAAGGCTGAATGAAAGTTTTAAATTTCACGACATTCTATTTGAACTAAAAGCATTTCTTACTTCCATTTGTGAGTGTCGGCTGGCCGACACTATGGACATCGCACGGGGTGTTAAATGCTCAAAACCGATGAACCATGGATGGTGTGGGTGTGGCCTCTAGTAGTCTTCTTATTTTAGCACGGGTGGTGGACAACTTCTCAGTTGAAGTTTGATTCGCGTTCGATCCTGATCAGAACAACATATACACTATGTATTAGTTATTTGAGATATACACGTTAGATAATGAAGACTACTATTGTGCCGTAGCAACCAGTAACTTCCATTGAAATTCTCGACCATTATGAATGTACCTGATTCTTCGTTAGTATGTGCTTTCTTTGGCCGTCCACGGGGTCTCTGGTTGCAAACTGTTTTTACGAAACGGGAAGACACAAAAAACACATATTTTATTGATAACAAAGTCCATCACTCTCAAAAAATTGAATAGCAATTTGAGTCTGTATTAGCTTCATGAGGCACCATCTGAAGTTGGACATCGTGGATGGTCTCCTTGTTGCTACCTTGAATCGCAATAGTAGTGTGTTTAGTTTAGCTTACTATTTGTAGCATATAAAAAATGAGAAAATCACTTAAAATAAACAGCAAGATTTAACACAACTGTCGTCTGACAAAGTTCCAAATATTAACAACTCTTTATATTATTCCTGTCATATAGTTTGATATTATATTATAACAAAATGCGTGAATACCATTTGTGTTGAGCTGTGTGATATGGCCCTGCAAATTCATCATTGTGTTTGTAGTCACTTGGCTGGCACCAGTGAAGCCTGCATATATAATTATGTAGATACTACCTCAGTACTAACAAACAAAGAACAAATTCTATTTCAAACTGAAGCTGTTCAAATAAATAGTTAACGTGACTAACCTGGATCTTGAACATAGGCTTTTTGCTGGGAGAATTGTTGCCTAATGATCTCATTCTGAGTGGGTCCGTTCTTCGAAGATGAGTCCATTATCCCACATTTTAATAATTTCTTCAGAAGAATCACTCTAACACGGACATTATTAGAAATTTAATGTAGAAAATGACAAAAGGAAAAATTTACACTTACTTCAACCTCTTTTTCGGTTTTCCCCATAATATCTTCAAAGATGAGATGACAAAAGCTCATTTTTATGCTTAAAGGTGAGAAAAGAACGGAGGAAGACGCAAATATAAGACTGGGGGGGAAGAGAAGCTTGAGAAATACTAACCAATGTGCACTAAGCAATTAAGTGTGAAATGCAAATTTTTTCATTTTAACATTGTATCTGATGGGTTAAACTATTACAAAATGTATTTGATCTTATCACTGACTAAATAGAAGAAAATGCGTTAACCGAAGAAGAAGATATGATATTCACGGAATAATTTAGAAGAATGTGGGAATGATTTTTGGTTACCTTGTTAACCGATGAAGAAGAGATGTTGAAAAATGATTTTAATAAAATATAATGGTTGATAAAATATAATGGTTGACGGAGTAATAGTCACTTTTAATGGCATTAATACGCATTAATACAAATTGTAACGGTTGTCAATAAAAGTTTAAACCAAATCGAATGGCATTAACACGGAGACTCAATTTTGTAACCGTATTAAAAAAAGTTTCTTGCAAATTGAATTTCTGGCATTAATACGGTTTAAATAAAATTGTAACGGTTGATATGATTTATTAATACGGTTTTAAATTATTAATTCATATAATTTATTAATTTCCAAAACAAATTGAATGTGCTTAATACGGCTTAAAATATTTTATTAAAACGGTTTTAATAAATTATTCAATTTAGCAACAACAAATACGGTCAAGCCATATCCCACTCGTATACATTGTGAGATTTTCCAGCGTGGATTTCTTGCTTGGTGACGTGGCTTTTTTGGTGTACAGCGTGGATTTCTTTGCTTGATGACGTGGCTTTTTGAAACTCTCATTTAAACATCCAACAGTTGGATCCGATTTTTATTTAGAAGCCTTCTTTGTTTTCGTTATTTTTTTGGTCTGTTGGATGTACATAGCTGGCGTAAGTGGCATGTTACATGCGTCGGATCAGCCAACTAATTAGCACTATATCATTAAAGTGCATTTTTTAACTGCGAATTTATCTACTGTTATATATTTTTTCACTATCACACTTATCAATTATGAGTGATAAATCTGTATGTTAAATTCAAAGTGCATTTTTTAACTCCTAACAGATTTAAGCATTTAGTCTTAAGAAAAACAAAATTAGCCAACGGATTTAGCGTAAAGACTTTACATATCGGGCTTTCATTTATTTTTTTGACCAAACGGCCTTACATAACACATACAATAAATCCGTTTAAGCAAATTTGCACGAAAAGATAAATTAGTTTAAGCTAAAAATCTAACCACGGGTATAAGATAAGTTTCTTTAAGGAATTTTTTATAACAAACAAATCGATGAAAAAAATAAAAATGGATATATATGTTTGATTGGTAATTCCGTAGGGAAAAAAATTCAAACGGATTAATCTAATAAACTGATAAATCCGTTTTGTAATTTTTGAAAAACACATTTATTGATTTATCACATAAATCTGTTTTTAATATTTAACTATGTATTTATCTAATAAAGAAATAAATTCATTGTGCAAATTATACAAACCAGATTTATCTCTTTATTAAATAAATCCGTTTTGTCAAATATTGAGGGATAAAATGGTAAAAAAAATATATTTGGTGGGAGTATAAGTGCTCTTGTTGGGGGTACAAAAAAAACATGATTAGGAGAAATAGGTAGAGAGGAGAGAGGGTAGAATGAGAATAGATCTCCTGAAGCAATTTTTTAGCGAAATCATTACTACTCATTGAATAAAGCAAATAGGATTGTGTGGAACCCATCTCAATTCACTAACCCGTTCAACCCAATGATTTTGGATTAGATTAAATCTAATCCCACTCAAAAATAGAATTATTTTTAATTATTATTCAAGTGTAAAAATTTTCTGTGAAAATTTAGTCACGGTATCAGATACTAAAAATGCTAAAATTGTTAGTAGAACACCCTCGTGTTTTACTCCCAAAATACATGGTTTGTCAACCTGTCAGTCGGCAATTTCGCTAAACTTTGATCAACCGATAACGGTATGCCACGTGATATGATTTCTTATGCTTTATTCCTTTATGACTACTTCATATGAATGGTGTAGGTTGTATGCATATAAAGTACGAAACTGAAGACTCGTAAATGTAGTGAAGTATTTCACTTTAAGCCGTATGCATTGCGGCGTGATGACAATAGCTGTTATTAAATTGACAAAATAAGAACAAAACTCCTGTCAACTCCACAACAATACGAATTGTCTTATAATTCCAAGAATGACAACCTTAAATTCGTTAAAACGAAACTGGTAAAAACATTGAGTCTATATCGGTCTGCTCACTAATAATAAAAGGACGACTAAAAAAAAGAGCGAGGTAATTGGAACTATTTTTCTTGTTTAATCTGCTTTAATGGGAGGGGCATAGAAGATGACCCGGAATCTGCTGGAGACTTTCGCTTGCATGGGGGTGTTTCGTCTGTATCCCGAGTAAGGTCAACCGTGTTTTTAAGGGGACCACCAGTATACGAATCAGATGCAGACTGATCAAACTTCAAGATCAAATCCTGTCGAAAGCAACAAACAAATTGTAAGGTTATGGATATTAAAAGAATTTGCACACAATCTGAATACTAAACCCAAACATATGTTTCACTATGTCACGTGTGTTTACATGTTTTATGTGAAAATTGTCTCAACACCCTTAGTAAGTTTCAATTACCTCTGTAAGTCCATCAATATCACCGGTGACAGAATTAGATGCATTTGATGGTGTATCCTCAAGGAGCAGCACATCTTCATGGGTTCCAATCATAGCCTAATAGGTGAAGAATTACAACCGTTAAAATGTTAAACGTTTCAGCTCTCTAACCCTAGACGCTACACAATAATCCAACGCACAAGATAGCTGAATGCATACCGGATTATTCCACTTGGCATTGTAGCTTTCAATCAGTTCAACTTGTTCTGTCACATTTTTCACACGATAAGATAAACCAAATTTTCCTCCGGGTTCACCCTCAGCTTCTAGACGGAAGAGTGCTTGTCGTCCTATCAGAGCAATCAACTCTTTGGGCATGTGGTCCCTTTCTTCGTCCTTTTGTTATTTAATGAAGCAATAAATTAGAAGAATACCTCTAATCCGAATGACAAAAATAAACGATTTATACGGGTGCAGATTATAAAGATCATATGCTAACTGATAAATCTCAAGACATGTCAATTGCCATACATGAAAATTGACACGATTCAAAAAGTTTTGATCACTGTCACAAACCTCATTCCATGTCACAAACACCTCCTCAGCCGCTTTTCCGATGAGCAAACGGGCAGACTGATCGAAGGCTACAACAGTTAGGCAGTCGGTATCATCGACAATCCTTAGCTTCAGCAGGTACCTAGAATGTGATACACAATTAGTTTAACATGCGTTATAGTAATTGGATAACTGATACAGTGGGACTGAATATCGACCATACTTCCTCTTGACTTTAGTCACATGAGTGTTGCACTTCCGACAGTAGTAAACACCGGGCTCCTCCTCATCTTCCACAACTTTTTTGCTACATAGGCATGCCATGTAACACCACACCAGATCGTTTATGAGGGCATCAATAGTTGCTTTGACCACAAACTCTTTTGCCTGTGACATGAAGATCGTGCATCAGCAGTTTGTAATTTGAATTTTGATAGAAATAATTAATTGTAAAAAAAATCAATAATTGGCAGGATGTTGTCACCAAACCTTGTACAACTCTTTGACATCAGCAAGTGTGTAGTTCTGAGGAAGGCTAAGAAAGTCATCTCCATTATTTTGACTGTTGTTTGCCGGTGTGACGGTCAATGCGGGCGATGGCAGTGCCTGGTTAATGCTAAACAATAGACAATATATGTAGCATATCAGCATATTTTGTTATAGACCAGAACTCATACTATCTTTTGAATATATTTATCGTAATTGAGCATATACGTCTCACGCGCGATCAAATGCCTCGGGGAATGTCGAGGATTGAACACCAATTGTGAGGTGCGCCCACTCGTCTGAAGCGTGTTACCCCCTGTAGGTTGAACACGTGTAATATGCATTAGTTATCCAATAGGTTAGCCAACGCAAATGGCAACATTAACCATTCTTTAATAAAGATAAGTATTCCCAGTTGGTGAACCATAAAATATATTTGTAAGTGAAAGTTTACTTGTCCATTCCCAACTTTGCAAAGACAATATAGCTACGACAGCATTGGATGCCACGCCGGTCAAAATGAATTGCTTTAGCTCAGTCACATATTCATCAAAGAGTGTGACCTTATATCGAAACCTGTAAGTATAGGATCAAGTGAGTATTTTGACATTTCATATTATGGTTCAGTGCAAGAGAGTACACCTATCATGATAGATTTAAATTATTTTCTTATTCAATATTTTATCCTAGAATACCATGTACACTTGATATATGAGTACATACAGAACACTACCATCCACGTTTAACGACCACTTTACACTGTGTAGATTTTATATTTATCTTACTGAAAACAGAAGTTATGCATGCAAACATTTATATCAATAATGTATCTTTATTTGCAATTCAGCAATGACCCTATCGAATACTATTCACATGGAGTAATCATAGGTTCTAGCGATGTACCCTCTGTTCTCCAAGTCGATGGTAAGTCGGGTGCCGGCCCCATTTGGTTTCCAAAACTCAGATTCACAACCGACTCCAGTGAGAACGCCAATCACATCTTGAGAGGGAAACAGCAAAAGCATAAGACCAAGTTTCCACATGTATGTATAAACGAACTATAGAGTCAAGTAAAAAGACCGACGCATACCGCATAAGTAATTCTTGTCATAATCAGCACTGAAACAGCTTTCCGGTGGGGTGAAGCTGTATGCAGGTAGTGGAACAGCATTTTGGGGGACAGATCGGATCACTGCATGATATTTGAGATTCACCCTGAACTTGTGTGAGCTGACACGGTAGCCCCCTGTGTTAGCTCCAACGACAAATTTGGATATGCTATACACAGAGCCAGCACTGATGACACCGTCATGCTTGTAGAGGTATGCCTGATCGATGTGGCCCTGAATCTTGGTGCCCTATCATTATAGACTCAAAATGTGAAGACGAATAGACAGTAAATACTGTAACATATAAATTATAATACAGATAACTTACAGAAAACCGTACCACGAAGCTTAAAATTTCTCCATTTATATAGGGAAGATTAACACATATAAACTACAATACAAATAATTTCTCCCATTATAGATACAGACGAAGCTTAATATTTATAGTAACCTGATAAAAAAGAGACTTTGAGTTGAGCACCAACCAGAAAGAAAGAAAGAAAGAAAGAAAGCCCACAGCTCAATTTGAACACTCCAGAATAAGATAAATAGTATAAACCATATGCAATAAATCAAACCATATGATAAAAAAGAGACTATACAGCTGCATCGCTAGGTATAGCCATGTGTGTTATTTTACTTTGTTCATATCCCCAGAAATCGTGCAAATGAGTTAAAAAAAAATACCTTTAAAATACTTTGATGAACCAAACACGAAACATATTTGGGATTTTTTTGATGCGGCAAAGTAAGCTGATAATTAGGAAAAATGTAACTTTGAGTTGAGCACCAACCAGAAAGAAAGAAAGAAAGAAAGAAAGCCCACAGCTCAATTTGAACACTCCAGAATAAGATAAATAGTATAAAGTGTATGCAATAAATCAAACCATATGCTACTAATAAACATAACAGAAGAATAGTATATTATAGTTGTCATTATAGAAACCGACTAAGCTTATTAAATATAGTATCCTCAAAATAATTATTGACGTGTTTCACATTCTTGAAGGCTAAAGTATTAGAATTTTTTTTCTTAGAACATATAAGACCATAAACGGTGTGTTACCTCACTGTCAACGAATACCAATTCGGCGGAAACTGGATGATTGCCACTCCATTTTTGATAGACGTACCATTTGTGAAGAACCCTGACCACGATGGGCAGATCTTCGCTCCCAAGGGTGATACTGGCCACAGTTTGGAGTCTCCTAGGCGCAACGATAACAACTTTGTTTGCTGATGCCATGTAATGAAATGCGCTGCACGTCAAATTTGGTTCTCCCTTGAAAATTGTCTTATGATTGCCTAAGAAAATAAGTAGCTTGTTAGTCTAACTCAATATTGTACCAAAGTCATATGGAATAACAACAATTAAAAAATAGAGATACTATATATCAATTTAAAAACAACAATTAAAGCAGCAATGAAAAAACAGCTAAATCATATCCATTGGATCAAGAAACAGCAAATGAGAATAGACCCGAAAACAAAAGAAACGAACACGTAATAAACAATAGTAATTTCTATAAACAATAGTTAACAAAATAATCTTAAAAAAATCTATTAAAAGAATAGAGAAAATGATTCAAAAAAATACATGTTCTGTAAAGCTGTAAACACAAAAACCCTAAGCAAGAATAAGACAAAATACAGAGGTAACACATACAATACAAAGACAAAAATGACCGTCACATATACGTTTTCAAAGAAACACATTGAGTTATTAAAATATAAAGTATAAAAATTCGAAACTCTGTACGTTGTCCAGTCTTATCTTATTCAACAATAAGAATAAATTAAATAACAATAAGCAAAGAACAGAGACATTTTAAAAGGAAAAACGAAAGTGGAAAAAAAGAGGAGAACAATATTACCTTCTAAAAGGAAACACGATGTAGCACCGGAAAGCCGAAAAGAAGAATCTGAACTGAAAACAAAAAAAAAATTAGAAAGAGAGACAATGTCAAAAATGGAGAATTAAATCAGTTGAAGAAACAATGTCAAACTTCATTGAGGTCTGCAATTGCTGTAAAAATATGTACACTTAAAGAGTTCAGGGTGATAAGCAAAGTCACATGGAAAAACAGCAAAAATGAAAAAAATAGAAACACTTAAAAATAGAAACTTCCTTGATTGTACCTCTATTTCAATATTGTACCAAAGTCACATGGAAAAGCGGCAATTAAAAAATAGAGATACACCGAATCAATTAAAAAACAGCAATTAAAACAACAATGAAAAAACAACAATGAAAAAACAACAATGAAAAAACAGCTAAATCATATCCATTGGATCAAGAAACAGCAAATGAGAATAGACCCGAAAACAAAAGAAACGAACACGTAATTTTAATTCAGAATCAACTCATCTATCTACATCCTAGTAGTACAATTTTAGAGAAGAATTGATAGTTCGTATCAACTTAAAGGATTAAATTTGACTATTTCATAGAAATGGTAAATGGGATGGAGTCCTCAAATAAAAATAATAGAACAGACAACTTATCTATATCATTAAGAGTCTGTTCTCCTGCAGCAAGATTAATTCCTGAATACCACTGTATATTTTGTGTATGGCTCTAGTAGCACTTTGGCGCATAAAGGCATACAATAAATTTGTAAGTTACCAGAGACATGTCACAAAGAATAAGGAGCAATTTGATGGCATGAATGCTTTGAAGCAATTACACTTATTACGTGTTCTCAGGCATGAATGTTTCTTTTCCATGAATTTTTTTAAGCAAAGAACAGAGACATTTCAAAAATCCAAAAAATGGAGAATTAAATCAGTTGAAGAAACAATGTCAAACTTTCTTGAGGTGTGCAAAAATGTAAAAATAGAAACACAATCATGTATAACTATTACAAAATGTATTTGATCTTATCACTGACTAAATAGAAGAAAATGCGTTAACCGAAGAAGAAGATATGATATTCACGGAATAATTTGGAAGAATGTGGGAATGATTTTTGGTTACCTTGTTAGCCGATGAAGAAGAGATGTTGAAAAATGATTTTAATAAAATATAATGGTTGATAAAATATAATGGTTGACGGAGTAATAGTCACTTTTAATGGCATTAATACGCATTAATACAAATTGTAACGGTTGTCAATAAAAGTTTAAACCAAATCGAATGGCATTAACACGGAGACTCAATTTTGTAACCGTATTAAAAAAAGTTTAAAGCAAATTGAATTTCTGGCATTAATACGGTTTAAATAAAATTGTAACGGTTGATATGATTTATTAATACGGTTTTAAATTATTAATTCATATAATTTATTAATTTCCAAAACAAATTGAATGTGCTTAATACGGCTTAAAATATTTTATTAAAACGGTTTTAATAAATTATTCAATTTAGCAACAACAAATACGGTCAAGCCATATCCCACTCGTATACATTGTGAGATTTTCCAGCGTGGATTTCTTGCTTGGTGACGTGGCTTTTTTGGTGTACAGCGTGGATTTCTTTGCTTGATGACGTGGCTTTTTGAAACTCTCATTTAAATATAATAGAGATATGAAATTTGTAGGTCCCAAAAATTTGCTTCAAAAAAAATTGAGAATTTTTTAATCAAGGTCGAGCAGTTAATATATAGTCATGTGGTCTAGAAAATTCACGAAATAGAGACCGAGTCCAAGTCATGCGGTCTGGGTTTTGGTCATGCGGTTCAACTGTCGACCCCTCGGTCCGACACTAATAAACAAATCAATCAATCAAATCTAATCTAATCTAATAAACAAATGTGTTAGCAAAATGTCAAATTTAGTCTAACTCAAAGCATGCCACTTGTCCTAATTCAAGGCTAAAATTGTGAAACGTGCACTAAAAGAAAAAAAATTGTCGGCTTTTTAGTATTTTTCTTATTCCTTTTCCAGCTGACATTTTTTTGTCATCTCTCAAAATCACCTTAGATTTATTATATTAGAATAAAATCATCTCTCAATATCTCTCTCACGTCCTTTTTCAGCTTTATTATATTGCATTATTATATTAGATTAAAATCATCTCTCTTCCTTTTAATTTTTTAAACAATTAAATAATAAGAAATATTTTTAACCCTTTCCTTCTCATGTTCTTGTGACTCTACTCCACCCCTCTTTTGTTTTTCTTTTCCGTATGCATTGCCTTTAACATTTTTATTAATCTAATCTACTAAAGGAAAATGTCAAATTTAGTCTAACTCAGAGCATGCCACATGTCCTAATTCAAGGTTAAAATTGTAAAACTTGCACTAAAAGACAAAAAACACTACAAGAAAAAAGGAAATTAACGTCACTTGGTTAACATCTGTCGCTTACCATTGACGCTATAGGCATGGGTAATGACTTAATGACCGGAATTTACCATCGCTCTACAACCGTCTAGAAACAAATTTGGTACCGACGCGAATCCAAAACCTTTTATTGCGCACTAGCTTTTACCAATGGTCTCCTTTCCAGTATAGTATTTTAATTTCCTTCCCTACAAATTGGTTCACTAAAATTCATCCTAATATTGTCCGCTCCACAAAAAAAAATAGTGGTTCTTTTACTAGTTGATCTTATCATCATTGTCAATGTCATCATTAGAGATACTAGAACGTACACCTGTGCGATGCACATGATGTAGTTATAAGGAGTTCTGAAAAATGTTTAAAAAGTTAATGGTTGATACGAATTGATAATTTACAACCAAATATAGGATGAAATTTTTATGTTAACAGGGTTGTGTTTATATATGATATATTTGCGAAGATACGTCTGCTAACACGCAGGTAGTCCCAAACAATTGGGGGGCCCTGTGCAAATCTTAAAAGTTAGACTCCTACTTTATAAAATTGGGCCCCTCAGTTATGGAGTTTTACAAAATTTGTTGTGGAAGCCAAAATCATCAACCAATATATCCAATAATCTAATATAAAAAGAAGTAAATATAAATTAAAAATTATTATAGCGACAGAAAAAACTTTAATTTGTCATTAGAAATTTGATTAAGAACCAAAATCATCGTAAAAATTAAATGTAAATTTAATAAATTTTGGTTTTAAAATTTTGGAATTGTTTTTTGAAAAATTTAAAATTATATTTATAAAAACATTTGCTTAAAGCAATATATTTTTTGATAGAATACATTCTAAAAGCAATATAATATAATAATTAATCATTTTTCCTCAATATTATAAAAAGAAACAAAATATGGCCGAAAAAAAATAAACAAATTGTAAAAAAAAAAAAGAAAAATAAACAAACTTGGTATAGAAAAAAGAGATGAATGCATTCCCTTTGTTGAAAAAGGAACTAACGTACCAATACCAACACATTTCAATAAAAAGGAAACAAACAGTTAAAAACAAAAAAAAAAACAAAAATAACGGAAGGAAAAATCAAAAACTGAGACTCGAACCTAAGTCCCAACAAATTTCAGTGACTTGCGCCCTACCTACTTACCACTGAATCGCGTTACTACTAAGTCATATAATCATCAAAACATTTATATACCTAGGTTTTTAAGTTTTTGGGCCTTAAAAATTGACATTGGGTTGGGGCCTGTGCAATATCCCAGCTTGCACAGGCCCATAGACGCTCCTGCCAATACAGGGTGGTGATTTAGAATGTGAGAAATTTAATTCATAAAAATTTTGATAAAAACACTCTTTAACAATAATGAGGGCAAAATAGTTCACAAAAAATGAATGTGTGTACTATTGGTTAAAAAAAATGGCTGTGAAATTTTCTTGTAGATATTAACTAACCAACAGTTATATTATATGGGCTCAACCATTCTCATAAAAATAAAGGGTTTTTTTGTACCCCACCTTTTGACTCCATACCCCCTCATTGATTGTTGTCCCAAATTGATTGTTGTTTTAGATTTTTATGTTCTTTTACACTTATACCCCTATTAATTATGGCAACTTTTTATCTTCAATAAAATATTCACATTTATCTAGGTAGAGAGATAAAAGGTTAAATGGTAAATTAGACAACACTTTTTAAAGAATCTAGACTCCTAATCATTTTTCTTAAAGGGTGTACCAAAACCTTAAACTGCAAACAAAGTGGGACGGAGGGAGTAATTCGTCTTTTATTTATGGTTGAAAGATAAGGATAATTTGGAATTTGACAAAAAATTAATTTAATATAATGTGAGATTAATTAGTCTTACAAGGGTACTCCCTCCAGACTCGTATATAAACAACAAATAACTTTTTAGATTCATCTTTAGTCTCTTCTAAAGAATCTTCGTCTCCACCCTCCTCATGTGATGGCAGTTCATCCACTTCTAATACTAGTTCAACTTCTTCAATAGGGACTTAGTTGTCACATAAGGTTTCAATTGTTTCAACTTCAATTACCTCATTTACGCCTGACTTTCATCCACTTGATAAAGAATATCATCTCCTGCATTCGTGGCTTCAATACGACCCCGTGGTTTCGTCTTAATTGCAACACATCTTCTCCGAGCCAATGGATATGAAATGAGTTTTATACATCTTAAAATGTTATATGGGCTCAACCATTCTCATAAAAATAGTCTAAAAATTTAAAGTTGAAGGAAAGGTTGAAGAGTTCATCAACGAGTTTGTCATTCTTTCACAAATCAACAACAGAAATGTGGTCAAATTATTAGGATGTTGTTTGGAGACTGAAATTCCCTTGCTTGTTTATGAATTCATTCCAAATGGTAACCTTTTTGAGTATTTGCACGGCCAAATTGATGACTTGCCAATAACATGGGATATGCGTTTGAGAATTGCTGCTGAAATTGCAGGAGCTTTATTTTACTTACACTCAATTGCATCTCAGCCCATTTATCATAGGGACGTCAAAACCACAAATATATTATTAGATGAAAAGTATAGAGCAAAATTAGCGATTTTGGAGCATCCAGAATAATTTCTATTGAAGCTACTCACCTCACTCTGATAGTTCAAGGTACTTTTGGATATTTGGACCTGAATATTTTCATACTAGTCAATTCCACGAGAAAAGTGATGTCTACTGACTTTGGAGTAGTTCTTCTTTGAACTTTTAACATGTCGAAGCCAATAACCTCTGCGGGACACGGAGAATATCATAATTTAGCTTCATTTTTTGTTCACCGTATGGAAGAGAGTTTTCTATTTGACATTATAGACAAAAGATTGACAAAGGAAGGGGATAGAGAACATATCATTACAGTTGCCAATCTGGCAAAAAGATGCTTAGAGTTGAATGGAAGAAAGCGCAACTATGAAAGAAGTGATGTTAGAATTAAATGGGATTCGAGGATCGAATATGAACTCTAATGCAGAGCTAAACAATGAAGAAATTGAGCTTGTTGGAATTGAAGAGTTCCCACTTTGGGACGGCTATTTTGCATCAAATTCAATGCCAATTCTAAGCAATTTAACACACTCTTCTGACTGAGGTTATGCATATTCTTGCAACAAAATGATTGGTGAAACATCTTAATTTTGTCCTCCTCAAGAAAAAATGAAACACTTTTGATTGGGCATATATATTAATGCAAAAATGTTATTTGGACAAAAAATTTTAGACAAAAAACCAACTTACAACACCAATTAACCAAGTTTTTAGACTATTAGCCAACTGCTTTTCCACGCTTTTGAGGCATTGATTAAAAACTTGGTTAATTGATCACTTGGCTAATAGTCTAAAAAACTTGGTTAATTGGTGTTGTAAGTTGGTTTTTGTCGATTTTTGTCTAAATGTTTTTGTCCACACCCCTTCTCATGTTCTTGTGACTCTACTCCACCCCTCTTTTGTTTTTCTTTTCCGTATGCATTGCCTTTAACATTTTTATTAATCTAATCTACTAAAGGAAAATGTCAAATTTAGTCTAACTCAGAGCATGCCACATGTCCTAATTCAAGGTTAAAATTGTAAAACTTGCACTAAAAGACAAAAAACACTACAAGAAAAAAGGAAATTAACGTCACTTGGTTAACATCTGTCGCTTACCACTGACGCTATAGGCATGGGTAATGACTTAATGACCGGAATTTACCATCGCTCTACAACCGTCTAGAAACAAATTTGACTGACGCGAATCCAAAACCTTTTATTGCGCACTAGCTTTTACCAATGGTCTCCTTTCCAGTATAGTATTTTAATTTCCTTTCCTACAAATTGGTTCACTAAAATTCATCCTAATATTGTCCGCTCCACAAAAAAAAGTAGTGGTTCTTTTACTAGTTGATCTTATCATCATTGTCAATGTCATCATTAGAGATACTAGAACGTACACCTGTGCGATGCACATGATGTAGTTATAAGGAGTTCTGAAAAATGTTAAAAAAGTTAGTGGTTGATACGAATTGATAATTTACAACCAAATATAGGATGGAATTTTTATGTTAACAGGGTTGTGTTTATATATGATATATTTGCGAAGATACGTACCAATACGCAGGGCCGTCCCAAACAATTGGGGGGCCCTGTGCAAATCTTAAAAGTTAGACTCCTACTTTATAAAATTGGGCCCCTCAGTTATGGAGTTTTACAAAATTTGTTGTGGAAGCCAAAATCATCAACCAATATATCCAATAATCTAATATAAAAAGAAGTAAATATAAATTAAAAATTATTATAGCGACAGAAAAAACTTTAATTTGTCATTAGAAATTTGATTAAGAACCAAAATCACAATATTTGTAAAAATTAAATGTAAATTTAATAAATTTCGGTTTTAAAATTTTGGAATTGTTTTTTGAAAAATTTAAAATTATATTTAAAAAAACATTTGCTTAAAGCAATATATTTTTGAGTGGCTTGGTTGAGGAGAGCTTTGCATTAGAGCAATTTGGACTATCTATGTCATGGGAGTCAACATCAAATGAGTAATGATCTCCTCTTTGCAGGTGTAACTTCTTTTTGAACCTCTGGATCGTGATCAACAGTTACAATAGAGATTGTTGCATTAGAAGGAATAATAACTTTAAAATATTTCAGAAAAGAGTAGCAACACACGTCATAAAGTATAGAGAAAGAGATAATATAAATGTGAAGCATGTATGAATAGAAGAGATCTATAATCACAGTATGAAAGTGAATATATTGTCTGAAATCACCTTTTTCAATTTGAACGTTACTGGTTTGGTTCTGTTTGACACAAAGTTGGAAAATCTTAGAGATAGAAGCACATAGGATCTGATCCACTACTTATTTAATGATTAGGCTCAAGATTGTTGCAATCAATTGTAGAACCTCAGAGCATTTACTTAGATTTCCCGTGTAAAACTTGGTGTGAATCTCACTCTATAAGTGACATTTTTAAGCAAAAAATTATATAGACCAACAAATATAATGCGATGGTCTTCGAGAATTCAACAAATGGTGCTAAGACATATATAAATTATGTTGCTGCGACCTTTTAAAACAAAAAAAAGTATTGGATCTATGTAACAATCCATGTTAAACTTATATGTTAAAACATTGTCCTAATGAGGTAAACTTGAGAATAAACTAATCAAAATATATGTGGGAAAGATAGTCAAAAGACTCAAAACTACTCTGCAAAACCAAGGAAAATAGAGATGATTTTGGTTCACAGATAAGAAAAAGAAGGCAATTATTATAGTAACAAAATAGTAATATCCTACTGAATTACCTTAAAATTTGACACAATATATTCCTCTAATAAGCAAGTATGTCAGATAGGGTAAAGAAACCAATATTTTTGAGAACATAATAATGCTGAATTTAAAGGCCAGGTTTGTGAGGGATACCTGAACATCCATTAAAATCATCTCCAACCGGTCCTGTTTGGTTTTGCTCATAA
The DNA here is from genome assembly GCA_020916435.1 of Oxytropis ochrocephala. NCBI lineage: Eukaryota > Viridiplantae > Streptophyta > Magnoliopsida > Fabales > Fabaceae > Oxytropis > Oxytropis ochrocephala. The sequence continues at coordinate 12,976,866 of CM037091.1, forward strand.
CAGTCAACAAATTGATGATTTTAACTTTGACCTTGTAGAGTTATTTACTTGGGTCAACATCTTTTATAAGAGACAGAACCACTCAAGCAAAATGCTAAGAATGAACCACTCAAGCAAAATGCTAAGACTGAAAAAGAATCAAATAAATAACAATTAACAATTCAAATCAAATAAATAGCAATTAATTAGCAAATAAATATATCAAATACATATGTCTTGGACCCTGAAAATAACCACTTACAACTAAGAGTTTAAGATGGAAAAGTAGAATAACAAAAATAAATTGGATCAGTTTGGTGGTGATTACCTTGAGTTCATTTGGTCCTCCACTTAAAAATGGGATCTTGGTGGTTTTGCAGTTAGCGCATCACTTCTTCATTTGAATAACATTCCCGTGAAAAAATAATTAAATATGTTTAGAATTTATAGGACCGATTAAGTATAAACAACTACCTCATAACAAATCAATAGCCACTTATGTCCCACATAAGAGACATATATCTACCACAAAAACATAAATGAAAAAGATCATATTAACATTGATCAAATTTTACCAAGGCATCCATAAAGACCATCTCAAAATTTTCACATATAGATGTCAATTTTGCAAAATGGGCCAAATGATAAAAACCTCTGTAGTAAAATGGGACAAATGCAAAATATTGTATGGATGCAAATAAATTTCATGAAGCAGATTAATTAGTTCAAGAGATTGACCGACTTGAATTAAAGCAAATTGTAGAAGATTAGCATAAACATGAATCACTATTTGTAACTAATAGCAGAATAGTAAAATTAGACACAAAGTACCACATTAAAAATATCAATGACACAATAACATTAGCCAGAACATATAGCTAATGACATAATAGTAAAATGATAAACAAATGTAACATGTTAGCAACATAAGTGGGACAATAGAACATTGAGAGGAAGTTGCATCTATTTTTTCCAAAGCTCTGAAGAAAGAATGAATACTCATCATGGATTAGTTTATAACTTTATTCAAAGCTCACTTCCTTTTGTTTTTACGTGGCTGACTTGAAAGAAAGCAAAAATTCATTAGTGCATCTTAAGCATAACTTTATAGCAATCAATAACTCTGTGTACATAAAAACATTAGGAAAATTTCATTAGTGCATCAAACAAACATCAAACAAAGAAGACCAACACAAATTAAAAGAGAAGTTAGCATAAATATCAATTCAGTTACTTTCTGCAACATCAAACAGTGGCTGTATTTGTTCCCAAACACCAACAGCTTGCCACACAATTTGAGCCTGGGAACACCCAAAAAATAAATGCCATTCATTCTCAAGTGTTTCCCCACACAAAGGAGCACATTTTGTAGAGTAAATATTCCCGTAATCAAAGATGCAAACATATGTGTTTCAAATAGTAAAATTAATAACATATGCATTTGGAAAGCAAAACAACCTAATCTATAAAAATGTCATAAGCAAAAGGGAATTGATGCGCACTAGTCATTTGATGCGAAAATAGTGAATTCAATGTTTGGATTTGTATGACCCAGTTTAGCTTCAGACATAATACAAATTATAATAAAACCCAAAACAGATAGTGTTATGCAATAGTAAAATCCTTAGAAAATGCTTTCATGAGTCCCTTCAAGTAGTGCATTGGCAACCTGAAATAGAAACAGTTAGTTAACTGTGATGTGGCAACATAGAGTAGAAGGCTATACAGTATAATTATCCATTAGCATTATAGTATAGCAAGCGGCAAGCAAGGAGAGAAATCTTGATGTAGGCTTTAATTCTAGTGCTATTGGAAAGTACTGTTTATAGCAAGCAAGGATAGTATTGATGAATGACCTTCAAAGTCTCTTTCTGCATCTGGTCTTATGAATCTCTGCCTAGAGTCCAAAAATCTAACAATCCAGCTTCCTCACACGATTTTCACAGTAACCTGCTCAAAAGTTGAAACACTGTAATTCATTATCTATTTTGAAGGAAATCACAGGTTTGTCTATTCTATGTCAACACAGAAGAACATAAAGGTAATAGAACGACATGACAAATAAAATAAAGAATATGAATCTGTAATGTAAGCAAATGAGAATTTTAGTTTAATCACATTTGGTATCTTCAATCATTACGTACAAACTCATCAACACTCAATATTATGGATTGCAAAGATGTAATATATTACATTTTTATAGTAATCAATCACCATGTGATGGAATAAATAAACTTGAAGGGAGTAGACTTAAACATTGTATTTGCAACAAATGATAATAGCTCATACTTTCAAACATGATTCTATAATTACAAATAAAAGCTCATACTTTCAACTACTTAGTTGGTTTCAGGAAGTTCTTGAACCATTGGACAGTTGATTTGGGTATCTCATCAGCTGCGAACTCCCCGTTATCCAGTAGTGGACATAATAAATATCCTTTCACATTGCAATCATCTTTGCAATTAGCAAATAAGTAGTTCATTACATATAAAAATGATCATGACTCTAATGCACTTTACAGGTAATAACAACTATTACATACTTGATAGGAGTTGGTAAGTAAATAAATAGCCACCGAAGTATGGAATCCTCTTTTCATCCTTGAGCATCCTAAATGGAGATAAATGGACTATTTGCACCATCAATTTCTGCAAAAACCATGAGAAAGATGAGCACACTAACACCACCCAAATAGTTTTCCGTTCTTCCTCCATCAAAATGAATTGCAATCATAAACAAATCGCTAAATATAAGTTCGTAAAAACGAAATCCTAAACCCTAACATCAAACAAACATAAAACAAATCATAAACAAATCTTAAATCCTTCACAAAATCGCACACCCCAAAGATCAAACAAACACCCATTGTTAGGGTTGATTAAAAATCGCACTTTTGACATCATACTTGGTGGGTTTTTGTTTTTTCGATCTGGTGAGATGAGAAAGATGATGAAATAGAATCAGTGGGAGAGAGTTTTAGGGTTTTTTTGTTTCTGGATTTTGATTTTTTTTTAAGGAAGATGATGATTCAGAGGGAGAGAGTTTTAGGGTTTTCTGGTTTAGAATTTTTTTTGAATTGTCGAGAAAGAAGATGAGATGAGAGAGAGAGAGAGAGAGAGGGGGGTGAGACAAAGATGAAGAGAGAGATGGAAGAGAAGTAGAAAGGGAAGAAGGAAGAAGATGATGTGGGAGGGAGGAAGAAGGGCATAAAAAAAGAGAGATGTGAGTTGTGTGAGAGAGAGACAGAGAGAATGAGTGGGGGGAGGAAAAGCGCGAGAGAGTGAGCTATGAGTTGTGAGGAAAGAGAATTGGGGGAAATGTGTCTTTTTTTGGTTGACCAAAATGTCCCTAATAAATCCAAGTGTCAATGTTGTCAAATGTCCCAATAGGTATTTTCAGAGGTGGTTTATATGTATAAATCTAGTGTAGATATATTTATATATATAAATATAAAAAATTAATAAATAAAAGTGTTTTTTTATTAATGGATGGTTGGAATGTGTAAAATTACATTGGTACCCTCTTTAATTGACAGTGTTTGAATCAAATTTAATTAAAAAATATAGATCAAATAATTGATACTAATTTAATATAAAAAAACTAAGGAAATCCTTAGTATCGTAAGCCAATGCGGCCGCTACCTATATCATTCGTTTTTAAAACCCAAAAAAAAACATTTGGTAACTATCTTTATCCTTATAGTACCAAACTTGAAATGATCATTAAGAATTATTTTTCTATAACAATCGGCCAAAGCACACGGTATCCACGGATGCATGCCCCAAATTAAGTCTAGCAAGATGTCGTGCCTTTGTTTTCATTTCCATAGAAGGCCAAACAAATTAATTATAAAGGTAAAGACACACAACATACGTAACGACTTGAAATGCCATATTTCACATCGTATAACCTCAAAACCAGTATGGCAAATGATCCAAAACCAGGTCAAAACTAATCTCAAAAAAAAAAAAACCAGTCAAAACAGCTTAAGAAGGTGGAATAAAGTGCTTATGACAACCTGGTTGGAAATTTCATCATTATCATAAATGTAAATGTAAAGGATAATAATGACTTGATATCAATGCACAAGATGATTAGAGGTACAATTTAAAGAAATAATTTATATTTTGTTGAAAACTAAAGATGATATTCATTTTGAGGATTTGGATCCTCTACTACCATTTCTCTCATGCTCTCCATTTTGCCCTAACCTGCCATTCATCCATTCACTTTCTCTCTTACTTTTTTTGTTACTTGTGAGTATATGAGCCATTAGATTAGGGGAAGGAGGGGGATCCATTTCCTCATTTTGAGACAACTTTTTTACAAATGCAACACTCATTGTGGGATAAAAGTATTAATTGCAATTTGCAGTTCACGTGTGATAGAGAGCTCAATTAGAATAATTTAGTTATAATACTTTTGTTTTTGGTCAAAAATTTGTATTTATTTAATTAGAATATTCTAGTGGTAGTATTTAAGTTAGTAGGACTTTTTATATGATGTTATTTTAGTTGGGCTTTTAGCCGTTAGCCCTTTTACTTTAGGTTTTTTTCACTAAAAAAACACGGGGATTAGCGAGGGACATATCTGTCGCTAACAGGCCCAATTCCCTCGCTAATGTCCATTTGCGAGGGAATTAGCGAGGGACATATCGATCGCTAATATCCTCCTCGCTAATTTCCTTTAGCGAGGGAAATTGTGTCAGTCGCTAATTAGCTAGGGACTATTCCGTTGCTAATTCCCTCGCTAATCTGACAGCATGCTTCCCAAATCTGACCGGTACGCTTCTCAATCTGGTTGTATTATTATTATTAGTATTATTATTACTGTTGTTATTACTATTGTTATTGTTATTGTTATTATTATTATTGTTAAATTATTATTATTATTATTATTATTATAACCAAACTTTCCAAAGAGAGAGAGAGAGAGAGAGAGAGGAGTGAGAGTGGTGGTGGTGGTGTCATAGAGAGAGAAGGAGAAGAGTAAGGGAGAAAGAGATGTGGTGGTGGTGGTGGTGGTGTCGTAGAGAGAGAAGGAGAAGGAGAATATTAAGGGAGAAAGAGAGTGAGATCTATGTGGTGGTGGTGGTGTCGTAGAAAGAGAAGGAGAAGGAGAATATTAAGGGAGAAAGAGAGTGAGATCTATGTGGTGGTGGTGGTGGTGGTGTCGTAGAGAGAGAAGGAGAAGGAGAAGAGTAAGGGAGAAAGAGAGTGAGATCTATGTGGTGGTGGTGGTGGTGTCGTAGAGAGAGAATGAGAAGGAGAAGAGTAAGGGAGAAAGAGAGTGAGATCTATGTGGTGGTGGTGGTGGTGGTGGTAGTAGTGTAGTGTGGTGGTGGTGTGGAAGAAAGAGAGCTATGTGTTGGTGGTGTGAAAGAAAGAGAGGGTGAAGCTCGTAGGAGAGAGAGTGGAGTGAGAGGGTAACTACTTTGGTGGTGGTGGTGGTGGTGTGGTGGTGGAAGAGAAGAAAAGAGAAGAAGAGAGTGGAAGAGAAGAAGAGAGTAAATGAGAGAGAGTGTGTTTGGTTCGGATTATTATAAAAAAATATGACAGTTTACGACGGATTTAGCGAGGGACTGTCCCTCGCTAATCCTCGTGTTTCCCAAGCCACCTGCCAACGGTCAGAATCCTGCAAAGTGTACTGTCAATGTCAGTCAATTAGCGAGGGACCTGCATATTTCCGTCGCTAAGTGCCTTGAAAATCGTGCATCTCAATTTGAATTTGGCGCCTTGCATTTAGCGACTGACATTCCGTCGCTAATTGTCACATGTTCGTCGCTAATTGCCAATTTTGTGAGGACTCTTTTTCCCTGGCTAATTTTGTCGCTAATTTTTGCTTTTGCGAGGGACTTAATTTTCCCTCGCAAAGTCCCTCGCTAATTGCTTGTTTTTTGTAGTGTTTTTTACCCCCACATTCTTCACACATACCTCCACACAATAGTGAAACCCCAAAACACCGTTGACAAAACGTATTTTTTTTAAAAAAAAATTAAGACCAATCGTATATATGTTCAATGAACATATATACGACCTAAACTTTTGCCATCGTATATATGTTTATGAACGTAAATACGATTGATGTCACTGAAGGCCAATCGTGTATACGCCTTGTGGGGGGTATATACGATGGCCAAAATTACACATCGTATATACACCCCCAAATGGTATATACGATGGTGTATATACGATTTGAGGGATGTATATATGATCCCTATAGTTTTTTTGTTTTTTTAGTCAAATAAAAATTAATTAAATTATTTAAAAAATTAAAATTATATATTTTTAATAAAGATGAATTAGACATGAATAATTTAGTCCTGAAAATAGGTTTAGTGTGTAGTTCGTTAACACGTGTCGATGTTATACGTCGAACGAAATATAATTTAAGCTAAAAAATCGGGTTGAACCCTAGAAGGGACTTCTTTCGGGACTACGGCCTCAAAAGCCAAAATTTCATCGTTTACTATTTTTTATTAATTTTTTAAATTTTCATAGTCTCCAAAAAATCTAAATTTTTTTGACTTATTTTGGTTTTGTTAGATTTTTAGTGGTGTTTTTATAATTTTTTGATTAGTTTTGACTCTTTAACGAATTTTTAGTAGTCTTTTTATAACATTTTTTTAAAAAAAATTAAAACAAATCATTAAAAAAAATAAAAAAGCCGTATATACATTTTGAGTACATATATACGATTGGACATAAAAAATCATCGTATATACATGTATACGAGTGGAGACAAAAATGAGATCGTATATACCTTAAGGTATGTATATACGATTGAGATTTTTGTTTTTAAAAAAAACGTTTTTAAGGATATTTTGGGCAATAATGAAAAACGTGGGGGTAGGAAGGAAGGGGGTGGGAGTATAAAAAAAATAACCCTTTACTTATTAGCCCATTAGTAGTCCTATATATGTAGTCACTTTGAGACGATTTAAGGCAACCAAAATCAATGAAAATATCTTTAATTTATTAGTTATTTTCTCTAATTGTCTTCCTCATTTAATTAGTTTTGTTAGAGTAGCTCTAGCTCTCTAACAATTGGTGCTTTCATTCTTCCACTCAACCCCTCCCATGGCATATCAAAACTTTACTCATCCATTATATTCCTCTCCTACTACTCATAAAGCCTCATTTCATTCCTCCATCTTATTCAACCATTCCATCTCCTTCACCAAATGTGTGCTTCACTCATGGATACACACCACCTCAATCGAACCCATTCAATCTTAAACGTCAAATAAAAATGATAAAGAAAGCAATATTACGAGGAGGTGTCTCAAGTGAGAGTTTGCTATTCAAACACAAGTAGTTCCATATTATGTTTCAAATTCAATTTACTTCTACATCTTTACATGCAATTCCTTCATTAACTTGGATTTGACTTCTGTAGATAGAGAACTGATTTTTGACATGCTAATTCAGCAAAGGGCTCCTCTTGGGTGTGTGGAAGAGTTTGATTTCACGGCAAAAACCTTCTAAAATCTTCAGGTAGGTGGGTAATTGGTTCTAGGCAGAATGTTAATTTGATTGAAGACCTATGCTTTCCAGCGAAGAAGAAGAATGGGAAAACATGGTGGTTTTTTTTACCAAGATAATTAATTATAAATCTAACCACATCAACACTATTTTTATTTTAAAAATTAATTGAAAATACATACATGGAATTGCCACATCATTACTTTAACAGTCACATGGGCTCTTTGAACAGAGTTTAACAGAGTTTGACGAAATTCAACAGAAAAGGGCAATAGTGCCTAAAATTTAAAAGATAAAAGACTTAATTAAGACAAAAGAGATAAATGACTAAATCATTATCTTAAATTAAGTTAAGGGATCCCAAGAACATTTTAGTCAGTCTCTTGTAATCTTTGTTTACATACTCTCTCCAATCCTTTTTATATTATATAAATTAACAAAATTTAAATTGTTGGTAATCAAGTTAGTATAGTGTCAAAGTGTCAGGAATTCCTACATAATCTATCAATTAAACTTCAAAATAAATTTTATCAGAGACAAACTAATCAAGTTGCTCATAGTCTAACTTCGCCTTTTAGGTTATTTGCTAGTTCCACTGTTCTAAATTATATTCCCAACTAGTCAAGTACACGTTAATTACTATGGATTTTGCATAATTAGTTTTACATTGTTTAAACCACTTTTACAATAAAACCCTCACTAAAAATTGAATAATGGGCGACTAATTTGAAAGTTAAGTGAAGGTGACTAAAGACATTTTTGAAATATTAGAGGGAATAAAAAGTCGAGAAAGTTGCTTATATTTTAGAACAAAATAAATGATTTTTTTTGCTAATAATCGAGTCCAGAGGGAGTATTTGGTTTAAAATTTGGACTAGAAACATCAACTTTATTTGATAAGATTTTGCTTATATTATGTAACGAATGAGTGAGTATATTATAAAACAAAGTGAGTATATAGAAATTCATAACCGACCAAATATGCACCGTTAGATTATAGTTGATGATCACTAAATGAAAATATGTGATTTAAGAGGAATGCTAAGATCAGTCGCTTATGCACTATCTCACGGACACTCGCTCTTTTGATAGGCCACGTCATTATTATTTTTAACCCTTTTCCTTGTTACCGTCTCTCAACGTTTCATCATTTGGGGTTTTCGCTTTTAAATTGGTTTAACTCTCTTCGACCCTTTCTTCTTCCTCTAATCTGTTGTGACATTATTTTTGGGTGTTTGTGCCTTTATGTTGAATGTGTTGAGCGGTGAGTTGATTGTTGGGATGTGCGATTGTTTTGTGGTAGTTGATTCGAGACTACGGAGAAGAATTATCAAGTCATTTTGCTTTTGAAAGTAGATTGAAAAATTTCCAGAGAGATTTAGGTGGGTTTAGCATTTTTTTTCAAAGGGAGTAGAGAATTCTTGGTTTTTTGTGAAGGATGACGAAATTCGCATTGACAAACTGTGAAGGAAGATACGATTTATAAACATTAAAATTGTTGAATGTTTATGTATTAGTGAGTGTGATAAGCAAGGATTCATATGTTTAAAAAAGTTAGATGGAGATAGATGATAAGAGAGGGATCCATCTGTATTAAGGAAGATACGATGATGGATATGGAGTTCCGGGTGGGTGGTTGTGGAATATGGAGAGATGATGGTGAGGCTATGTGTGATGGTTGCATGTGTTACCTCTTCTCAATCAAAATTGAGTGATAAGGTTTTTATTAACCACTCAATCAAATATGTTGGTGATTTAAAGTATTGCCTAGGGTTATGGATCTTAAATCACATGTAGACCTCAAATCTCTCAACTCACTCTCATTGATGATGTCAGGTTACTACTCACAAAGCTACTTTTTTAATCTCAACATTTACCTCTCTCTTTTCTCTTTGTCACGTCTCTCAATTCCCTACTTGAAGTTGTTTTTCTCAACATCAACATTTACCTCTTCTCTCTATTACATCTTTCACTCTAGCATCAAATTATCTCAACACCACATCTCCTTGTGACCCTTTCGTTTTCAGAAAAATAAAAGAAAGTTGTTAGAGCATCTTTAATGGGGGAGAGTTATTTGGGTGAACTATACTAACTTTTGTGGGACCAAAGTGCCACATAGGATTTAGTTTACTTCTAGTTGATTTAACTGGTTTTTACTTCAATGGGGCTGTTTATAAGAAACTATAAATGGTCCCACTTATTTAAATTTTTTTATTTGTATCTAATTTTAATTTAATTTTTAATTATGGCCGTTGTGTGTGGTTAATTATGGCCATTTAATTATGTAGCCTAGAAGCTTCTCTCATTTTTTTTTATTTCACACTCTCATTTTCTTTCACTCTCAAACGGAAATCACATTCATCAAATCCCTAATTTTGCTCTCATCAACCACACTCACCAAGCTGTTGCCCCATCACCGTTGCTTACCTTCACCAGCACGATCACCGCCGCTCACCAACACACTCACCGCCGCTGATCTTCTTCTCCACTTCATCCGGCTCATCAGAAACAAAAACATAGCGCTTCATCTTCTCCGGTTCATCACAACTTTCGTCTGCCGTCATCTTGCCGTCACTAAGCGCTCCTTTTGATCTATGCGGATATGCTGGAGATCTATACTTAATCGTTAGATAGAGATTTGATTTCTTTTTCATCCCAAGACTTACATTTTTTTCAATTGTGTTATCTTGATTTTATTTCTTTTCATCCCAAGCTTTAATCGTTATGGATGATTCTGCTTCTATTTTCAATTTTGTTTGCTTTTTTTTTTGTTAATGTGCAATATTTCTCTTTGATTCAATTTTTTTCTCTGCCACGAAAGTCCATGCCAAAAGCGCTTCCATGACCTTCCACCGCCAAACCAAACATCTACTCTTCTGTTTTTCCGATTTTAGAAGCAAGGTGAGAAGAAGGGGGATTTGAGAGATTGGATCAGATGAGAGAGAAGATGAGAAGATGAACTGATGAGAGAGAGGAAGAAGAAGAGGATCCTATGAAAGAAACAAAACTACCTACAAGTAAATCTTGATTTACTTACCCGCAATCAAGTACAGTGGGTGCCCACATGATAGACCTATACAATAGGGTATTTGAGTGTTATTAGTATCATTGAGTGGAGTAATAGTAGACTCTAAAAGTAGGGTACTTGAGTAGTAGTTTGAATGTGTGGCACCTATAGTTAATTTGCCAAAACCTCACTTTTTGTAGTTAGTTTCTTTTGTACTGTGAAATATTTTTCACGCATAACGCGTTTTTAGGGGGGATTCCCGCTTCACATGCACGTAAAAAGCAAATTTTCCCCCCTAAAATAACAGCTTCACTTACTGCTTATATATGTGCGTGATTGTATGATGACTCATTGTTTAAATGAAATGAATTAAGCTTGTTTTTTTTTTTTAAAAATATTAAATGAAAAAATGTGTCCAATGTGGAACGGGTAGGAAATGAGCTCCTTCTGTGGTCGGCCTAAAAAACTCAAAAAATGTAGTTTATTTTTTTGACCAAAGAAAAAAATGTAGGTTTTGAAAAATAACTTTTAAAATCTCAAAATAGTATATATATATATATATAATTACACCAGTTGCGCTTAAGTTATTTTTTTGTAATAAGTTGATCTTTTATATTTTTTTGTATTAACTTAGTCATTTAAGTTAGATACGTATTCACCATTAGTCTTTTTTAGTATTTCCATTAAAAAAAACTTAGTTGACACTAACAGAGCTGACATGTCATTGTTTTTTGCTGACTAATCTTCATCTTAAAGTCCAAAAAAACCCAGAATTTTGTTTTAAAAAAAAACAATTTGAGAAGAACGTAGGTCTTCCTCTTCATCTCGTTCCATGAACCCAAATTTATTTCTTCTTGATCTCAAATACGAACCAAGAACGACCTTGAAAGCTCAAGTCCTTGCCAACTTTGTAGTAGAGATGATTCTTAGCTCCCATGATGAGTCGGTTTGTCTGACATGGAAGCTCCACGTCGATGGTTCATCGAACAGTAAAGGAAGCAGCGTCGGACTCTCAAGAACGATGAGGGGCTCGTGATCGAGGTCCCCTCATCTTTTACGTCCAACAACCATGCCGATTATGAGGCTTGTATTGCTGGCCTCCAATTGGCAAGAGAATTTAATGCAATTCGAGTTGAACTCCTAATTGATTCGTTGTTGGTGGTCTCTTAGATTAAAGAAGCATTCGAGGCAAAAGACCGCATGCTGCAAAGGTACTTAGCCAGAGTGAGGGAATTGTTGGAACTCTTCCACCACACTGAGATCAAACACGTTCCCTATGGTGAGAACAAGAGGGCCGGCACTCTCTCCAAATTAGCTCGTACGGAGGCACTTTTTACTCTTTTTATTATATTTATTTATTATTTATTTTTACATAAGGTTAGTTTTGTTATTTGATAAAATACTTCACTCTTTCCTCTCACTTTGACTCAAACCAAACAACTAACAAATCCTCTCACTTTTCACTATTTTTCTTTCCTCCCACTTTCCTATCCAAACCAAACATAAGGCTAATCTATTTTTTTAATGAGCAGTTTGAAAATTTATTGGGCGGGACGAAAAGTCCAATGAGGAGGTAAAACAGGTTGAAAGTTAACAACTCGAAGTGTGAGACTGTGTATTTTGGGGGGCACGGATCCTCTGCAGTTTTGGCGGGAACTGCAGAGCGCAGTCAGTGTAAATAGAGACATTTTACATCGGTTCGTTTGCAAAACTGATATTAAATATCTCTTACACACATATATTTAACATCGGTTAAGTTGTTCAACCGATGTAAAATGTCTCTATTTACACTAACTACACTCTGCAGTTCCCGCCAAAACTGCAGAGGATCCGTGCCCGTATTTTGGGGCTTTGGCGGTAATTGAGGAAAAATTGAGTTCAACCCACAATTGCTCTAAACAGGTATTTCCTTCGCTCTTCATCTCATTCTTAATCTCTTACATTTATTTTTTTGCTTCTATTTGAAAATCTTTTGTTGTTTGTGTATGTTTCTTTTGCAGCATATTTCATATGTTCACCATGTGTTTGTTCATTTTCCTTACTGGCTTAGTTATATTATAGAGGATTGCCACCATCTCACTTTTTTATAAGAATAACAATGTGTGTGTTTCAGAGCAAAAGTTAGGTTAATCAAATAATCATATTGGTCACTTTTGTTCTTCCCTCAAAAACAATGTTTTTTTTTGTCTTACTCAATTGAAATCATGAAAAATCTCTGCTCAAATATTTGATTATTAGACTATGCATTGATATGTATTTTGAATTTGAATTCACATTGTGCTAATCTTAAAACGATAAATATCCTTTGAAGTTATGTTGTTTGTTTAGGAATTGGTGGAAAGCACAATCGCCTCAATCATGCCTGGTTTGGAAGCTATTCACATGTGACATCTATTAACATCATCTAAACTCAACTGGTGCTTACTTTATTGGTAACATGAAATGTTTGCATGCATTGAAAATTTCAAACATATATACCATTTAACCAATCACTATAAGATCTTTTTTAATTAGCATAGTTGCAAGTTGGGGAGCTTATGTTATGTCACATGACATATTAGCAATAGCATTTGCTCCAAGAGACACACAAAGCTCACCTTCAATTTGCTCTTGAACCAGCAGTTTCTGCGCTGATTGGAGTTCTTGCCTCAATTAGACTCACGATGTCTCATTTCTTGGGGCCAATGTTAGCCGCGATATTATGATTTTTGGTGTTGAGGCAGCTGAGATTGATGCTACATTAGTCACATTTGATTCGTACCAAAATCACTTGGATGATAAAGAGACTATAGATTCTTTCAATTTAGTTGCTTTCCGGTGGAATTTTCTGTTTGGTTGCTTTCTTTAACATTATTTTTTTTACTGCAGAATGAATACCTGTTTGACACCACTAGCCAGAGAGAGAGTAACATCAATTCCATCAAGGGTTAGCAATGAAAGTTTGGAAGGGATTACATCTGATCTGACTTACTACAAGACTCTTCTGGATTATCAGTTAGGGAGTAGGGCAGGTATCACAATCTTCTTGTTGATATGAATGCTTACTTGGAAGGCTTTGCAGCTGCACTAATCTCGATCATCTAGTCTGGATCATGAATGTTGTTCTTCTTGAGGCTGAGATCAATGCACTTGCTTTCATTTCTCCTCACTATTTCTACCTTATGTGTTTAAAAATGATTCTTTTGAGGATCCTGTGAGAACTGGTCCTAGGAGATAATCAATATATTTTAGCATAATATATAAATATTATGATATATTATTTTATATTCTAACACTTCTAAAGAACTTCTCAAGAAAATATCCAAATATGCAAACACATTAACAGTCTTTTATTCTAAAATTTCTCATGTTAGTTCACTGAGAATAATATCTGTTCTAAAATCTGTTAATGTATTAATTGTGACACTGTGGCCAGCAATTTTATAATTATTAATCTCATATGTTCTTTTCATACTTATTTTACTGGCGTTAATCTATAAAAACATGGAGTTTCTGATTCTGTCAAAAAAAAATGTAAAGCCTACACTGATCAACCCATGTGATGGTGAAAAGTGAAAATAATTAATGCACTATTCTCTTTGTCATATCAACTGTGATCTTCTCTGACTGAAACTATCAATGTAGTAGAACCATATTAGTAAGCTAAACCTTCTAGAGTCTACCTATTTCTTCTCTGAAATCCAAACCAAAATGCTCCAATGGTCCCCTCTCACATGTTCACATACATTAGTAATAGAAACTCTTTTTCTTAACTCTTCGATGCCATTTATTCATGATAAAAGCAATGTGAAATTCAAAAACTCTATAAGAAGAGCGTATTTGTTTTCTTCAATTTCAACACAAAAGAACAATGAAGTTATTATATAAACTCTTGTGTGTGTTAAATATCTAATGAAATATTAAATTAAAATAGGAAAGAAAATAAAAAAAAAAACTAAAAATTGAAGTTATTCTCATGTTAGTTCACTGGGAATCAATGTTATTAAACCCTGCCACCGACCGTGACTGGCCTGACAAAGAAAATAAGATTTTTTGATCGGTTCAAGTCCTCTACAAACAAAGCATGAGCCCACTCGAGATTCTAACACCAAGTGTTATCAAGCCAATACCGTGCTCCATAATGCTACCATATTTAAACTTTGCCAACTTAAAAAGACTAGGGAATAAATCCTCAAAGGTCTCGTTACCGCTCACTTGTGTAACCAAAAGAAAATCAAATTCCCTATACCCAACACTGACCTAAGCACAGAAGTAACGATGCCCTGCCACAAAGGTTTACCATCTTTCAAAAGTAATAAATCCCTCCACAATAAAAAATCCTTAGTGCCACCACTATATCTTAGAATGTGGTTTTTAGGCTTAACTCAACTCCACAAAACCAGCTTCTAAGGTGAGGGTTGCCTCCCACTTATAAACCCTTTTTCAGTCCATAGCTTGTGGGGGTGTAATGTGATAGTAAAACCTCTAACATATAACAAGTGTCTTGGGTTCCATAGCTTGCTAAACCAATTCACTGTATGTTATGTTTTATCTGTCTAGAGACCTGCTTCATAAACTGCTATATCTGAGATCCGATGCATTACATCTACGATGTTAACCAGAAATTTCTGTGATTGATTTCTTTCCCAACTTTTGAAATATGTGGGGGATTGTTGTAATTTTATTAATTTAATAGATATTTCAAAAGTGGGAATATACTATATTTATTTTTTGATACTATATTAAAACGATGATAATACATATATATTTAATAGTTTGAATCACACTTTATATCATCAAAGCTTACGTTACTTCCGTTTTGGTTTTATGGTGATAATATATATACAGTTATATATGCTTAGCTTTAATATATATATATATATACGTTATGTTCATTTGATTTTATTTATAATATTAAAGTGATGTAAAGCCATCAGATTTTCAAACGTTCAAGTTTATGTTTTAAGCATATAAAAGTGTTTTTAATTGCTTGTATTTAAACGTATATATTATCAATAGTATTCATTATTTGTTCCGTTTTTCTTATAATTATAATGCATAATTATAAGCATTTCCAAGAGAAACTTTTCTGATATTTGGTTTTATATATATGGAAAACATAATATTGGAATGAAGAGAGATTGGAAGATGCATCGTTTTAAAGCATCCGAAAATTAGCTTTCAATCTTCCAATCAAATAATCCTGCTTCATCTCCGTCCGGCAGAACATCTTCATTCTTGCTAGATTACGATTCCTCTTTCGTTACTTGCGATTGAGAAGGGCCGGGTTGTATCTCGGGAATTTCTACTGTTTGTAGAGCGGATAAATTCTTCGGACAAGTCATCGACGCCCGGTTATTTTTCTTAACGTGTTACTGTGTTTGCATGCGTCATCTCATTGTTGTTCTTTGTGTCAAAGCGCATATTACTACAACTAATTACTATTTGAACAGAATGTTGATGGAGAATTACATTTTAATATATATAGTGATACATATATGATCATGAAAACAAAGTATAGCAATACATAAGAGTATATAAGGTTTTTTGTTTTGTCTCACATGCACACTACTCAGCTCTTTCATATAAGGTCTCTTAATTTCCCGTCTCCTTATCTTTGACTTTTTACTTTCCAATCTTCAGTTAGATGTCTCTTTCATATAAGCTGAATGTCTCTAATCTCTATCATTAATATAGCTATTATTGAAATTAAGTACTCTTTTTTCTATTTTCTATTTTGCTATAAAATCCATAATCTCTCTCTCTCTCTCTCTCTCTCTCTCTCTCTATCCCTTCAATGTATATTAAGAAAAAGATTGTTTCATTTTTCTTGTGTTATATATCTATATTTTAGTGAAATATTAGAATTAATATAGGAAGGAAAGAAAATAAATAAAGTATAAATTAACATGAAAGAGAGTTGTGTTGTGTTGATGGAGAAGGTTAAGGTGGCTAATTGTTGAGTTGTTTTTGAAACTAGCTAGTAAGCCACGTGATAGTGGTAATGCTACCTGATCCTGATGATAGTTGATATATATACCCAGTGTTTGTGTCATAGTCATATATTATCATATAAACTAGTGTAAAAGGAAGTAGTTCGCAGAAACTAAACTAAAATTGGTAAGCAAAGTTGTAGACTACCTATTTTCTTCTCTGAAACTTCTCAATAGCCACACCAAAAATGTTTCCATGGTCCCCTCACATCCTGTTACCGTTGATTCCTTCTGTTGATGATGAGTCTAAAACTCTTTATATACAAGTGTCTTTCGTTTGTTATTATTATTATTGAAAATGACATGTTTTGTAATTTTATCAGATAATTCGTGCTAAACAAGACCTTGATAGCATGTGGCTTGATTTACATGAGTCTAGACGTAATGGTAGACATTTCTTCTGGGGTCGACAGTGGAATGCTCATGGCAGTTGCACTGGTTTGGAACAACTGGCATATTTTCAATTTGCAGTGGCCCAATTCAAAGCACTAGATGTCAAGAAAGCCCTTGAATTGGAGGGTATTAGGCCCACTTCAATCAATCCAAATCCAGTTCAACCAAAAAACAATGATCCAAACACCTTCAAAAGAGATGCCATTGTGGATGCAATACACAAATATCATAGGGTTTATCCTCAATTGCATTGTGTAAAAAAAGGAAACAAAGTATATTTACTTGAAGTCAGACTTTGCACTAGAGCATCAGATCAAGTGAAAAGAGATTGTCCTTGGAAATGGACTGTGAGCTGTTCTAGTGAGGACATTTATTTTAACTTATGATTATATAAATATTATTAGAGATAATATTATGTTTACTTTCAAGTTATTTATTGTCAAGAAAAAAAGTTAATGTTATTATTGGCTTTACAAGCCTATATATTGTAAGTACCTCTTAATCTAATTATCATCATCAATATCTATAATATATATATTTCTCAATGCTGCACTTTTTTCTTATTTAATATGTCTTCCATCAAAAATTACAATATGATAGTCGAATATTCATGATCATCAGGGTCGGCCCTGGGCCAGTGCGGCCTGTGCTAACGCACAGGGCCAGGCCCAAAAACTTTTTTGGGGCCCACAGAAAAGAATAATATGTCTATATATATACAACATTCGACATAGTGTTGATGAATTCGTGCGCAGCTTAGTGGTAAATGATGCGCTCCTTGGCTAAGTTGGCTTGCGTGTCTTGGGATCTATTCTCAGCATCAACATTTTTACATTTTAAATTGTTTTTACAGAATTAAATTTTTTGCAAAATGATGAAGCCAACGTTCGAACCCATAATTGTTTTTACACACAATTTAGTTTTTTTAGTAAAGCATTCAACTTTTTTGGGGTAATATACATGGCTATTTTATTATTATTTTTATATAAATATATACTCTTTTTTCTTGTATAGAAAAATTCAATGCATTAGTTTTTCATGAGTTTAATTTTAGTAAATTCAGTTTTTACATGTATGAAATTTATATATCCTAAAAATTTGAAAATTCTTTAATTGAGACCGAATCAATGGTCATGCATTCAATTGCACACTTTTTGAATAATCCAACTCCAAATAGGGACCCAAATTTTAAATTTTGCATGCGCTCCAAATTGTTTGGGACGCTTGATGATGATCATTAACACAATATAATCTAGCACGCCTCTGTTCATGTTAAAAAGGTTAGGGGTGGTGTTATTGACTTATTGGTGACTCTTGGTTGCACAAGAAAGAAACTTTTAAGGGATGTTATTTCTACATCCATTTTTCTTTTGATATACTAAACCGCGCGCACCAAGTCCAAATTGTTGTTCTTAAGGATGGACTGGTAATATACGAAAACAAATTGTTTAGTTATACATCATCATTCTCCATGCATTTGAAATATTAAGAAAATTTTTATTAATCAAATCAAAGTTGCGCTAATGGTCATTTCTGACCGTCCCCTAAGAGGATTTGAACTCAACACTTTGAGAAAACAATGTTAGCTCTTTCCATTGAGCTAGCACCTCAAGTATAAAATATTAAGATAATTAGTAACACACATTCTTACCAAATTGTAATTATCGGGTTCACTTATAAAAGAATATTTTGACCCTTAGAATTTTAATTTTGCACTTAAACCCTAATTTTGCACCATCCTCACAAGAATTTACACACAATCCCCCATCTTCTCTTGTCGCACCAATCGCAATTACGGAGACACACAAATTCTCTCTTCTCTATTTGCACAACATTGTCTCCATCACACTAGTGATTGCACGCACATCGTTGTTGTTCTCCACAACTCCTCTATCTCTCTCCAGTGCTCCACACAGCTTTTTTCAAGTGAATGAGAGCCAAACTCGTGTCTTGCTCGTCTCTTCCTTTTGGATGCCACCTGTATTGTTTCTTATTCTAATTTTTTAGGCTGGATATCATGTCCTGGCTTCGAACCTTGGACCTCACTGTTGTGTGTGTGAGTTTTTAGTGGTTGTGGCCTCTCCATCTACATACTCAAAAAAAATCTTGAGGAAATAAAGTGATATAAATCTCAATATTAAAGCTCTTCTCTCTCATTTATTGTATTGTAAACTCATTTTTTCTCTTTTTTTATTTTTTGGTACAAACACGCTAGCTTGCCTTCATTTACCCGATTTATACCAAAAACGATAACAAGTTTGCCTTCATTTTTCCAGCACCCTTCTCCTCTTCCTTGTTTTTTTTATTGTTCATCTGACTTCGTTTACATCATGTCTTCAC
This sequence comes from Oxytropis ochrocephala, assembly GCA_020916435.1. Lineage (NCBI taxonomy): Eukaryota > Viridiplantae > Streptophyta > Magnoliopsida > Fabales > Fabaceae > Oxytropis > Oxytropis ochrocephala. Next base: position 12,996,044 of record CM037091.1, read on the forward strand.
AAAATCGTTTTTTGACTCTTATTACGGCACATAACTTTTTCGTACAACCACGTTTATACATTGTTTTAATTGTTACTCCACACCTTATTTTTTTGGTCTGTTATTCTTCATGTCAAAATAATCACTTTTATGCATTTTGTTAATGCATTATATATTCAATCAAAATTGTTGAGAATTAAAGTGTGAGTCTCACATCGGTTAGGAATGAGCTATATGAAGTATATATAAGATAGGGGACCCATATACCTGACGCCTTAAGATACATTACTGGATTTACTCATCATCTGTATAAACCACAACTAAGTATTACTCATAACATTTCATGATTGTAAAACATTTCATGTACTTCTCAAAGTAGTCGGAGTACTCTTTTTCCCTCCCTATATCTTTTTTCCACTGGGTTTTGGCCCTCGGAGGTTTTAATGAGACCCCTAAATATAAGGGGTTGGTGCACTCCTTGTGCGCCCCTTAATAATAATACAATATCAATGCTTATTAAAAAAAAGTATTACTCATAACATGATTAAAAAGCACTACTGAACAATCCACAGTTTAGCCTTTAAAACTCACTGTCCTTGGCTTTGGACAACTCACTGTTCTAGTGAGAACATTTATTTTAACTTATGATGATAAAAATATTATTAGAGATATTATGTTTAATTTCAAGTTATTTAAATTAGTAATGGTGTTATTGGCTTTACTAGTGGAGGTTCCTGACATGAGAATTTTAAGAAAGTTCTGGGAGGGATCTTCAGATGGTGTTGGTGATCTTGTGACTTCTGGCTCGCATGGAACAGCTGCGTCTGTACCAATTGGTCGCTTGTCCAAATCTCAAATGAAGAAATTCAGACAGCAACGACAGTTGGTTGTCGGTTACAATACTTGCCCAAAAGCTAATTCTGCCTCTGAATCCTTTTAATCTGACTTGTTTCTAGCTTGTATATCTAGCTTGAGTATTCTGTTAGCTAGTTGATTATTGTCTAGCCTGTATATTGCATTGTCTTAGGGGCCATATTAGGGTCTCTCTATTATTGTTTTATTTTCTTTAATAGCAAGGGTTTCGGTCTAGTCCTCCCTTCGCTTCTATCTGTCTTCTTCCTTTTCTTTATTTTTAATAAATTCGGGCAATTTGCCTATTTGTAAAAAAGAATGGCTTTAGAAGCCTATATATTTTAATTTGCAAGTACCTCTTAATCTAATTATCATCATCATCATCAATATATATATATATATATATATATATATATATATATATATATATATATATATAATGCTGCACTTTTTTCTTATTTATTATGTGTTCCTTCAAAAATTACAATATGGTAGTCGAATATTCATCAACTATCAAGTATCTAATATCTATTTATACAAACAAATCTAATCTAATCTAATATCTATATATACAAAAACATCACCACTGAACTTTCAAAATTAGCTCTCACCATTAATTGACACATGTACTATACAAGGTTGGAGGGTATTAATGTCATTTTAAGGACCAAACTTTTCACTTTTCCTAACTTTTCACTCTTCCCAACTTTTCACTTTTCCCAATTTCACTTTTCCCAACTCCTTTTATCTTTCTCTTTCCCTCCACCTATAATTCAAATTCAAACTCCCTCACAAAATTATTATCTATCTAATCTAATATCTTCTAATATTTATCTATTTATACTAATAAACAACACTTAAAATTTAAATCTTTTCACACATATCCATACTCAATAAATAATAGAAGGAAAAATATTTTTGTCAATAAAAAATTATAAAATTTGAAAACTACTATAAAAAAATTAGTGACAAATATTTGTTCCATATTTTTTTAAGACTACTATAAACCTACTATATAAAACACACAGGATTAATGTTTGTCATTGATAAACCTACTATTTAAAAAACAACAAGGCTTCCGTCAAAACAAAAACAAGAAGGCTTAATGACTATTTAAAATAAATATTTCTTATTGATAATCTACTATCTATATTTTACTATCTGCTATAATCTACTAATCAACTAAAATAATCAATTGAAACTATGACATAACTGCAATGATATATAAGAAACACATGATAACCTTACTGATATATAAAAAAATACATGATTAATATTTCTCAAAGAAAATTATAACTTTTGAAGACTACTATAAACCTACTATCTAAAAAACAAGAATATTTAATGAGAATTTAAACTACTTATTAATATTTAAAACAAATATTTCTTATTGATAATTTACTATCTCTCTTTTACTATCTACTATAATCTACTAATCAACTAAAATAACCAATTGAAACTACGAGATAACAACACTGATATATAAAAAAACACGGGATAACCGCATTGATATATAAAAAAAACACAGGATTAATATTTGTCATTGATAATTAATGTTTTTGAATACTACTACAAACCTACTATCTAAAAACAACAATAAGACTTAATTATTATTTAAACTACTGATTAATATTTAAAACAAATATTTCTTATTGATAATCTATTATCTATCTTTTACTATCTACTATAATCTACTAATCAACTAAAATAATCAAATTAAACTACGAGATAACTGCACTGTTATATAAAAAACACGGGATAACTGCACTGATATATATAAAAACACAGGATTAATATTTGCCTTTGTTAATTATAAGGTTTGAAGACTACTATCAACCTACTATCTAAAAAAACAAGAAGACTTAATGACTATTTAAACTACTGATTAATATTTAAAACACACGTGACAAATATTTGTCACTAATACCTAAAAAAGGAAAAATAATTGTCACTGATATATAAAAAATACGGGATAAATATTTTTTATTGATAATCTACTATCTATTATAATATACTAATCAACTAAAATAATCAATTGAAACTATGAGATAACTGCACTGATTTATAAAAAAACACGAGATACCTTCACTGATATATAAAAATACGAGATAACTGCAATGATGCACTAATATATAAAAAACACGGGATAACAACACTGATATATAAAAAAACACGGGATAAATGCACAGATTATTTTTAAATGATACTTTTACATTTTTAGATTTTAATATTTATCTATTTTTTATTTGAGACTCCTTTTTTATCTCCTTAAATTTGTCTTTATTTTCAAGGAGTAATATTCATACTATTTAAATTCTGTCTAAGTTCATTCATAAAAAGAATACGTCAGCACCGTGCGTATGCACGAGTATCCTACTAGTAACTTATAAAATTACAATTTTAGACATATTACTTTTTTGACACATCACCACTTTAATTTTATTTATCATTTTTTAATTCTACTTTCTCTTCCTTTCTCACTCACTCTCTTTCAATCTCACATTTCCCAATATTTCTAACTTCTTACACATCTATTATTAGTATTTACACCCTTTATTTAAAAATATTTCTTTTCCCAATTTTTTTTAATCCACTATATAATCTAATATAATTAAATTAATATTAAATAATCTATAATTTACTTCTATTTACTATCTAACTTAATATCTATTTATCTATTTATCAATTTACTCCTATTTCAAATTTCTTCTTCGAATGCACTTTCTTCTCACTCCCATTTTTTTAACTTTCCCCTCTCTTTTTTCAAATTTCGAAATTCAAATCAAATCAAATCTACTAATAAATTAAAATAATCAATCTAAACTACGAGATAACTGCACTAATGTATAAAAACACGGGATAACTTCACTGATATATAAAAAAACACGATATTAATATGGAGAAAGAAAAGAAAACTTAATGACTATTTCAACTACTGATTAGTTAATATCTATTTATACAAACAAACAACTTACAAAATTACAATTTTAGACATCTTACTTTTTTGACACATCACCACTTTAATTTTATTTATCATTTTTTAATTCTACTTTCTCTTCCTTTCTCACTCACTCTCTTTCAATCTCACATTTCTCAATATTTCTAAATTGTTACACATCTATTATTAGTGGCCCCCACATCCTTTATTTAAAAATATTTATTTTCCCAATTTTTTTAATCCACTATATATAATCTAATATAATTAAATTAATATTAAATAATCTACAATTTACTCCTATTTACTATCTAACTTAATATCTATTTATATATTTATCAATTTACTCCTATTTTCAAATTTTTTCTCCCAATGCACTTTCTGTTCACTCCCATTTTTTTAACTTTCCCCTCTTTTTTTTTCAAATTTCGAAATTCAAATCAAATCAAATCTACTAATAAACTAAAATAATCAATCTAAACTACGAGATAACTGCACTAATGTATAAAAACGCGGGATAACTTCACTAATATATAAAAAAACACGATATTAATATGGAGAAAGAAAGGAAAACTTAATGACTATTTCAACTACTGATTAATATTTAAAACACGGGATAACTGTACTGATATATAAAAACACGGGATAACTATGCTGATATATAAAAAAACACGGGATAATTGCACTGATATATTTGATAATATATTATCTATCTTTTACTATCTACAATAATGTACTAATCAACTAAAATATCCAATTGAAACTATGAGATAACTGCACTGATATATAAAAATACGGGATAACTGTAGTGATATATAAAAATATATAGGATTAATATTTGTCATTGGTAATTTACTATCTAACTTTTGTTATTTACTATAATCTACTAATCAACTAAAATAATCAATTGAAATTACAAGCTAACTGCACTGATATTTAAAAAACACGGGATAACTGCAGTGAAAATTATAATTTTTTAAGACTACTATAAACCTACTACGTAAAAAAAACAAGAAGGCTTAATGGTTATTTAAACTACTAATTAATATAAAACAAATATCTATTATTGATAATTTACTATCTAATTTTTACTATCTACTAATCAACTAAAATAATCAATTGAAACTACGAGATAATCGCATCGATATATAAGAAAACACGGGTAAATCTATGTTGATATATGAAAAAACACGAGATTAATATTTGCCATTGATAATCATAATTTTTTTAAGGCTTAATGACTATTTAAACTGATTAATGTTTAAAACACACGTGACAAGTATTTGTCACTGATATATAAAAAAACACGAAATAAATATTTCTTATGGATAATCTACTATCTATCTTTTACTATCTACTATAATCTACTAATCAACTCAAATAATCAATTGAAATTATGAGATAGTGCATTGATACATAAAAAGCAAACACACTGGATATATAAGAAAACATTGGATAATCTGCATTGATATAAAAAATACACGAGAATAATATTTTTCATTGATAATTATAATTTTTTAAGGCTTAATCACTATTTAAACTAATTAATATTTTGTTGTAAAAAAAAATTAATATTTAAAACACACGTGACAAATATTTATCACTAACACCTAAAAAGAACAAATATTTGTCACTGGTATATAAAAAACACGAAATAAATATTTCATATTGATAATCTATTATCTATCTTTTACTATCTACTATAATTTACTAATTAACTCAATAATCAATTGAAACTATGAGATGACTGCATTGATAGATAAAAAACAAACACGGGATAATCTATCGATATATAAAAACAAACACGGATAAGCTGTATTGATATATAAAAATACACGGGATTAATATTTGTCATTGATAAGTATAATTTTTTAAGGCTTAATGACTATTTAAATTGATTAATATTTAAAACACACGTGACAAATATTTGTCACTAATACCTAAAAGGCACAAATAATTGTCATTGATATATAAAAAATACTGAAATAAATATTTATTATTGATAATATACTATCTATCTTTTACTATCTACTATAATCTACTAATTTTTATTATCAACTATATATCTTTTATTTTTGTCAAAAAAAAAACTATGTCATAAATAAACTATAACTTTATACAAAACAACCACTACCAAAATTATCAATTTATCCTTATTTGAAACTCACTTTTTGAGGACAAATATGTCATTTCTAATTTTTCTATTTCACTTTTTATTTTTTGTGGGTCCCACTTTCTCACATCATCTCTTAACTATCTAATCTCATATTTAAAACTCACTTTTTTCTTTCATCTTCAACTATCAACTATGGACTATATAACTTTAATCAATCTATAATCTTTTTAATCAAAATAGCCACTACTAATATCTCTAATTTTCTTTCTCCTATTTAACATTAATAATCAATCAACTATATCTTTAATCAACTATCAACTATATTTTTAATTAAAACAACCACTACAAACAATACTAAATTACTCTTATCTAAAACCAATTTTTTGAGAACAAAGATGTCAATTCCCAAATATTTAATCTCACTTTTTTATATTTTGTGGGTCTCACATTCTCACATCATCTTTTAAATTTTTTATCTCACACTTAAAACACATTTTTCTATTTCCTCTCTCACTCTCATCTTTCTCAATTTTCTCTCTATCTCTCTCCCCTCTATTCCCCCTCTCACTCACTTCAAATTTCTAATTTTATTATTCTACTTTTGTCCAAAACGTTGGTGCCACAACCAACTATCACTATCAGTAACTGTAGCAAAACATCTATCATCAACAATGTCAATGGTGGCTTGAAGGTTCTATTCTTACTCAGTGGTGCCTTCAAACATCTTCATCAAACATCTTCATGCAACAATCCTCCATTATCATTCTATATCCCTTCTCAAACAATTGACCAATACTAATCAAATTACTCTTCATGTCAGGAACATATAACACATCATTTATGTAACACTCCTTCCCATCCTTTCTCCTAATCATAATTCTTCCCATTCCCTCAGCACGTACACTCCTATTGTCTGTAAAGCTAATCCCCTTCTTTTAATTGATTCATCAAGATTAATAAACCATTTTCTATTTCCAGTCATGTGGTTAGAGCACCCCGTATCTAAATACCACATTTCATCTATATCATCCTCATTTTTCGTGGTTCAGCAAGTGTTTGACAAGTTAAATCACCATCATCACTATCTATATGTTCAATTTCAGCCATTAACAATTGAGTATCAGAGTCAGTTTCACCATCAGAATCACTATCCTTATCATTTGCACTAGCATATTGAGTCTTATCAGTCTTTGGTTTAGATTTCTTACCAGAATTGTTTGCTGAAGGGCACTCATCTGCAAAATGTCCCCAGCCATCACAATTGAAGCATTGAATCTCCTTCTTGTTGAATCGTTTCACTTCTGATTTGCCTCCCTTCTTCTTGCCTTTGTTCTCACTTGCACCTTGCTGATTCGAGCTTTCAACATCTGTTTTCTCATATTTGTTCTTCCAATTCCCTTTCCCTTTCTTCTTATTGAATCGTGCTTGCAATGCTTCACCAGCATTGTTCTCTTTATCCTTCTCGCCTAATCTTTCATTAAGCCTTGCTTCATTTGCTATCCTTGTAATTCTTCAATCTCCATCGTCTCTAAGTTCTTCGATTGCTCAATAGCATTCACCAGATTATCAAACTTAGGAGTTAGGGTTCGAAGAACCTTCTCGATTTTCATCTGATCGGAGACCGTCTCACCATTGGTACGCATTTGATTAGTCAACAACGTTAATTTCTTGAAGTAATCCGCAATTGACTCCTTCTCTCCCATTTGAAGCACTTCATATTGTCTCCGGAGTGTTTGTAACTTCACCTTCTTCAATTTCGCATCACTGGAGTACGCGATTGCGAGAGCATCCCATGCCTCCTTCGTCATCTCGTACTGCGCAATTTTCTCAAAAGCGTCAGCATCCACGCACTGATGAATTAGGAACAGGGCTTTACTGTCTTTCTTCTGTTGATCACGAAGTTGATCGCCTGCATTAGCCACTACGCCATTGTGAATGATCTCAAGCACGTCTTGATACCAAAATACGACCTTCATCTGAATGATCCACCTATCGCAGTTAGTTCCGTTGAGAATAGGAAGCTTTGCCGGGAACTGGCCATTATTCCCACAGGTATTCGCCAACACCGCCACGAAACACTGTATGGACCGTCGTGAATCTAGCTCTGGATGCCAATTGTTGGAACAATGGCACTGTCACACACTCACTCACACTTTCAGAGAGAGAGAATAGAGAGAAACTGATCTAACAGAAAAACGATTTCTGTTATTCTGTTATAGATTGATATGAGAGTCAACTTACATAGAGTATTAAAACAATGACTATTACACATGTGTACACATTATTGACTTTCTATATAAGAGTTGACCTTCTATTATGACTATGTAAGGCTGAATTACAAGTTTATTTAACATAATATACCTAACGCCTTAAGATTTTGGGTGGAGATGTGGTGTCCAAGTCTCCATGTTGGTCCACTTCATTTGATAGCTCAGTGTTGCTCCTGGTGCTCCAAAAGACTCCCCAACAAGTGGTATCAGAGCCATGGTCCGACTTGGTGAGGGAGCGGAAGTGAGATCCTTGATTGGATCAAGGCTAGCGATGTGGGTGACTCACACTTGTGGGAGAGTGTGTTGAGAATTCAAGTGTGAGTGGAGTGGTTAGTCTCACATCAGCTAAGAATGAGCTAAATGAATAATAAAAAAAAAAGAGGACTCATACACCTAACAAAAATAGTAATGCATTTTCAAATATAATAAAAAGAAGGATCATTATTGTCATACTTTCTAATGATTCTGTTTCCGCACATGTTTTCCCAGAAAGTCTTGCAATAACTTTTCAAATAAATAAATTTATTCACTATTTTAAGTTGAAGTTATTATAGAAATCTTCATTTATTTGGATAAAAATGATATGCAATTATTTTTCATTAAAATTAACAAACATGCTTTAATAATATTAATTAACAAATTATTTTTGAAAATATTAAAACCAGAGAACCCTCGCTCTCACAATCAAATTCCTAGACGGCTACAAGCTCAATGGCTCTGTGAGTTTCTTACAAATGCAACGAAATTTGAGTCTACTTTACTTAAGTTGTCTGATTTATATTCACAGCATCTCATTTTCCAGTCAGCCCTGTTACAATTGCAAAAGAAGATGGAGAAACCCACAAGTGTGATATATGAAAAGGTTCGAAACTACATACCTAATGATCTTTTGGTCCCCATATTTTCAAAACTACCTATTAAATCTTTGAACCGATTTGGTTGTGTGAGAAAATCATGGGCTCTCTTACTTAAAAATCCTCACTTCATGAGCATCTTTCGTAATAGATTCATATCTAATCATGATTCCTACTACAATTATACATCTCTCTTCCTTTATCAGTTTCAAGAGGATTTTTCTTGGGGTGCATTTGCTTTCTGGTGACAGGCTTGAGAATAGGGTCATACTAGACATCCCAAACCCACTTAAAGAGGAAAACTCTTTTTATTTTATTTTGGAATCTGGTAGTATTAATGGAACTCTTCTCCTTTACTACATATTTAATTATATATTGTGGAACCCAACGACGGAGGAGTTCAAGGTCATTCCTCACAGCCCTAATGAGGATCAATCACAAAGGTATCGTCCTATTGCTCTTCATGGATTTGGTTATGACTATATTGGAAATGACTATAAGTTGATTAGGTATCTATATTTGTTTGAATCAAATGACATTCCACCTTTCGAACCCTTATGGGAGATATATAGCCTAAGAAGTAATTCTTGGAGAAAACTTGACATCGATATTCCTCATTGTAATAACCTTGCAGGGGAGCGACTATACATGGATGGCATGTGTCATTGGTTGGGCTTTAGAGATAATAATGAACATTGGTTGGTGTCATTCAACTTAGGCAATGAAACGTTCTGTACAACACATATACCCTTCGACATAGATTTTTTTGACTACCCACTCTTCGACGTAGATCATAATTCTTATTTTGTGTCAAGATACTTGGTGGAGCTAAATGGATCCATTTCTTTGATCTCATGGTATGCTGATAAAACTAATTTTCACATATCAATTTTGGGTGAACTTGGTGTGGAAGAATCATGGACCAAACTCTTTATTGTTAGGCCCTTGCCTCGTATCAACCGCCTTATCGGAGCAGGGAACAAGGGCAACATATTCTTCATTCAAGAAGATGGTGAAATAGTTGTGTTTAATTTAAGTACTCAGATGATTGTGGAGCTTGGTATTAAAGGAAACCCTGAATATAGTATAATTTATACAATAAATTATAAGGAAAGTCTTCTTCCAATTGGAGGAATAATTCCTTAGTTTTTTTTTCTTTATTTCATCTAGAGGTTTGTAAATGTGATTATTGTTATCAACTGCTTGCTAAACATCCTCATTGTTAGGGTACTCAATCTGAATTGCTAGTGGTTGATTATGACTGGATTGTTAGCATTTCCATCATTAACATCTTGAGCAAGATACTCGATTTGAATGAATACAACCTCGTGATACGTGGTCATCTCAAAAAGAGCAGAAGTCTTATAGAATCATTGTGGCAGTGGTGTTGGTCTTTAAGAATGGTTGCTCAGCCCTATTAACATGAAGAGTAGCTTTGAAGGTAGAAGCAGAAATTGTTTCCAAAATGATTGTTGTAGGAAGTCGATGCTGATAGTTATTGTAAAAACTTTTTGAAGATTTTGATGATCTTCTGTTTAAAGAAAAAATAAATGATCAAATTAATAGTGAAGTGATATATGTAAAATAACAAAATAAATAGCAAATAAGTAAGGTTAACTCACAACTTTGAATTGTTTATCACAATGACTATGCATCATTTCCATCATCCAAACCATCTACAGAGCAACTAGCTTAATTGATGCGTGCGGGTAAGATAAACAGATATTTCAACCCACTAACAAATGGAAATAGAGGCGAATGTAATGGTATTGTACCCGCATATTTACTCACACTTTGCTAGTAAACTAGTAAAATCACTAAATACACAATTACTTAAATACAAAATTTCCTACATTTCCTCGTATCAAATAAACCCAAACCTACTACTTTCCTCCATTGTATTGATTTTGATTGTTATTCACTAGTCACTACTATAAAAACTGGAAAAGAATTGGACCTTTTAATTAGTTGCACAATTTTTTTAAGGGTTTTAATTTTTGTACCCCCTCCCTTGGACCCTATACCCCCCTTTTGTCCCAAACTTCCAATTTTGTCCCTACTAAAAAACAAAAAACGTTACTATTTTTGTTTTTTCCGGAAACATCCCTTTGAGATAAATCCGGAGTCAAAAAATTGACTACGGATTTATCTATTGAGGATAAATCCGGAGTTAAAAATTTGACTACGGATTTATCTCTTGAGGATAAATCCGGAGTTAAAAAAATTGACTACGGATTTATCTCTTGAGGATAAATCCGGAGTTAAAAATTTGACTACGGATTTATCACCAAGAGATAAATCCGGAAATAAACTTCACCTTTATGGATTTATCTCTGAGGATAAATCTAGAGTCAAAAAATTGACTACGGATTTATCATCAAGAGATAAATCCGGAGTCAAAAAATTGACCTAATACTTTTCTTGAAAAAGTGAAAATTAATGGGGTATTTTGGTATTAAATTGGTTTATGGGGGTATGGAGGCCAATGTGGGGGGTACCAAAATTAAAACCCTTTTTTTAAAGGCAAACATCCTACTTCTATAATACACTATCGACTTTAATTTGTCATTTTGGTGGGAAAATCTTTTTCAACCATTTACCTATATACCCCTAATTTTGTATCCCACAGTTTACCAATATACCCCCACTCTATATTTTTGGACCAACATAACCTCACTCTATATTTGTGCCCCACCATTTACCAATATACCCCTCATTTTGTACTCCACTGTTTACCAATATACCCCCACTATATATTGTTGGACCGACATACCCCTGACAAATTTTTTTTTCTCCAACACTCTTTTTTTTATTATCAAAATGTACCCCTCATTTTGTACCCCACTGTTTACCAATATACCCCCACTCTATCCGAGAACTATTAATACACAATCCTTGACTTCCCCACTTTTGGTGGGAAAATTTTATTCCCACCATTTACCAATATACCCCTCATTTTGTACCCCACTGTTTACCAATATACCCCCACTCTATATTTTTGGACCGACATTGTTGCCTCATCCCACCAAGGGCTATTGTTGCCTCTTCGTCTTATATATCTGTGTTGCGTATTTTTATACCCCCTTATAAAATGTTGATGTTTTTTCGAAACTATATCTGTAGGCCTGTTAATCACCTCCCCGTGCATCGCACGGGTAATCGTCCTAGTAATATATTATGTTAAAAGCCGAGTTAACCCATGCACATATAAATAATCCAACTCCATAAAGGAGGAAAGAACCAAAAACCAAAACCAGCTATCTCTTGAAGATGTAATCAATAGGGTCTAAGAACCACTCATAGAAGTGAATACAATGGCAATTTTGCAATTAAGATAAAAAAATTCGACACGGACCTTTTTAAGTTGGACACAACTTATCTGACTTAAAATTGTTTTGATTTATAATCTTTTAAGTCGGTAAGCTATTACACCCGACATAAAAGGTTCTTTAAAATAATAAAACCCTAACCACTGTCTTTGCTGCTTCATTTGTTCCTCTTGTACAACTTCATCGTTCTCATTTTGCCCTTCCCTACTATGTCATGTGTGTCCCGCGACTCTCACCGTGTGGGCTTTTCGCCGAGCTTCCAATCTCCTTGGAGACTATGATGTTAGAATAAGAGGAAGAAATTCCATTTTTGTTGTTTTTTATGGAGATTATTTTGTTATAAAAGAATTAAGAAATTATATGGTTTTTAATGTGTAAGAAATTCTAAGAAGAGTACGAAATTCTATATAATTTTTTATAAGAATAGTAAGAAATTATATAGTTTTTATTGTCAAAAGAATAGAAAGAAATTCTATATAAGTTTTTTAACAAATGCTTCTGTATACAAATATTTATTATATCCATGAATATTAATTTGCAAAAACCCACGGATACTGGAATATTTGCTATATACCTGCTTAGAAAAGTTATGATTTAAGAGAAATTACAAAATTTAATATTGTAGTAATAAAAAATATTATTTAAATTTATTTAAATAGGTCGGTCTGATAGGCTTAAAGGTTTTTTAATGGCTTGTAGCCTAGCCTTTTTAACTAAAAAAGCTTTAATAAAAACCTTGGTCTGACTTAGGCTGGGGCGCCGTAGGTCCTGCCAGTCGCCTAGCCTACTACAAACCCTAATTATCGATCACTTTAATTCATTCATCTCCAGTTGAATAACTTTGTATCAATATACTAGTATCTGCGATGGTTGGTCCGAGCGGTAACTGGAATCATATCTCACATCAAGGTTTTGGGTTCGAGTCTTGGGTGTGATAAAAACTATGTTCGAAGTGGAGACAACACGGACCGGGAAGGGCAGATACACTTGACTAGCCAAATTCTCCAAAGTAGATTAGTCAAAAGACAAAATCGGGTGAAACCAAAAAATCTTAGTACTTTAAAATTTTAATTAAATAATCACTAGTTAGTATAACCAAAAAAATATCTTAGTACTTTAAAATTTTAATTAAATACTATCACTAGTTAGGAAGAGTAGAAACGTAAAAAAAATATCTTAGTACTTTAAAATTTTAATTAAATACTATGACTAGTTAGGAAGAGTAGAAACGTAAAATCCTATTCCTCTCTCGTTCTCTCTCTGACTTTTTTTTTAAAATCTCTAGTTAACTGTCTCTATACTTTTTTGATATATAAGCTTACTTAAGGTCTCTATCATTATTATAGCTATTCTTGAAATTAATTATTCTCTATTCTATAAAAAGTAATTTTTTTGACAACGATTTTTTATAAAAAGTTGAATTTCCAATATCAATATACTACTAGTAGTAGTACTATGAATGAACGAGTTGTGTAGTGTTGATGAAGAAAGTTAATTGTGAATATATTGATAAAGTTAACTTTTTGAAAATAGAAAGAAAAATAAAAACTTTTTGAAAATAGAAACCGCGTGGAATGCGACTCTTTCTATATTATATTATGTCGGTTGAAGTTCACACCTGCCCAAATGCCAATATTGATAATTGGTAATTCATAATATATTTGTTAGTAATATGAATATTCATGTAAAAAAGTAATCGTTGTATTAAACTTAGTTAGAGTTTTGATCAAATAAAAAAAAACTTAGTTAGAGCTTCTACATTCATCTAATGACCTGAATTTGATTAGAAATTTCATAAATGTCCACAAAAGAAAAAAATAGTTAGCATTTAACTTTTATTTATCAACTTGTGAATTTATTTAACTTTTATATATTATTGCCCACATATATATGTCTATATATTAATCAGTTTATGCTTGAAGGCTTCTAATCAACCCATGTGATAATATCAATAATGATTGATGAAAAGTGAATGGTTAGCTAAGATAGTAGCTAAGCCGGTGTTACAAAGGAGTCCCTAGACCTTTGTTACTACTAAAATATCTCTAAATAGCGGCTGATTTTAACGATCAATATAGAGATTGAAACCACAAATCGATTGCTAAATTGGTCGCTATACATTAGCAACGAGTGATATAGCAAATTTCCAAAACCAATCGTTAACTATTTTAGCAACTAATTTAGCCATCAATTTAGGGATGGATTTGAATTTCGGATGGTAAATCGGTCGTTAACTTATTTAGCAACTGATATAGCGACTGTTTTTGTGGTCTCTAAATCGGTTGTTATCTAGAGATTTTTAGTAGTGCTATGGTTTGGTGGTGACGGTGGCGCCTTCTCCCTTTCTCCTCTAGGCTTCTTGTGTCGCTCTCAACATGTTACCTGCTCTCAAGCCAGTCTTCTACACTGCATCGAATTCCAACCACACCCACTGTTTTGTTGCCCTCCAAGTGTTCCAATCTTCTCCCTCACGCCCTCCACCCCACCCACCAAACTCGTTTTCATGTCTCACTGCTGATTTTGTTACGGTTCGTCTTCCCTCATAAATTCCAAACCCTCCTAACCCTCTAGATCTACACTCACAAATGTTTCAAACACCCTTTCCATTGTGCCTTAGCTATGACCATTCGTATCTGACTTCGCTTCTCTACCTCTTCCAGTCCCCAGGAATTATGGTACCCTCTAGCCTTCAACTTGTTCGCACCCCGTCTTCTCAGGCCTTCAGTTTCAGGAAGATTTTAGACTTTCTGCCTTTCCTACTGCACCAACTTCATGGGTCTTTCATTTATTTTCTATGGTGCCTTAGCTTTGCTCAGGTGGATCTTGTTTTTGGTTGTGGGTTGATTATGCTTCTAGTGCTTTGTCCGGCGATGAAGACATTGAGGGTTGTTTGTTGTGTTGTGCACTGCTTGGCTGGTCTAGTTAGCATTTGAGCTTGTTTATGTTTTAATTAAGTTTGTTCTTTAGGATCTTGGTTATTTCAGGTGCTATTAAACTTCATTATAATTTTTTGGTACATGCAGCTTTAATCAATGACCATTCAATTCGACCTCGACTAATGATCGAGTGTGTCTTGACCAAGTCAATTTTATTAACACTGGTTTGAACTTTGAATCAAGGGAGAGACGCAACGTGGTGATTTCTTGGATTTGAATGAACACTTTCACCACTTATTGCAAAAAGCACTATATACCTTTGTTGTACAAAAGCCCTATGGGACGATCAGAAGCTCAATTTTTCTATAGGAGATGACTACAGAATGTCAATTTTGCTCAAGGAGAATCATTTGATTTACGGTTAGAAATTGGCAGTAAAAAGGGGTAGAAATGTTAATTCACAAACTCATTACCCTTTTCACTTGTTTTCTTTCCAAAACTGGGGTGATTAGAAATGTAGGAACCACTAGTATTCTTTCATTTTCTTGCCTATTTTAATGTGAACCAAAGGGGGAAAACCTTTTGGGATATTGAGATTTCTCTTCCATTCTTTCATTTCATCTTGTTTTCACATGTTCCAAACACAACACACGAAGGATTTTTGATCTTATCTGCTTGATTTTAAAACATCTATCAATAAGCAAAATAAAAACTGATACAAAATACCTCCCATGAATATATTATTATGAAATTTCTCAATACTTTACTAATAGAACACATGTTTCACTTGATTCAAATATTTACAAATGTCAAATGATATATCACCAACAAAAAAATAGATATCTTGTCAAAAAAAATAGATATCATTCTTCAAATCGCAAAAGCTTAAATCAACAAGAAAATCCGTTCTTCGATAGCAACAAAGTAAAAAGGGGAGTGTCTTGATCAGCTCCTTCCTGAAATTAGTGTTAAGGTTGTGTAAATAGGGTTTCCCACCAAATTGTTCACAATTGTAAAATGTACAAACGATACATACCTGAACAATATGTTGGAAACAGTCACATGATCCCCCAATTTACCAGAAATACCATTTTCTCTTGAATTGCACAAGCATCCTTTCCTCTGAGAATTATCATCACTACGCAGTCCTTCTTTGCTTAAATTTTCACAATTGAGTCCCAATAAATAACAACAGCAGCAAGCTCCCTGCTCTGGATGAACTTTTGATTTATCTGGCCAATTTTCAACACCCAAAAGGACATATTCTGTAACCAAGGACTATTTTTTGGAGTTCTGTGATTTTGGAGCTACAAAACATCATTTGAGCGAAAATAAAGGATGCACAGAAAAGCTCAATAACAAGAATTAATATGGATTATCTTGTAGAAGAAGAAGAACCAAAATAGACAACAAAGTTAAAATTTCCATTATAAAATTCCCATTACTTACATAAAACTAGATCAGTATCCTTACATATAACATTTTGAAATCATAAACTAACTACACTTAATTTTTCACTACACTTGTTTAGAAACTATAGTGCCTTTACATGATTTTTCTAAGCACTAACTGAAAGCAAGAAAAACGACAATAAATTTTTCACTACTCTTATTTAAAAACTATAGTGCCTTTACATGATTTTTCTAAGCACTAACTGACAGCAAGAAAAATGAAAAAATGCAACAGCTAACCAGGCTAAAGGGTACAAAATCAGGAAGGCTTTCCAACATAGAAAGCATACCCCATCATCATCTTTAGGATGATGGGGAAGGTCCAGATCATCAGCAGAGCAAAAGAAGGAGAACCAGCCTCTGAAGTATAGGAGGAAGGCTTGCCACCATTGCCATAGGAGAAGTAGCCTCTGAAGTGAAAGATTGGGGGTTGCTACCTCTGAAGGATTGGGAGATTTTGAATAGAAATGAATGATCACTTACTTGGGAAGAAAGTTAAAGCATGTGAGTGTATATATACTAATGTGTGCAACCGTACAAAGCATGGGACTAATTATGCACAGGGTATTAATATTTTCTATTATTTAAAAAAATTAAAATTGAAAAAGATATTAAGAAATATACATGTGTGTGTGTGTTAGTTTGTTGTCATTTTCAAACAACCTATAAGGTTATAGTACATTGACAATCAATTGGGCGCAAACATAGTATTAAGGTTGCTTTGAATGACAATCAATTGATAGCCTTCATGCACAAAAGTGAATTGCATATTTACATTTTAGAATACCATGTACATCAAGCTCTTCAGCATGGATGGAAGGACACAACCCCCGTTTTTCTTTTAATTATGCTCAAAACCAACACAGAAAAGTAGATTATTTTCAGCAACATAAAAAAAATTGCTACTACATTGGATAGATGACAAACTGGATTCGACACATAGGATGGGCATCAAGGCAACAGCCTTAGGGTCCCACCCAGGCCATTGCTAAATTTACTAATACTACAGAGGCCAAATTAGCTAACTATTTTATGTATATAACCTAACTAAAAAAAATTATTGAAAACTGCAATATGCAAAAACCAACTGCATGTTAATATGTCATTCTAGTATACAATTAGCTTTCGAGGTCCAAAATGCAAAATGAAGATGGAAGTTTAAGGCTAAGTTTTTGGATTAGATTTGTATCTTTTATATGCACTAATTAATTAACACAATGTTATATATATTCTTGCTTTTATACACAATTTGAATAATTTTTATAATAGGGAACAACTTACATTTTTCTATTTAAATCCAAAAAAATTAAAACATTAGATGAAGAAGGCTTTTATTTATTTCTATGATTGAAAGTATTTAGAAAAAATTAACAACCTAACAGTATTAAGCTATATTAAAAAATTAGTTTCTTATCTAAATATGTATATATTGCTTATAAAATATTATTGATAATACTTTAAAGGCTAAATTAAAGTCTCAGTCCTCCTATTTTGACAAATCCACATTTTTGTCCTCTATTTTTAAAACTCGGACATTTAGTCTCCCTATTTTGAAAAACTCAACAAATTTAGTCCAAAGAGGGATTTTTTTAATTTTTTTGCTGATTTGGCCTTTTGCCAAGCAAAAAAATGCTGATGTGGCTCTCATTAAATGACGTGGCAGCTGACTCAGCTTGCACACGTCATTTAATGATGCCACATAATCAATCCATTGAATCCTTGAATCCTCCTTATGTTCTTCTTCTACCAAATCACATCACATGTTCTTCAACAACAACAACACATACGAAACACCCGTAAATCCTTGAATCCTTATGTTCTTCTTCTACCAAATTACGTAAACGTAAATCCACAAAGTCCGTAATTATCGATGAGTGAAACCAAAGAAGGATGAATAACAAGATGAAGGGGATGATGATGCCTTCACAGATTCATGATTAGCATTTCTCAACACCATTTGCCTTGAGCGGAGAAAGGGGATGATGATGCCTTCACAAATTAGATTAGAGGGTTTTAAAAAAAAGGGGTCAATAATTGAAATCAGGGTTTGGAACAAATGAAATATCAATAGCGAAAAGTCGCCGGCATCGCCATGGATTCCTCACGCGCGCGCGCGACGCAGAGAACGGAACGAACGCGTGTACCGCTGGCGAGGAGAGAGTAACACATGGCTTACGGTTTGGGATCTGGATCTGGATCTGAGTGGTGGCTTCACCATCCTTTCATTCTTTCGATACTAGTTGTGGTTGCTGTTTGTGTATGTGTTTGTGTGTTCTTCCGTGGAACCCCCTTTTGTAGATATGGAGAAGAACAATGGAGGTGTGATTAGGGTTCTTCGTATCTGATTTTCTATCATTGTAAGTTGTGGGTGTTTCGTGTGTATTATTGTTGAAGAAGACGTGATCTCAATCTGTTACTAAATAAAAAATAATAAATATACTAATAATAATTTAATTTTTAAAATTATTATAAATATATTAATCTGATGTGGATTGATTATGTGGCATCATTAAATGACGTGTGCAAGCTGAGTCAGCTGCCACGTCATTTAATGAGAGCCACATCAGCGTTTTTTGTTTTGTAGAAGGCCAACTCAGCAAAAAAATTGAAAACCTCTCTTTAGACTAAATTTGCTGATTTTTAAAAATAGGGGGACTAAATGTCCAAGTTTTAAAATAGGGGGACCAAATGTCCGGATTTGTCAAAATAGGGGGACTAACTATAATTTAGCCTACTTTAAATGGTTATTATCACCGGAAAAAATGCAAAATCAAAATTACTTAAATCTTATGCAAGATCGCAATATTACAAAATAAATAAATGGATTGGTCATTTTATCTTTTTTTGGTGAATATTGGTCATTTTATCTATTGAGAATAAAATATATCTTAGAATTATTTGATTATTATAAAATATATCTCAGCAACTCAAACTAGATAATAAATATGATCATAAATATTTATGTTATAATAAGTTTCTCTAGAAATTTTGCCTTAGCTCTTAAAATTGTTTCACGGCCCTGATGGGCATCTTACATCACCAGGTAGTATTATCAAGATACCCTTAGGGCCTGTTTTAGAGGAGTTTGGAGGAGTGAAGTAGAGAATATATAAAAACTTTTCACCTTAATTGTGAGAGTAGTTTTGTAGACAATAATAAGAACATGCTTATGATTAATAAATTTTTAATTTTAAGCCTATTATTATTAAAGAATGTAAATGATTTGTAGAATTTGCCTAAACCTGCCTAAACCATCCCAAACCCTCCTTCAATACATTTTTGAGTTCCTCCAAATTGAGGGGATTTGGTTATATGATCTAAAAGCAAATAAGCTCCCCATTGAAGTTGATGGTACATCCTTCCTATTTTTTCAAGCCCTCCCCTCCCCTTCCTAAGGGCTTGTTTGAGAGTTTGGAGGAGAGAGGGGAAGGCTTAAAAATGAAGGATAAAGACAAATGGAAGAAAGGATCTACCATCAACTTCAACGAGGAGTTTATTTTTATTCATAAAATCAAATCTCCACAATTTGGATGAACTCAAAAATGTATTGAGGGAGAGTTTTGAGGGCTTAGGCAAATTCTTCACTCCACTCTCCAATTCTAAAATGAGGAGCTATAAAATATCTCTAAACAAAAATGAAGTGTGATTAAAATTGTTTCATTATTATCTACAATGTTATTCTTTTAATTTTTTAAAATATAAACTCTATATTAAAATATAGACTAAGCCCTCCTCCAAAAAACCCTCTCAAACACACTCTTAAGCTTTTACAAACCTTCTAAGGTATATATACATATATATATATATATATATATATATATACATACTGTGGTTTGTTCCTATATTAAAAGGATACTTGACATGCATGTGTTGTAAGTAGCTTAATAATTCATAGATACTTAGCTAGTTCCTGTTTCAATAATTCTGTTAGAGATTGTACATGTTTCCGTTTTATCTCTCAAGCACTATATTAATAGTGCTTATGTGTATTTTTCAATTCAACTCAATGAAAATCAGAGATCGTCTTTCTCTGGCAATCTTTCTGTGGCAATGTGTGAATCATTCAAGCAATATAAGCATATGTTTCTATGGTCAAGCCACATGTTTGTATTCGATAGGACAATATTTTCTTAAGCTATATATAACCTGCAGAAAATCATTATCTCCCAATTATCTAATTGATTTCAATAAAGAAAACAACATAAGTTTGTTTTAATTGAAAAAATACTAAGATACCCAATCACATGCGTTTAGCTATTTGGAAGGGCACCAGTTTCCGAAACGTATGTTAAGCTATTTCCAAGGAACCACTTATGAAACAATATTGGTGAAGCAGTTAAAATAAGAGAGGCAGCCTAGGTATGGCAAATAGTTAAAATTCGATGGGAGCATATCAACAAGAATGTAAATGTCTAAATCAGCAATGAAAAGTAAACAGTAAACATTTAAGCTAATGAGAGAGAGAACACATACCTTATACTGAGTTTCTGCATTGAGCAAAGGGGAGCTCCAGTATAGAACCCAAGACCTTATACCACTAAAATAAAAAAGGGGTAAATATAAGTAACTGGAAATTCAATCAAGGATTATAAATTGCTTGAAATCTTGATAATGGTTTATCTTTTAGAATATAAAATTCATTCAAACCAACAACAAACAAAGCTAGGAGTAGTTTCTGAAACAGCAGAGTGAGTTTTCCCCTAAAACCCATCTTGTGACAACAAAGCTGTAGTTAGAAATTCTAAAAAATAAAACAAATATTTCATTACCTAAGTCTCCAACTGAAGCATGTGCAAAACAGGAAACTCCATGTCTCAATCTTTGTCTTTGAGAGTGTTAGGGAGCACAGAGACTAGTTGATGGTGGAAGAGAAAATAAATATTGTTGAGGTAAAATGTGAAGGTGGGGGAGAGAATTAGGGACGAAAGGATTGTGTAGTAGGAGAGAACAAGTTCGCATCTGGAGGGGTCAAGATTCTGGTGGAGGGAGAGAAAAAATGGGTCAACATTCCACCAAGTATTTTTCTTCACGCCCTCGCAACCGGAGCTTTCAGCAGCATGGTGTTTTCCGTCATCGGGTGTTTGGTTCTGGAAAGAAGAAGAAAAACGTCATGAGTAATTCAAAATTTGAAAATAAGAGAACTAGAGAAGAGTTATTGGCCAAAATTTGAAATTTAAAAGAAAAAGAATATATGACAGAAGTGTGTCCTACTCCTACTTTTGTTTCTTTTAACTGTTGCTTTATTTGGCAGTATGAGAGAAGAGCGTGAGAGATGAGAAAATTTTAAATTACAGTTGGCTATTAGTCCGCCTGCTTTTGCTTTTCCAGTACTAGTTTTGAGGACTGTGAAACGCAGAGAGAAATCTATTGAAATATTTTTTCGTTTGAGGCGTAACAACATCATATAATGCATCACAGTGTGGCAATAATATTGTGGAAAAATCATTTAAGTAGGTACTATATATATATATATATATGATATACCAACTTTTGTTGTCACATTTGTGTAAAAAACGTGAAAAAGAAGGCATGCAAAACATAAAAGGCAGTGAAATAAGGTATGAAAAACACATGGGAATTTTTAAGGGAGTGTGAAATGAGGAGGTATGTATGATGTTTCGGTTTAAGATGTAGTCCAACAATTGTTTTCCTATTGTCCGGTTTTAAGCTAGTTGCATCAAATAAGGTATGAAAAGAACTATTTTAAAATGCTGAGGTGGCCAGAATAAACATACATAGTATTTTATCAGCTGAAACAATGTTCTTTTGCAAGGCCTCTTAGCACCTTGGATGATGGAACTCAGAACTGAGTCCCTATATCGGCACCTTGGAT
This sequence comes from Oxytropis ochrocephala, assembly GCA_020916435.1. NCBI lineage: Eukaryota > Viridiplantae > Streptophyta > Magnoliopsida > Fabales > Fabaceae > Oxytropis > Oxytropis ochrocephala. Next base: position 13,018,539 of record CM037091.1, read on the forward strand.
GATGGAATTCCAGAACAACTAAGCATGATACTAAATAAACACTATTGGCAAATATGTAATATAAGTAATCAGTAAATCCCAGGTTCACAACAAACTAAATGACATTCTTTATAGTTGCCGATATTATTGTAAACAAAATTAAAAACACAGTTTAGAAAGAGAGCTGCAGCTACTCTTTGGTAACCTGGATGCCAATAGAAAATGAAAATAAAAATCATTCAACTGAATACAGACATGGAAAAACATTTCAAGCTTGCTTAAGCCATAACATTCACAACGAAATGTTTCTTTTTTTTTCCCCATATATCATCTTATTATATGAACATACAAATAATTGAAAATTGGCTTCCACTAGATAGGCAAGGGTAGGCCATAGAGAACATGTATTTTGACATTTGTATTAGGCATACTCACTTAACAGGCTCTAAATTCAGCAGAGAATGGAATTTTCAATCTTACCATTCAACTTCCAAATCAAGCAGAAGAACACACAAGAGTATTAGCTTGAACATAATCCTGAGCATGAGGTACCATATTCCTCTGCATAAAAAAATAAATAAGTAAATACCACACAGATCTAGAAACCAAAATATCTCTTACACCACAAAAATCACTGCTCCCACCAGAAAATTCCACAATTTTTATCTAAAAACAGAAAATAAATTTATATACATACTTTCTATTTGAAATTTGAAACAGCTTAACGCTTAACAATCAACAATTTATTTAATGAAGTAATAACAATAAAATAAATAAAAAATTAAAGTTGAGGATTAAAGACAAGTACCTTTAGGGATTGCAGGCAAAAATAAGAAATATAAATAATGAATAAAAATAAAAAAATAAAATCGGAGAACAGTCTAACAAATGAACCTTGATAGATCTATGGTGAGCTTCCTCACCTTGGAGAGATCTATGGTGAGCTTCCTCACCGTGTTGGATATCTGATAGCGATGAACCGACGGCGATCGTCTTCTCCGTTAGGATTTTCATCCTCTTCTGCATCTTTGAGGAACCGAGGGTTAGGTAGCGTGAGAGAGAGATTCAAAATAATCTAGATTTGTTTCTATTCTATCGTTCTTTGTTTATAAAAAGGAAATTTAGTAGTTCAAAAAGAGTAGGGTTTTTTTTACTTAGTCAAAAGATAGTTAAAGAGAGTAAAATATGAAAAGTCAGGGCAATTTACTTAAACGAATATAGATAAAAAATATAGGCACTTTGCATGACTCTAGAGGTGTCAATTCAATCAAATTCATCAAATCCATAACACAAAATAAAAAAGTATAAACCATTGGATAACATATTTATTTTTTCGAATTATCCAATGGTTTATAGTGTGTTTGGATTCACGTTTACTCACTCTCAAACCTGAGTTTAACTAAACTCTACAACTTGTAGAGTTGGTTAAAAAGTGAGTTTATTGCTCCAAACGCCGAAACAAACACACATTTATACTTTTTTATTTTGTGTTATGGATTTGATGAATTTGATTGAATTGACACCTCTAGAGTCATGCAAAGAGCCTATATTTTTTATCTATATTCGTTTAAGTAAATTGCCCTGACTTTTCATATTTTACTCTCTTTAACTATCTTTTGACTCAAGTAAAAAAAACCCTATCTTTTTGAACTACTAAATTTCCTCCTTGACTGCTACTATTTCCTCAACTTTTTCAAACTCGGAAATTTTGAATATGGTGCTTCAATGGATTAGGATTCTGATGTTGAATCCTAATCCTTTTTAGGTGATCTTTGCAGTATTGTTCTTTTTATTTGACTCAGGCAGACTGCCTATTTATATTAGAAAATTAGGTCTTGGCCATTAATGTGTGATTCACCCTGATTTGGTTTGTTTTCAGATTCTTGGAGAGGAAGATTAGGGTTTTAGGAGAGCTTGATCCAAGCCCAACTGATATTTGGGCTAGAGCTACTTTTATTTTGTATTTTTTTTATTATTTTCGGATTTCCTTCTCTCTTGTACTTTTGGTATATTATTTTTTGTATTTTTTGGACTTTTGGATATTTAAACACTTTTAAATTGTAAATAAAACTAAATAGAATTTTTTTTGACATCTTTGGACTATATATGCTCAAAATAAATTAACTGCACAAAATAAAAATAATAATAAGAAAAAGGAGTCTGCCAAAATACAAAAGACGAGAAACTATCGACTTGCATAAATACGCTAAAACGAGACCCAAATAGAAGAAATGGGCTTGTTAACTAACAACACTAAATTAACTCGGAATTTCATTCGTAGGCCTGAATTGAAGAGATAAGCCAAATTTTGAGAAAAATGACTTTTGGTAGACCTACTTATGTACGACTAAACCCAAATACGGAAATTAAATTGAAGAACGCGCGAAAAGATCGATCATTCGCGTGTATGCTTAATTTAAACAACGGTATTTCGATTTAGTTGAACGGGGTGATTGAAATTGGCTTAGGTTAGAAAATGAGACGTCATTCTAACAATTCTCTTAATCGCGTGACCTTAAAATACAAATTAAATAAGATGACTAAAACAAGAAAAAGAAGACGGACAAAATTGGGGTATAATAATTTGCCTCTTTTATTTATATTTTACTAGAAAGTGATGAGTTCTCGAGCTTTCGTAGTAGAAATAGGAATAAAGATAAGATAGACGCTAATTTTGTCCGTTGAAGGGGGGAGCGGAAAGTTTAAGGAATAATAGGGGCTGGTTAACACTGAGGGGGCCTTTATATTCGAGCGGTCATGATGGGTCAAGATCAGGTCTAGAACTGATATGTTGACCATGAAGGACGTCCACTGTGTCTTAGGGTCGACACAACTAGTCTAAAGGACCACGCGGGTTCGCAAGGTCCGCTCGGGCTCGACTCGACGCGCGACGACTGGGCCACTTAGTGGCATCGCTATAAAGGACCACTGGGGTCTATAGGGTCCGAGGATCACCCCGTGATCTCGTGATACGATATGAGATCAACGCTTAAAGCGCCGATATTAGAGGAACAAAATATGTGGACTAACACTTTATGTGTTTATCCGAGCACACCTAACAAATGCATCTTCCCGAGGAGGAAAAAGCTTTATTCATTTGGCAATGCATTAATGGTGCACGCCGCACGCAATGATTGGTATCCGTGGAATGATTTTTTTCTCTTCTGTTTTTTTGCTTTTTTGCTTGTTACGTAATAAATGCATGAAATGCAAATGTGAATATGATGCAAATGAAATGATTGAATGCTAATGCCATGGTGCATGCATGATGCGATGATATGATATGATATGAGTGATTGAGTGCAAAACATTTTTTGTAATGATAAGATGCGAGATTTTGGATGCGAGAAGCATGGGTGAATATTGATCATTCTTTGGAAAAATTAGTTTTGATTCAAACTTCGGCATTCTCAAGGTCATTACCTACAGACATTTATATGAAAAGGTACTTGACCGTATTTGCAAGCTCGCTTATTTTTCCTTCCATTATGATGCCCCTTGATGATCGAAGTTTATGTCCACAAAGTTATCTAAGTGGATTTTTAGCATCACATGATCAACTTGTGTTCTCTCTCTCTGAAGCTTTGTTTAGTAAAGACATATGTTAGTGCAAGTATGAATGAGTCAGTTAATTTAGGGTTCTAAAGGCCTAGGGTGAGGATATTTCTGGCACATGAAGGGGTGAATGACTGACTGGTCTTTGTCAAGGTCATCAAAGGTACGTTTTTCCAAGCCAAGAAATGCAGGATTGTCCCCCAATTTTTATTTGATGACGGTGAGTGCATAACTTGCCCCCCCGCTTAGTGGTGACAAGCTGTGGGGTGTAGAAGATGATGAATCGGGAATGCACCGACTTTGGAGCGAGAAAATTTGTCTCAACCAATAGAGTTTAGTGTTGCCCCATTTATGGTAAGGACAAGATTGCCCCGACTAGAGTAGCAAAATTTTTTTAGGGTAATGAGTTGAGAAATTGTTCTGCATGGGTTTTATGGATGGGAATATAGCGGAGATGAGATGGGTGTAGTGAATTTTCCCAATTGTAGGTGGAGTGAAGGGTGACAGTGGTCAGCCCACACTGATAATGGGATTTCAAACGGTTGTTTTGGTGAGGTTGTGGAAAGTGACAGAGTTAGGGTAATGAGTTTAGGAGCTGGTCAAATATGACTGGGTAGACTGGGTGTGGTATGGACGCTGGCCACATTTCCCCAAGTTTAAGTGGAGCACATGGTGAAAGGGATGCCCCAATTTAGGATCTAGGTGACGATCCTAGCGTAAGCTTTTTGGTTGTCTTTAGAACAACTCTTAGACTACAATAGTATTGAGTTTGCTATGATGAAAACTACACTTGGTGATCACTAGACCTTGTCTTAGTATAACTATAACTTGAATGAATCTTGTGGTGCAAGCCTTTTGATTTTTCTTTTTTTTTGAGTTTTTTTTTTGAGATATATTTTTTTTGAGCAAACATATTATAAATAAAGAAACTTACTTGTCCTAAAATTAAAACTTTGAGAAAACAAAAGCAATCAGTCAATGATCGGAATGAACTCTAGAGGGTTGTAATGTGGCCGGTGGTTAATGATTTATGAAGGAAGGGATAATTGGGCTCAAAGACATTTCATGTACTACTCAAAAGTAGTCTGGTACTCTTTTTCCCTCTCCTATATCTTTTTTCCACTCGGGTTTTGGCCCTCTGAGGTTTTAATGAGACCCCTAAATATAAGGGGTTGGTGCACTCCTTGTGCGCCCTTTAATAATAATACAATATCAATGCTTATTAAAAAAAGTATTACTCATAACATGATTAAAAGCACTACCAACAATCCACGCTTTAGCCTTTAAAACTCACTGTCCCTTGGCTTTGGACAACTCACTGTTCTAGTGAGAACATTTATTTTAACTTATGATGATAAAAATATTATTAAAGATATTATGTTTAATTTCAAGTTATTTAAATTAGTAATGGTGTTATTTTACTTAGGCTTTACTAGTGGAGGTTCCTGACATGAGAATTTTAAGAAAGTTCTGGGAGGGATCTTCAGATGGTGTTGGTGATCTTGTGACTTCTCGCTCGCATGGAACAAATGCGTCAGACTAATTGCTTATTGTCTAGCCTGTATATTGCATTGTCTTAGGGGCCATATTAGGGTCTCTCTATTATTGTTTTATTTTCTTTAATAGCAAGGGTTTCGGTCTAGTCCTCCCTTCGCTTCTATCTGCCTTCTTCCTTTTCTTTATTTTTAATAAATTCTAGCAATTTGTCTGCTTTGTAAAAAAAGAATGGCTTTAGAAGCCTATATATTTTAATTTGCAAGTACCTCAACTTTTCTCCATGGCGCTTCTTCATTATGACTTGTAGCTTTACTAGTGGAGGTTCCCACGACATGAAATTTTAAGAAAGTTCTCGGGAGGATCTTCGATGGTGTTGGTGATCTTGTGACTTCTGCTCGCATGGAAATTGCAAATTGTCTGTACTAATTGGTCGCTTGTCCAAGTCTCAAATGAAGAAATTTCGCATAAAGAACGATAGTTGGTTGTTTACAATACTTGCCCAAAAGTTAATTCTCGCTCAATCCTTTTAATCACTTGTTTCTAGCTTATATCTAGCTTGAGTATTCTGTTAGCTAGTTGATTATTGTCTAGCTCAGATATTGCATTGTCTTAGGGGCCATATTAGGTCTCTATTATTGTTTTATTTTCTTTAATAGCAAGGGTTTTGATCTAGTCCTCCCTTCGCTTCTATCCTGTTTCTTCCTTTTCTTTATTTTTAATAAATTCGGGCAATTTGCTTGCTTGTAAAAAGAATGGCTTTAGAAGCCTATATATTTTAATTTGCAAGTACCTCTTAATCTAATTATCATCATCATCATCATATATATATATATATATATATATATATATATATATATATATATATATATATATATATATATATATATATATATATATATATAATGCTGCACTTTTTTCTTATTTATTATGTGTTCCTTCAAAAATTACAATATGGTAGTCGAATATTCATCAACTATCAAGTATCTAATATCTATTTATACAAACAAATCTAATCTAATCTAATATCTATATATACAAAAACATCACCACTGAACTTTCAAAATTAGCTCTCACCATTAATTGACACATGTACTACCTAATACAAGGTTGGAGGGTATTAATGTCATTTTAAGGACCAAACTTTTCACTTTTCCTAACTTTTCACTCTTCCCAACTTTTCACTTTTCCCAATTTCACTTTTCCCAACTCCTTTTATCTTTCTCTTTCCCTCCACCTATAATTCAAATTCAAACTCCCTCACAAAATTATTATCATTATTATCTATCTAATCTAATATCTTCTAATATTTATCTATTTATACTAATAAACAACACTTAAAATTTAAATCTTTTTCACACATATCCATACTCAATAAATAATAGAAGGAAAAATATTTTTTGTCAATAAAAAAATTATAAAATTTGAAAACTACTATAAAAAAATTAGTGACAAATATTTGTTCCATATTTTTTAAGACTACTATAAACCTACTATATAAAACACACAGATTAATGTTTGTCATTGATAAACCTACTATTTAAAAAAACAACAAGGCTTCCGTCAAAACAAAAACAAGAAGACTTAATGACTATTTAAAATAAATATTTCTTATTGATAATCTACTATCTATATTTTACTATATCGCTATAATCTACTAATCAACTAAAATAATCAATTGAAACTATGACATAACCGCAATGATATATAAGAAACACATGATAACCTTACTTAATGATATATAAAAAATACATGATTAATATTTCTCAAAGAAAATTATAACTTTTGAAGACTACTATAAACCTACCATCTAAAAAACAAGAATATTTAATGAGAATTTAAACTACTTATTAATATTTAAAACAAATATTTCTTATTGATAATTTACTATCTCTCTTTTACTATCTACTATAATCTAGTAATCAACTAAAATAACCAATTGAAACTACGAGATAACAACACTGATATATAAAAAAACACGGGATAACCGCATTGATATATAAAAAAAACACAGGATTAATATTTGTCATTGATAATTAATGTTTTTGAATACTACTACAAACCTACTATCTAAAAACAACAATAAGACTTAATTATTATTTAAACTACTGATTAATATTTAAAACAAATATTTCTTATTGATAATCTATTATCTATCTTTTACTATCTACTATAATCTACTAATCAACTAAAATAATCAAATTAAACTACGAGATAACTGCACTGTTATATAAAAACACGGGATAACTGCACTGATATATATAAAAACACAGGATTAATACTTGCCTTTGATAATTATAAGGTTTGAAGACTACTATCAACCTACTATCTAAAAAAACAAGAAGACTTAATGACTATTTAAACTACTGATTAATATTTAAAACACACGTGACAAATATTTGTCACTAATACCTAAAAAGGAAAAATAATTGTCACCGATATATAAAAATACGGGATAAATATTTTTATTGATAATCTACTATCTATTATAATATACTAATCAACTAAAATAATCAATTGAAACTATGAGATAATCAGATCGATTTATAAAAAAACACGAGATACCTTCACCGATATATAAAAATACGAGATAATCGCAATGATGCACTAATATATAAAAACACGGATAACAACACCGATATATAAAAAAACACGGGATAAATGCACATATTATTTTTTTAAATGATACTTTTACATTTTTAGATTTTAATATTTATCTATTTTTTATTTGAGACTCCTTTTTATCTCCTTAAATTTGTCTTTATTTTCACTTTAGTAATATTCATACTATTTAAATTCTCGCCTAAGTTCATTCATAAAAGAATACGCAAAGACTGCATGTGTGCACGAGTATCCTACTAGTAACTTATAAAATTACAATTTTAGACATATTACTTTTTTGACACATCACCACTTTAATTTTATTTATCATTTTTTAATTCTACTTTCTCTTCATTTCTCACTCACTCTCTTTCAATCTCACATTTCCCAATATTTCTAACTTCTTACACATCTATTATTAGTGGCCCCCACACCCTTTATTTAAAAATATTTCTTTTCCCAATTTTTTTTAATCCACTATATAATCTAATATAATTAAATTAATATTAAATAATCTATAATTTACTTCTATTTACTATCTAACTTAATATCTATTTATCTATTTATCAATTTACTCCTATTTCAAATTTCTTCTTCGAATGCACTTTCTTCTCACTCCCATTTTTTTAACTTTCCCCTCTCTTTTTTTCAAATTTCGAAATTCAAATCAAATCAAATCTACTAATAAATTAAAATAATCAATTTAAACTACGAGATAACTGCACTAATGTATAAAAACACGGGATAACTTCACTGATATATAAAAAAACACGATATTAATATGGAGAAAGAAAAGAAAACTTAATGACTATTTCAACTACTGATTAGTTAATATCTATTTATACAAACAAACAACTTACAAAATTACAATTTTAGACATCTTAGTTTTTTGACACATCACCACTTTAATTTTATTTATCATTTTTTAATTCTACTTTCTCTTCCTTTCTCACTCACTCTCTTTCAATCTCACATTTCTCAATATTTCTAAATTGTTACACATCTATTATTAGTGGCCCCCACATCCTTTATTTAAAAATATTTATTTTCCCAATTTTTTTAATCCACTATATATAATCTAATATAATTAAATTAATATTAAATAATCTACAATTTACTCCTATTTACTATCTAACTTAATATCTATTTATATATTTATCAATTTACTCCTATTTTCAAATTTCTTCTCCCAATGCACTTTCTGCTCACTCCCATTTTTTTTAACTTTCCGCTTTTTTTTTTTCAAATTTCAAATTCAAATCAAATCAAATCTACTAATAAACTAAAATAATCAATCTAAACTACGAGATAATCGCACTAATGTATAAAAACGCTGATAACTTCACTAATATATAAAAACACGATATTAATATGGAGAAAGAAAGGAAAACTTAATGACTATTTCAACTATCGATTAATATTTAAAACACAGGATAACCAGATCGATATATAAAAACACGGATAACTATGCCGATATATAAAAACACGGATAATTGCAATCGTTATATTTGATAATATATTATCTATCTTTTACTATCTACAATAATGTACTAATCAACTAAAATATCCAATTGAAACTATGAGATAATCGCACCGATATATAAAAATACGGGATAATCAGAGTGATATATAAAAATATATAGGATTAATATTTGTCATTGGTAATTTACTATCTAACTTTTGTTATTTACTATAATCTACTAATCAACTAAAATAATCAATTGAAATTACAAGCTAATCGCATCGATATTTAAAAACACGGATAACCAAGCAGTGAAAATTATAATTTTTAAGACTACTATAAACCTACTACGTAAAAAAAAAGAGAAGGCTTAATGGTTATTTAAACTACTAATTAATATAAAACAAATATCTATTATTGATAATTTACTATCTAATTTTTACTATCTACTAATCAACTAAAATAATCAATTGAAACTACGAGATAATCGCAGACCGATATATAAGAAAACACGGGTAATCAGCAGTGATATATGAAAAACACGAGATTAATATTTGCCATTGATAATCATAATTTTTTAAGGCTTAATGACTATTTAAACTGATTAATGTTTAAAACACACGTGACAAGTATTTGTCACCGATATATAAAAACACGAAAATAAATATTTCTTATGGATAATCTACTATCTATCTTTTACTATCTACTATAATCTACTAATCAACTCAAATAATAAATTGAAATTATGAGATGATCGCATAAATGATACATAAAAAGCAAACACACTGATATATAAGAAAACATTGGATAACTGCATTGATATAAAAAAATACACGAGAATAATATTTTTCATTGATAATTATAATTTTTTAAGGCTTAATCACTATTTAAACTAATTAATATTTTGTTGTAAAAAAAACAAATTAATATTTAAAACACACGTGACAAATATTTATCACTAACACCTAAAAAGAACAAATATTTGTCACTGGTATACAAAAAACACGAAATAAATATTTCATATTGATAATCTATTATCTATCTTTTACTATCTACTATAATTTACTAATTAACTCAATAATCAATTGAAACTATGAGATGACTGCATTGATAGATAAAAACAAACACGGATAATCGCACCGATATATAAGAAAACACGGGATAATCAGATTGATATATAAAAATACACGGGATTAATATTTGTGATTGATAAGTATAATTTTTTAAGGCTTAATGACTATTTAAATTGATTAATATTTAAAACACACGTGACAAATATTTGTCACTAATACCTAAAAAGCACAAATAATTGTCATTGATATATAAAAAAATACGAAATAAATATTTCTTATTGATAATATACTATCTATCTTTTACTATCTACTATAATCTACTAATTTTTTATTATCAACTATATATCTTTTATTTTTGTCAAAAAAAAACTATGTCATAAACTATAACTTTATACAAAACAACCACTTCCAAAATTATCAATTTATCCTTATTTGAAACTCACTTTTTGAGGACAAATATGTCATTTCTAATTTTTCTATTTCACTTTTTATTTTTTGTGGGTCCCACTTTCTCACATCATCTCTTAACTTTCTAATCTCATATTTAAAACTCACTTTTTTCTTTCATCTTCAACTATCAACTATGGACTATATAACTTTAATCAATCTATAATCTTTTTAATCAAAATAGCCACTACTAATATCTCTAATTTTCTTTCTCCTATTTAACATTAATAATCAATCAACTATATCTTTAATCAACTATCAACTATATTTTTAATTAAAACAACCACTACAAACAATACTAAATTACTCTTATCTAAAACCAATTTTTTGAGAACAAAGATGTCAATTCCCAAATATTTAATCTCATTTTTTTATATTTTGTGGGTCTCACATTCTCACATCATCTTTTAAATTTTTTATCTCACACTTAAACACATTTTTCTATTTCCTCTCTCACTCTCATCTTTCTCAATTTTCTCTCTATCTCTCTCCCCTCTATTCCCCCTCTCACTCACTTCAAATTTCTAATTTTATTATTCTACTTTTGTCCAAAACGTTGGTGCCACAACCAACTATCACTATCAGTAACTGTAGCAAAACATCTATCATCAACAATGTCAATGGTGGCTTGAAGGTTCTATTCTTACTCAGTGGTGCCTTCAAACATCTTCATGCAACAATCCTCCATTATCATTCTATATCCCTTCTCAAACAATTGACCAATACTAATCAAATTACTCTTCATGTCAGGAACATATAACACATCATTTATGTAACACTCCTTCCCATCCTTTCTCCTAATCATAATTCTTCCCATTCCCTCAGCATGTACACTCCTATTGTCTGCAAAGCTAATCCCCTTCTTTTAATTGATTCATCAAGATTAATAAACCATTTTCTATTTCCAGTCATGTGGTTAGAGCACCCCGTGTCTAAATACCACATTTCATCTATATCATCCTCATTTTTCGTGGTTCAGCAAGTGTTTGACAAGTTAAATCACCATCATCACTATCTATATGTTCAATTTCAGCCATTAACAATTGAGTATCAGAGTCAGTTTCACCATCAGAATCACTATCCTTATCATTTGCACTAGCATATTGAGTCTTATCAGTCTTTGGTTTAGATTTCTTACTGTAATTGTTTCACAAGGGCACTCATCTGCAAAATGTCCCCAGCCATCACAATTGAAGCATTGAATCTCCTTCTTGTTGAATCGTTTCACTTCTGATTTGCCTCCCTTCTTCTTGCCTTTGTTCTCACTTGCACCTTGCTGATTCGAGCTTTCAACATCCGCTTTCTCATATTTGTTCTTCCAATTCCCTTTCCTTTCTTCTTATTGAATCGTGGCTTGCAATGCTTCACCAGCATTGTTCTCTTTATCCTTCTCGCCTAATCTTTCATTAAGCCTTGCTTCATTTGCTATCCTTGTAATTCTTCAATCTTCATTGTCTCTAAGTTCTTCGATTGCTCAATAGCATTCACCAGATTATCAAACTTAGGAGTTAGGGTTCGAAGAACCTTCTCGATTTTCATCTGATCGGAGACCGTCTCACCATTGGTACGCATTTGATTAGTCAACAACGTTAATTTCTTGAAGTAATCCGCAATTGACTCCTTCTCTCCCATTTGAAGCACTTCATATTGTCTCCGGAGTGTTTGTAACTTCACCTTCTTCAATTTCGCATCACTGGAGTACGCGATTGCGAGAGCATCCCATGCCTCCTTCGCCATCTCGCATCGCGCGCATTTTTTCAAAAGCATCGCGATCCACGCACTGATGAATTAGGAACAGGGCTTTACTGTCTTTCTTCTGTTGATCACGAAGTTGATCGCCTGCATTAGCCACTACGCCATTGTGAATGATCTCAAGCACGTCTTGATACCAAAATACGACCTTCATCTGAATGATCCACCTATCGCAGTTAGTTCCGTTGAGAATAGGAAGCTTTGCCGGGAACTGGCCATTATTCCCACAGGTATTCGCCAACACCGCCGCAAAACACTGTATGGACCGTCGTGAATCTAGCTCTGGATGCCAATTGTTGGAACAATGGCACTGTCACACACTCACTCACACTTTCAGAGAGAGAGAATAGAGAGAAACTGATCTAACGGAAAAACGATTTCTGTTATTCTGTTATAGATTGATATGAGAGTCAACTTACATAGAGTATTAAAACAATGACTATTACACATGTGTACACATTATTGACTTTCTATATAAGAGTTGACCTTCTATTATGACTATGTAAGGCTGAATTACAAGTTTATTTAACATAATATACCTAACGCCTTAAGATTTTGGGTGGAGATGTGGTGTCCAAGTCTCCATGTTGGTCCACTTCATTTGATAGCTCAGTGTTGCTCCTGGTGCTCCAAAAGACTCCCCAACAAGTGGTATCAGAGCCATGGTCCGACTTGGTGAGGGAGCGGAAGTGAGATCCTTGATTGGATCAAGGCTAGCGATGTGGGTGACTCACACTTGTGGGAGAGTGTGTTTAGAATTCAAGTGTGAGTGGAGTGGTTAGTCTCACATCAGCTAAGAATGAGCTAAATGAATAATAAAAAAAAGAGAGGACTCATACACCTAACAAAAATAGTAATGCATTTTCAAATATAATAAAAAGAAGGATCATTATTGTCATACTTTCTAATGATTCTGTTTCCGCACATGTTTTCCCAGAAAGTCTTGCAATAACTTTTCAAATAAATAAATTTATTCACTATTTTAAGTTGAAGTTATTATAGAAATCTTCATTTATTTGGATAAAAATGATATGCAATTATTTTTCATTAAAATTAACAAACATGCTTTAATAATATTAATTAACAAATTATTTTTGAAAATATTAAAACCAGAGAACCTCGCTCTCACAATCAAATTCCTAGACGGCTACAAGCTCAATGGCTCTGTGAGTTTCTTACAAATGCAACGAAATTTGAGTCTACTTTACTTAAGTTGTCCGATTTATATTCACAAAGATCTCATTTTCCAATCACTTCTCAAGTATAATTGCAAAAGAAGATGGAGAAACCCACAAGTGTGATATATGAAAAGGTTCAAACTACATACCTAATGATCTTTTGGTCCCCATATTTTCAAAACTACCTATTAAATCTTTGAACCGATTTGGTTGTGTGAGAAAATCATGGGCTCTCTTACTTAAAAATCCTCACTTCATGAGCATCTTTCGTAATAGATTCATATCTAATCATGATTCCTACTACAATTATACATCTCTCTTCCTTTATCGCTTTCAGAGGATTTTCTTGGGGTGCATTTGCTTTCTCGTGACAAAGCTTGAGAATAGGGTCATACTAGACATCCCAAACCCACTTAAAGAGGAAAACTCTTTTTATTTTATTTTGGAATCTGGTAGTATTAATGGAACTCTTCTCCTTTACTACATATTTAATTATATATTGTGGAACCCAACGACGGAGGAGTTCAAGGTCATTCCTCACAGCCCTAATGAGGATCAATCACAAAGGTATCGTCCTATTGCTCTTCATGGATTTGGTTATGACTATATTGGAAATGACTATAAGTTGATTAGGTATCTATATTTGTTTGAATCAAATGACATTCCGCCTTTCGAACCCTTATGGGAGATATATAGCCTAAGAAGTAATTCTTGGAGAAAACTTGACATCGATATTCCTCATTGTAATAACCTTGCAGGGGAACGACTATACATGGATGGCATGTGTCATTGGTTGGGCTTTAGAGATAATAATGAACATTGGTTGGTGTCATTCAACTTAGGCAATGAAACGTTCTGTACAACACATATACCCTTCGACATAGATTTTTTTGACTACCCACCCTTCGACGTAGATCATAATTCTTATTTTGTGTCAAGATACTTGGTGGAGCTAAATGGATCCATTTCTTTGATCTCATGGTATGCTGATAAAACTAATTTTCACATATCAATTTTGGGTGAACTTGGTGTGGAAGAATCATGGACCAAACTCTTTATTGTTAGGCCCTTGCCTCGTATCAACCGCCTTATCGGAGCAGGGAACAAGGGCAACATATTCTTCATTCAAGAAGATGGTGAAATAGTTGTGTTTAATTTAAGTACTCGGATGATTGTGGAGCTTGGTATTAAAGGAAACCCTGAATATAGTATAATTTATACAATAAATTATAAGGAAAGTCTTCTTCCAATTGGAGGAATAATTCCTTAGTTTTTTTTTCTTTATTTCATCTAGAGGTTTGTAAATGTGATTATTGTTATCAACCGCTTGCTAAACATCCTCATTGTTAGGGTACTCAATGAATTGCTAGTGGTTGATTATGACCGATTGTTAGCATTTCCATCATTAACATCTTGAGCAAGATACTCGATTTGAATGAATACAACCTCGTGATACGTGGTCATCTCAAAAAAGAGCAGAAGTCTTATAGAATCATTGTGGCAGTGGTGTTGGTCTTTAAGAATGGTTGCTCAGCCCTATTAACATGAAGAGTAGCTTTGAAGGTAGAAGCAGAAATTGTTTCCAAAATGATTGTTGTAGGAAGTCGATGCTGATAGTTATTGTAAAAACTTTTTGAAGATTTTGATGATCTTCTGTTTAAAGAAAAAAATAAATGATCAAATTAATAGTGAAGTGATATATGTAAAATAACAAAATAAATGAGCAAATAAGTAAGGTTAACTCACAACTTTGAATTGTTTATCACAATGACTATGCATCATTTCCATCATCCAAACCATCTACAGAGCAACTAGCTTAATTGATGCGTGCGGGTAAGATAAACAGATATTTCAACCCACTAACAAATGGAAATAGAGGCGAATGTAATGGTATTGTACCCGCATATTTCTGCACCTGCTAGTAAACTAGTAAAATCACTAAATACACAATTACTTAAATACAAAATTTCCTACATTTCCTCGTATCAAATAAACCCAAACCTACTACTTTCCTCCATTGTATTGATTTTGATTGTTATTCACTAGTCACTACTATAAAAACTGGAAAAGAATTGGACCTTTTAATTAGTTGCACAATTTTTTTAAGGGTTTTAATTTTTGTACCCCCTCCCTTGGACCCTATACTCCCCCTTTTGTCCCAAACTTCCAATTTTGTCCCTACTAAAAAACAAAAAACGTTACTATTTTTGTTTTTTCCGGAAACATCCCTTTGAGATAAATCCGAGTCGTGGAATTGACTACGGATTTATCTATTGAGGATAAATCCGAGTTGTGGTTTTGACTACGGATTTATCTCTTGAGGATAAATCCGAGTTAAAAATTGACTACGATTTATCTCTTGAGGATAAATCCGAGTTGTGGTTTTGACTACTGGATTTATCACCAAGAGATAAATCCGGAAATAAACTTCACCTTTATGGATTTATCTCTTGAGGATAAATCTAGAGTCAAAAAATTGACTACGGATTTATCTCTTGAGGATAAATCCGAGTCGTGGAATGACTACTGGATTTATCATCAAGAGATAAATCCGAGTCAAAAATTGACCTAATACTTTTCTTGAAAAAGTGAAAATTAATGGGGTATTTTGGTATTAAATTGGTTTATGGGGGTATGGAGGCCAATGTGGGGGGTACCAAAATTAAAACCCTTTTTTTAAAGGCAAACATCCTACTTCTATAATACACTATCGACTTTAATTTGTCATTTTGGTGGGAAAATCTTTTCAACCATTTACCTATATACCCCTAATTTTGTATCCCACAGTTTACCAATATACCCCCACTCTATATTTTTGGACCAACATAACCCCACTCTATATTTGTGCCCCACCATTTACCAATATACCCCTCATTTTGTACCCCAATCATGTACTAATATACCCCCACTATATATTGTTGGACCGACATACCCCTGACAAATTTTTTTTTCTCCAACACTCTTTTTTTTATTATCAAAATGTACCCCTCATTTTGTACCCCACTGTTTACCAATATACCCCCACTCTATCCGAGAACTATTAATACACAATCCTTGACTTCCCCACTTTTGGTGGGAAAATTTTATTCCCACCATTTACCAATATACCCCTCATTTTGTACCCCACTGTTTACCAATATACCCCCACTCTATATTTTTGGACCGACATTGTTGCCTCATCCCACCAAGGGCTATTGTTGCCTCTTCGTCTTATATATCTGTGTTGCGTATTTTTATACCCCCTTATAAAATGTTGATGTTTTTTCGAAACTATATCTGTAGGCCTGTTAATCACCTCCCCGTGCATCGCACGGGTAATCGTCCTAGTAATATATTATGTTAAAAGCCGAGTTAACCCATGCACATATAAATAATCCAACTCCATAAAGGAGGAAAGAACCAAAAACCAAAACCAGCTATCTCTTGAAGATGTAATCAATAGGGTCTAAGAACCACTCATAGAAGTGAATACAATGGCAATTTTGCAATTAAGATAAAAAAATTCGACACGGACCTTTTTAAGTTGGACACAACTTATCTGACTTAAAATTGTTTTGATTTATAATCTTTTAAGTCGGTAAGCTATTACACCCGACATAAAAGGTTCTTTAAAATAATAAAACCCTAACCACTGTCTTTGCTGCTTCATTTGTTCTCTTGTACAACTTCATCGTTCTCATTTTGCCCTTCCCTACTATGTCATGTGTGTCCCGCGACTCTCACCGTGTGGGCTTTTCGCCGGGCTTCCAATCTCCTTGGAGACTATGATGTTAGAATAAGAGGAAGAAATTCCATTTTTGTTGTTTTTTATGGAGATTATTTTGTTATAAAAGAATTAAGAAATTATATGGTTTTTAATGTGTAAGAAATTCTAAGAAGAGTACGAAATTCTATATAATTTTTTATAAGAATAGTAAGAAATTATATAGTTTTTATTGTCAAAAGAATAGAAAGAAATTCTATATAAGTTTTTTAACAAATGCTTCTGTATACAAATATTTATTATATCCATGAATATTAATTTGCAAAAACCCACGGATACTGGAATATTTGCTATATACCTGCTTAGAAAAGTTATGATTTAAGAGAAATTACAAAATTTAATATTGTAGTAATAAAAAATATTATTTAAATTTATTTAAATAGGTCGGTCTGATAGGCTTAAAGGTTTTTTAATGGCTTGTAGCCTAGCCTTTTTAACTAAAAAAGCTTTAATAAAAACCTTGGTCTGACTTAGGCTGGGGCGCCGTAGGCCCTGCCAGTCGCCTAGCCTACTACAAACCCTAATTATCGATCACTTTAATTCATTCATCTCCAGTTGAATAACTTTGTATCAATATACTAGTATCTGCGATGGTTGGTCCGAGCGGTAACTGGAATCATATCTCACATCAAGGTTTTGGGTTCGAGTCTTGGGTGTGATAAAAACTATGTTCGAAGTGGAGACAACACGGACCGGGAAGGGCAGATACACTTGACTAGCCAAATTCTCCAAAGTAGATTAGTCAAAGACAAAATCGGTGAAAACTGTGCACCAATAACAAGGTATAACCAAAAAAATATCTTAGTACTTTAAAATTTTAATTAAATACTATCACTAGTTAGGAAGAGTAGAAACGTAAAAAAAATATCTTAGTACTTTAAAATTTTAATTAAATACTATCACTAGTTAGGAAGAGTAGAAACGTAAAAAAAATATCTTAGTACTTTAAAATTTTAATTAAATACTATGACTAGTTAGGAAGAGTAGAAACGTAAAATCCTATTCCTCTCTCGTTCTCTCTCTGACTTTTTTTTTTTAAATCTCTAGTTAACTGTCTCTATACTTTTTTGATATATAAGCTTACTTAAGGTCTCTATCATTATTATAGCTATTCTTGAAATTAATTATTCTCTATTCTATAAAAAGTAATTTTTTTGACAACGATTTTTTATAAAAAGTTGAATTTCCAATATCAATATACTACTAGTAGTAGTACTATGAATGAACGAGTTGTGTAGTGTTGATGAAGAAAGTTAATTGTGAATATATTGATAAAGTTAACTTTTTGAAAATAGAAAGAAAAATAAAAACTTTTTGAAAATAGAAACCGCGTGGAATGCGACTCTTTCTATATTATATTATGTCGGTTGAAGTTCACACCTGCCCAAATGCCAATATTGATAATTGGTAATTCATAATATATTTGTTAGTAATATGAATATTCATGTAAAAAAGTAATCGTTGTATTAAACTTAGTTAGAGTTTTGATCAAATAAAAAAAAACTTAGTTAGAGCTTCTACATTCATCTAATGACCTGAATTTGATTAGAAATTTCATAAATGTCCACAAAAGAAAAAAATAGTTAGCATTTAACTTTTATTTATCAACTTGTGAATTTATTTAACTTTTATATATTATTGCCCACATATATATGTCTATATATTAATCAGTTTATGCTTGAAGGCTTCTAATCAACCCATGTGATAATATCAATAATGATTGATGAAAAGTGAATGGTTAGCTAAGATAGTAAATGCTGTTTGCCGTGTTACAAAGGAGTCCCTAGACCTTTGTTACTACTAAAATATCTCTAAATAGCGGCTGATTTTAACGATCAATATAGAGATTGAAACCACAAATCGATTGCTAAATTGGTCGCTATACATTAGCAACGAGTGATATAGCAAATTTCCAAAACCAAT
The DNA here is from genome assembly GCA_020916435.1 of Oxytropis ochrocephala. Taxonomy (NCBI): domain Eukaryota; kingdom Viridiplantae; phylum Streptophyta; class Magnoliopsida; order Fabales; family Fabaceae; genus Oxytropis; species Oxytropis ochrocephala. The sequence continues at coordinate 13,037,766 of CM037091.1, forward strand.
CGTTAACTATTTTAGCAACTAATTTAGCCATCAATTTAGGGATGGATTTGAATTTTGGATGGTAAATCGGTCGTTAACTTATTTAGCAACTGATATAGCGACTGTTTTTGTGGTCTCTAAATCGGTTGTTATCTAGAGATTTTTAGTAGTGCTATGGTTTGGTGGTGACGGTGGCGCCTTCTCTCCCTTCTCCTCTAGGCTTCTTGTGTCGCTCTCAACATGTTACCCGCTCTCAAGCCGCCTCTTCTACACCGCATCGAATTCCAACCACACCCACCGCTTTGTTGCCCTCCAAGTGTTCCAATCTTCTCCTCACGCCCACCCCACCCACCAAACTCGCTTTCATGTCTCACTCACGATTTTGTTACTGCCTCGCCTTCCTCATAAATTCCAAACCCTCCTAACCCTCTAGATCTACACTCACAAATGTTTCAAACACCCTTTCCATTGTGCCTTAGCTATGACCATTCGTATCTGACTTCGCTTCTCTACCTCTTCCAGTCCCCAGGAATTATGGTACCCTCTAGCCTTCAACTTGTTCGCACCCCGTCTTCTCAGGCCTTCAGTTTCAGGAAGATTTTAGACTTTCTGCCTTTCCTACTGCACCAACTTCATGGGTCTTTCATTTATTTTCTATGGTGCCTTAGCTTTGCTCAGTGGTGGATCTTGTTTTTGGTTGTGGGTTGATTATGCTTCTAGTGCTTTGTCCGGCGATGAAGACATTGAGGGTTGTTTGTTGTGTTGTGCACTGCTTGGCTGGTCTAGTTAGCATTTGAGCTTGTTTATGTTTTAATTAAGTTTGTTCTTTAGGATCTTGGTTATTTCAGGTGCTATTAAACTTCATTATAATTTTACTGGGCCATGCAGTTTAATCAGTGACCATTCAATTCGACCTCTGACTCAGTGACCGAGTGTCTTGACCAAGTCAATTTTATTAACACTGGTTTGAACTTTGAATCAAGGGAGAGACGCAACGTGGTGATTTCTTGGATTTGAATGAACACTTTCACCACTTATTGCAAAAAGCACTATATACCTTTGTTGTACAAAAGCCCTATGGGACGATCAGAAGCTCAATTTTTCTATAGGAGATGACTACAGAATGTCAATTTTGCTCAAGGAGAATCATTTGATTTACGGTTAGAAATTGGCAGTAAAAAGGGGTAGAAATGTTAATTCACAAACTCATTACCCTTTTCACTTGTTTTCTTTCCAAAACTGGGGTGATTAGAAATGTAGGAACCACTAGTATTCTTTCATTTTCTTGCCTATTTTAATGTGAACCAAAGGGGGAAAACCTTTTGGGATATTGAGATTTCTCTTCCATTCTTTCATTTCATCTTGTTTTCACATGTTCCAAACACAACACACGAAGGATTTTTGATCTTATCTGCTTGATTTTAAAACATCTATCAATAAGCAAAATAAAAACTGATACAAAATACCTCCCATGAATATATTATTATGAAATTTCTCAATACTTTACTAATAGAACACATGTTTCACTTGATTCAAATATTTACAAATGTCAAATGATATATCACCAACAAAAAAAAATAGATATCTTGTCAAAAAAAATAGATATCATTCTTCAAATCGCAAAAGCTTAAATCAACAAGAAAATCCGTTCTTCGATAGCAACAAAGTAAAAAGGGGAGTGTCTTGATCAGCTCCTTCCTGAAATTAGTGTTAAGGTTGTGTAAATAGGGTTTCCCACCAAATTGTTCACAATTGTAAAATGTACAAACGATACATACCTGAACAATATGTTGGAAACAGTCACATGATCCCCCAATTTACCAGAAATACCATTTTCTCTTGAATTGCACAAGCATCCTTTCCTCTGAGAATTATCATCACTACGCAGTCCTTCTTTGCTTAAATTTTCACAATTGAGTCCCAATAAATAACAACAGCAGCAAGCTCCCTGCTCTGGATGAACTTTTGATTTATCTGGCCAATTTTCAACACCCAAAAGGACATATTCTGTAACCAAGGACTATTTTTTTGGAGTTCTGTGATTTTGGAGCTACAAAACATCATTTGAGCGAAAATAAAGGATGCACAGAAAAGCTCAATAACAAGAATTAATATGGATTATCTTGTAGAAGAAGAAGAACCAAAATAGACAACAAAGTTAAAATTTCCATTATAAAATTCCCATTACTTACATAAAACTAGATCAGTATCCTTACATATAACATTTTGAAATCATAAACTAACTACACTTAATTTTTCACTACACTTGTTTAGAAACTATAGTGCCTTTACATGATTTTTCTAAGCACTAACTGAAAGCAAGAAAAACGACAATAAATTTTTCACTACTCTTATTTAAAAACTATAGTGCCTTTACATGATTTTTCTAAGCACTAACTGACAGCAAGAAAAATGAAAAAAAATGCAACAGCTAACCAGGCTAAAGGGTACAAAATCAGGGAAGGCTTTCCAACATAGAAAGCATACCCCATCATCATCTTTAGGATGATGGGGAAGGTCCAGATCATCAGCAGAGCAAAAAGAAGGAGAACCAGCCTCTGAAGTATAGGAGGAAGGCTTGCCACCATTGCCATAGGAGAAGTAGCCTCTGAAGTGAAAGATTGGGGGTTGCTACCTCTGAAGGATTGGGAGATTTTGAATAGAAATGAATGATCACTTACTTGGGAAGAAAGTTAAAGCATGTGAGTGTATATATACTAATGTGTGCAACCGTACAAAGCATGGGACTAATTATGCACAGGGTATTAATATTTTCTATTATTTAAAAAAATTAAAATTGAAAAAGATATTAAGAAATATACATGTGTGTGTGTGTTAGTTTGTTGTCATTTTCAAACAACCTATAAGGTTATAGTACATTGACAATCAATTGGGCGCAAACATAGTATTAAGGTTGCTTTGAATGACAATCAATTGATAGCCTTCATGCACAAAAAGTGAATTGCATATTTACATTTTAGAATACCATGTACATCAAGCTCTTCAGCATGGATGGAAGGACACAACCCCCGTTTTTCTTTTAATTATGCTCAAAACCAACACAGAAAAGTAGATTATTTTCAGCAACATAAAAAAAATTGCTACTACATTGGATAGATGACAAACTGGATTCGACACATAGGATGGGCATCAAGGCAACAGCCTTAGGGTCCCACCCAGGCCATTGCTAAATTTACTAATACTACAGAGGCCAAATTAGCTAACTATTTTATGTATATAACCTAACTAAAAAAAATTATTGAAAACTGCAATATGCAAAAACCAACTGCATGTTAATATGTCATTCTAGTATACAATTAGCTTTCGAGGTCCAAAATGCAAAATGAAGATGGAAGTTTAAGGCTAAGTTTTTGGATTAGATTTGTATCTTTTATATGCACTAATTAATTAACACAATGTTATATATATTCTTGCTTTTATACACAATTTGAATAATTTTTATAATAGGGAACAACTTACATTTTTCTATTTAAATCCAAAAAAATTAAAACATTAGATGAAGAAGGCTTTTATTTATTTCTATGATTGAAAGTATTTAGAAAAAATTAACAACCTAACAGTATTAAGCTATATTAAAAAATTAGTTTCTTATCTAAATATGTATATATTGCTTATAAAATATTATTGATAATACTTTAAAGGCTAAATTAAAGTCTCAGTCCTCCTATTTTGACAAATCCAGACATTTGGTCCCCCTATTTTAAAACTCGGACATTTAGTCTCCCTATTTTGAAAAACTCAACAAATTTAGTCCAAAGAGGGATTTTTTTAATTTTTTTGCTGATTTGGCCTTTTGCCAAGCAAAAAAATGCTGATGTGGCTCTCATTAAATGACGTGGCAGCTGACTCAGCTTGCACACGTCATTTAATGATGCCACATAATCAATCCATTGAATCCTTGAATCCTTATGTTCTTCTTCTACCAAATCACATCACATGTTCTTCAACAACAACAACACATACGAAACACCCAGAAATCCTTGAATCCTTATGTTCTTCTTCTACCAAATTACAGAAACGTAAATCCACAAAGTCCGTAATTACTGATGAGTGAAACCAAAGAAGGATGAATAACAAGATGAAGGGGATGATGATGCCTTCACAGATTCATGATTAGCATTTCTCAACACCATTTGCCTTGAGCGGAGAAAGGGGATGATGATGCCTTCACAAATTAGATTAGAGGGTTTTAAAAAAAAGGGGTCAATAATTGAAATCAGGGTTTGGAACAAATGAAATATCAATAGCGAAAGTCGCCGGCATCGTCATGGATTCCCTGCCGCGGCGCGACGCGCAGAGAACGGAAAGAACGCGCGTGTACGGCTGGCGAGGAGAGAGTAACACATGGCTTACGGTTTGGGATCCGGATCTGATCTCGAGTGGTGGCTTCACCATCCTTTCATTCTTTCGATACTAGTTGTGGTTGCTGTTTGTGTATGTGTTTGTGTGTTCTTCCGTGGAACCCCCTTTTGTAGATATGGAGAAGAACAATGGAGGTGTGATTAGGGTTCTTCGTATCTGATTTTCTATCATTGTAAGTTGTGGGTGTTTCGTGTGTATTATTGTTGAAGAAGACGTGATCTCAATCTGTTACTAAATAAAAAATAATAAATATACTAATAATAATTTAATTTTTAAAATTATTATAAATATATTAATCTGATGTGGATTGATTATGTGGCATCATTAAATGACGTGTGCAAGCTGAGTCAGCTGCCACGTCATTTAATGAGAGCCACATCAGCGTTTTTTGTTTTGTAGAAGGCCAACTCAGCAAAAAAATTGAAAAACCTCTTTAGACTAAATTTGCTGATTTTTAAAAATAGGGGGACTAAATGTCCAAGTTTTAAAATAGGGGGACCAAATGTCCGGATTTGTCAAAATAGGGGGACTAACTATAATTTAGCCTACTTTAAATGGTTATTATCACCGGAAAAAATGCAAAATCAAAATTACTTAAATCTTATGCAAGATCGCAATATTACAAAATAAATAAATGGATTGGTCATTTTATCTTTTTTTGGTGAATATTGGTCATTTTATCTATTGAGAATAAAATATATCTTAGAATTATTTGATTATTATAAAATATATCTCAGCAACTCAAACTAGATAATAAATATGATCATAAATATTTATGTTATAATAAGTTTCTCTAGAAATTTTGCCTTAGCTCTTAAAATTGCTCTACGGCCCTGATGGGCATCTTACATCACCAGGTAGTATTATCAAGATACCCTTAGGGCCTGTTTTAGAGGAGTTTGGAGGGAGTGAAGTAGAGAATATATAAAAACTTTTCACCTTAATTGTGAGAGTAGTTTTGTAGACAATAATAAGAACATGCTTATGATTAATAAATTTTTAATTTTAAGCCTATTATTATTAAAGAATGTAAATGATTTGTAGAATTTGCCTAAACCTGCCTAAACCATCCCAAACCCTCCTTCAATACATTTTTGAGTTCCTCCAAATTGAGGGGATTTGGTTATATGACGAAAAGCAAATAAGCTCCCCATTGAAGTTGATGGTACATCCTTCCTATTTTTTTCAAGCCCTCCCCTCCCCTTCCTAAGGGCTTGTTTGAGAGTTTGGAGGGGAGAGAGGGGAAGGCTTAAAAAATGAAGGATAAAGACAAATGGAAGAAAGGATCTACCATCAACTTCAACGAGGAGTTTATTTTTATTCATAAAATCAAATCTCCACAATTTGGATGAACTCAAAAAATGTATTGGAGGGAGAGTTTTGAGGGCTTAGGCAAATTCTTCACTCCACTCTCCAATTCTAAAATGAGGGAGCTATAAAATATCTCTAAACAAAAATGAAGTGTGATTAAAATTGTTTCATTATTATCTACAATGTTATTCTTTTAATTTTTTAAAATATAAACTCTATATTAAAATATAGACTAAGCCCTCCCCTCCAAAACCCTCTCAAACACACTCTTAAGCTTTTACAAACCTTCTAAGGTATATATACATATATATATATATATATATATATATATATATATATATATATATATATATATATATATATATACACGTATGTGGTTTTGTTCCTATATTAAAAGGATACTTGACATGCATGTGTTGTAAGTAGCTTAATAATTCATAGATAGTTAGCTAGTTCCTGTTTCAATAATTCTGTTAGAGATTGTACATGTTTCCGTTTTATCTCAAGCACTATATTAATAGTGCTTGCGTGTATTTTTCAATTCAACTCAATGAAAATCAGAGATCGTCTTTCTCTGGCAATCTTTCTGTGGCAATGTGTGAATCATTCAAGCAATATAAGCATATGTTTCTATGGTCAAGCCACATGTTTGTATTCGATAGGACAATATTTTCTTAAGCTATATATAACCTGCAGAAAATCATTATCTCCCAATTATCTAATTGATTTCAATAAAGAAAACAACATAAGTTTGTTTTAATTGAAAAAATACTAAGATACCCAATCACATGCGTTTAGCTATTTGGAAGGGCACCAGTTTCCGAAACGTATGTTAAGCTATTTCCAAGGAACCACTTATGAAACAATATTGGTGAAGCAGTTAAAATAAGAGAGGCAGCCTAGGTATGGCAAATAGTTAAAATTCGATGGGAGCATATCAACAAGAATGTAAATGTCTAAATCAGCAATGAAAAGTAAACAGTAAACATTTAAGCTAATGAGAGAGAGAACACATACCTTATACTGAGTTTCTGCATTGAGCAAAGGGGAGCTCCAGTATAGAACCCAAGACCTTATACCACTAAAATAAAAAAGGGGTAAATATAAGTAACTGGAAATTCAATCAAGGATTATAAATTGCTTGAAATCTTGATAATGGTTTATCTTTTAGAATATAAAATTCATTCAAACCAACAACAAACAAAGCTAGGAGTAGTTTCTGAAACAGCAGAGTGAGTTTTCCCCTAAAACCCATCTTGTGGCAACAAAGCTGTAGTTAGAAATTCTAAAAAATAAAACAAATATTTCATTACCTAAGTCTCCAACTGAAGCATGTGCAAAACAGGAAACTCCATGTCTCAATCTTTGTCTTTGAGAGTGTTAGGGAGCACAGAGACTAGTTGATGGTGGAAGAGAAAATAAATATTGTTGAGGTAAAATGTGAAGGTGGGGGAGAGAATTAGGGACGAAAGGATTGTGTAGTAGGAGAGAACAAGTTCGCATCTGGAGGGGTCAAGATTCTGGTGGAGGGAGAGAAAAAATGGGTCAACATTCCACCAAGTATTTTTCTTCACGCTCCTCGCAACCGGAGCTTTCAGCAGCATGGTGTTTTCCGTCATCGGGTGTTTGGTTCTGGAAAGAAGAAGAAAAACGTCATGAGTAATTCAAAATTTGAAAATAAGAGAACTAGAGAAGAGTTATTGGCCAAAATTTGAAATTTAAAAGAAAAAGAATATATGACAGAAGTGTGTCCTACTCCTACTTTTGTTTCTTTTAACTGTTGCTTTATTTGGCAGTATGAGAGAAGAGCGTGAGAGATGAGAAAATTTTAAATTACAGTTGGCTATTAGTCCGCTCTGCTTTTGCTTTTCCAGTACTAGTTTTGAGGACTGTGAAACGCAGAGAGAAATCTATTGAAATATTTTTTCGTTTGAGGCGTAACAACATCATATAATGCATCACAGTGTGGCAATAATATTGTGGAAAAATCATTTAAGTAGGTACTATATATATATATATATATGATATACCAACTTTTGTTGTCACATTTGTGTAAAAAACGTGAAAAAGAAGGCATGCAAAACATAAAAGGCAGTGAAATAAGGTATGAAAAACACATGGGAATTTTTAAGGGAGTGTGAAATGAGGAGGTATGTATGATGTTTCGGTTTAAGATGTAGTCCAACAATTGTTTTCCTATTGTCCGGTTTTAAGCTAGTTGCATCAAATAAGGTATGAAAAGAACTATTTTAAAATGCTGAGGTGGCCAGAATAAACATACATAGTATTTTATCAGCTGAAACAATGTTCTTTTGCAAGGCCTCTTAGCACCTTGGATGATGGAACTCAGAACTGAGTCCCTATATCGGCACCTTGGATGATGGAATTCCAGAACAACTAAGCATGATACTAAATAAACACTATTGGCAAATATGTAATATAAGTAATCAGTAAATCCCAGGTTCACAACAAACTAAATGACATTCTTTATAGTTGCCGATATTATTGTAAACAAAATTAAAAACACAGTTTAGAAAGAGAGCTGCAGCTACTCTTTGGTAACCTGGATGCCAATAGAAAATGAAAATAAAAATCATTCAACTGAATACAGACATGGAAAAACATTTCAAGCTTGCTTAAGCCATAACATTCACAACGAAATGTTTCTTTTTTTTTCCCCATATATCATCTTATTATATGAACATACAAATAATTGAAAATTGGCTTCCACTAGATAGGCAAGGGTAGGCCATAGAGAACATGTATTTTGACATTTGTATTAGGCATACTCACATTAACAGGCTCTAAATTCAGCAGAGAATGGAATTTTCAATCTTACCATTCAACTTCCAAATCAAGCAGAAGAACACACAAGAGTATTAGCTTGAACATAATCCTGAGCATGAGGTACCATATTCCTCTGCATAAAAAAATAAATAAGTAAATACCACACAGATCTAGAAACCAAAATATCTCTTACACCACAAAAATCACTGCTCCCACCAGAAAATTCCACAATTTTTATCTAAAAACAGAAAATAAATTTATATACATACTTTCTATTTGAAATTTGAAACAGCTTAACGCTTAACAATCAACAATTTATTTAATGAAGTAATAACAATAAAATAAATAAAAAATTAAAGTTGAGGATTAAAGACAAGTACCTTTAGGGATTGCAGGCAAAAATAAGAAATATAAATAATGAATAAAAAATAAAAAATAAAATCGGAGAACAGTCTAACAAATGAACCTTGGATAGATCTATGGTGAGCTTCCTCACCTTGGAGAGATCTATGGTGAGCTTCCTCACCGTGTTGGATATCTGATAGCGATGAACCGACGGCGATCGTCTTCTCCGTTAGGATTTTCATCCTCTTCTGCATCTTTGAGGAACCGAGGGTTAGGTAGCGTGAGAGAGAGATTCAAAATAATCTAGATTTGTTTCTATTCTATCGTTCTTTGTTTATAAAAAGGAAATTTAGTAGTTCAAAAAGAGTAGGGTTTTTTTTACTTAGTCAAAAGATAGTTAAAGAGAGTAAAATATGAAAAGTCAGGGCAATTTACTTAAACGAATATAGATAAAAAATATAGGCACTTTGCATGACTCTAGAGGTGTCAATTCAATCAAATTCATCAAATCCATAACACAAAATAAAAAAGTATAAACCATTGGATAACATATTTATTTTTTCGAATTATCCAATGGTTTATAAAATTCACGCTTACTCACTCTCAAACCTGAGTTTTAACTAAACTCTACAACTTGTAGAGTTGGTTAAAAAGTGAGTTTATTGCTCCAAACAAAAAAAACACACATTTATACTTTTTTTTTGTTTTGTGTTATGGATTTGATGAATTTGATTGAATTGACACCTCTAGAGTCATGCAAAGAGCCTATATTTTTTATCTATATTCGTTTAAGTAAATTGCCCTGACTTTTCATATTTTACTCTCTTTAACTATCTTTTGACTCAAGTAAAAAAAACCCTATCTTTTTGAACTACTAAATTTCCTCCTTGACTGCTACTATTTCCTCAACTTTTTCAAACTCGAAAATTTTGAATATGGTGCTTCAATGGATTAGGATTCTGATGTTGAATCCTAATCCTTTTTAGGTGATCTTTGCAGTATTGTTCTTTTTATTTGACTCAGGCAGACTGCCTATTTATATTAGAAAATTAGGTCTTGGCCATTAATGTGTGATTCACCCTGATTTGGTTTGTTTTCAGATGCTTGGAGAGGAAGATTAGGGTTTTAGGAGAGCTTGGGGATCCAAGCCCAACTGATATTTGGGCTAGAGCTACTTTTATTTTGTATTTTTTTTATTATTTTCGGATTTCCTTCTCTCTTGTACTTTTGGTATATTATTTTTTGTATTTTTTGGACTTTTGGATATTTAAACACTTTTAAATTGTAAATAAAACTAAATAGAATTTTTTTTGACATCTTTGGACTATATATGCTCAAAATAAATTAACTGCACAAAATAAAAATAATAATAAGAAAAAGGAGTCGGGCCAAATACAAAGACGAGAACGGGTCAGACTAGACAAATACGCTAAAACGAGACCCAAATAGAAGAAATGGGTTTGTTAACTAACAACACTAAATTAACTCGGAATTTCATTCGTAGGCCTGAATTGAAGAGATAAGCCAAATTTTGAGAAAAATGATTTTTGGTAGACCTACTTATGTACGACTAAACCCAAATACGGAAATTAAATTGAAGAACGCGCGAAAAAATCGATCATTCGCGTGTATGCTTAATTTAAACAACGGTATTTCGATTTAGTTGAACGGGGTGATTGAAATTGGCGTAGGTTAAAAAATGAGACGTCATTCTAACAATTCTCTTAATCGCGTGACCTTAAAATACAAATTAAATAAGATGACTAAAACAAGAAAAAGAAGACGGACAAAATTGGGGTATAACAGCTGCCCCTCTTTATTTATATTTTACTAGAAAGTGATGAGTTCTCGAGCTTTCGTAGTAGAAATAGGAATAAAGATAAGATAGACGCTAATTTTGTCCGTTGAAGGGGGGAGCGGAAAGTTTAAGGAATAATAGGGGTTGGTTAACACTTGGCGCATTAACCGAGAGCTAAATGAAGGGTCATCAAGGACCTGAAGGAGAACTAAGGCTCTGTAGGACCACTCAGGATCTAAAGGAGCACTAAGGCTCTGAAGGACCACTGTGGTCCGGAAGGTCGCCCACCTTAATTGAAGGACCATCGTGGTCTCAAGAGCGCAACTAGCTACGGTACTAGTTAAACGGCCCCAGAGGGGCCTTTATATTCGAAAGGCCATGATGGGTCAAGATCAGGTCTAGAACTGATATGTTGACCATGAAGGACGTCCACTGTGTCTTAGGCTGACACAACTAGTCTAAAGGACCACGCGGGGTCTGCGAAGGTTCGTCGGGCTCGACTCCGACGTTGCGACCTGGGCCACTTAGGGCACTGCTATAAAGGACCACTTGGGGTCTATAGGGGTCTGAGGGATCACCCTGGTGATCTGTGATACGATATGAGATCAACGCTTAAAGCGCTGATATTAGAGGAACAAAATATAGGGACTAACACTTTATGTGTTTATCCGAGCACACCTAACAAATGCATCTTCCCGAGGAGCGAAAAGCTTTATTCATTTGGCAATGCAATTAATGGTGCACGCGTACGTGCAATGATTGGTATCTGGTGTAATGATTTTTTTCTCTTCTGTTTTTTTGCTTTTTTGCTTGTTACGTAATAAATGCATGAAATGCAAATGTGAATATGATGCAAATGAAATGATTGAATGCTAATGCCATGGTGCATGCATGATGCGATGATATGATATGATATGAGTGATTGAGTGCAAAACATTTTTTGTAATGATAAGATGCGAGATTTTGGATGCGAGAAGCATGGGTGAATATTGATCATTCTTTGGAAAAATTAGTTTTGATTCAAACTTCGGCATTCTCAAGGTCATTACCTACAGACATTTATATGAAAAGGTACTTGACCGTATTTGCAAGCTCGCTTATTTTTCCTTCCATTATGATGCCCCTTGATGATCGAAGTTTATGTCCACAAAGTTATCTAAGTGGATTTTTAGCATCACATGATCAACTTGTGTTCTCTCTCTCTGAAGCTTTGTTTAGTAAAGACATATGTTAGTGCAAGTATGAATGAGTCAGTTAATTTAGGGTTCTAAAGGCCTAGGGTGAGGATATTTCTGGCACATGAAGGGGTGAATGACTGACTGGTCTTTGTCAAGGTCATCAAATGTACGTTTTTCCAAGCCAAGAAATGCAGGATTGTCCCCCAATTTTTATTTGATGACGGTGAGTGCATAACTTGCCCCTGTCTAGTGGTGACAAGCTAGGGGTGTAGAAGATGATGAATTGGGAATGCACTGACTTTGGAAGCGAGAAATTTTGTCTCAACCAATAGAGTTTAGTGTTGCCCCATTTATGGTAAGGACAAGATTGCCCTGACTAGAGTAGCAGCCTTTAGGGTAATGAGTTGAGAAATTGTCCCGGTATGGTTTTATGGATGGGAGTATAGCGGAGATGAGATGGGTGTAGGTGAATTTTCCCAATTGTAGGTGGAGTGAAGGGTGACAGGGTTGCCCCACTTGATAATGGGATTTCAAACGGTTGTTTTGGTGAGGTTGTGGAAAGTGACAGAGTTAGGGTAATGAGTTTAGGAGCTGGTCAAATATGACTGGGTAGACTGGGTGTGGTATGGACGCTGGACACATTTCCCCAAGTTTAAGTGGAGCACATGGTGAAAGGGATGCCCCAATTTAGGATCTAGGTGACGATCCTAGCGTAAGCTTTTTGGTTGTCTTTAGAACAACTCTTAGACTACAATAGTATTGAGTTTGCTATGATGAAAACTACACTTGGTGATCACTAGACCTTGTCTTAGTATAACTGTAACTTGAATGAATCTTGTGGTGCAAGCCTTTTGATTTTTCTTTTCTTTTGAGTTTTTTTTTTTTGAGATATTTTTTTTTTAGCAAACATATTATAAATAAAGAAACTTACTTGTCCTAAAATTAAAACTTTGAGAAAACAAAAGCAATCAGTCAATGATCGGAATGAACTCTAGAGGGTTGTAATGTGGCCGGTGGTTAATGATTTATGAAGGAAGGGATAATTGGGCTCAAAGACATTTCATGTACTTCTCAAAGTAGTCGGGGTACTCTTTTTCCCTCCCTATATCTTTTTTCCACTGGGTTTTGGCCCTCGGAGGTTTTAATGAGACCCCTAAATATAAGGGGTTGGTGCACTCCTTGTGCGCCCCTTAATAATAATACAATATCAATGCTTATTAAAAAAAAGTATTACTCAAAACATGATTAAAAAGCACTACTGAACAATCCACAGTTTAGCCTTTAAAACTCACTGTCCTTGGCTTTGGACAACTCACTGTTCTAGTGAGAACATTTATTTTAACTTATGATGATAAAAATATTATTAGAGATATTATGTTTAATTTCAAGTTATTTAAATTAGTAATGGTGTTATTGGCTTTACTAGTGGAGGTTCCTGACATGAGAATTTTAAGAAAGTTCTGGGAGGGATCTTCAGATGGTGTTGGTGATCTTGTGACTTCTAGCTCGCATGGAACAGCTGCGTCTGTACCAATTGGTCGCTTGTCCAAGTCTCAAATGAAGAAATTCAGACAGCAACGACATTTGGTTGTCGGTTACAATACTTGCCCAAAAGCTAATTCTGCCACTGAATCCTTTTAATCTGACTTGTTTCTAGCTTGTATATCTAGCTTGAGTATTCTGTTAGCTAGTTGATTATTGTCTAGCCTGTATATTGCATTGTCTTAGGGGCCATATTAGGGTCTCTCTATTATTGTTTTATTTTCTTTAATAGCAAGGGTTTCGGTCTAGTCCTCCCTTCGCTTCTATCTGTCTTCTTCCTTTTCTTTATTTTTAATAAATTCGGGCAATTTGTCTGTTTGTAAAAAAGAATGGCTTTAGAAGCCTATATATTTTAATTTGCAAGTACCTCTTAATCTAATTATCATCATCATCATCAATATATATATATATATATATATATATATATATATATATATATATATATATATATATATATATATATAATGCACTTTTTTCTTATTTATTATGTGTTCCTTCAAAAATTACAATATGGTAGTCGAATATTCATCAACTATCAAGTATCTAATATCTATTTATACAAACAAATCTAATCTAATATCTATATATACAAAAACATCACCACTGAACTTTCAAAATTAGCTCTCACCATTAATTGACACATGTACTACCTAATACAATGTTGGAGGGTATTAATGTCATTTTAAGGACCAAACTTTTCACTTTTCCTAACTTTTCACTCTTCCCAACTTTTCACTTTTCCCAATTTCACTTTTCCCAACTCCTTTTATCTTTCTCTTTCCCTCCACCTATAATTCAAATTCAAACTCCCTCACAAAATTATTATCATTATTATCTATCTAATCTAATATCTTCTAATATTTATCTATTTATACTAATAAACAACACTTAAAATTTAAATCTTTTTCACACATATCCATACTCAATAAATAATAGAAGGAAAAATATTTTTTGTCAATAAAAAAATTATAAAATTTGAAAACTACTATAAAAAAATTAGTGACAAATATTTGTTCCATATTTTTTTAAGACTACTATAAACCTACTATATAAAACACACAGGATTAATGTTTGTCATTGATAAACCTACTATTTAAAAAACAACAAGGCTTCCGTCAAAACAAAAACAAGAAGGCTTAATGACTATTTAAAATAAATATTTCTTATTGATAATCTACTATCTATATTTTACTATATGCTATAATCTACTAATCAACTAAAATAATCAATTGAAACTATGACATAACTGCAATGATATATAAGAAACACATGATAACCTTACTGATATATAAAAAAATACATGATTAATATTTCTCAAAGAAAATTATAACTTTTGAAGACTACTATAAACCTACTATCTAAAAAACAAGAATATTTAATGAGAATTTAAACTACTTATTAATATTTAAAACAAATATTTCTTATTGATAATTTACTATCTCTCTTTTACTATCTACTATAATCTACTAATCAACTAAAATAACCAATTGAAACTACGAGATAACAACACTGATATATAAAAAAACACGGGATAACCGCATTGATATATAAAAAAAAACACAGGATTAATATTTGTCATTGATAATTAATGTTTTTGAATACTACTACAAACCTACTATCTAAAAACAACAATAAGACTTAATTATTATTTAAACTACTGATTAATATTTAAAACAAATATTTCTTATTGATAATCTATTATCTATCTTTTACTATCTACTATAATCTACTAATCAACTAAAATAATCAAATTAAACTAGGAGATAACTGCACTGTTATATAAAAAACACGGGATAACTGCACTGATATATATAAAAACACAGGATTAATACTTGCCTTTGATAATTATAAGGTTTGAAGACTACTATCAACCTACTATCTAAAAAAACAAGAAGACTTAATGACTATTTAAACTACTGATTAATATTTAAAACACACGTGACAAATATTTGTCACTAATACCTAAAAAAGGAAAAATAATTGTCACTGATATATAAAAAATACGGGATAAATATTTTTTATTGATAATCTACTATCTATTATAATATACTAATCAACTAAAATAATCAATTGAAACTATGAGATAACTGCACTGATTTATAAAAAAACACGAGATACCTTCACTGATATATAAAAATACGAGATAACTGAATGATGCACTAATATATAAAAAACACGGGATAACAACACTGATATATAAAAAAACACGGGATAAATGCACATATTATTTTTAAATGATACTTTTACATTTTTAGATTTTAATATTTATCTATTTTTTATTTGAGACTCCTTTTTTATCTCCTTAAATTTGTCTTTATTTTCACGGAGTAATATTCATACTATTTAAATTCTGTCTAAGTTCATTCATAAAAGAATAATATTCGACACTGATGCGTATGCACGAGTATCCTACTAGTAACTTATAAAATTACAATTTTAGACATCTTACTTTTTTGACACATCACCACTTTAATTTTATTTATCATTTTTTAATTCTACTTTCTCTTCCTTTCTCACTCACTCTCTTTCAATCTCACATTTCCCAATATTTCTAACTTCTTACACATCTATTATTAGTGGCCCCCACACCCTTTATTTAAAAATATTTCTTTTCCCAA
Source organism: Oxytropis ochrocephala (assembly GCA_020916435.1). NCBI lineage: Eukaryota > Viridiplantae > Streptophyta > Magnoliopsida > Fabales > Fabaceae > Oxytropis > Oxytropis ochrocephala. The sequence continues at coordinate 13,053,707 of CM037091.1, forward strand.
TTTTTTTTAATCCACTATATAATCTAATATAATTAAATTAATATTAAATAATCTATAATTTACTTCTATTTACTATCTAACTTAATATCTATTTATCTATTTATCAATTTACTCCTATTTCAAATTTCTTCTTCGAATGCACTTTCTTCTCACTCCCATTTTTTTAACTTTCCCCTCTCTTTTTTTCAAATTTCGAAATTCAAATCAAATCAAATCTACTAATAAATTAAAATAATCAATCTAAACTATGAGATAACTGCACTAATGTATAAAAACACGGGATAACTTCACTGATATATAAAAAAACACGATATTAATATGGAGAAAGAAAAGAAAACTTAATGACTATTTCAACTACTGATTAGTTAATATCTATTTATACAAACAAACAACTTACAAAATTACAATTTTAGACATCTTACTTTTTTAACACATCACCACTTTAATTTTATTTATCATTTTTTAATTCTACTTTCTCTTCCTTTCTCACTCACTCTCTTTCAATCTCACATTTCTCAATATTTCTAAATTGTTACACATCTATTATTAGTGGCCCCCACATCCTTTATTTAAAAATATTTATTTTCCCAATTTTTTTAATCCACTATATATAATCTAATATAATTAAATTAATATTAAATAATCTACAATTTACTCCTATTTACTATCTAACTTAATATCTATTTATATATTTATCAATTTACTCCTATTTTCAAATTTCTTCTCCCAATGCACTTTCTGTTCACTCCCATTTTTTTAACTTTCCGCTCTTTTTTTTTTTCAAATTTCGAAATTCAAATCAAATCAAATCTACTAATAAACTAAAATAATCAATCTAAACTACGAGATAACTGCACTAATGTATAAAAACGCGGGATAACTTCACTAATATATAAAAAAACACGATATTAATATGGAGAAAGAAAGGAAAACTTAATGACTATTTCAACTACTGATTAATATTTAAAACACGGGATAACTGTACTGATATATAAAAACACGGGATAACTATGCTGATATATAAAAAAACACGGGATAATTGCACTGATATATTTGATAATATATTATCTATCTTTTACTATCTACAATAATGTACTAATCAACTAAAATATCCAATTGAAACTATGAGATAACTGCACTGATATATAAAAATACGGGATAACTGTAGTGATATATAAAAATATATAGGATTAATATTTGTCATTGGTAATTTACTATCTAACTTTTGTTATTTACTATAATCTACTAATCAACTAAAATAATCAATTGAAATTACAAGCTAAGCGCACGATATTTAAAAGCACACGGATAAGCTGCGTGAAAATTATAATTTTTTAAGACTACTATAAACCTACTACGTAAAAAAAACAAGAAGGCTTAATGGTTATTTAAACTACTAATTAATATAAAACAAATATCTATTATTGATAATTTACTATCTAATTTTTACTATCTACTAATCAACTAAAATAATCAATTGAAACTACGAGATAACTGCACTGATATATAAGAAAACACGGGGTAACTGCAGTGATATATGAAAAAACACGAGATTAATATTTGCCATTGATAATCATAATTTTTTTAAGGCTTAATGACTATTTAAACTGATTAATGTTTAAAACACACGTGACAAGTATTTGTCACTGATATATAAAAAAACACGAAATAAATATTTCTTATGGATAATCTACTATCTATCTTTTACTATCTACTATAATCTACTAATCAACTCAAATAATAAATTGAAATTATGAGATGACTGCATTGATACATAAAAAGCAAACACACTGATATATAAGAAAACATTGGATAACTGCATTGATATAAAAAAATACACGAGAATAATATTTTTCATTGATAATTATAATTTTTTAAGGCTTAATCACTATTTAAACTAATTAATATTTTGTTGTAAAAAAAACAAATTAATATTTAAAACACACGTGACAAATATTTATCACTAACACCTAAAAAGAACAAATATTTGTCACTGGTATATAAAAAACACGAAATAAATATTTCATATTGATAATCTATTATCTATCTTTAACTATCTACTATAATTTACTAATTAACTCAATAATCAATTGAAACTATGAGATGACTGCATTGATAGATAAAAAACAAACACGGGATAACTGCACTGATATATAAGAAAACACGGGATAACTGTATTGATATATAAAAATACACGGGATTAATATTTGTGATTGATAAGTATAATTTTTTAAGGCTTAATGACTATTTAAATTGATTAATATTTAAAACAAACGTGACAAATATTTGTCACTAATACCTAAAAAGCACAAATAATTGTCATTGATATATAAAAAAATACAAAATAAATATTTCTTATTGATAATATACTATCTATCTTTTACTATCTACTATAATCTACTAATTTTTTATTATCAACTATATATCTTTTATTTTTGTCAAAAAAAAAACTATGTCATAAATAAACTATAACTTTATACAAAACAACCACTACCAAAATTATCAATTTATCCTTATTTGAAACTCACTTTTTGAGGACAAATATGTCATTTCTAATTTTTCTATTTCACTTTTTATTTTTTGTGGGTCCCACTTTCTCACATCATCTCTTAACTATCTAATCTCATATTTAAAACTCACTTTTTTCTTTCATCTTCAACTATCAACTATGGACTATATAACTTTAATCAATCTATAATCTTTTTAATCAAAATAGCCACTACTAATATCTCTAATTTTCTTTCTCCTATTTAACATTAATAATCAATCAACTATATCTTTAATCAACTATCAACTATATTTTTAATTAAAACAACCACTACAAACAATACTAAATTACTCTTATCTAAAACCAATTTTTGAGAACAAAGATGTCAATTCCCAAATATTTAATCTCACTTTTTTATATTTTGTGGGTCTCACATTCTCACATCATCTTTTAAATTTTTTATCTCACACTTAAAACACATTTTTCTATTTCCTCTCTCACTCTCATCTTTCTCAATTTTCTCTCTATCTCTCTCCCCTATTCCCCTCTCACTCACTTCAAATTTCTAATTTTATTATTCTACTTTTGTCCAAAACGTTGGTGCCACAACCAACTATCACTATCAGTAACTGTAGCAAAACATCTATCATCAACAATGTCAATGGTGGCTTGAAGGTTCTATTCTTACTCAGTGGTGCCTTCAAACATCTTCATGCAACAATCCTCCATTATCATTCTATATCCCTTCTCAAACAATTGACCAATACTAATCAAATTACTCTTCATGTCAGGAACATATAACTCATCATTTATGTAACACTCCTTCCCATCCTTTCTCCTAATCATAATTCTTCCCATTCTCTCAGCACGTACACTCCTATTGTCTGCAAAGCTAATCCCCTTCTTTTAATTGATTCATCAAGATTAATAAACCATTTTCTATTTCCAGTCATGTGGTTAGAGCACCCCGTGTCTAAATACCACATTTCATCTATATCATCCTCATTTTTCGTGGTTCAGCAAGTGTTTGACAAGTTAAATCACCATCATCACTATCTATATGTTCAATTTCAGCCATTAACAATTGAGTATCAGAGTCAGTTTCACCATCAGAATCACCATCCTTATCATTTGCACTAGCATATTGAGTCTTATCAGTCTTTGGTTTAGATTTCTTACCAGAATTGTTTGCTGAAGGGCACTCATCTGCAAAATGTCCCCAGCCATCACAATTGAAGCATTGAATCTCCTTCTTGTTGAATCGTTTCACTTCTGATTTGCCTCCCTTCTTCTTGCCTTTGTTCTCACTTGCACCTTGCTGATTCGAGCTTTCAACATCTGTTTTCTCATATTTGTTCTTCCAATTCCCTTTCCCTTTCTTCTTATTGAATCGTGCTTGCAATGCTTCACCAGCATTGTTCTCTTTATCCTTCTCGCCTAATCTTTCATTAAGCCTTGCTTCATTTGCTATCCTTGTAATTCTTCAATCTTCATCGTCTCTAAGTTCTTCGATTGCTCAATAGCATTCACCAGATTATCAAACTTAGGAGTTAGGGTTCGAAGAACCTTCTCGATTTTCATCTGATCGGAGACCGTCTCACCATTGGTACGCATTTGATTAGTCAACAACGTTAATTTCTTGAAGTAATCCGCAATTGACTCCTTCTCTCCCATTTGAAGCACTTCATATTGTCTCCGGAGTGTTTGTAACTTCACCTTCTTCAATTTCGCATCACTGGAGTACGCGATTGCGAGAGCATCCCATGCCTCCTTCGTCATCTCGCGTCTTTGCGCGCATTTTCTCAAAAGCATCAGCATCCACGCACTGATGAATTAGGAACAGGGCTTTACTGTCTTTCTTCTGTTGATCACGAAGTTGATCGCCTGCATTAGCCACTACGCCATTGTGAATGATCTCAAGCACGTCTTGATACCAAAATACGACCTTCATCTGAATGATCCACCTATCGCAGTTAGTTCCATTGAGAATAGGAAGCTTTGCCGAAGCGGCCATTATTCCCACGGTGTTCGCCAACACCGCGCGAAACACTGTATGGACCGTCGTGAATCTAGCTCTGGATGCCAATTGTTGGAACAATGGCACTGTCACACACTCACTCACACTTTCAGAGAGAGAGAATAGAGAGAAACTGATCTAACGGAAAAACGATTCCTGTTATTCTGTTATAGATTGATATGAGAGTCAACTTACATAGAGTATTAAAACAATGACTATTACACATGTGTACACATTATTGACTTTCTATATAAGAGTTGACCTTCTATTATGACTATGTAAGGCTGAATTACAAGTTTATTTAACATAATATACCTAACGCCTTAAGATTTTGGGTGGAGATGTGGTGTCCAAGTCTCCATGTTGGTCCACTTCATTTGATAGCTCAGTGTTGCTCTGGTGCTCCAAAAGACTCCCAAACAAGTGGTATCGAGCCATGGTCCGACTTGGTGAGGAGGCGGCGGAAGTGAGATCCTTGATTGGATCAAGGCTAGCGATGTGGGTGACTCACACTTGTGGGAGAGTGTGTTTAGAATTCAAGTGTGAGTGGAGTGGTTAGTCTCACATCAGCTAAGAATGAGCTAAATGAATAATAAAAAAAAGAGAGGACTCATACACCTAACAAAAATAGTAATGCATTTTCAAATATAATAAAAAGAAGGATCATTATTGTCATACTTTCTAATGATTACTGTTTTCCGCACATGTTTTCCCGAAAAGTCTTGCAATAACTTTTCAAATAAATAAATTTATTCACTATTTTAAGTTGAAGTTATTATAGAAATCTTCATTTATTTGGATAAAAATGATATGCAATTATTTTTCATTAAAATTAACAAACATGCTTTAATAATATTAATTAACAAATTATTTTTGAAAATATTAAAACCAGAGAACCTCGCTCTCACAATCAAATTCCTAGACGGCTACAAGCTCAATGGCTCTGTGAGTTTCTTACAAATGCAACGAAATTTGAGTCTACTTTACTTAAGTTATGCGATTTATATTCACAGCATCTCATTTTCCTGTCAGCCCTGTTACAATTGCAAAAGAAGATGGAGAAACCCACAAGTGTGATATATGAAAAGGTTCGAAACTACATACCTAATGATCTTTTGGTCCCCATATTTTCAAAACTACCTATTAAATCTTTGAACCGATTTGGTTGTGTGAGAAAATCATGGGCTCTCTTACTTAAAAATCCTCACTTCATGAGCATCTTTCGTAATAGATTCATATCTAATCATGATTCCTACTACAATTATACATCTCTCTTCCTTTATCAGTTTCAAGAGGATTTTCTTGGGGTGCATTTGCTTTCTGGTGACAGGCTTGAGAATAGGGTCATACTAGACATCCCAAACCCACTTAAAGAGGAAAACTCTTTTTATTTTATTTTGGAATCTGGTAGTATTAATGGAACTCTTCTCCTTTACTACATATTTAATTATATATTGTGGAACCCAACGACGGAGGAGTTCAAGGTCATTCCTCACAGCCCTAATGAGGATCAATCACATACCTAATGATCTTTTGGTCCCCATATTTTCAAAACTACCTATTAAATCTTTGAACCGATTTGGTTGTGTGAGAAAATCATGGGCTCTCTTACTTAAAAATCCTCACTTCATGAGCATCTTTCGTAATAGATTCATATCTAATCATGATTCCTACTACAATTATACATCTCTCTTCCTTTATCAGTTTCAAGAGGATTTTCTTGGGGTGCATTTGCTTTCTGGTGACAGGCTTGAGAATAGGGTCATACTAGACATCCCAAACCCACTTAAAGAGGAAAACTCTTTTTATTTTATTTTGGAATCTGGTAGTATTAATGGAACTCTTCTCCTTTACTACATATTTAATTATATATTGTGGAACCCAACGACGGAGGAGTTCAAGGTCATTCCTCACAGCCCTAATGAGGATCAATCACAAAGGTATCGTCCTATTGCTCTTCATGGATTTGGTTATGACTATATTGGAAATGACTATAAGTTGATTAGGTATCTATATTTGTTTGAATCAAATGACATTCCACCTTTCGAACCCTTATGGGAGATATATAGCCTAAGAAGTAATTCTTGGAGAAAACTTGACATCGATATTCCTCATTGTAATAACCTTGCAGGGGAACGACTATACATGGATGGCATGTGTCATTGGTTGGGCTTTAGAGATAATAATGAACATTGGTTGGTGTCATTCAACTTAGGCAATGAAACGTTCTGTACAACACATATACCCTTCGACATAGATTTTTTTGACTACCCACCCTTCGACGTAGATCATAATTCTTATTTTGTGTCAAGATACTTGGTGGAGCTAAATGGATCCATTTCTTTGATCTCATGGTATGCTGATAAAACTAATTTTCACATATCAATTTTGGGTGAACTTGGTGTGGAAGAATCATGGACCAAACTCTTTATTGTTAGGCCCTTGCCTCGTATCAACCGCCTTATCGGAGCAGGGAACAAGGGCAACATATTCTTCATTCAAGAAGATGGTGAAATAGTTGTGTTTAATTTAAGTACTCGGATGATTGTGGAGCTTGGTATTAAAGGAAACCCTGAATATAGTATAATTTATACAATAAATTATAAGGAAAGTCTTCTTCCAATTGGAGGAATAATTCCTTAGTTTTTTTTTCTTTATTTCATCTAGAGGTTTGTAAATGTGATTATTGTTATCAACTGCTTGCTAAACATCCTCATTGTTAGGGTACTCAATCTGAATTGCTAGTGGTTGATTATGACTGGATTGTTAGCATTTCCATCATTAACATCTTGAGCAAGATACTCGATTTGAATGAATACAACCTCGTGATACGTGGTCATCTCAAAAAAGAGCAGAAGTCTTATAGAATCATTGTGGCAGTGGTGTTGGTCTTTAAGAATGGTTGCTCAGCCCTATTAACATGAAGAGTAGCTTTGAAGGTAGAAGCAGAAATTGTTTCCAAAATGATTGTTGTAGGAAGTCGATGCTGATAGTTATTGTAAAAACTTTTTGAAGATTTTGATGATCTTCTGTTTAAAGAAAAAAATAAATGATCAAATTAATAGTGAAGTGATATATGTAAAATAACAAAATAAATGAGCAAATAAGTAAGGTTAACTCACAACTTTGAATTGTTTATCACAATGACTATGCATCATTTCCATCATCCAAACCATCTACAGAGCAACTAGCTTAATTGATGCGTGCGGGTAAGATAAATGATATATTTCAACCCACTAACAAATGGAAATAGAGGCGAATGTAATGGTATTGTACCCGCATATTTCTGCACCTGCTAGTAAACTAGTAAAATCACTAAATACACAATTACTTAAATACAAAATTTCCTACATTTCCTCGTATCAAATAAACCCAAACCTACTACTTTCCTCCATTGTATTGATTTTGATTGTTATTCACTAGTCACTACTATAAAAACTGGAAAAGAATTGGACCTTTTAATTAGTTGCACAATTTTTTTAAGGGTTTTAATTTTTGTACCCCCTCCCTTGGACCCTATACTCCCCCTTTTGTCCCAAACTTCCAATTTTGTCCCTACTAAAAAACAAAAAACGTTACTATTTTTGTTTTTTCCGGAAACATCCCTTTGAGATAAATCCGGAGTCAAAAAATTGACTACGGATTTATCTATTGAGGATAAATCCGGAGTTAAAAATTTGACTACGGATTTATCTCTTGAAGATAAATCCGGAGTTAAAAAAATTGACTACAGATTTATCTCTTGAGGATAAATCCGGAGTTAAAAATTTGACTACGGATTTATCACCAAGAGATAAATCCGGAAATAAACTTCACCTTTATGGATTTATCTCTTGAGGATAAATCTAGAGTCAAAAAATTGACTACGGATTTATCTCTTGAGGATAAATCCGGAGTCAAAAAATTGACTACGGATTTATCATCAAGAGATAAATCCGGAGTCAAAAAATTGACCTAATACTTTTCTTGAAAAAGTGAAAATTAATGGGGTATTTTGGTATTAAATTGGTTTATGGGGGTATGGAGGCCAATGTGGGGGGTACCAAAATTAAAACCCCTTTTTTAAAGGCAAACATCCTACTTCTATAATACACTATCGACTTTAATTTGTCATTTTGGTGGGAAAATCTTTTTCAACCATTTACCTATATACCCCTAATTTTGTATCCCACAGTTTACCAATATACCCCCACTCTATATTTTTGGACCAACATAACCCCACTCTATATTTGTGCCCCACCATTTACCAATATACCCCTCATTTTGTACCCCACTGTTTACCAATATACCCCCACTATATATTGTTGGACCGACATACCCCTGACAAATTTTTTTTTCTCCAACACTCTTTTTTTTATTATCAAAATGTACCCCTCATTTTGTACCCCACTGTTTACCAATATACCCCCACTCTATCCGAGAACTATTAATACACAATCCTTGACTTCCCCACTTTTGGTGGGAAAATTTTATTCCCACCATTTACCAATATACCCCTCATTTTGTACCCCACTGTTTACCAATATACCCCCACTCTATATTTTTGGACCGACATTGTTGCCTCATCCCACCAAGGGCTATTGTTGCCTCTTCGTCTTATATATATGTGTTGCGTATTTTTATACCCCCTTATAAAATGTTGATGTTTTTTCGAAACTATATCTGTAGGCCTGTTAATCACCTCCCCGTGCATCGCACGGGTAATCGTCCTAGTAATATATTATGTTAAAAGCCGAGTTAACCCATGCACATATAAATAATCCAACTCCATAAAGGAGGAAAGAACCAAAAACCAAAACCAGCTATCTCTTGAAGATGTAATCAATAGGGTCTAAGAACCACTCATAGAAGTGAATACAATGGCAATTTTGCAATTAAGATAAAAAAATTAAACACGGACCTTTTAAGTTGGACACAACTTATCGACTTAAAATTGTTTTGATTTATAATCTTTTAAGTCGGTAGCTATTACACCCGACATAAAAGGTTCTTTAAAATAATAAAACCCTAACCACTTTGTCTTTCTTTGCTTCATTTGTTCTCTTGTACAACTTCATCGTTCTCATTTTGCCCTTCCCTACTATGTCATGTGTGTCCCGCGACTCTCACCGTGTGGGCTTTTAGCGGGCTTCCAATCTCCTTGGAGACTATGATGTTAGAATAAGAGGAAGAAATTCCATTTTGTTGTTTTTATGGAGATTATTTTGTTATAAAAGAATTAAGAAATTATATGGTTTTTAATGTGTAAGAAATTCTAAGAAGAGTACGAAATTCTATATAATTTTTATAAGAATAGTAAGAAATTATATAGTTTTTATTGTCAAAAGAATAGAAAGAAATTCTATATAAGTTTTTAACAAATGCTTCTGTATACAAATATTTATTATATCCATGAATATTAATTTGCAAAAACCCACGGATCTTTGGAATATTTGCTATATACACCTTAGAAAAGTTATGATTTAAGAGAAATTACAAAATTTAATATTGTAGTAATAAAAATATTATTTAAATTTATTTAAATAGGTTTGATCTGATAGGCTTAAAGGTTTTTAATGGCTTGTAGCCTAGCCTTTTTAACTAAAAAGCTTTAATAAAAACCTTGAGTGCGACTTAGGTTTGGTGCCAGTAGGCCACGCGATCGCCTAACCTACTACAAACCCTAATTATCGATCACTTTAATTCATTCATCTCGGTTGAATAACTTTGTATCAATATACTAGTATCTGCGATGGTTGGTCAGAAGCGATGCTTTGAAATCATATCTCACATCAAGGTTTTGGGTTCGAGTCTTGGGTGTGATAAAAACTATGTTCGAAGTGGAGACAACACGGACCGGGAAGGGCAGATACACTTGACTAGCCAAATTCTCCAAAGTAGATTAGTCAAAGACAAAATCGGTGAAAACTGTGCACCAATAACAAGGTATAACCAAAAAAATATCTTAGTACTTTAAAATTTTAATTAAATACTATCACTAGTTAGGAAGAGTAGAAACGTAAAAAAAATATCTTAGTACTTTAAAATTTTAATTAAATACTATCACTAGTTAGGAAGAGTAGAAACGTAAAAAAAATATCTTAGTACTTTAAAATTTTAATTAAATACTATGACTAGTTAGGAAGAGTAGAAACGTAAAATCCTATTCCTCTCTCGTTCTCTCTCTGACTTTTTTTTTAAAATCTCTAGTTAACTGTCTCTATACTTTTTTGATATATAAGCTTACTTAAGGTCTCTATCATTATTATAGCTATTCTTGAAATTAATTATTCTCTATTCTATAAAAAGTAATTTTTTTGACAACGATTTTTTATAAAAAGTTGAATTTCCAATATCAATATACTACTAGTAGTAGTACTATGAATGAACGAGTTGTGTAGTGTTGATGAAGAAAGTTAATTGTGAATATATTGATAAAGTTAACTTTTTGAAAATAGAAAGAAAAATAAAAACTTTTTGAAAATAGAAACCGCGTGGAATGCGACTCTTTCTATATTATATTATGTCGGTTGAAGTTCACACCTGCCCAAATGCCAATATTGATAATTGGTAATTCATAATATATTTGTTAGTAATATGAATATTCATGTAAAAAAGTAATCGTTGTATTAAACTTAGTTAGAGTTTTGATCAAATAAAAAAAAACTTAGTTAGAGCTTCTACATTCATCTAATGACCTGAATTTGATTAGAAATTTCATAAATGTCCACAAAAGAAAAAAATAGTTAGCATTTAACTTTTATTTATCAACTTGTGAATTTATTTAACTTTTATATATTATTGCCCACATATATATGTCTATATATTAATCGAGTTTATGCTTGAAGGCTTCTAATCAACCCATGTGATAATATCAATAATGATTGATGAAAAGTGAATGGTTAGCTAAGATAGTAGCTAAGCCGGTTATACAAAGGAGTCCCTAGACCTTTGTTACTACTAAAATATCTCTAAATAGCGGTGATTTTAACGATCAATATAGAGATTGAAACCACAAATCGATTGCTAAATTGGTGCGCTATACATTAGCAACGAGTGATATAGCAAATTTCCAAAACCAATCGTTAACTATTTTAGCAACTAATTTAGCCATCAATTTAGGGATGGATTTGAATTTTGGATGGTAAATCGGTTAGTTAACTTATTTAGCAAGCCGATATAGCATTTGTTTTTGTGGTCTCTAAATCGGTTGTTATCTAGAGATTTTTAGTAGTGCTATGGTTTGGTGGTGACGGTGGCGCCTTCTCCCTTTCTCCTCTGAGCTTCTTGTGTCGCTCTCGACATGTTACTGCTCTCGAGCCGGTCTTCTACAACTGCATCAATTCCAACCACACCCACTGTTTTGTTGCCCTCCAAGTGTTCCAATCTTCTCCCTCACGCCCTCCACCCCACCCACCAAACTCGTTTTCATGTCTCACTGCTGATTTTGTTACGGTTCGTCTTCCCTCATAAATTCCAAACCCTCCTAACCCTCTAGATCTACACTCACAAATGTTTCAAACACCCTTTCCATTGTGCCTTAGCTATGACCATTCGTATCTGACTTCGCTTCTCTACCTCTTCCAGTCCCCAGGAATTATGGTACCCTCTAGCCTTCAACTTGTTCGCACCCCGTCTTCTCAGGCCTTCAGTTTCAGGAAGATTTTAGACTTTCTGCCTTTCCTACTGCACCAACTTCATGGGTCTTTCATTTATTTTCTATGGTGCCTTAGCTTTGCTCAGTGGTGGATCTTGTTTTTGGTTGTGGGTTGATTATGCTTCTAGTGCTTTGTCCGGCATGATGAAGACATTGAGGTTGTTTGTTGTGTTGTGCCTTTGCTTGGTTTGGTCTAGTTAGCATTTGAGCTTGTTTATGTTTTAATTAAGTTTGTTCTTTAGGATCTTGGTTATTTCAGGTGCTATTAAACTTCATTATAATTTTACTGGGCCATGCAGTTTAATCAGTGACCATTCAATTCGACCTCTGACTCAGTGACCAAGTGTCTTGACCAAGTCAATTTTATTAACACTGGTTTGAACTTTGAATCAAGGGAGAGACGCAACGTGGTGATTTCTTGGATTTGAATGAACACTTTCACCACTTATTGCAAAAAGCACTATATACCTTTGTTGTACAAAAGCCCTATGGGACGATCAGAAGCTCAATTTTTCTATAGGAGATGACTACAGAATGTCAATTTTGCTCAAGGAGAATCATTTGATTTACGGTTAGAAATTGGCAGTAAAAAGGGGTAGAAATGTTAATTCACAAACTCATTACCCTTTTCACTTGTTTTCTTTCCAAAACTGGGGTGATTAGAAATGTAGGAACCACTAGTATTCTTTCATTTTCTTGCCTATTTTAATGTGAACCAAAGGGGAAAACCTTTTGGGATATTGAGATTTCTCTTCCATTCTTTCATTTCATCTTGTTTTCACATGTTCCAAACACAACACACGAAGGATTTTTGATCTTATCTGCTTGATTTTAAAACATCTATCAATAAGCAAAATAAAAACTGATACAAAATACCTCCCATGAATATATTATTATGAAATTTCTCAATACTTTACTAATAGAACACATGTTTCACTTGATTCAAATATTTACAAATGTCAAATGATATATCACCAACAAAAAAAAATAGATATCTTGTCAAAAAAAATAGATATCATTCTTCAAATCATAAAAGCTTAAATCAACAAGAAAATCCGTTCTTCGATAGCAACAAAGTAAAAGGGAGTGTCTTGATCAGCTCCTTCCTGAAATTAGTGTTAAGGTTGTGTAAATAGGGTTTCCCACCAAATTGTTCACAATTGTAAAATGTACAAACGATACATACCTGAACAATATGTTGGAAACAGTCACATGATCCCCCAATTTACCAGAAATACCATTTTCTCTTGAATTGCACAAGCATCCTTTCCTCTGAGAATTATCATCACTACGCAGTCCTTCTTTGCTTAAATTTTCACAATTGAGTCCCAATAAATAACAACAGCAGCAAGCTCCCTGCTCTGGATGAACTTTTGATTTATCTGGCCAATTTTCAACACCCAAAAAGGACATATTCTGTAACCAAGGACTATTTTTTGGAGTTCTGTGATTTTGGAGCTACAAAACATCATTTGAGCGAAAATAAAGGATGCACAGAAAAGCTCAATAACAAGAATTAATATGGATTATCTTGTAGAAGAAGAAGAACCAAAATAGACAACAAAGTTAAAATTTCCATTATAAAATTCCCATTACTTACATAAAACTAGATCAGTATCCTTACATATAACATTTTGAAATCATAAACTAACTACACTTAATTTTTCACTACACTTGTTTAGAAACTATAGTGCCTTTACATGATTTTTCTAAGCACTAACTGAAAGCAAGAAAAACGACAATAAATTTTTCACTACTCTTATTTAAAAACTATAGTGCCTTTACATGATTTTTCTAAGCACTAACTGACAGCAAGAAAAATGAAAAAAAATGCAACAGCTAACCAGGCTAAAGGGTACAAAATCAGGGAAGGCTTTCCAACATAGAAAGCATACCCCATCATCATCTTTAGGATGATGGGAAGGTCAGATCATCAGCAGAGCAAAAGAAGGAGAACCAGCCTCTGAAGTATAGGAGGAAGGCTTGCCACCATTGCCATAGGAGAAGTAGCCTCTGAAGTGAAAGATTGGGGGTTGCTACCTCTGAAGGATTGGGAGATTTTGAATAGAAATGAATGATCACTTACTTGGGAAGAAAGTTAAAGCATGTGAGTGTATATATACTAATGTGTGCAACCGTACAAAGCATGGGACTAATTATGCACAGGGTATTAATATTTTCTATTATTTAAAAAAATTAAAATTGAAAAAGATATTAAGAAATATACATGTGTGTGTGTGTTAGTTTGTTGTCATTTTCAAACAACCTATAAGGTTATAGTACATTGACAATCAATTGGGCGCAAACATAGTATTAAGGTTGCTTTGAATGACAATCAATTGATAGCCTTCATGCACAAAAGTGAATTGCATATTTACATTTTAGAATACCATGTACATCAAGCTCTTCAGCATGGATGGAAGGACACAACCCCCGTTTTTCTTTTAATTATGCTCAAAACCAACACAGAAAAGTAGATTATTTTCAGCAACATAAAAAAAATTGCTACTACATTGGATAGATGACAAACTGGATTCGACACATAGGATGGGCATCAAGGCAACAGCCTTAGGGTCCCACCCAGGCCATTGCTAAATTTACTAATACTACAGAGGCCAAATTAGCTAACTATTTTATGTATATAACCTAACTAAAAAAAATTATTGAAAACTGCAATATGCAAAAACCAACTGCATGTTAATATGTCATTCTAGTATACAATTAGCTTTCGAGGTCCAAAATGCAAAATGAAGATGGAAGTTTAAGGCTAAGTTTTTGGATTAGATTTGTATCTTTTATATGCACTAATTAATTAACACAATGTTATATATATTCTTGCTTTTATACACAATTTGAATAATTTTTATAATAGGGAACAACTTACATTTTTCTATTTAAATCCAAAAAAATTAAAACATTAGATGAAGAAGGCTTTTATTTATTTCTATGATTGAAAGTATTTAGAAAAAATTAACAACCTAACAGTATTAAGCTATATTAAAAAATTAGTTTCTTATCTAAATATGTATATATTGCTTATAAAATATTATTGATAATACTTTAAAGGCTAAATTAAAGTCTCAGTCCTCCTATTTTGACAAATCCAGACATTTGGTCCCCCTATTTTAAAACTCGGACATTTAGTCTCCCTATTTTGAAAAACTCAACAAATTTAGTCCAAAGAGGAATTTTTTTAATTTTTTTGCTGATTTGGCCTTTTGCCAAGCAAAAAAATGCTGATGTGGCTCTCATTAAATGACGTGGCAGCTGACTCAGCTTGCACACGTCATTTAATGATGCCACATAATCAATCCATTGAATCCTTGAATCCTTATGTTCTTCTTCTACCAAATCACATCACATGTTCTTCAACAACAACAACACATACGAAACACCCAGAAATCCTTGAATCCTTATGTTCTTCTTCTACCAAATTACAGAAACGTAAATCCACAAAGTCCGTAATTACTGATGAGTGAAACCAAAGAAGGATGAATAACAAGATGAAGGGGATGATGATGCCTTCACAGATTCATGATTAGCATTTCTCAACACCATTTGCCTTGAGCGGAGAAAGGGGATGATGATGCCTTCACAAATTAGATTAGAGGGTTTTAAAAAAAAGGGGTCAATAATTGAAATCAGGGTTTGGAACAAATGAAATATCAATAGCGAAAAGTCGCCGGCATCGTCATGGATTCCCTGCCGCGCCAGCGCGCGCGAGAAGCAGAGCGAGCGCGTGTACTGCGCTGGCGAGAGAGAGTAACACATGGCTTACGGTTTGGGATCTGGATCTGGATCTGAGTGGTGGCTTCACCATCCTTTCATTCTTTCGATACTAGTTGTGGTTGCTGTTTGTGTATGTGTTTGTGTGTTCTTCCGTGGAACCCCCTTTTGTAGATATGGAGAAGAACAATGGAGGTGTGATTAGGGTTCTTCGTATCTGATTTTCTATCATTGTAAGTTGTGGGTGTTTCGTGTGTATTATTGTTGAAGAAGACGTGATCTCAATCTGTTACTAAATAAAAAATAATAAATATACTAATAATAATTTAATTTTTAAAATTATTATAAATATATTAATCTGATGTGGATTGATTATGTGGCATCATTAAATGACGTGTGCAAGCTGAGTCAGCTGCCACGTCATTTAATGAGAGCCACATCAGCGTTTTTTGTTTTGTAGAAGGCCAACTCAGCAAAAAAATTGAAAAACCTCTTTAGACTAAATTTGCTGATTTTTAAAAATAGGGGGACTAAATGTCCAAGTTTTAAAATAGGGGGACCAAATGTCCGGATTTGTCAAAATAGGGGGACTAACTATAATTTAGCCTACTTTAAATGGTTATTATCACCGGAAAAAATGCAAAATCAAAATTACTTAAATCTTATGCAAGATCGCAATATTACAAAATAAATAAATGGATTGGTCATTTTATCTTTTTTTGGTGAATATTGGTCATTTTATCTATTGAGAATAAAATATATCTTAGAATTATTTGATTATTATAAAATATATCTCAGCAACTCAAACTAGATAATAAATATGATCATAAATATTTATGTTATAATAAGTTTCTCTAGAAATTTTGCCTTAGCTCTTAAAATTGCTCTACGGCCCTGATGGGCATCTTACATCACCAGGTAGTATTATCAAGATACCCTTAGGGCCTGTTTTAGAGGAGTTTGGAGGGAGTGAAGTAGAGAATATATAAAAACTTTTCACCTTAATTGTGAGAGTAGTTTTGTAGACAATAATAAGAACATGCTTATGATTAATAAATTTTTAATTTTAAGCCTATTATTATTAAAGAATGTAAATGATTTGTAGAATTTGCCTAAACCTGCCTAAACCATCCCAAACCCTCCTTCAATACATTTTTGAGTTCCTCCAAATTGAGGGGATTTGGTTATATGACGAAAAGCAAATAAGCTCCCCATTGAAGTTGATGGTACATCCTTCCTATTTTTTCAAGCCCTCCCCTCCCCTTCCTAAGGGCTTGTTTGAGAGTTTGGAGGAGAGAGGGAAGGCTTAAAAATGAAGGATAAAGACAAATGGAAGAAAGGATCTACCATCAACTTCAACGAGGAGTTTATTTTTATTCATAAAATCAAATCTCCACAATTTGGATGAACTCAAAAAATGTATTGGAGGAGAGTTTTGAGGGCTTAGGCAAATTCTTCACTCCACTCTCCAATTCTAAAATGAGGAGCTATAAAATATCTCTAAACAAAAATGAAGTGTGATTAAAATTGTTTCATTATTATCTACAATGTTATTCTTTTAATTTTTTAAAATATAAACTCTATATTAAAATATAGACTAAGCCCTCCCCTCAAAACCCTCTCAAACACACTCTTAAGCTTTTACAAACCTTCTAAGGTATATATACATATATATATATATATATATATATATATATATATATATATATATATATATATATATATACACGTTTGTTTGTTCCTATATTAAAAGGATACTTGACATGCATGTGTTGTAAGTAGCTTAATAATTCATAGATAAGTTAGCTAGTTCCTGTTTCAATAATTCTGTTAGAGATTGTACATGTTTCCGTTTTATCTCAAGCACTATATTAATAGTGCTTGCGTGTATTTTCAATTCAACTCAATGAAAATCAGAGATCGTCTTTCTCTGGCAATCTTTCTGTGGCAATGTGTGAATCATTCAAGCAATATAAGCATATGTTTCTATGGTCAAGCCACATGTTTGTATTCGATAGGACAATATTTTCTTAAGCTATATATAACCTGCAGAAAATCATTATCTCCCAATTATCTAATTGATTTCAATAAAGAAAACAACATAAGTTTGTTTTAATTGAAAAAATACTAAGATACCCAATCACATGCGTTTAGCTATTTGGAAGGGCACCAGTTTCGAAGCGTATGTTAAGCTATTTCCAAGGAACCACTTATGAAACAATATTGGTGAAGCAGTTAAAATAAGAGAGCAGCCTAGGTATGGCAAATAGTTAAAATTCGATGGGAGCATATCAACAAGAATGTAAATGTCTAAATCAGCAATGAAAAGTAAACAGTAAACATTTAAGCTAATGAGAGAGAGAACACATACCTTATACTGAGTTTCTGCATTGAGCAAAGGGGAGCTCAGTATAGAACCCAAGACCTTATACCACTAAAATAAAAAGGGGTAAATATAAGTAACTGGAAATTCAATCAAGGATTATAAATTGCTTGAAATCTTGATAATGGTTTATCTTTTAGAATATAAAATTCATTCAAACCAACAACAAACAAAGCTAGGAGTAGTTTCTGAAACAGCAGAGTGAGTTTTCCCCTAAAACCCATCTTGTGGCAACAAAGCTGTAGTTAGAAATTCTAAAAAATAAAACAAATATTTCATTACCTAAGTCTCCAACTGAAGCATGTGCAAAACAGGAAACTCCATGTCTCAATCTTTGTCTTTGAGAGTGTTAGGGAGCACAGAGACTAGTTGATGGTGGAAGAGAAAATAAATATTGTTGAGGTAAAATGTGAAGGTGGGGAGAGAATTAGGGACGAAAGGATTGTGTAGTAGGAGAGAACAAGTTCGCATCTGGAGGGTCAAGATTCTGGTGGAGGAGAGAAAAAAATGGGTCAACATTCCACCAAGTATTTTTCTTCACGCTCCTCATGGCAGAGCTTTCAGCAGCATGGTGTTTTCCGTCATCGGGTGTTTGGTTCTGGAAAGAAGAAGAAAAACGTCATGAGTAATTCAAAATTTGAAAATAAGAGAACTAGAGAAGAGTTATTGGCCAAAATTTGAAATTTAAAAGAAAAAGAATATATGACAGAAGTGTGTCCTACTCCTACTTTTGTTTCTTTTAACTGTTGCTTTATTTGGCAGTATGAGAGAAAGAGCGTGAGAGATGAGAAAATTTTAAATTACAGTTGGCTATTAGTCCGCCTGCTTTTGCTTTTCAGTACTAGTTTTGAGGACTGTGAAGCATGAGAGAAAATCTATTGAAATATTTTTTTTTAGTTTGAGGCGTAACAACATCATATAATGCATCACAGTGTGGCAATAATATTGTGGAAAAATCATTTAAGTAGGTACTATATATATATATATATATATATATGATATACCAACTTTTGTTGTCACATTTGTGTAAAAAACGTGAAAAAGAAGGCATGCAAAACATAAAGGCAGTGAAATAAGGTATGAAAAACACATGGGAATTTTTAAGGGAGTGTGAAATGAGGAGGTATGTATGATGTTTCGGTTTAAGATGTAGTCCAACAATTGTTTTCCTATTGTCGGTTTAAGCTAGTTGCATCAAATAAGGTATGAAAAGAACTATTTTAAAATGCTGAGGTGGCCAGAATAAACATACATAGTATTTTATCAGCTGAAACAATGTTCTTTTGCAAGGCCTCTTAGCACCTTGGATGATGGAACTCAGAACTGAGTCCCTATATCGGCACCTTGGATGATGGAATTCCAGAACAACTAAGCATGATACTAAATAAACACTATTGGCAAATATGTAATATAAGTAATCAGTAAATCCCAGGTTCACAACAAACTAAATGACATTCTTTATAGTTGCCGATATTATTGTAAACAAAATTAAAAACACAGTTTAGAAAGAGAGCTGCAGCTACTCTTTGGTAACCTGGATGCCAATAGAAAATGAAAATAAAAATCATTCAACTGAATACAGACATGGAAAAACATTTCAAGCTTGCTTAAGCCATAACATTCACAACGAAATGTTTCTTTTTTTCCCCATATATCATCTTATTATATGAACATACAAATAATTGAAAATTGGCTTCCACTAGATAGGCAAGGGTAGGCCATAGAGAACATGTATTTTGACATTTGTATTAGGCATACTCACATTAACAGGCTCTAAATTCAGCAGAGAATGGAATTTTCAATCTTACCATTCAACTTCCAAATCAAGCAGAAGAACACACAAGAGTATTAGCTTGAACATAATCCTGAGCATGAGGTACCATATTCCTCTGCATAAAAAAATAAATAAGTAAATACCACACAGATCTAGAAACCAAAATATCTCTTACACCACAAAAATCACTGCTCCCACCAGAAAATTCCACAATTTTTATCTAAAAACAGAAAATAAATTTATATACATACTTTCTATTTGAAATTTGAAACAGCTTAACGCTTAACAATCAACAATTTATTTAATGAAGTAATAACAATAAAATAAATAAAAAATTAAAGTTGAGGATTAAAGACAAGTACCTTTAGGGATTGCAGGCAAAAATAAGAAATATAAATAATGAATAAAAAATAAAAAATAAAATCGGAGAACAGTCTAACAAATGAACCTTGGATAGATCTATGGTGAGCTTCCTCACCTTGGAGAGATCTATGGTGAGCTTCCTCACCGTGTTGGATATCTGATAGCGATGAACCGACGGCGATCGTCTTCTCCGTTAGGATTTTCATCCTCTTCTGCATCTTTGAGGAACCGAGGGTTAGGTAGCGTGAGAGAGAGATTCAAAATAATCTAGATTTGTTTCTATTCTATCGTTCTTTGTTTATAAAAAGGAAATTTAGTAGTTCAAAAAGAGTAGGGTTTTTTTTACTTAGTCAAAAGATAGTTAAAGAGAGTAAAATATGAAAAGTCAGGGCAATTTACTTAAACGAATATAGATAAAAAATATAGGCACTTTGCATGACTCTAGAGGTGTCAATTCAATCAAATTCATCAAATCATAACACAAAAAATAAAAAGTATAAGCGAATTGGATAACGTATTTATTTTTGAATTATCCAATGGTTTATAGTGTGTTTGGATTCACGTTTACTCACTCTCAAACCTGAGTTTAACTAAACTCTACAACTTGTAGAGTTGGTTAAAAAGTGAGTTTATTGCTCCAAACGCCGAAACAAACACACATTTATACTTTTTTATTTTGTGTTATGGATTTGATGAATTTGATTGAATTGACACCTCTAGAGTCATCATGCAAAAAGCTATATTTTTATCTATATTCGTTTAAATAAATTGCTACTGACTTTTCATATTTTACTCTCTTTAACTATCTTTTGACTCAAATAAAAAAAAACTATCTTTTGAACTACTAAATTTCCTCCTTAACTACTCTTATTTCCTCGACTTTTTCAAACTCGAAAATTTTGAATATGGTGCTTCATGGATTAGGATTACGATGTTGAATCCTAATCCTTTTTAAATGATCTTTGCGGTATTGTTCTTTTTATTTGACTCGAGGCGATTTTACCTATTTATATTAGAAAATTAGGTCTTGGCCATTAATGTGTGATTCACCACTGATTTGGTTTGTTTTGGATCTTTGGAGGAAGATTAGGGTTTTAGGAGAGCTTGGGATCAAGCCCAAGCGATATTTGGGCTAGAGCTACTTTTATTTTGTATTTTTTTATTTTTTCGGTTTCCTTCTCTCTTGTACTTTTGGTATATTATTTTTGTATTTTTGGACTTTTGGATATTTAAACACTTTTAAATTGTAAATAAAACTAAATAAATTTTTTTGACATCTTTGGACTATATATGCTCAAAATAAATTAAGCTGCACAAAATAAAAATAATAATAAGAAAAGTCGGGGGCCAAATACAAAAAGCGAGCAGGTCGGAGACTAGACAAATCTGCTAAAAGCGAGACCCAAATAGAAGAAATGGGTTTGTTAACTAACAACACTAAATTAACTTTCGAATTTCATTCGTAGGCTGAATTGAAGAGATAAGCCAAATTTTGAGAAAAATGATTTTTGGTAGACCTACTTATATGCGACTAAACCCAAATCGGAAATTAAATTGAAGAAGCGCGAAAAAAATCGATCATTCGGCGTGTATGCTAATTTAAACAACGGTATTTCGATTTAGTTGAGCGGGGTGATTGAAATTGGCGTAGGTTAAAAAATGAGGCGTCATTCTAACAATTCTCTTAATCGCGTGACCTTAAAATACAAATTAAATAAGATGACTAAAACAAGAAAAAGAAGACGGACAAAATTGGGGTATAACAATTGCTCTCTTTATTTATATTTTACTAGAAAGTGATGAGTTCTCGAGCTTTAAGTAGTAGAAATAGGAATAAAGATAAGATAAACAACTAATTTTGTCAGTTGAAGAGGAAGCGGAAAGTTTAAGGAATAATAGGGGTTGGTTAACACTTGGCGCGTGTAGAGAGCTAAATGAAGGGTCATCGAGGACTGAAGGAGAAGCCCAAGCTCTGTGTGGACCTTCGGGATCTAAAGGAGCACTAAGCACGAAGGACCACTTCGAGTGCGGAAGGCTGCCTAAGCCTTAATTGAAGGACCATCGTGGTGCGAAGGAGCGCAACTAGCTACGGTACTAGTTAAGCGATGCGAGGGCCTTTATATTCGGCGGCCATGATGGGTCAAGATCGGTCTAGAAGCGATATGTTGACCATGAAGGGCGTCCACGTGTCTTAGGGTGACCTGACTAGTCTAAAGGACCACGCGGGAGTGCGAAAGGTTCGTCGGGCTCGACTCGGCGTTGCGACTGGGCCAGCAGAGCCTTTGCTATAAAGGACCACTTGGGGTCTATAGAGTCGAGGATCACCACGGTGATGCGTGATGCGATATGAGATCAGCGCTTAAAGCGATATTAGAGGAACAAAATATAGGGACTAACACTTTATGTGTTTATCAGAGCACACCTAACAAATGCATCTTCAGGAGGCGAAAAGCTTTATTCATTTGGCAATGCAATTAATGGTGCAGCGTGCGTGCAATGATTGATATCTGGTGTAATGATTTTTTCTCTTACATTTTTTTGCTTTTTGCTTATTCGTAATAAATGCATGAAATGCAAATGTGAATATGATGCAAATGAAATGATTGAATGCTAATGCCATGGTGCATGCATGATGCGATGATATGATATGATATGAGTGATTGAGTGCAAAACATTTTTGTAATGATAAGATCACGAGATTTTGGATCACGAGAAGCATGGGTGAATATTGATCATTCTTTGGAAAAATTAGTTTTGATTCAAACTTGGCATTCTCAAGGTCATTACCTCTGGACATTTATATGAAAAGGTACTTGGCCGTATTTGCAAGCTTCGCTTATTTTCCTTCCATTATGATGCCCCTTGATGATCGAAGTTTATGTCCACAAAGTTATCTAAGTGGATTTTTAGCATCACATGATCAACTTGTGTTCTCTCTCTCTGAAGCTTTGTTTAGTAAAGACATATGTTAGTGCAAGTATGAATGAGTCGATTAATTTAGGGTTCTAAAGGCCTAGGGTGAGGATATTTACGGCACATGAAGGGTGAATAGTGGTGGTCTTTGTCGAGGTCATCAAAGTGCGTTTTTTCCAAGCCAAGAAATGCGAGATTGTCCCCCGATTTTTATTTGATGGCGGTGAGTGCATAACTTGCCCACTGTCTAGTGGTGACAAGCTAGGGGTGTAGAAGATGATGAATTGGGAATGCCTTGACTTTGGGCGAGAAATTTTGTCTCGACCAATAGAGTTTAGTGTTGCCCCATTTATGGTAAGGACAAGATTGCCACGACTAGAGTAGCGACCTTTAGGGTAATGAGTTGAGAAATTGTCCAGTATGGTTTTATGGATGGGAATATAGCGGAGATGAGATGGGTGTAGGTGAATTTCCCCCGATTGTAGGTGGAGTGAAGGGTGTGAGGTTGCCCCACTTGATAATGGGATTTCAAGCGGTTGTTTTGGTGAGGTTGTGGAAAGTAGTGAGTTAGGGTAATGAGTTTAGGAGTGGTCAAATATGGTTGGGTAGGTGGGTGTGGTATGGGCCATGGCTGGACACATTTCCCCAGTTTAAGTGGAGCACATGGTGAAAGGGATGCCCCGATTTAGGATCTAGGTGGCGATCCTAGCGTAAGCTTTTGGTTGTCTTTAGAACAACTCTTGAGACTACAATAGTATTGAGTTTGCTATGATGAAAACTACACTTGGTGATCACTAGACCTTGTCTTAGTATAACTGTAACTTGAATGAATCTTGTGGTGCAAGCCTTTTGATTTTTCTTTTTTTTTGAGTTTTTTTTTTTGAGATATATTTTTTTTGAGCAAACATATTATAAATAAAGAAACTTACTTGTCCTAAAATTAAAACTTTGAGAAAACAAAAGCAATCAGTCAATGATCGGAATGAACTCTAGAGGGTTGTAATGTGGCCGGTGGTTAATGATTTATGAAGGAAGGGATAATTGGGCTCAAAGACATTTCATGTACTACTCAAAGTAGTCGGGGTACTCTTTTTCCTCTCCTATATCTTTTTTCCCTTTGGGTTTTGGCCTCGGAGGTTTTAATGAGACCCACAAATATAAGGGGTTGGTGCACTCCTTGTGCGCCCCTTAATAATAATACAATATCAATGCTTATTAAAAAAAAGTATTACTCATAACATGATTAAAAAGCACTACTGAACAATCCACAGTTTAGCCTTTAAAACTCACTGTCCTTGGCTTTGGACAACTCACTGTTCTAGTGAGAACATTTATTTTAACTTATGATGATAAAAATATTATTAAAGATATTATGTTTAATTTCAAGTTATTTAAATTAGTAATGGTGTTATTGGCTTTACTAGTGGAGGTTCTGACATGAGAATTTTAAGAAAGTTACGGGAGGATCTTGAGATGGTGTTGGTGATCTTGTGACTTCTAGCTCGCATGGAGCAGTTTGTGTCTGTACCAATTGGTCGCTTGTCCAAGTCTCGAATGAAGAAATTGAGGCAACAGCGACGGTTGGTTGTCGATTACAATACTTGCCCAAAAGCTAGTGCGCCTCTGAATCCTTTTAATCGACTTGTTTCTAGCTTGTATATCTAGCTTGAGTATTACATTAGCTAGTTGATTATTGTCTAGCTTTGTATATTGCATTGTCTTAGGGGCCATATTAGGGTCTCTCTATTATTGTTTTATTTTCTTTAATAGCAAGAGGTTTGATCTAGTCCTCCACTTAGCTTCTATCTGTCTTCTTCCTTTTCTTTATTTTTAATAAATTCGGGCAATTTATGCTGTTTGTAAAAAGAATGGCTTTAGAAGCCTATATATTTTAATTTGCAAGTACCTCTTAATCTAATTATCATCATCATCATCATATATATATATATATATATATATATATATATATATATATATATATATATATATATATATATATATATATATATATATATATAATAATGCACTTTTTTTCTTATTTATTATGTGTTCCTTCAAAAATTACAATATGGTAGTCGAATATTCATCAACTATCAAGTATCTAATATCTATTTATACAAACAAATCTAATCTAATATCTATATATACAAAAACATCACCACTGAACTTTCAAAATTAGCTCTCACCATTAATTGACACATGTACTACCTAATACAATGTTGGAGGGTATTAATGTCATTTTAAGGACCAAACTTTTCACTTTTCCTAACTTTTCCTCTCTTTAAACTTTTCACTTTTCCCAATTTCACTTTTCCCAACTCCTTTTATCTTTCTCTTTCCCTCCACCTATAATTCAAATTCAAACTCCCTCACAAAATTATTATCATTATTATCTATCTAATCTAATATCTTCTAATATTTATCTATTTATACTAATAAACAACACTTAAAATTTAAATCTTTTTCACACATATCCATACTCAATAAATAATAGAAGGAAAAATATTTTTTGTCAATAAAAAAATTATAAAATTTGAAAACTACTATAAAAAAATTAGTGACAAATATTTGTTCCATATTTTTTTAAGACTACTATAAACCTACTATATAAAACACACAGGATTAATGTTTGTCATTGATAAACCTACTATTTAAAAAACAACAAGGCTTCCGTCAAAACAAAAACAAGAAGACTTAATGACTATTTAAAATAAATATTTCTTATTGATAATCTACTATCTATATTTTACTATCTGCTATAATCTACTAATCAACTAAAATAATCAATTGAAACTATGACATAACTGCAATGATATATAAGAAACACATGATAACCTTACTGATATATAAAAAAATACATGATTAATATTTCTCAAAGAAAATTATAACTTTTGAAGACTACTATAAACCTACTATCTAAAAAACAAGAATATTTAATGAGAATTTAAACTACTTATTAATATTTAAAACAAATATTTCTTATTGATAATTTACTATCTCTCTTTTACTATCTACTATAATCTACTAATCAACTAAAATAACCAATTGAAACTACGAGATAACAACAACGATATATAAAAAAACACGGGATAACTTGCATTGATATATAAAAAAACACGAGATTAATATTTGTCATTGATAATTAATGTTTTGAATACTACTACAAACCTACTATCTAAAAACAACAATAAGACTTAATTATTATTTAAACTCTTGATTAATATTTAAAACAAATATTTCTTATTGATAATCTATTATCTATCTTTTACTATCTACTATAATCTACTAATCAACTAAAATAATCAAATTAAACTAGGAGATAAGCTGCCTTTGTTATATAAAAACAGGATAAGCTATGCGATATATATAAAAACACGAGATTAATACTTGCCTTTGATAATTATAAGGTTTGAAGACTACTATCAACCTACTATCTAAAAAAACAAGAAGACTTAATGACTATTTAAACTCTTGATTAATATTTAAAACACACGTGACAAATATTTGTCACTAATACCTAAAAAGGAAAAATAATTGTCAGCGATATATAAAAATACGGGATAAATATTTTTATTGATAATCTACTATCTATTATAATATACTAATCAACTAAAATAATCAATTGAAACTATGAGATAAGCTGCCTTTGATTTATAAAAAAACACGAGATACCTTCAGCGATATATAAAAATACGAGATAAGCTGAATGATGCACTAATATATAAAAAACACGGGATAACAACAACGATATATAAAAAAACACGGGATAAATGCACATATTATTTTTAAATGATACTTTTACATTTTAGATTTTAATATTTATCTATTTTTATTTGAGACTCCTTTTTATCTCCTTAAATTTGTCTTTATTTTCACGGAGTAATATTCATCTTATTTAAATTAATGCAAGTTCATTCATAAAAAGAATAAATCGAAGCAGTGCGTATGCACAGTATCCTACTAGTAACTTATAAAATTACAATTTTAGACATCTTACTTTTTGACACATCACCACTTTAATTTTATTTATCGTTTTTAATTCTACTTTCTCTTCCTTTCTCACTCCTCTCTTTCAATCTCACATTTCCCAATATTTAAACTTCTTACACATCTATTATTAGTGGCCCCACACCTTTATTTAAAAATATTTCTTTTCCAAATTTTTTTAATCCACTATATAATCTAATATAATTAAATTAATATTAAATAATCTATAATTTACTTCTATTTACTATCTAACTTAATATCTATTTATCTATTTATCAATTTACTCTATTTCAAATTTCTTCTTGAATGCACTTTCTTCTCACTCCCATTTTTTTAACTTTCCCCTCTCTTTTTTTCAAATTTCGAAATTCAAATCAAATCAAATCTACTAATAAATTAAAATAATCAATCTAAACTATGAGATAACTGCACTAATGTATAAAAACACGGGATAACTTCATTTGATATATAAAAAACCACGATATTAATATGGAGAAAGAAAAGAAAACTTAATGACTATTTCAACTCTTGATTAGTTAATATCTATTTATACAAACAAACAACTTACAAAATTACAATTTTAGACATCTTACTTTTTAACACATCACCACTTTAATTTTATTTATCATTTTTTAATTCTACTTTCTCTTCCTTTCTCACTCACTCTCTTTCAATCTCACATTTCTCAATATTTCTAAATTGTTACACATCTATTATTAGTGGCCCCCACATCCTTTATTTAAAAATATTTATTTTCCCAATTTTTTTAATCCACTATATATAATCTAATATAATTAAATTAATATTAAATAATCTACAATTTACTCCTATTTACTATCTAACTTAATATCTATTTATATATTTATCAATTTACTCCTATTTTCAAATTTCTTCTCCCAATGCACTTTACTGTTCCTCCCATTTTTTTAACTTTCCGCTCTTTTTTTTTTTCAAATTTCGAAATTCAAATCAAATCAAATCTACTAATAAACTAAAATAATCAATCTAAACTACGAGATAACTGCACTAATGTATAAAAGCAGCGGGATAACTTCACTAATATATAAAAAACCACGATATTAATATGGAGAAAGAAAGGAAAACTTAATGACTATTTCAACTCTTGATTAATATTTAAAACAGGGATAAGCTGTCTTGATATATAAAAACACGGGATAACTATCTTTGATATATAAAAAAAC
Source organism: Oxytropis ochrocephala (assembly GCA_020916435.1). Lineage (NCBI taxonomy): Eukaryota > Viridiplantae > Streptophyta > Magnoliopsida > Fabales > Fabaceae > Oxytropis > Oxytropis ochrocephala. The sequence goes on from CM037091.1 coordinate 13,082,196, forward strand.
ACGGGATAATTGCACTGATATATTTGATAATATATTATCTATCTTTTACTATCTACAATAATGTACTAATCAACTAAAATATCCAATTGAAACTATGAGATAACTGCACTGATATATAAAAATACGGGATAACTGTAGTGATATATAAAAATATATAGGATTAATATTTGTCATTGGTAATTTACTATCTAACTTTTGTTATTTACTATAATCTACTAATCAACTAAAATAATCAATTGAAATTACAAGCTAACTGCACTGATATTTAAAAAACACGGGATAACTGCAGTGAAAATTATAATTTTTTAAGACTACTATAAACCTACTACGTAAAAAAAACAAGAAGGCTTAATGGTTATTTAAACTACTAATTAATATAAAACAAATATCTATTATTGATAATTTACTATCTAATTTTTACTATCTACTAATCAACTAAAATAATCAATTGAAACTACGAGATAAGCTGCAGCGATATATATAAAACACAGGAGTAGCTATGGTGATATATGAAAAAACACGAGATTAATATTTGCCATTGATAATCATAATTTTTTAAGGCTTAATGACTATTTAAAGCGATTAATGTTTAAAACACACGTGACAAGTATTTGTCAGCGATATATAAAAAACACGAAATAAATATTTCTTATGGATAATCTACTATCTATCTTTTACTATCTACTATAATCTACTAATCAACTCAAATAATAAATTGAAATTATGAGATAGTTGCATTGATACATAAAAAGCAAACAAACTGATATATAAGAAAACATTGGATAACTGCATTGATATAAAAAAATACACGAGAATAATATTTTTCATTGATAATTATAATTTTTTAAGGCTTAATCACTATTTAAACTAATTAATATTTTGTTGTAAAAAAAACAAATTAATATTTAAAACACACGTGACAAATATTTATCACTAACACCTAAAAAGAACAAATATTTGTCACTGGTATACAAAAAACACGAAATAAATATTTCATATTGATAATCTATTATCTATCTTTTACTATCTACTATAATTTACTAATTAACTCAATAATCAATTGAAACTATGAGATGACTGCATTGATAGATAAAAAACAAACACGGGATAACTGCACTGATATATAAGAAAACACGGGATAACTGTATTGATATATAAAAATACACGGGATTAATATTTGTGATTGATAAGTATAATTTTTTAAGGCTTAATGACTATTTAAATTGATTAATATTTAAAACACACGTGACAAATATTTGTCACTAATACCTAAAAGCACAAATAATTGTCATTGATATATAAAAAATACAAAATAAATATTTCTTATTGATAATATACTATCTATCTTTTACTATCTACTATAATCTACTAATTTTTTATTATCAACTATATATCTTTTATTTTTGTCAAAAAAAAAACTATGTCATAAATAAACTATAACTTTATACAAAACAACCACTACCAAAATTATCAATTTATCCTTATTTGAAACTCACTTTTTGAGGACAAATATGTCATTTCTAATTTTCTATTTCACTTTTTATTTTTGTGGGTCCCACTTTCTCACATCATCTCTTAACTATCTAATCTCATATTTAAAACTCACTTTTTTCTTTCATCTTCAACTATCAACTATGGACTATATAACTTTAATCAATCTATAATCTTTTTAATCAAAATAGCCACTACTAATATCTCTAATTTTCTTTCTCCTATTTAACATTAATAATCAATCAACTATATCTTTAATCAACTATCAACTATATTTTTAATTAAAACAACCACTACAAACAATACTAAATTACTCTTATCTAAAACCAATTTTTTGAGAACAAAGATGTCAATTCCCAAATATTTAATCTCACTTTTTTATATTTTGTGGGTCTCACATTCTCACATCATCTTTTAAATTTTTTATCTCACACTTAAAACACATTTTCTATTTCCTCTCTCACTCTCATCTTTCTCAATTTTCTCTCTATCTCTCTCCCCTCTATTCCCCTCTCACTCACTTCAAATTTCTAATTTTATTATTCTACTTTTGTCCAAAACGTTGGTGCCACAACCAACTATCACTATCAGTAACTGTAGCAAAACATCTATCATCAACAATGTCAATGGTGGCTTGAAGGTTCTATTCTTACTCAGTGGTGCCTTCAAACATCTTCATGCAACAATCCTCCATTATCATTCTATATCCCTTCTCAAACAATTGACCAATACTGTCATACCCCAATTTTATCAAACAGAACAGGTCAAAACCTAATTTTCCCCAAAAATAAATAAGTAGAAGAACAAAAGAGCATCATGTATTGCATTTAGGTTTTAAAAGTCATTTCCAAGTTTCTAAAATCATTTTGGAGTTGGAATACACTTTTGGAGCAAATTAGAGTTTTTAGGTCAAAGGGTATTTTGGTCATTTTGCAAAAAGGGTAATTTCTCGGGAAAAGCCATGGAACATGCATTTTTGAGTCCTAAAAGTCATCTCATTGTTTTTAAGATGATGTTTGGAGTTGGAAGACATGTTTTATCACGAGAGAGTTGAGTTTTGGGGCAAAATTACGGTTTTTGACCAAAAAGGGCATTTTGGTCATTTCACTAAGACCAATAATTTCTCAGTAAAAACCACTATGCATCTCTTGGGAATTTATTTGGGTCTAAAAGGGTGGAGGTTGTGCATTTTTGTGCACCATTGAAATATTTTGGCATGGAATTCAAGTTTTTGACAAAGGGGGCAAAATGGTCATTTCCTTTGAGGTGGGGTCAACAAAATCAATTTTGGGATTGGTGAGGTCATGGAATTCAGAGCCCAATCATGGAATCATAGGATAGGGCCCAAAATGGCATGAATAAGAAAGAAAGATCTAGAAGGGAATATTCTACATTTTGAATGATGAAAGGATAAGGATTAGTACAAAAATGACAACTTGCAAGTTTTCCACTCATTCTCTCACTTGTGTGCTGCAATTTCCTCTCATTTCCAGCCCATATTTTGTGCTTTTTCATGCCCATGATCCTTGTGAAATGATCCTTAGCCATTGATTAAAATTTTTGATCAAATCCTGAGCCATAACTCGATGTAAAAAGACCTAAATGCTGACAATTTTTGCTCTCCAAGACCACTCCAAAAACGTGTACAACCAGCTGATTTGTGCTTCTTGAGTGTCCTAATCCTTGTGCATTGCAATCTTGACCCTCCATTTAAATTCTATCTCAAATCCTAGTGGTTTACAAAAGCACATTATCCTGAAATGCCCTTAAAATTGGTCCTCATATAAAAGCCCAAAAATTAGAGACTCACTCACACACTCTCTCATTTTTACCTAGCACACAATCAGCTCAAGAATTCCCCTCCTCCCCTCCTCTCAAAACCAAAATCCCTCTCTCATTCTCTCTTCTTCATCTTTTCAATTTTCCTTCACCAAATCACCTCAAACACACTCTACACATTCATATATCTTCTCCTTTCCTCTTTGATTCCATTTTTACATTATCAAAGGGTTGTTTCTTCAAGGTTTTGGAGCTGTTCTTGCTACTTCTTGAGGATTGTTGGTGTTTTATTGCTCTTAATCTTCATTCCTACTCTTATTTAGTTTGAAACTAAGGTATACATCAAATCCTTTGCATCTTCATTCACTTTCTTGCATTAAAACCATTTTCAACTTATATTTGCATCTCATAATATCATATAATGTAGATTAGGGGCTGTTGTGGGTGAGAGCTGGTCCATCACCCACTAAATAAATTGTTCTATGTTGTTCTTGTGATATTTTGCATTTTTGTGAAATAAGATTGTGAATCTATGGCTAAGTTGGAGTCATGAGTGGTGTTGTATGCATGAGTAATATATTTTTTTTCTTTCTTGCTTATCCTTGCTTGATGATACTTGATTTAGCCATTGATGCTTGGTTGTTGTGTTATGATGCTTAGATTCATGTTAAAACTTGCAAAATAATTTTTCTATGATTATGTGGGTTTACAAAGGAAAAAGGCATGAATAAATTTTGATTTGAGTGTTTATATGCATGAATCACTTGAATAATTGTTGCTAGGGTTTGTGAATAACTTGTGAATGTGTGATTTTTCAAAGTTGATGAATAAATTGTGGTTTAAGGGTTTGGGGTGGTTTCGCATTCCTTCTTGCAATTAGGGTTTGTTTGTTTGTCTTGGGTAAAACCGAGATGGCATAAGGTTGTGAAAATGAGTTTTCAAGTTGTTTAGTATGTTTGGCTTGCAATATGTTGTTTGGTTGATGATTGACAAGGTGAATCCTACTTGTGCTTAGTGCACATATTTGATAGTGTGGAGGATTTGTCAATATAATTCAACCCCCTTTGAAGTGTTAATTGTTTAATTGTTGATGATGTGCAAAATGACTCTCACTTGTGCTTTGAGCACTAAAACCATAAGTGATGAGGATTGCTTCAAGTGAATCAACTTGTTTCTAAACTCTAATGAATAAATGCAAGTTTTTGTCTATACTAGTTAATGGTCTATGACAATTTGTGAATGCTTATTCTTTGTCACTTTGAAACTTGCTAGTGTGATATTTGTCTTAGGTCGTAAATTGGTTAAAGGTTGATGATTTAGTAGGATGAATCAACATGAACTTTCAAGTTCCATTTTAAATGTTGAAGATTGTTTTAAAGTGATTCAACCTATGTCTATGCTTTCATATTGATTTGGTAAAGTGACTAGACATTTATGCATCATGCATTGTTAACAAATGTCAAGGATTACCAAATATTTTCACTTATGCTCAATTCGGCCTTAGGGCCTAAAACTTGAATTAAGTTTTGGCAATGTTTCTTTATGTGCCATTCTTGGCAACTTACTTGTTTGTTTTGGTTTCACATATTCATACCATTAATTGTTAATGATTCCATATCATTCTTGTGCATTGTTGTTGTAAATGGTAATGAGTATGATTGTGTTCTAATTATTGGCTACCTTGCTTGCAAATTGGTGAGTATTGTATTTTGGTTTTGACTTAAAAATTGATTGAATGTTCTACTTTCTTTTCTTGGTGGCCAATGCACGCCTCAAATTCTTTTCTTACCCTTTCTAATAAGTCTATTTGACAAAAAGCTTTTTCAAGAGTCAATACTCTTGAAATCATTTTCATAAATCAATCAAATCCTTTGAGGTCAATAAATATTTTTTTCAAAAACTCATAAGGAGGCAAGTCGGACGTCTGGCCAGGTGTTGTCTAGCGTCCTAAGGCCAGGGTATGCAGCTCAAGCGTCTTAGGATACTTGCGAGAATAAAACAAATAGTTAATAATTCCAAACCCTTTTTTCTAAAAAAAATCAAAAGATCATTTTCCAAAAGTAGTGGGGCACGTCGTGCATGCGGAGTGGGGTTGTCTTTGTTCTAGGTCTATTGGGTACATGCGATCTAGGGCCAAAAACCCTACAATAAAAACACCAACACACTTTTTCCTAAGAAATCACAAAAAGCCGTCTTGGACGCCAAGCGAGAACTCGTAGCTTTGATCCCTCGTCTCGGTGAGAGTGCGTAGGAAGCGGGTTCTGTCCGTCAAGCACGCTTTTAAAAAATCCTTGTTTTGTTCCGCTTTTCAAGGATATCAAAAAAATATTCTTTTTCTCATTTCCAATAAAATATTTTCTCAATCAAAAGAAAAGAAAAGAAAGTAGAAACGATCGTTTCAAATCAAACATTTCAAAACCACACATCAAATTAAAGGTTCCACTTTCGGTGAGAAAGGAGTGCAGGAGTGCTTATACCTTCCCGTACCTAACCGACCCGAACCTACATCTCTTGTTTTGAAAAGACCACCGCCTTGTATAAAAAGCGTTTTTCAATGTTTTAGTCTCAAAAACTAAAATATTGGTGGCGGCTTCATATTTTCCCACGTTGTACATCGAGAAGTCAAGCCGGATTTTTAGGGTGCAACGGTAGTTGACTTCAGCTTTGGGGATTAACTTTTCTTTTTTAAGAAAAAGCGAGGTCAAGCCTAATTAATTTGATCGTGGTTTAAATTGTTTGATTTGGAAAATTTGTTCTATCTCTTCTTTTTCTTCCTTTTCTTTTTCTTTTTCTTTATCTGTGATGCTTGATAGTTTCTCTTGCATTATCATTGTGTTGCATTCATGTGCATTTGCTTATTTCTACACTTGCTTCTTGTTTCTTCTCTTACCCCTTTCTTTCTTTACTTATGCTCGTGCATCATATTCCCACTTATTTAGCATGTCCCCCTCTTCTTGCTCCACTTTCTTTGGTAAGTTCATGCATTTTCCCCTTCTATTATGATCCCCTCTTCTTAGCTCCTCTTCTTAAGGTAAGTAGAGTTTTAGATGATTGTTAATACCTTAGGTTGATTTCTTGCTTAGACTTGAATGATATGTGCAAAACCACAGGGTAGGCGACTCTCTTTATGCAGGTTTGTTTGGATTTTCTTTGCGGTGGGGGTATATGCATCATTATGCTCTACACACACTTTCCTTTGTTTTTACCCTTGTGTAATTTTTAGTGAGACACCCTATGCCGGGCTAGAGTATATCTTAGGCTAGAAGCGAAGTCATTAGTGGCTGCACAACTTTGGACGTCACGTCTTTTAGTGTGGTTGCGAAGACTTCACCTAGAGTTTGGCTTTGTTCGATGGGCTCATCACTTGGGCGTGCGTCCATCTTTGATCGGCAGCTCGGATGAGTCGTTAGCTCTAGGAACTTTATCTAGGGCTTCCTTTTTAGTGCTTACCTTGAAGTACCCCTAAAAGGCCTTAGATCTGTCTCTTAAGGAACCTTGTAGGACACCTGAAGGAGCTTGCATACCCACATGCCGAAATTTTTGTGAAAATAAACCGTGTTTTTCCAAAAATGTATAAATGTCCAACTTTTGAAAGACATGTTATCTTGTCATTCAAAACATCAAACATCATGTCATTCAAAACATCAAACATCATGCATTCATTCATGCATCATTTCATTAACTTTCATCACTTTAGTTCAAATACATCATTCCTCATACATGCATCTTTCAAAAGGAAGGGGCATTGGCATTTCATACTTTGCCTTGTCTAAAAATCATGCCTTTCCACGCAAAAAAAAAAAAAATCATCATTTAGAAAAAATGAATCATTCATAATCATGAACAAAAATTCATCATTTATTCAAAATGTAGCATTCATGCAAAGGGGGCATCAACATTTCATATCTTGTCTTGCCTCTATAAAAATCATTTTGCATCCTACATCGTTGCATCATTTGCATTAAATAAAATTCTAATTTTGAATCATTAAATCTTGCATTCCATTTCATTACATAAAAATGAAAACAATTATCATCTTCATAGCATAAGCATTTCATTTATAATCAAAAAAGAGAAAAAGCTCCTCGCCAAGTTCATCAAAACATGGCATTCATGCATAAGCATTATTTCAAAAAGGACACGATGGGAACTACGTGCGCTTTGATTCCTCATCAGGAGGATACGTAGGAGGCGGGTCCACCGTCAAAGCATAACAAATAAAAATTTCATTTTGAAAAGTATCTTTCTCGCCTCATTCAAAAATGCATTTCATTTTGCATCAAAATCATAAAAACCTTTTAGAATAATTACACTTTTGAAGTGATCATTTTCCACGCATTTGCATATCATAGTGTTTTCACATACAATAAAGAGTTTTGATGAGAGGCGAGATGGTCTTGCAAAACAATCATTCTTTCAAAATTTCAAGGTGTTCCAAGGCATTCGGTTTTTCACGTCAATAGCTCATTTGTATTTCCTTCAAAGAATAAAAAAGCATTGCATCTCATCCATTCCATGATAAAAGACTGAAATAGTCCATCAAAAAAAGTTTTTATATCATGCTTTAACCAATGTTAACTCTGTGTGAAGCGTTCTTCTAGTAAGTATGCATGCCACGTCATTTTCTCTTTGTTTGAGTCGATCGGTTTCCTTCATTTATCATCATTTCCCATCAAGTCTAATCTCGCCCGTCCACCCATAAAGTGCATATTCTCTCCCATCGATGCGTAATTGACTTTTGTTTCATTCTCACTAACACTTTGAGTGCTCCATCTTTGAGGGCAAGTGCGTGATCACTAATTTCCCTTGTTAAATATCATATTCCTTGATTGCAAGTCTTTCAAAAAATAATAATAAATAAGAAAATAAGCTCGCTAGGTTGAAAACCCATAAAGGCGGCCTAGACACCAAAAAAAAAAGCAGGATGGATTGAAAACTTCATGAAAAGCGGTCGAGGCAAAAGTTAGGGCATAAAAAAAAAAAAAAAAATGTAAAGAAAGAGCAAGCACATATAGATAGATGAGCAGTTTTCATGTTTTACAAAAAAAAAAATAAATAAGCAATCGAGGATTTGAAATGAAGTTTGGCCATCTCCTCAAAATCCCAAAATCCCGAGAAAGTCCTTTCCTACCCACCTTAAGCCAAGAAAAACCAAAATCCAAAATCACCTAGACAAGGATCACCTCGAATATATAAAAAAAAAAAAAAAAAAAACGATTGCATCACTTCTTATCGACTCACACGAGTCAAAGAAAGAAAAAAAAAAAAAAAAAAGAAGAAAAAAGGGGATTCAAAAATGAAAATCCCAAAGCTAAGGAAAATACAAAAGAAATGTAAGTGGTGGTGATACATGTTACCACAAAACACAAGAGATCCTTGTCTCAATAAATCTTCCAACACCTTCTTTGTGTATAACTACCCACTTCTTCCATAAATCGCAAACACTTCCTCGGCACCTTGCCTCCACAAACCATAGCGGAATAAAACTTCCAAACACCTCATCAAGCCAAATAACCATCATAAATCATCGATCGTCGATAATGCTTGAATAAAAATCATCCTACCATTACCCCCGAATACTTCATTAAGCCCGATCATCCTTAGTCCACAAAACACCCACAATCCGAAAAGTCCATTCCGATCGATGATGATTCTTTGTTGTTTTCTCAAATTTTAAATCTTAGAACAACTAAGTTTATCATCTCTGATGTGTTTGCTCGAAAGAAAAAAACAAATGATCGAGAAAAAAAGAAAAAAAATCAAAAAAAAAAAAAAAGAAAATAATAAACCCTCGGGAAAAAGAAATGAGGAATAAAAAAAAAGCGAAATCGAGAAAAAAAAAAGTGACAAAATAAAAAGAGGGACTTGCACTCAGAAACCCATTCAAGTGCATTAAAACAAGGTTTAGTGATCACCAAGTGAGGCTTCTTTCACGCTAAAAGTCAAGACATTTGCACGAGAACCTACTCGGATCAAAAGATGGGGCACTCTCTTCACCTCCAGCCCACCACTGGTCTTGGGAATGTCTATTCAATGCCTCCCATGTCACTCCAGGTTGTCAATACCTCCAGCGAGGGCAAGGCGTTCCCATTCCTTCACCTCATTCAACCTCAGGGGCAATCTCTCGACTCACTATCTAAACAAGGCCTGTCATTCTAATTGGGGCGATTTTGTCCTTGTTATGACCGAGGCAACATCAAACTTTATGGGTTGAGACAAAATCTCTTACGCCCCACCTTTCATTTCAAAAGCGAAGCATTCCCAATTCATCATCTTACACACCTAGTTGTTGTCACCCACTAGAAGCGGGGGCAAGCTATTCACTCATCAAAGACTGAATTGGGGCAATCTTGTATCTCTTGATCCTCATGAGCTTAGACAATAAGCGTATGCATCATTCCTTCACTCGTCATGAATGTCCATCCCAGTGAAGCCCGACTCACTCATTCACATTTGCACTCCTATGCATGCTTACTAGACAATGCTTCAAAAGAGAGAACACAAGTTGTTTCGTGGTATCTGAAATTCGAGTCATCATGGAAAGGAAAGAAAACAAATGAGGCTATTTGTAAATAAAAACCTTGAGAACACGAGTTTGAATCAAATTCAACTTTTCAGCGGAATGGTCAATAATCATCTCAATTCCTTGCATCAAAGTCTCGCGTCTAAATCATCACAAAAATGTTTACCTCATGCATCTAGGCATTTCAATCTATTCATCATAGCATATGCATCAAGCATTACATTTGCATCTTCACATTTTGTGCATTCATCACATAGCAAAAACAAAAAGGTGTTCCACGTCATTTGCACCATATTAATATTTGCATTTCATAGAGGAAAATAGTAAAAAGAAAAAGCAAAAATCTTTTCATTGCATTGGCATCATATTAATGTTAAGCCGCTTCATAAAGAGAAAAGAACAAAATCATTTCATGTCATATCATGCATCAAAGTATTGCATTTGCATCCTCACATAGAAAAGTATGGAAAATTTCTTTAACTTGATTATCTTGGCGCATGAGGTCGCCCAAAGTTGACCAACTTGTAGGGCTTTAGTGCTCGCCTTTATCCTTAGGGATTAGGTTGTATCTTGTAGGGCTTGGTGTTACGCCTTCATCCTTAGGGATTAGGTTGTTATCTGTAGGGCTTTAGTGCTCGCCTTTATCCTTAGGGATTAGGTTGTATCTTGTAGGGCTTGATGCTCGCCTTCATCCTTAGGGATTAGGTTGTTGTCTGTGGGGCTTTAGTGCTTGCCTTTATCGTTAGGGATTAGGTTGTATCTTGTAGGGCTTGATGCTCGCCTTCATCCTTAGGGATCGGGTTGTTATCTGTAGGGCTTTAGTGCTCGCCTTCATCCTTCGGGACTAGGTTGTATCTTGTAGGGACTTAAAGTGTTGACCTCAAAAAAAAAAAAAAAAAAAAAAAAAAAAAAATAAAAAATAAAAAAATAAAAAAATAAATAGAAGAAGAAAATCAAAACATTCCTGTCATCCAACACTCCATATCATTCATCATTTCACAAACATTCCTTTGTCATTTAATCATCGGACATTAAAGCGATGCATTTGCATCATATTAACGTTAGCATTTCCATAAAAGAAAAGAGCGCAAATCATTGCATCAAACATCGAGCATTGCATCATATTAATGTTTGCGTTTCATGGAAAAAGCAAAAAGAAAAAATAGTCGGGAAAAAAGGTGACAAAGACAAAAGAAAATCAAAAATAGCATCTCCTAGCATTCATCATTACACGAAAATCATAGCATGGCATGCATTTGCATAACACACCCTTGCATAACATGCTTTACGCATAACATGCATCCACACTCCATCTCGATTCCTCGCATCGGTGGCGTATCACGGTACCTCGATCGGTCGCGGTAGCATTGGCCATTTCAATCAATCAACCAGCGAGTTAGTGAATCCGCCGAGGACCAGCGTCCGCCGGGACCCAGCGTCCGCCGGACTTCACCTCGTATTGAGAGCTACGAGTAAGTCCTTGAGACCTCGTTAGGTCGATCGAAAAGGATAGGCGTAATCGGCTTTAAGGCGTAAGCGATCTGAAAAATCGAGATCTAGACTTGGTATTGTCTCCCCGGTCGCTCTTGAAGACCACCTGCGCCCGTTGGCAAACTCGGATCGTCTTGCGGTTCGTTAAAAGGCTTTAAGCGACCTCGATGTCGGTTTCACGAGGGCCCGATACCTTCTTTCTTTGCTTTCTTTATCGCTTTCTTTATTGCCTTATTTCCTACTTTTTCTTTGGCTTCTTCGAGGTTGGCACGATTCATTTCTTGCTTTAAATCGGCCTCTGCGAGGTTGACAATTCATTTCTGTTCTGGCAGCTTCTGCGAGGTTGGCACCAATTCATTTCTTGCTTTTGTCGACTGCGAGGTTGACAATTCATTTCCTACTTTTTCTTTGGCTTCTTGAGGTTGGCACCAATTCATTTCTTGCTTTAAATCGGCCTCACGAGGGTTGACAATTCATTTCTGTTCTGGCAGCTTCTTGAGGTTGGCACCAATTCATTTCTGTTGCGAGGTTGACAATTCATTTCTGTTTGGCTGCTTCACGAGGTTGGCACGAATTCATTTCTTGCTTTTATTCGGCTTCTTTGCGAGGTTGACAATTCATTTCCTACTTTTCTTTGGCTTCGAGGTTGGCACCAATTCATTTCTTGCTTTACGTCGGCCAATTCATTTCGAGGTTGACAATTCATTTCTTCTTTTCTGCTTTTTGGCTTCTGCGAGGTGGGCACCATTTCATTTCACGAGGTTGACAATTCTTTTCTGCTTTATTTGCTTCGAGGCACGATTGTTGATTCATTCATTAAAAAAAAAAAAGGGAAAATTCGGGTTTCTCCAAATGGACAAAATTGGTATAATTTTTGAATTCTTTATTTCTATTTTACCTTGAAATATGTCTCGCGCAATTCACATTTCTTGGTAAAATCCAAATAAAGAGAGCGGTATCATACCCCAATTTTGTCAAACAGGTCAAAACCTAATTTTCCCCAAAAATAAATAAGTAGAAGAACAAAGAGCATCATGTATTGCATTTAGGTTTTAAAAAGTCATTTCCAAGTTTCTAAAATCATTTTGGAGTTGGAATACACTTTTGGAGCAAATTAGAGTTTTTAGGTCAAAGGGTATTTTGGTCATTTTGCAAAAGGGTAATTTCTCGGGAAAAGCCATGGAACATGCATTTTGAGTCCTAAAAGTCATCTCATTGTTTTTAAGATGATGTTTGGAGTTGGAAGACATGTTTTATGCGAGAGAGTTGAGTTTTGGGGCAAAATTACGGTTTTTGACCAAAAGGGCATTTTGGTCATTTCACTAAGACCAATAATTTCTCAGTAAAAACCACTATGCATCTCTTGAGGAATTTATTTGGGTCTAAAAGGGTGGAGGTTGTGCATTTTTGTGCACCATTGAAATATTTTGGCATGGAATTCAAGTTTTTTTTTTTTTTTTTTTTTGAACAAAAGGCAAAATGGTCATTTCCTTTGAGGTGGGGTCAACAAAATCAATTTTGGGATTGGTGAGGTCATGGAATTCAGAGCCCAATCATGGAATCATAGGATAGGGCCCAAAATGGCATGAATAAGAAAGAAAGATCTAGAAGGGAATATTCTACATTTTGAATGATGAAAGGATAAGGATTAGTACAAAAAATGACAACTTGCAAGTTTTCCACTCATTCTCTCACTTGTGTGCTGCAATTTCCTCTCATTTCCAGCCCATATTTTGTGCTTTTTCATGCCCATGATCCTTGTGAAATGATCCTTAGCCATTGATTAAAATTTTTGATCAAATCTGAGGCCATAACTTTCGATGTAAAAAGACCTAAATGCTGACAATTTTTGCTCTCCAAGACCACTCCAAAAACGTGTACAACCAGCTGATTTGTGCTTCTTGAGTGTCCCTAATCCTTGTGCATTGCAATCTTGACCCTCCATTTAAATTCTATCTCAAATCCTAGTGGTTTACAAAAGCACATTATCCTGAAATGCCACTTAAAATTGGTCCTCATATAAAAGCCCAAAAATTAGAGACTCACTCACACACTCTCTCATTTTTACCTAGCACACAATCAGCTCAAGAATTCCCCTCCTCCCCTCCTCTCAAAACCAGAAATCCCTCTCTCATTCTCCTCTTCAATCTTTTCAATTTTCCTTCACCAAATCACCTCAAACACACTCTACATTCATATATCTTCTCCACTTTCCTCTTTGATTCCATTTTTACATTATCAAAGGGTTGTTTCTTCAAGGTTTTGGAGCTGTTCTTGCTACTTCTTGAGGATTGTTGGTGTTTTATTGCTCTTAATCTTCATTCCTACTCTTATTTAGTTTGAAACTAAGGTATACATCAAATCCTTTGCATCTTCATTCACTTTCTTGCATTAAAACCATTTTCAACTTATATTTGCATCTCATAATATCATATAATGTAGATTAGGGGCTGTTGTGGGTGAGAGCTGGTCCATCACCCACTAAATAAATTGTTCTATGTTGTTCTTGTGATATTTTGCATTTTTGTGAAATAAGATTGTGAATCTATGGCTAAGTTGGAGTGCATGAGTGGTGTTGTATGCATGAGTAATATATTTTTTTCTTTCTTGCTTATCCTTGCTTGATGATACTTGATTTAGCCATTGATGCTTGGTTGTTGTGTTATGATGCTTAGATTCATGTTAAAACTTGCAAAATAATTTTTCTATGATTATGTGGGTTTACAAAGGAAAAAGGCATGAATAAATTTTGATTTGAGTGTTTATATGCATGAATCACTTGAATAATTGTTGCTAGGGTTTGTGAATAACTTGTGAATGTGTGATTTTTCAAAGTTGATGAATAAATTGTGGTTTAAGGGTTTGGGGTGGTTTCGCATTCCTTCTTGCAATTAGGGTTTGTTTGTTTGTCTTGGGTAAAACCGAATGGCATAAGGTTGTGAAAATGAGTTTTTCAAGTTGTTTAGTATGTTTGGCTTGCAATATGTTGTTTGGTTGATGATTGACAAGGTGAATCCTACTTGTGCTTAGTGCACATATTTGATAGTGTGGAGGATTTGTCAATATAATTCAACCCCCTTTGAAGTGTTAATTGTTTAATTGTTGATGATGTGCAAAATGACTCTCACTTGTGCTTTGAGCACTAAAACCATAAGTGATGAGGATTGCTTCAAGTGAATCAACTTGTTTCTAAACTCTAATGAATAAATGCAAGTTTTTCTCTATACTAGTTAATGGTCTATGACAATTTGTGAATGCTTATTCTTTGTCACTTTGAAACTTGCTAGTGTGATATTTGTCTTAGGTCGTAAATTGGTTAAAGGTTGATGATTTAGTAGGATGAATCAACATGAACTTTCAAGTTCCATTTTAAATGTTGAAGATTGTTTTAAAGTGATTCAACCTATGTCTATGCTTTCATATTGATTTGGTAAAGTGACTAGACATTTATGCATCATGCATTGTTAACAAATGTCAAGGATTACCAAATATTTTCACTTATGCTCAATTCGGCCTTAGGGCCTAAAACTTGAATTAAGTTTTGGCAATGTTTCTTTATGTGCCATTCTTGGCAACTTACTTGTTTGTTTTGGTTTCACATATTCATACCATTAATTGTTAATGATTCCATATCATTCTTGTGCATTGTTGTTGTAAATGGTAATGAGTATGATTGTGTTCTAATTATTGGCTACCTTGCTTGCAAATTGGTGAGTATTGTATTTTGGTTTTGACTTAAAAATTGATTGAATGTTCTACTTTCTTTTCTTGGTGGCCAATGCACGCCTCAAATTCTTTTCTTACCCTTTCTAATAAGTCTATTTGACAAAAAGCTTTTTCAAGAGTCAATACTCTTCAAATCATTTTCATAAATCAATCAAATCCTTTGAGGTCAATAAATATTTTTTCAAAAACTCATAAGGAGGCAAGTCGGACGTCTGGCCAGGTGTTGTCTAGCGTCCTAAGGCCGGAGTATGCTGACTCAAGCGTCTTAGGATACTTGCGAGAATAAAACAAATAGTTAATAATTCCAAACCCTTTTTCTAAAAAAATCAAAAGATCATTTTCCAAAAGTAGTGGGGCACGTCGTGCATGCGGCGGGGTTGTCTTTGTTCTAGGTCTATTGGGTATGCGATCTAGGACCGAAAACCCTACAATAAAAACACCAACACACTTTTTCCTAAGAAATCACAAAAGCCGTCTTGGACGCCTGGCAAGCGAGAACTACGTAGCTTTGATCCTCATCTCGGTGAGGTGCGTAGGAAGCGGGTTCTGTCCGTCAAGCACGCTTTTAAAAAAATCCTTGTTTTGTTCCGCTTTTCAAGGATATCAAAAAAATATTCTTTTTCTCATTTCCAATAAAATATTTTCTCAATCAAAAGAAAAGAAAAGAAGTAGAAACGATCGTTTCAAATCAAACATTTCAAAACCACACATCAAATTAAAGGTTCCCTTTGGTGAAAGGAAGTGCAGAGTGCTTATACCTTCCCGTACCTAACAGACCCGAACCTACATCTCTTGTTTTGAAAAGACCACCGCCTTGTATAAAAAGAGCGTTTTTCAATGTTTTAGTCTCAAAACTAAAATATTGGTGGCGGCTTCATATTTTCCCACGTTGTACATCGAGAAGTCCAAGCCGGATTTTTAGGGTGCAACAAATACTAATCAAATTACTCTTCATGTCGGGAACATATAACTCATCATTTATGTAACACTCCTTCCCATCCTTTCTCCTAATCATAATTCTTCCCATTCTCTCGGCCACGTACACTCTGTTATGCGCAAAGCTAATCCCTTCTTTTAATTGATTCATCAAGATTAATAAACCATTTTCTATTTCCAGTCATGTGGTTAGAGCACCCCGTGTCTAAATACCACATTTCATCTATATCATCCTCATTTTTCGTGGTTCAGCAAGTGTTTGACAAGTTAAATCACCATCATCACTATCTATATGTTCAATTTCACCATTAACAATTGAGTATCGAGTCGGTTTCACCATCGAGAATCACCATCCTTATCATTTGCACTAGCATATTGAGTCTTATCGATCTTTGGTTTAGATTTCTTACGAATTGTTTCTTTGAAGGGCACTCATCTCGCAAAATGTCCCCGACCATCACAATTGAAGCATTGAATCTCCTTCTTGTTGAATCGTTTCACTTACGATTTGCCTCCGCTTCTTCTTGCCTTTGTTCTCACTTGCACCTTGCTTGATTCGAGCTTTCAACATCTGTTTTCTCATATTTGTTCTTCCAATTCCCTTTCCCTTTCTTCTTATTGAATCGTGCTTGCAATGCTTCACCGGCGTTGTTCTCTTTATCCTTCTCGCCTAATCTTTCATTAAGCCTTGCTTCATTTGCTATCCTTGTAATTCTTGATCTTCATCGTCTCTAAGTTCTTGATTGCTCAATAGCATTCACGGTTATCAAACTTAGGAGTTAGGGTTGAAGAACCTTCTCGATTTTCATCGATCGGAGGCGAGTCTCACCATTGATACGCATTTGATTAGTCAACAACGTTAATTTCTTGAAGTAATCCGCAATTGACTCCTTCTCTCCCATTTGAAGCACTTCATATTGTCTCGGAGTGTTTGTAACTTCACCTTCTTCAATTTCGCATCAGCAGAGTGCAGCGATTGCGAGAGCATCCCATGCCTCGCCATGCGTCATCTCGTCTGCTGCGCCATTTTCTCAAAAGCATCGGCATCCACGCATGGCGATGAATTAGGAGCGAGGGCTTTCTTGTCTTTCTTACGGTGATCACGAAGTTGATCGCTGCATTAACCACTACGCCATTGTGAATGATCTCGAAACGCGTCTTGATACCAAAATCGACCTTCATCTGAATGATCCACCTATCGCGATTAGTTCCATTGAGAATAGGAAGCTTTGCGGGGGCGGCCATTATTCCCACGGTGTTCGCCAACACGCGCGAAACCTTTGTATGGACCGTCGTGAATCTAGCTCTGGATGCCAATTGTTGGAACAATGGCAGCATCACACACTCACTCACACTTTGAGAGAGAGAATGAGAGAAAGCGATCTAACAGAAAAAGCGATTCTGTTATTACATTATAGATTGATATGAGTCAACTTACATAGAGTATTAAAACAATGACTATTACACATGTGTACACATTATTGACTTTCTATATAAGAGTTGACCTTCTATTATGACTATGTAAGGCTGAATTACAAGTTTATTTAACATAATATACCTAACGCCTTAAGATTTTGGGTGGAGATGTGGTGTCAAGTCTCCATGTTGGTCCACTTCATTTGATAGCTCGGTGTTGCTCACGGTGCTCCAAAAGACTCCCCAACAAGTGGTATCAGAGCCATGGTCCGACTTGGTGAGGGAGCGGAAGTGAGATCCTTGATTGGATCAAGGCTAGCGATGTGGGTGACTCACACTTGTGGGAGAGTGTGTTTAGAATTCAAGTGTGAGTGGAGTGGTTAGTCTCACATCAGCTAAGAATGAGCTAAATGAATAATAAAAAAAAGAGAGGACTCATACACCTAACAAAAATAGTAATGCATTTTCAAATATAATAAAAAGAAGGATCATTATTGTCATACTTTCTAATGATTACTTTTACTTTATGTTTTCCCAGAAAGTCTTGCAATAACTTTTCAAATAAATAAATTTATTCACTATTTTAAGTTGAAGTTATTATAGAAATCTTCATTTATTTGGATAAAAATGATATGCAATTATTTTTCATTAAAATTAACAAACATGCTTTAATAATATTAATTAACAAATTATTTTTGAAAATATTAAAACCAGAGAACCCTCGCTCTCACAATCAAATTCCTAGGCGACTCTGAAGCTCAATGGCTCTGTGAGTTTCTTACAAATGCAACGAAATTTGAGTCTACTTTACTTAAGTTATGCGATTTATATTCCACGACATCTCATTTTCTGTCGATTACTGTTACAATTGCAAAAGAAGATGGAGAAACCCACAAGTGTGATATATGAAAGGGTTGAAACTACATACCTAATGATCTTTTGGTCCCCATATTTTCAAAACTACCTATTAAATCTTTGAACCGATTTGGTTGTGTGAGAAAATCATGGGCTCTCTTATAAAATCCTCACTTCATGAGCATCTTTAGTAATAGATTCATATCTAATCATGATTCCTACTACAATTATACATCTCTCTTCCTTTATCGGTTTCAGAGGATTTTCTTGGGGTGCATTTGCTTTACGGTGACGAGGCTTGAGAATAGGGTCATACTAGACATCCCAGACCCACTTAAAGAGAAAAACTCTTTTTATTTTATTTTGGAATCTGGTAGTATTAATGGAACTCTTCTCCTTTACTACATATTTAATTATATATTGTGGAACCCAACGACGGAGGAGTTCAAGGTCATTCCTCACATTACTAATGAGGATCAATCACATACCTAATGATCTTTTGGTCCCCATATTTTCAAAACTACCTATTAAATCTTTGAACCAGATTTGGTTGTGTGAGAAAATCATGGGCTCTCTTACTAAAAATCCTCACTTCATGAGCATCTTTAAGTAATAGATTCATATCTAATCATGATTCCTACTACAATTATACATCTCTCTTCCTTTATCGGTTTCAAGAGGATTTTCTTGGGGTGCATTTGCTTTACAGTGTGAGGCTTGAGAATAGGGTCATACTAGACATCCCAGGCCAACAAAGAGGAAAACTCTTTTTATTTTATTTTGGAATCTGGTAGTATTAATGGAACTCTTCTCCTTTACTACATATTTAATTATATATTGTGGAACCCAACGACGGAGGAGTTCAAGGTCATTCCTCACATGACCCTAATGAGGATCAATCACAAAGGTATCGTCTATTGCTCTTCATGGATTTGGTTATGACTATATTGGAAATGACTATAAGTTGATTAGGTATCTATATTTGTTTGAATCAAATGACATTCCACCTTTCGAACCCTTATGGGAGATATATAGCCTAAGTAATTCTTGGAGAAAACTTGACATCGATATTCCTCATTGTAATAACCTTGCGAGGAGCGACTATACATGGATGGCATGTGTCATTGGTTGGGCTTTAGAGATAATAATGAACATTGGTTGGTGTCATTCAACTTAGGCAATGAAACGTTACGTACAACACATATACCCTTACGACATAGATTTTTGACTACCCACCCTTCGGCGTAGATCATAATTCTTATTTTGTGTCAAGATACTTGGTGGAGCTAAATGGATCCATTTCTTTGATCTCATGGTATCTTGATAAAACTAATTTTCACATATCAATTTTGGGTGAACTTGGTGTGGAAGAATCATGGACCAAACTCTTTATTGTTAGGCCCTTGCCTCGTATCAACCGCCTTATCGGAGGCGAGGGAACAAGGGCAACATATTCTTCATTCAAGAAGATGGTGAAATAGTTGTGTTTAATTTAAGTACTCGGATGATTGTGGAGCTTGGTATTAAAGGAAACCACGAATATAGTATAATTTATACAATAAATTATAAGGAAAGTCTTCTTCCAATTGGAGGAATAATTCCTTAGTTTTTTTCTTTATTTCATCTAGAGGTTTGTAAATGTGATTATTGTTATCAGCTGCTTGCTAAACATCCTCATTGTTAGGGTACTCAATCCCGAATTGCTAGTGGTTGATTATGGTTTGGATTGTTAGCATTTCCATCATTAACATCTTGAGCAAGATACTCGATTTGAATGAATACAACCTCGTGATCGTGGTCATCTCAAAAAAGAAGCGAAAGTCTTATAGAATCATTGTGGCGATGGTGTTGGTCTTTAAGAATGGTTGCTCATTACATTAACATGAAGAGTAGCTTTGAAGGTAGAAGCGAAATTGTTTCCAAAATGATTGTTGTAGGAAGTCGATCTTGATAGTTATTGTAAAAACTTTTTGAAGATTTTGATGATCTTCTGTTTAAAGAAAAAAATAAATGATCAAATTAATAGTGAAGTGATATATGTAAAATAACAAAATAAATGAGCAAATAAGTAAGGTTAACTCACAACTTTGAATTGTTTATCACAATGACTATGCATCATTTCCATCATCCAAACCATCTACAGAGCAACTAGCTTAATTGATGCGTGCGGGTAAGATAAACAGATATTTCAACCCACTAACAAATGGAAATAGAAGCGAATGTAATGGTATTGTACCCGCATATTTACACTTTGCTAGTAAACTAGTAAAATCACTAAATACACAATTACTTAAATACAAAATTTCCTACATTTCCTCGTATCAAATAAACCCAAACCTACTACTTTCCTCCATTGTATTGATTTTGATTGTTATTCACTAGTCACTACTATAAAAACTGGAAAAGAATTGGACCTTTTAATTAGTTGCACAATTTTTTTAAGGGTTTTAATTTTTGTACCCCCTCCCTTGGACCCTATACTCCCCCTTTTGTCCCAAACTTCCAATTTTGTCCCTACTAAAAAACAAAAAACGTTACTATTTTTGTTTTTAGGAAACTATCCACTTTGAGATAAATCAGGAGTCAAAAAATTGACTACAGTTTATCTATTGAGGATAAATCCGGAGTTAAAAATTTGACTTCTGGTTTATCTCTTGAAGATAAATCAGGAGTTAAAATTGACTCTGATTTATCTCTTGAGGATAAATCAGGAGTTAAAAATTTGACTCTGGTTTATCACCGAGAGAGATAAATCCGGAAATAAACTTCACCTTTATGGATTTATCTCTTGAGGATA
The DNA here is from genome assembly GCA_020916435.1 of Oxytropis ochrocephala. Classification (NCBI taxonomy): domain Eukaryota; kingdom Viridiplantae; phylum Streptophyta; class Magnoliopsida; order Fabales; family Fabaceae; genus Oxytropis; species Oxytropis ochrocephala. The sequence goes on from CM037091.1 coordinate 13,103,210, forward strand.
AATCTAGAGTCAAAAAATTGACTACTGTTTATCTCTTGAGGATAAATCCGAGTCAAAAAATTGACTCTGGTTTATCATCAAGAGATAAATCGGAGTCAAAAAATTGACCTAATACTTTTCTTGAAAAAGTGAAAATTAATGGGGTATTTTGGTATTAAATTGGTTTATGGGGGTATGGAGGCCAATGTGAGAATACCAAAATTAAAACCCTTTTTTAAAACAAACATCCTACTTCTATAATACACTATCGACTTTAATTTGTCATTTTGGTGGGAAAATCTTTTTCAACCATTTACATATATCTTTTTAATTTTGTATCCCACAGTTTACCAATATACCCCACTCTATATTTTGGACCAACATAACCCCTCTCTATTTGTGCCCCACCATTTACCAATATACCCCTCATTTTGTACCCCTTGTTTACCAATATACCCCACTATATATTGTTGGACCGACATACCCACGACAAATTTTTTTCTCAACACTCTTTTTTTATTATCAAAATGTACCCCTCATTTTGTACCCCACTTGTTTACCAATATACCCCCACTCTGTCAAGAACTATTAATACACAATCCTTGACTTCCCCACTTTTGGTGGGAAAATTTTATTCCACCATTTACCAATATACCCCTCATTTTGTACCCCACTTTGTTTACCAATATACCCCCACTCTATATTTTTGGACCGACATTGTTGCCTCGTCCCACCAAGGGCTATTGTTGCCTCTTAAGTCTTATATATATCGTGTTTGCGTATTTTTATACCCCCTTATAAAATGTTGATGTTTTTGAAACTATATCTGTAGGCACATTAATCACCTCCCGTGCATCATGCGAAATAATAAATCTAGTAATATATTATGTTAAAAGCCGAGTTAACCCATGCACATATAAATAATCCAACTCCATAAAGGAGGAAAGAACCAAAAACCAAAACCAGCTATCTCTTGAAGATGTAATCAATAGGGTCTAAGAACCACTCATAGAAGTGAATACAATGGCAATTTTGCAATTAAGATAAAAAAATTAACACGGACCTTTTTAAGTTGGACACAACTTATCGACTTAAAATTGTTTTGATTTATAATCTTTTAAGTCGGTAGCTATTACACCCGACATAAAAGGTTCTTTAAAATAATAAAACCCTAACCACTTTGTCTTTCTTTGCTTCATTTGTTCTCTTGTACAACTTCATCGTTCTCATTTTGCCCTTCCCTACTATGTCATGTGTGTCCATGACTCTCACCGTGTGGGCTTTTATAGGGCTTCCAATCTCCTTGGAGACTATGATGTTAGAATAAGAGGAAGAAATTCCATTTTGTTGTTTTTATGGAGATTATTTTGTTATAAAAGAATTAAGAAATTATATGGTTTTTAATGTGTAAGAAATTCTAAGAAGAGTACGAAATTCTATATAATTTTTATAAGAATAGTAAGAAATTATATAGTTTTTATTGTCAAAAGAATAGAAAGAAATTCTATATAAGTTTTTAACAAATGCTACTGTATACAAATATTTATTATATCCATGAATATTAATTTGCAAAAACCCACGGATCTTTGGAATATTTGCTATATACACCTTAGAAAAGTTATGATTTAAGAGAAATTACAAAATTTAATATTGTAGTAATAAAAATATTATTTAAATTTATTTAAATAGGTCGATCTGATAGGCTTAAAGGTTTTTAATGGCTTGTAGCCTAGCCTTTTAACTAAAAAGCTTTAATAAAAACCTTGAGTGTGACTTAGGTTTGAGGCGCGTGAAATACGCGATCGCCTAACCTACTACAAACCTAATTATCGATCACTTTAATTCATTCATCTCGGTTGAATAACTTTGTATCAATATACTAGTATCTGCGATGGTTGGTCAGAAGCGTGGCTTTGGAATCATATCTCACATCAAGGTTTTGGGTTCGAGTCTTGGGTGTGATAAAAACTATGTTCGAAGTGGAACAACACGGACCCAGGGAAGAATGCGGATACACTTGACTAGCCAAATTCTCCAAAGTAGATTAGTCGAAGACAAAATCGGTGAAAAGCGTGCACCAATAACAAGGTATAACCAAAAAATATCTTAGTACTTTAAAATTTTAATTAAATACTATCACTAGTTAGGAAGAGTAGAAAGCGTAAAAAAATATCTTAGTACTTTAAAATTTTAATTAAATACTATCACTAGTTAGGAAGAGTAGAAAGCGTAAAAAAATATCTTAGTACTTTAAAATTTTAATTAAATACTATGACTAGTTAGGAAGAGTAGAAACGTAAAATCCTATTCCTCTCTCGTTCTCTCTCTGACTTTTTTTAAATCTCTAGTTAACTGTCTCTATACTTTTTGATATATAAAACTTACTTAAGGTCTCTATCATTATTATAGCTATTCTTGAAATTAATTATTCTCTATTCTATAAAAGTAATTTTTTGACAACGATTTTTATAAAAGTTGAATTTCCAATATCAATATACTACTAGTAGTAGTACTATGAATGAACGAGTTGTGTAGTGTTGATGAAGAAAGTTAATTGTGAATATATTGATAAAGTTAACTTTTTGAAAATAGAAAGAAAAATAAAAACTTTTTGAAAATAGAAACCGCGTGGAATGCGACTCTTTCTATATTATATTATGTCGGTTGAAGTTCACACCTGCCCAAATGCCAATATTGATAATTGGTAATTCATAATATATTTGTTAGTAATATGAATATTCATGTAAAAAAGTAATCGTTGTATTAAACTTAGTTAGAGTTTTGATCAAATAAAAAAAAACTTAGTTAGAGCTTCTACATTCATCTAATGACCTGAATTTGATTAGAAATTTCATAAATGTCCACAAAAGAAAAAAATAGTTAGCATTTAACTTTTATTTATCAACTTGTGAATTTATTTAACTTTTATATATTATTGCCCACATATATATGTCTATATATTAATCAGTTTATGCTTGAAGGCTTCTAATCAACCCATGTGATAATATCAATAATGATTGATGAAAAGTGAATGGTTAGCTAAGATAGTAGCTAAGCCGGTGTTACAAAAAGTCCACTAGACCTTTGTTACTACTAAAATATCTCTAAATAGCGGTGATTTTAACGATCAATATAGAGATTGAAACCACAAATCGATTGCTAAATTGGTGCTATACATTAGCAGCAGTGATATAGCAAATTTCCAAAACCAATCGTTAACTATTTTAGCAACTAATTTAGCCATCAATTTAGGGATGGATTTGAATTTTGGATGGTAAATCGGTCGTTAACTTATTTAGCAAGCGATATAGCAGCGTTGTTTTGTGGTCTCTAAATCGGTTGTTATCTAGAGATTTTTAGTAGTGCTATGGTTTGGTGGTGGCGGTGGCGCCTTCTCCCTTTCTCCTCTAGGCTTCTTGTGTCGCTCTCGACATATTACACACTGCTCTCGAAGCGAGTCTTCTACAACATCAATTCCAACCACACCTTTGTTTTGTTGCCCTCCAAGTGTTCCAATCTTCTCCCTCACGCCCTCCACCCCACCCACCAAACTCGTTTTCATGTCTCACTGCTGATTTTGTTACGGTTCGTCTTCCCTCATAAATTCCAAACCCTCCTAACCCTCTAGATCTACACTCACAAATGTTTCAAACACCCTTTCCATTGTGCCTTAGCTATGACCATTCGTATCTGACTTCGCTTCTCTACCTCTTCCAGTCCCCAGGAATTATGGTACCCTCTAGCCTTCAACTTGTTACTTTCCGTCTTCTCGGGCCTTGATTTGGGGAAGATTTTAGACTTTCTGCCTTTCCTACTGCACCAACTTCATGGGTCTTTCATTTATTTTCTATGGTGCCTTAGCTTTGCTCAGTGGTGGATCTTGTTTTTGGTTGTGGGTTGATTATGCTTCTAGTGCTTTGTCCGGCGATGAAGACATTGAGGGTTGTTTGTTGTGTTGTGCACTGCTTGGCTGGTCTAGTTAGCATTTGAGCTTGTTTATGTTTTAATTAAGTTTGTTCTTTAGGATCTTGGTTATTTCAGGTGCTATTAAACTTCATTATAATTTTACTGGGCCATGCAGTTTAATCAGTGACCATTCAATTCGACCTCACTCGGTGTGAAAGTGTCTTGACCAAGTCAATTTTATTAACAACTTGGTTTGAACTTTGAATCAAGGGAGAGGCATAGCGTGGTGATTTCTTGGATTTGAATGAACACTTTCACCACTTATTGCAAAAAGCACTATATACCTTTGTTGTACAAAAGCCCTATGGGACGATCAGAAGCTCAATTTTTCTATAGGAGATGACTACAGAATGTCAATTTTGCTCAAGGAGAATCATTTGATTTACGGTTAGAAATTGGCAGTAAAAGAGGTAGAAATGTTAATTCACAAACTCATTACCCTTTTCACTTGTTTTCTTTCCAAAACTGGGGTGATTAGAAATGTAGGAACCACTAGTATTCTTTCATTTTCTTGCCTATTTTAATGTGAACCAAAGGGAATACCTTTTGGGATATTGAGATTTCTCTTCCATTCTTTCATTTCATCTTGTTTTCACATGTTCCAAACACAACACACGAAGGATTTTTGATCTTATCTGCTTGATTTTAAAACATCTATCAATAAGCAAAATAAAAACTGATACAAAATACCTCCCATGAATATATTATTATGAAATTTCTCAATACTTTACTAATAGAACACATGTTTCACTTGATTCAAATATTTACAAATGTCAAATGATATATCACCAACAAAAAAAAATAGATATCTTGTCAAAAAAATAGATATCATTCTTCAAATCATAAAAGCTTAAATCAACAAGAAAATCCGTTCTTCGATAGCAACAAAGTAAAAGGGAGTGTCTTGATCAGCTCCTTCCTGAAATTAGTGTTAAGGTTGTGTAAATAGGGTTTCCCACCAAATTGTTCACAATTGTAAAATGTACAAACGATACATACCTGAACAATATGTTGGAAACAGTCACATGATCCCCCAATTTACCAGAAATACCATTTTCTCTTGAATTGCACAAGCATCCTTTCCTCTGAGAATTATCATCACTACGCAGTCCTTCTTTGCTTAAATTTTCACAATTGAGTCCCAATAAATAACAACAGCAGCAAGCTCCTGCTCTGGATGAACTTTTGATTTATCTGGCCAATTTTCAACACCCAAAAGGACATATTCTGTAACCAAGGACTATTTTTTTGGAGTTCTGTGATTTTGGAGCTACAAAACATCATTTGAGCGAAAATAAAGGATGCACAGAAAAGCTCAATAACAAGAATTAATATGGATTATCTTGTAGAAGAAGAAGAACCAAAATAGACAACAAAGTTAAAATTTCCATTATAAAATTCCCATTACTTACATAAAACTAGATCAGTATCCTTACATATAACATTTTGAAATCATAAACTAACTACACTTAATTTTTCACTACACTTGTTTAGAAACTATAGTGCCTTTACATGATTTTTCTAAGCACTAACTGAAAGCAAGAAAAACGACAATAAATTTTCACTACTCTTATTTAAAAACTATAGTGCCTTTACATGATTTTCTAAGCACTAACTGACAGCAAGAAAAAGAAAAAAAATGCAACAGCTAACCAGGCTAAAGGGTACAAAATCAGGAAGGCTTTCCAACATAGAAAGCATACCCCATCATCATCTTTAGGATGATGGGAAGGTCAGATCATCAGCAGAGCAAAAGAAGGAGAACCAGCCTCTGAAGTATAGGAGGAAGGCTTGCCACCATTGCCATAGGAGAAGTAGCCTCTGAAGTGAAAGATTGGGGGTTGCTACCTCTGAAGGATTGGGAGATTTTGAATAGAAATGAATGATCACTTACTTGGGAAGAAAGTTAAAGCATGTGAGTGTATATATACTAATGTGTGCAACCGTACAAAGCATGGGACTAATTATGCACAGGGTATTAATATTTTCTATTATTTAAAAAATTAAAATTGAAAAGATATTAAGAAATATACATGTGTGTGTGTGTTAGTTTGTTGTCATTTTCAAACAACCTATAAGGTTATAGTACATTGACAATCAATTGGGCGCAAACATAGTATTAAGGTTGCTTTGAATGACAATCAATTGATAGCCTTCATGCACAAAAGTGAATTGCATATTTACATTTTAGAATACCATGTACATCAAGCTCTTCAGCATGGATGGAAGGACACAACCCCGTTTTCTTTTAATTATGCTCAAAACCAACACAGAAAAGTAGATTATTTTCAGCAACATAAAAAAAATTGCTACTACATTGGATAGATGACAAACTGGATTCGACACATAGGATGGGCATCAAGGCAACAGCCTTGGGTCCCACCAGGCCATTGCTAAATTTACTAATACTACAGAGGCCAAATTAGCTAACTATTTTATGTATATAACCTAACTAAAAAAAATTATTGAAAACTGCAATATGCAAAAACCAACTGCATGTTAATATGTCATTCTAGTATACAATTAGCTTTCGAGGTCCAAAATGCAAAATGAAGATGGAAGTTTAAGGCTAAGTTTTTGGATTAGATTTGTATCTTTTATATGCACTAATTAATTAACACAATGTTATATATATTCTTGCTTTTATACACAATTTGAATAATTTTTATAATAGGGAACAACTTACATTTTTCTATTTAAATCCAAAAAAATTAAAACATTAGATGAAGAAGGCTTTTATTTATTTCTATGATTGAAAGTATTTAGAAAAATTAACAACCTAACAGTATTAAGCTATATTAAAAAATTAGTTTCTTATCTAAATATGTATATATTGCTTATAAAATATTATTGATAATACTTTAAAGGCTAAATTAAAGTCTCAGTCCTCCTATTTTGACAAATCCAGACATTTGGTCCCCTATTTTAAAACTTCGGACATTTAGTCTCCTATTATGAAAAACTCAACAAATTTAGTCCAAAGAGGATTTTTAATTTTTTTTGCTGATTTGGCCTTTTGCCAAGCAAAAAATGCTGATGTAACTCTCATTAAATGGCGTGGCAGCTGACTCGAGCTTGCACCGTCATTTAATGATGCCACATAATCAATCCATTGAATCCTTGAATCCTTATGTTCTTCTTCTACCAAATCACATCACATGTTTCAACAACAACAACACATCTGAAACACCCGAAATCCTTGAATCCTTATGTTCTTCTTCTACCAAATTACGAAGCGTAAATCCACAAAGTCCGTAATTCTTGATGAGTGAAACCAAAGAAGGATGAATAACAAGATGAAGGGGATGATGATGCCTTCACAGATTCATGATTAGCATTTCTCAACACCATTTGCCTTGAGCGGAGAAAGGGGATGATGATGCCTTCACAAATTAGATTAGAGGTTTTAAAAAAAGGGGGTCAATAATTGAAATCAGGGTTTGGAACAAATGAAATATCAATAGCGAAAGTCGCCGCATCATCATGGATTCCTGCCGCCAGGGCAGCGCGCGAGAAGAGCAGAGCGAGCAGCGTGTACTGGCGAGGCGAGGAGAAGTAACACATGGCTTACGGTTTGGGATGCGGATGCGGATCACGAGTGGTGGCTTCACCATCCTTTCATTCTTTTCGATACTAGTTGTGGTTGCTGTTTGTGTGTTCTTAGTGGAACCCCCTTTTGTAGATATGGAGAAGAACAATGGAGGTGTGATTAGGGTTCTTAAATATCTGATTTTCTATCATTGTAAGTTGTGGGTGTTTAGTGTGTATTATTGTTGAAGAAGGCGTGATCTCAATCATTACTAAATAAAAAATAATAAATATACTAATAATAATTTAATTTTTAAAATTATTATAAATATAATGTCGATGTGGATTGATTATGTGGCATCATTAAATGGCGTGTGCAAAAAATGAGTCAGCTGCCACGTCATTTAATGAGAGCCACATCAGCGTTTTTTGTTTTGTAGAAGGCCAACTCAGCAAAAAAATTGAAAAACCTCTTTAGACTAAATTTGCTGATTTTTAAAAATAGGGGGACTAAATGTCCAAGTTTTAAAATAGGGGGACCAAATGTCCGGATTTGTCAAAATAGGGGGACTAACTATAATTTAGCCTACTTTAAATGGTTATTATCACCGGAAAAAATGCAAAATCAAAATTACTTAAATCTTATGCAAGATCGCAATATTACAAAATAAATAAATGGATTGGTCATTTTATCTTTTTTTGGTGAATATTGGTCATTTTATCTATTGAGAATAAAATATATCTTAGAATTATTTGATTATTATAAAATATATCTCAGCAACTCAAACTAGATAATAAATATGATCATAAATATTTATGTTATAATAAGTTTCTCTAGAAATTTTGCCTTAGCTCTTAAAATTGCTCTCTGACCTGATGGGCATCTTACATCACCAGGTAGTATTATCAAGATACCCTTAGGGCCTGTTTTAGAGGAGTTTGGAGGGAGTGAAGTAGAGAATATATAAAAACTTTTCACCTTAATTGTGAGAGTAGTTTTGTAGACAATAATAAGAACATGCTTATGATTAATAAATTTTTAATTTTAAGCCTATTATTATTAAAGAATGTAAATGATTTGTAGAATTTGCCTAAACCTGCCTAAACCATCCCAAACCCTCCTTCAATACATTTTTGAGTTCCTCCAAATTGAGGGGATTTGGTTATATAATGAAAAAGCAAATAAGCTCCCCATTGAAGTTGATGGTACATCCTTCCTATTTTTTCAAGCCCTCCCCCCCTTCCTAAGGGCTTGTTTGAGAGTTTGGAGGGGAGAGAGGGGAAGGCTTAAAAAATGAAGGATAAAGACAAATGGAAGAAAGGATCTACCATCAACTTCAACGAGGAGTTTATTTTTATTCATAAAATCAAATCTCCACAATTTGGATGAACTCAAAAAATGTATTGGAGGGAGAGTTTTGAGGGCTTAGGCAAATTCTTCACTCCACTCTCAATTCTAAAATGAGGAGCTATAAAATATCTCTAAACAAAAATGAAGTGTGATTAAAATTGTTTCATTATTATCTACAATGTTATTCTTTTAATTTTTTAAAATATAAACTCTATATTAAAATATAGACTAAGCCCTCCCCTCCAAAACCCTCTCAAACACACTCTTAAGCTTTTACAAACCTTCTAAGGTATATATACATACATATATATATATATATATATATATATATATATATATATATATATATATATATATATATATACACGTACTGTGGTTTGTTCCTATATTAAAAGGATACTTGACATGCATGTGTTGTAAGTAGCTTAATAATTCATAGATAGTTAGCTAGTTCCTGTTTCAATAATTCTGTTAGAGATTGTACATGTTTCCGTTTTATCTCAAGCACTATATTAATAGTGCTTGCGTGTATTTTTCAATTCAACTCAATGAAAATCAGAGATCGTCTTTCTCTGGCAATCTTTCTGTGGCAATGTGTGAATCATTCAAGCAATATAAGCATATGTTTCTATGGTCAAGCCACATGTTTGTATTCGATAGGACAATATTTTCTTAAGCTATATATAACCTGCAGAAAATCATTATCTCCCAATTATCTAATTGATTTCAATAAAGAAAACAACATAAGTTTGTTTTAATTGAAAAAATACTAAGATACCCAATCACATGCGTTTAGCTATTTGGAAGGGCACCAGTTTCGAAGCGTATGTTAGGCTATTTCAAGGAACCACTTATGAAACAATATTGGTGAAGCAGTTAAAATAAGAGAGGCAGCCTAGGTATGGCAAATAGTTAAAATTCGATGGGAGCATATCAACAAGAATGTAAATGTCTAAATCAGCAATGAAAAGTAAACAGTAAACATTTAAGCTAATGAGAGAGAGAACACATACCTTATACTGAGTTTCTGCATTGAGCAAAGGGGAGCTCCAGTATAGAACCCAAGACCTTATACCACTAAAATAAAAAAGGGGTAAATATAAGTAACTGGAAATTCAATCAAGGATTATAAATTGCTTGAAATCTTGATAATGGTTTATCTTTTAGAATATAAAATTCATTCAAACCAACAACAAACAAAGCTAGGAGTAGTTTCTGAAACAGCAGAGTGAGTTTTCCCCTAAAACCCATCTTGTGGCAACAAAGCTGTAGTTAGAAATTCTAAAAAATAAAACAAATATTTCATTACCTAAGTCTCCAACTGAAGCATGTGCAAAACAGGAAACTCCAACCGAAGCTCATACGAACAGGAAACTCCATGTCTCAATCTTTGTCTTTGAGAGTGTTAGGGAGCACAGAGACTAGTTGATGGTGGAAGAGAAAATAAATATTGTTGAGGTAAAATGTGAAGGTGGGGGAGAGAATTAGGGACGAAAGGATTGTGTAGTAGGAGAGAACAAGTTCGCATCTGGAGGGGTCAAGATTCTGGTGGAGGGAGAAAAAATGGGTCAACATTCCACCAAGTATTTTTCTTCACGCTCCTCGCATGGCAGAGCTTTCAGCAGCATGGTGTTTTCCGTCATCGGGTGTTTGGTTCTGGAAAGAAGAAGAAAAACGTCATGAGTAATTCAAAATTTGAAAATAAGAGAACTAGAGAAGAGTTATTGGCCAAAATTTGAAATTTAAAAGAAAAAGAATATATGACAGAAGTGTGTCCTACTCCTACTTTTGTTTCTTTTAACTGTTGCTTTATTTGGCAGTATGAGAGAAGAGCGTGAGAGATGAGAAAATTTTAAATTACAGTTGGCTATTAGTCCGCCTGCTTTTGCTTTTCCAGTACTAGTTTTGAGGACTGTGAAACGCAGATAGAAATCTATTGAAATATTTTTTCGTTTGAGGCGTAACAACATCATATAATGCATCACAGTGTGGCAATAATATTGTGGAAAAATCATTTAAGTAGGTACTATATATATATATATATATATATGATATACCAACTTTTGTTGTCACATTTGTGTAAAAAACGTGAAAAAGAAGGCATGCAAAACATAAAAGGCAGTGAAATAAGGTATGAAAAACACATGGGAATTTTTAAGGGAGTGTGAAATGAGGAGGTATGTATGATGTTTCGGTTTAAGATGTAGTCCAACAATTGTTTTCCTATTGTCCGGTTTTAAGCTAGTTGCATCAAATAAGGTATGAAAAGAACTATTTTAAAATGCTGAGGTGGCCAGAATAAACATACATAGTATTTTATCAGCTGAAACAATGTTCTTTTGCAAGGCCTCTTAGCACCTTGGATGATGGAACTCAGAACTGAGTCCCTATATCGGCACCTTGGATGATGGAATTCCAGAACAACTAAGCATGATACTAAATAAACACTATTGGCAAATATGTAATATAAGTAATCAGTAAATCCCAGGTTCACAACAAACTAAATGACATTCTTTATAGTTGCCGATATTATTGTAAACAAAATTAAAAACACAGTTTAGAAAGAGAGCTGCAGCTACTCTTTGGTAACCTGGATGCCAATAGAAAATGAAAATAAAAATCATTCAACTGAATACAGACATGGAAAAACATTTCAAGCTTGCTTAAGCCATAACATTCACAGCGAAATGTTTCTTTTTTTCCCCATATATCATCTTATTATATGAACATACAAATAATTGAAAATTGGCTTCCACTAGATAGGCAAGGGTAGGCCATAGAGAACATGTATTTTGACATTTGTATTAGGCATACTCACATTAACAGGCTCTAAATTCAGCAGAGAATGGAATTTTCAATCTTACCATTCAACTTCCAAATCAAGCAGAAGAACACACAAGAGTATTAGCTTGAACATAATCCTGAGCATGAGGTACCATATTCCTCTGCATAAAAAAATAAATAAGTAAATACCACACAGATCTAGAAACCAAAATATCTCTTACACCACAAAAATCACTGCTCCCACCAGAAAATTCCACAATTTTTATCTAAAAACAGAAAATAAATTTATATACATACTTTCTATTTGAAATTTGAAACAGCTTAACGCTTAACAATCAACAATTTATTTAATGAAGTAATAACAATAAAATAAATAAAAAATTAAAGTTGAGGATTAAAGACAAGTACCTTTAGGGATTGCAGGCAAAAATAAGAAATATAAATAATGAATAAAAAATAAAAAATAAAATCGGAGAACAGTCTAACAAATGAACCTTGGATAGATCTATGGTGAGCTTCCTCACCTTGGAGAGATCTATGGTGAGCTTCCTCACCGTGTTGGATATCTGATAGCGATGAACCGACGGCGATCGTCTTCTCCGTTAGGATTTTCATCCTCTTCTGCATCTTTGAGGAACCGAGGGTTAGGTAGCGTGAGAGAGAGATTCAAAATAATCTAGATTTGTTTCTATTCTATCGTTCTTTGTTTATAAAAAGGAAATTTAGTAGTTCAAAAAGAGTAGGGTTTTTTTTACTTAGTCAAAAGATAGTTAAAGAGAGTAAAATATGAAAAGTCGGGCAATTTACTTAAACGAATATAGATAAAAAATATAGGCACTTTGCATGACTTACAGAGTGTCGATTCAATCAAATTATCAAATCATGTATAACACAAAATAAAAAGTATAAGCGAATTGGATAACATATTTATTTTTTCGAATTATCCAATGGTTTATAGTGTGTTTGGATTCACGTTTATTCACTCTCAAACCTGAGTTTAACTAAACTCTACAACTTGTAGAGTTGGTTAAAAAGTGAGTTTATTGCTCCAAACGCCGAAACAAACACACATTTATACTTTTTTATTTTGTGTTATGGATTTGATGAATTTGATTGAATTGACACCTCTGAGAGTCATCTGCAAGCTATATTTTTATCTATATTCGTTTAAGTAAATTGCCCTGACTTTTCATATTTTACTCTCTTTAACTATCTTTTGACTCAAGTAAAAAAAACCCTATCTTTTTGAACTACTAAATTTCCTTTTTATAAACAAAGAACGATAGAATAAAAAAGTATAACAACATATAATTAACTTTTATTGCGATTCTGATTTTAGGGTTTGTTTCAAGTTTTATGGATTGTTGTTTAGGATTGTTCTTCATCTCAAAATCAAAGTTTTATGGATCATAAGAGTTAGGGTCTTGATTGTTATTCTCCTGCCGTCATTGATCCTTGATAAAGAATAAACTTTAATTTTAACATATAAACACACATATCACACATTTAAACATGAAGAAAAAAATGGAAAACATGTTGTAGCGACCGAAAAATCCGGGAAAAGATTCTTCGAAAGGTTCAAAGGAAGTCGCCACCGAAATTCTAGTTTTAAGGGCAACTTCGGAAAATCCCTTTTGGTTTAGGACAAGGCAAGTTTAGGGTTCGGGAGTCGTTATGCGTGGGGAAGGTATTAGCACCCCACGACATCCTTTGTCTAATTAATTATGGTTTATTAATATTTTACCCTTTTATTTATAGAGAAAAGACTTAATTAAATTTTTAGTTTTTAGAGCTTGACAAGAGTGGACTCTTGCTCCTACGTCTTATCAGGATGCAATGGAGGAATCAAAGCTACGTAGTTCTTCACGAAAAAGGTTTGTTGGTTGGTGTTTTTTTAGTGTAGGGGTCCTAGGATTCCTTGAAGCTATCTGACTCATTTGATTCTAGGGCCAGACTAACCCGATTGTACAAAAGCTTAGTCCCCTACTTTTGAAAGTATTTTTGAGGTTTTTGAAAGAAGTTTATTTGATGTGAGGTGAGTTGGTTTTAGGATAGGTATTCTAGAACTCTGAGGCTATGTCTGACTCATTAGTTCTAGAACATTAACTAACTTAGGTTGTACAACCAGACTTAGTCCCTATTTTTAGGAAAAATGATTTATTTACAATTTTATAAATTTTTAAGATTCTTGGCTATGCAATTTCATTGGTCCTAAGATGATGACTAACTTAGGTTGTACAACCGACTTAGTCCTTATTATTATTTGTTCCATTTTTTACAAAGTAATAAAATAAAAGGTTTGATTTTGAAAATGTGGACTTTAATTCGTAACATACTAATACAAATAGACGTAGAACTAACACCATAGTCACATTTTTTATTTATTTATATTCTATTATTTATATTTTTATATCCCAAAATTAAATACTAAAAAACTAGACTCACGTGAAAGGTTGTGGGAAACATCACACATGGTTGAAGATCAGGCATAATAGACACAAGCCAATATCAACATTCAAGATAAATATTAATTTATTATTACCTTTTGGGTAGAGTGAAGGCAATATGTATCAGGCAGTTCACTTGATGGCGTGAAGCAGTGCTGCGAGAGGAGGCTTGTGATGCAGGAGGCTGGAGAACGAAGTTGGGTGATTGAAAGCGGCAGCGGCACCGAGCTTGTGACAACGTTGATGGCCACTGTTGCTATTGAATTCTTTAAACTGTTGCCTCCTTGACTGCTACTATTTCCTCAACTTTTTCAAACTCGGAAATTTTGAATATGGTGCTTCAATGGATTAGGATTCTGATGTTGAATCCTAATCCTTTTTAGGTGATCTTTGCAGTATTGTTCTTTTTATTTGACTCAGGCAGACTGCCTATTTATATTAGAAAATTAGGTCTTGGCCATTAATGTGTGATTCACCCTAATTTTGTTTGTTTTCAGATGCTTGGAGAGGAAGATTAGGGTTTTAGGAGAGCTTGGGGATCCAAGCCCAACTGATATTTGGGCTAGAGCTGCTTTTATTTTGTATTTTTTTTATTATTTTTGGATTTCCTTCTCTCTTGTACTTTTGGTATATTATTTTTTGTATTTTTTGGACTTTTGGATATTTAAACACTTTTAAATCGAAGGAATAAAGGAAAGAGTAGGATATTTCTTTTTCTTTTTTTAATAGGAGATATCAATCCTAATGTAGTCGCACACAAAAAAGTTCTAATCTAGTCATATATGATTTTTTTTTTAAATAACTAATTATATTAATAACTTTTGTCAAAAAAAATTATATTGATAACTTTTTCAGAAGCTTCTAAGAAATTATTCAGCCAAAGCACACGGTATCCACGTATCCATGCCCAAATTAATTATAATGGTAATTTGTCCCAGGAAGGTAGCTCAGTTGGCGAGCTAAGGGACATGAAGGAGTGCATCATATGAGTGTAAGAAGGAGTTCCCGGGTTCAAGTCCCAGAAACTAACATTTTCCCCACCCCACTAACAATTGCCTATCTAAAAAAAAATAAAAATAAAAATTATAATGGTAATTTTTTTGCCTTTATAAAGGAAATTGATCACGAGAAAGAAAGAAAAGATGTAAAAGATAGAAGACACACAACACACGTAATGACTGGAAATGTAAATGTAAAAGTAAAAGATGATAATGACTTATATTGAAGCACTCGGGCACAAGATAAGCGGGTTTTGTTTAGCAAGATGAGTATGTTAGTTTCACGATGGATAAATTTATTGTAGGTGTTTGACATCAATACATTATTAGTTTATAACATTTTTTTGCTAACTTATTGCATTTTTTAAACTCTACTTGAAGTGACGTTTGAACTTAAATTATTTCCCTTTTCTCGTATTTTTACTAATCACTTTACATTTTAAAAAAAGAAGGGAGAGATTGCTATTCAAACACAAGTAGTCACATGCAATTTACTTCTTCCTCTTTATATGCAACTAGTCAAGTTCCCGTCCTACGGACGGAGACACGCTAATTATTATGGATTTCGCATAATTAGTTTTACATGGTTAGTATAACTTTTACCATATTACCATCACTAAAATTTGAATAATGGGTACAAACTTTTGTAGACTGTCAGCTATTAAAACATCATGGAAACATCATCATTATAGTTTTTCAGAAAATCAACTTGCAGCACATGGACCCATAAAGATGACTTATACTTATATTGGGAAGCGTGAAATCCTTACTTCTAACTTTACTTATTACATTATTAAAGTACACCCTATGAAAGTACACCCTCACCTAAGCTTGTTCTTGGGAACCATGATGTTTGTAGGATGGGAAAAACCAAATTTGAGTCATGTGCATATGAAAACATCATCATTATAGCTTTTCAGAAAATCAACTTCCGGCACATTGACCCATAAAGATCACTTATACTTATATTGAGAAGCGTGAAATCCTTACTTCTAACTTTACTTCTTACATTATGAAAGTACACCATCACCTAAGCTTGTTCTTGGGAGCGTGATGTTTGTGGGGTGGGGAAAAACCAAATTTGAGTCACATGCATATGGAAACATCATCATTTAGCTTTTCAGAAAATCAACTTGCAGCACATGGACCCATAAAGATCACTTATACTTATATCGGGAAACGTGAAATACTTACTTCTAACTTTACTTCTTACATTATGAAAGTACATCATCACCTAAGCTTGTTCTTGGGAAACCGTGATGTTTGTGGGATGGGAAAAACCAAATTTAATCACGTGCATATGGAAACATCATCATTATAGCTTTTCAGAAAATCAACTTGCGGCACATTGACCCATAAAGATCAACTTATATTTATATTGGGAGCGTGAAATTCTTACTCCTAACTTTACTTCTTATATTATGAAAGTACACCCTATGACTACTTCTTGAGTTAACGATGACACTAAAAGACAAAGTGCAAAAATATTAGTAATAGGTGCTAGTCTATAAGAGAAACCTATAAGTAATAGGTGCTATTTATAAGTAATAGGTGATAATTTAGGTGCTAGTCTATTGCCTATTGTGTCTTAAGTTAAGATGTAGGTACTATATATGGTTACCATAATGGAAGAAAAACTTTATTACAAAAAGAGTTAAACATTATTGTTTCATTTCGCATTGTAGCATCTGAGGAAGATGATTATGAAGATATGAGGTGTCGTTAAGTGATAAAAAGATGAAAGCAAAAAGTAATTATTATTTAACAAATCGGATAAAAATATTCAAACACAATATTTTGATAGAAAACACCCCAAGTATAACGACAAAAGAGATTACCAAAAAAACAAACACGACTTGAGGCTATTTTGTTGGCTATTTTTCTATAACACCATAGGTTTTGAGCGTACAAAACATTCCAAGTTAAACAGAAAATGAAAGTTACACTTTCAATTGCACACTAAATTAGATTCCTTTATAAGAATACAACAATTTATTTGGCTTGCTCTTAAGGTCTAACTATAAACCATTAACTAATGCAATGTGTGTGCCAAATGTGAAGGATCTTGCTTCAATGCCTGCATCATGTCACACAAAAACCTATTAGACACAAATTAGTAATTAGTAAGGTAGTAAGTTATTTTGATAATTAGATTCAAAACAATTGTGTATATAAAAGAAGAAATTAAGGCATGCATCAGAAAAAGACGGAAAGATGCATTATGCAAGTTTGTTGGTCACAAGAGAGGTAAATGTAAACATAGAACACAATTTTTTTTCATTCTCAAGGGCTGTCGTCAAGCAAAAACAGATCTAACTCCAATGACAATTTTATCATATGAATGAAGCTGCTATATTCCACTTTAAAAAAAATAAGGAGTAAAAATATTTAAAGTGGTATATAACACTTGCATGAAGGGGTATGTGCTCTGCACAGGAGGTGTATATAAAGTGTGGTCATAAAAAATGATACAACATGTGGAATACATTGATGCGCAAATATTGTTGAAGGAAGCTCCAATAATGAAGGTGTTACTTTCATGTAATAATTCACCAAGTTCAACTATGAAATTGAATGGAAAAACTGATTTTTCTTTTAAGGAATGATTCGAAGCGTAAATATATAGTACACAACCTCTGATAACCTCCTATCAAGCTTTCCTAGTTTGAATTCAAATTTTTCAATTCCATGAGAGCCCGAACTCTTTGATGGGAAGAAGTGCTCCAAGACTTCTGCAAGTAGATTTATATTTATCCAAAGATACAGTTAAGTAAATACCAAAGCATCACCAGACCGCAAAGCATTAAATTTCAGAGTTGTTAACTCCCCCTTCAAACATCTGCATCCATGACATGAATACAATTAGTATATTGACCATGACAAAATGCAAATCGTAATATGAAGCATCACTAACACAAAAAACCATATTTAAAGTAGTAAGATTGTAGTGCAGAGAAGCTGATGCACTAACTGCAAGTAACTACTCAAGTTAAACCCAGAGGTTTATTCTCTTAATTATTTTCTTCCCAAACGTAAAATGCTTGTGAAATTGAGCGACAAATCAAAGACTGTGGAATACATTTCATACACAAACCGGGTTTTGCTAAATGTTGACTGCGGAACAAATGAGATCATGGCGATTGTCATGGTTAGCAAGAAAAAAACATCTGTTTTCTTATTCTGAATGTTAAAAAGAAAAAGGAAACTTACCATCAACAGATTTTGCAGTGGCTATCTCAAAGCTCACACTATTGCTAGATTGATCCAATTTACTCCAATTGGGCAAAGTTGGTAACAAAATGTAGAATATATCTTGCAGAAGAACACCATATACATCGATAATCTTTAACCTGCATAAAATATAGCTACATTGAAAACAAAACAAAAAGATGAATGCCTTCCCCCAAAGAATCCAACAGTAAGCCATAAAAACCTAAAAAATCTCACACAGAACAGAACCAAACAGGCATAGAAAGACATTTTTTCACAAAAACCATAAACCTATTTCTTCAAAACCAAAGAAGCACAATCATTGGTCATTCTCAAAACAAACATGTTAAGAGGGTTTTCTCAAAACACTCTCTTTTGCAATTTAGTCTTATTTTCAAGTAATATCTAATTCGACAAAACAACCAATGCACCATCATGCCACATGATCAAAAATATTGAACCGTTATTGTACAAAATTACATAATTGCTTTCTTATCACCCAAATGCACTCCAATGGCTCGAGAACCGATCGAGGAAAGGAAGCAATATTAGACACTTCACAGCTTTTTATGATTTATTGTCTGACTTCTAGGAAAATGAAAGCACACACACAATTAATGAGCAATATATCAGTAGAATAAATGTTCAATGATACTTACAACTTATAAGTATCACTCTATTTTATCTATCCAGAGTCGACTTAGATACCTTAATCATAATGTTAGATAGCATAAATTTTACCATTGTTTTTCTTTCATGCTTCCTTCATTGTTTAGCCACCATCGATCGATTCAGAATCGTGCCACAGTTAGAGAATACTCGAGATTCTAGGGCCATTAAAGGGGTCTTTGTCGTTGTTGTGAAGGACCACACCACCCCTGAAACAAAATTACATAAGAAAGCATGAGTACATATGACTAAAATAAACCTAGCTAGAGTAACATAACAAATGGTGAATAATGAATTAAAGTTTAGTAGGTGGAAAAAAGCACTATTTATCAAAAGAACCAAGTCATTAAAGTAGAAAAATGACTTGATTCAGTCATGGTAAATGAGAACTCCAATTATTAACAAAGTCTTCATCTTTAAAAGACCAATCACATTAGTTTCACATAACTTGGTCCAATTAAGGTACCCTCTTTTTGTATGTGCCTATAATGTAAATGATTTATGGAACTGTTTTAAAACCATTCATAAGCATGAACTATAAGGTCATAGTAATGTAGGTTTGAAATTAGTCATAGAGGAATTCAGAGATAACAATAGGTTACAAAAATAGCTTACATCTTGTCCAATGTCCACCAAACCTTGATTCTTTTACCAACCAATACCAAGGTCTTGATTGAGATTCAGGTACCTGAAGAAAAATATTACAGCAAAAGTTAATTTACTAATAACGGATTGTATGAACAAATACAAATTTGTAGCTTAAGTCATATGCAGCAACGTAAAAAAAAAAAAGGCAACAAAACACCATCAGAAAATCAAAATATTATGAAGTAGTAATGGAATAATACTTTTCCATAGAGATGCTAAATAAATTTGAGAAGTAGTAATGTACTGATCTTTTATCATTCCTCGTTGTGCAACATTACTGCTCTTAATTATATATTTCAAATTAACATTTTATCAAACAAATTCCAAGCAGTTTATCAACAATTAAAACACTTCTTCTTTTCGTTGCTTACATGGAAATCTTGCTCTTCTCTTCTATCTCTTGACTCTCCCTGTCGATAAAGCAAAATCAATTTAATCTTCCATGTTATTCCACATCGTGTTTCTTTCTCATCATGCGATCCCTCAGCGACTTCACAACGGAGGAGCCAATAATCGCTCACCCTCCGCACCTCGTTTCCACACCAGCGTCTCCGTTGGTTTTATTTCCATCAGGCACACAAAGGTTCTCAGATCATGATCTTTATGCCATAAATGAACTAAGAAGGCTCCGATCTAAGACTTTTCTGAAGCAAGCGGCGACGACATCCACCGATAAGTGGCGTGTGGCTTACACACGTCGATCTCTTCCAACTTTGTGTCTGAGTGTGTGAGGAGAGGTTTGTGAGAAGCATGGGGTGAGCAAAAAATGAAAGGGGGAAAATGTGTTTGGTTTTTTGAAATTTTTTTCTTAGGAGGACCTCTCTCTTCTCTAACTGCTGCCACATAGCAGAAAGTACCTAAATAAAGCAGCCAAAAGTAGGACTTGCTTTCTTTCTACACAAGGAGCCTCGTAGATAGTGATTGGAATATTTACGAGCGTTCTATCAAGTTGTAAGTCGGAGGGAAACCAAATTTAGTTGTTTTGTGAGTGGCTGCACATCTATCGAGGAATTGGGATCCTTGTTAAAATTTCCTACCCACATACAACACAAAAAACGTTGTACGTAAAAAGTGAAAACAACTCTTTTTGCACTTGCTTTTTTGGGTTCCCTCACATTTTCCTTCACAAACAGTACACGTTTCCGCCAAATTGCATGAAAATATCTCATAACTCACGTGATTTTCCGCTTTTCAAGCAGCTTCACCTACTGCTTATTAATGTGCGGGATTCCTTCATTAACTTGGACTTTTACTTAATTTTGCGGAGGGAGGGAGAGTTATATATAGAAAATATTTAGCCTTCCTTTGTGTGTTTGCATTTATGTTTGGCAATATCATGTTGCACTATATTGGATGATCTCTGATTTTCATTGTGTTTTTGTAATTTTTCAAATTCTTAACTCTTAATTAGAAAGTATTTCAAATAATTTTCAAAAATAAATAGATATTTCTTTTTTAAAATATTTGTAAATTTGATAAGGGGAGTAAGATTATTTTCAAATTCTTAAGTATTTCAAATTACCAAAATTGAGTCTGAATAAAACATAGCTTCTAAAAACTCTTTAATTTTTGAAATTCTCCATATTTAGTATTTAAACTAGGTAATTTGATTTGAAGCATTTGAATTACCCTCTAAAGTTACACTACTTCATTAAATCTCTCTTCCAAACACACCATAAGAGTACCTCCCATAAGACTTTTATGTTGGATTCCATAAATCTTTCCTTACTTTTTAATTGAAACTCATCTAGTGATTGGTACGGGGCAGGCACTGGCGGATCCAGGACCCCGGGGTCGGAGGGTTCAAATTTTTTAAATACACAATTCGCTAAAAGTATCTGTGGGTACCCGCGAGGAGACAACACTCGTGAAAAACCCACTACGCAAGTACCCGTGTGGGTATGGGCGCGGGTACGAGTAGCGTTTATATTAAACGAGGCGGGTAGCGGGTAGTTACTACTTGTGTCCACCCCGCCCCATTTACATTCCTAGTTCTATACAATTAAGCAAGATTTTCTCTTGCAATCAAACAATTATCCCAAAAGGAATTAATTAAATTGAACAAAATTCAATACAAATAAAAAAGTATTGCCTAAGAGTAACATAAAAATTAGGCTTAAATATATGTTACCCCCTGCAAATATATATATCAATTATCCATTTACCCCCCTGTAAATATAAAACTTTTAAAAAAGACGTTGCAAATATAATTTATTTCTAGTTACCCCATTGCTTGCTGTTAGATTTTGTTAACAACGCTAAGTGTAAATATATGTTACCCCCTGCATATATGTTCATTATCCATTTACCACCTGCGTAAATATATATTACCCCCCTGCAAATGTCCTCATTATCCATTTACCCCCCTGCAAATACGCTCATTATCCATTTACCACCCTGCAAATAATAAGTGTTTCAACATACACTTAACGATGTTAACAAAATCTAACAGCAGGGGGGTAACTAGAAATAATTTATATTTGCAAGGTCTTTTTTAAAAGTTTTATTTTTGCAGGGGGTAAATGGATAATGAGTATATTTGCAGGGGGTAACATATATTTAAGCCTAAAAATTATGGAATGATGGATCCAAAAATTTTAGAGTGTTGGTAAAAAAAAATTATAGTGTTGTATTAGTTAAAAAGGGGATGCTAATAGTAACCTCGTCCAAAATTCTGATAGTATAGAGTTAGACTCTGCTAGGTAAAATTCAATAAGGTGTTTGCTTTTCCCACACCCCTCCTACTCAAAACACACCCCATAAGGGTGTGAAAAGACCAAAAGGCCAGCCAAAACCTCTTTTTTTTCACGAAATTTCACCTGTTCGAACACGGGCCTTCGAATAGGTTCGAATGACATCGTTCGTGTGTGTTAAATCTTGACTTCACACCCTCTTGTGCGTAATTTCACCTGTTCGCATGAGGGTGTTCGAACACCCTATTTTATTACAAAAAATGGACTCTCACACCACATTCACCTTTTTATTGCGTTAGCATGATGTTGTTGAGCGTGTTGAAACAAGGTCGTTCGAGCGATCATAAACTCGCGTCCTCAGCGTTTCACGCGAGGTTATTTTTGGAATAAAATTTGTTAAGGGGTGTGAAAGAGTAGAAGGGGTGTGGGAAAAGCAAACACCTTCAATAAATGGTAGAGACTGTTTTTGCTTAGGGCCCATTGTTTTCTCACTCCCCCTCTTACTCACTAAACATCAATGACCTGCGAAAAGAAAAAAATACTCTTAATGAACAAAATCTTTCCGGCACGTCCCTTTTTTTTTCTGGATTTCAATAGGTATGGTTTTATAGTATGGTACCAAGATTGCAAACTGCTTCAGTCCTAAGATATCGTACCTGTTAATTTTGAAACAACACAGGCACGATACCAAGGTACCATACATGTACTTAGTTGCAAAAAAATTTGAAAACGGAGAAGGAGAATAAGAAAAGGGGAAAGGGAGTGGTGGTGGTGGTGGTGGTGATGGTGAGAGGGAGAAGATGATTGCATTTGTGGTGGTGGTAAGAGAGAGAAAGAGATGGTGGTGAGAGGGAGAAAGAGGTGGTGGTGGTGGTGGTGAGAGGAAGAAGGAGAGAGTGTGAAGGTAAAGGGGAGTTTGGAAAGTGGTAGGGGTAGTTTTGGGTTTTTTAAAAATTGAGGGTGTTTTTTGTTTGATCAAGTACATTTGGGGTGTTTGTGAATAGAAGGGTGAGTGGGAAAAGAATGGGTCTTGCTTAGTTGCACACCATGTGCTACAGATGTATGAACGTATCCCATCAAAGGTAGGGATGGCAAAACGGGCTTAGCCCACCGGTCCGACCCACTAGTTCGCCAAAATATGGCGAGTTGGGTTGGTGATTTCACCCGCCAACCCATTGTAGCCCGCCTCGCCTAACCTGCCAACTCGGCGGGCCACAAGCGGGACGGGGCGGACCGACCCGTCAAGTTTACTTTTTTAACTCTCGCTTGTTTTTAACTATTTCAAAATATTTTTAATATTTTTGGCGGGTTGTAGTGGGCCGACCTACCAAACAACCATTTTTACTTTTTTTTGGGGGGCTTGGGTGGGCTAACCCTCTAGCACGCCTATTTTAAGCCCAAAAAGTATGCTTTAAATACATTTTTTATTTGTTAATTTTAATGGTGAAATTTAGCCTCTCACAGCATGCGAAAGGTGAGCGAGAGCTCAATTTCTCAACCCGATATCTTTTGGCGGGCACTTCCACCCCAATCAATGGGTCCAGAGGAGAAGGACCATCTCAAGTGAAAAAAAAAACTTGAGAAAAATAGGATGAGAATCTAACCCATAAAGTTAATTATCTTTCAGTTAATAAAAAAAGTTATTATCTTTCCTTTGTGTAATGTAAAATCATTTTCTCTCTAGCTCTTTGAATGCGTGATGAAGATTTCACTGCACTTTCATTTTTTGTGATAGAATTTTTTCCCTGGTGGAGTACTAAAGCACTTCGTCCTATTTCAAATAAACTTGTTCAGGTAGTTTATTTAGTTATATATACAGTTCATCCAATAACAAACAACGTGTTGCTTTTGTCAAAAAAAAAAAACAAATAATGTGTTGCTAAAACTCCTCATGAAGTGTCATGGTTAGGTGAATGAAAAATTGGAATCATGTACAATACAAAGAACAAAGGGTGAAATCAAATGTAGCCAAATTAGAATCAATAACGATTCTTTTTATAAAAGAAAAAAAAATAAGGAATGGTACAAATATTGAATTAAACTCATTTTTGAAGCTAAAGAGAAAACATAATGAACAGTGGTTTGTGCTTTCCACAAAAAACTGCACAAAAACTCTTCCCACATTTTGTCATTCCTAACCTTACTGTCTTCTTTATACCAATGAATATTGAACAAGTTAGAAAACTGCATCCCTTTTATGCAAAGAGAAGATATCTGTGTGACAAAGTATAATTGGTGTGAGAATTAGAGCTTCCATAAGGTCTTGGTCACAACTAGAATTTGTTCTCTGCCGTGTGATTCAGGTTCTTTATCATAAATGGTAGGCTGCTTCCACCTGACCGTGTGAGCGATACGAGCTACTTTTTCAATAACTTCAGGAATACCTCTCACCACAACAGTTCCTTCCGGGCGCAGTATTCGATCAATTTCCACCATCAAGTCAACAAGATTACATCTGCAATGAAATCGCGAAGCAGTCAAGGCAAGGACTCAAATCATCACAGACTATAGGAAGCCAGAAGCTATGACATCAGATTAGGAGTTGAACAAGAAAATTACCTGCTTTCACCAGAAGCTGGATCTTTTATAAGTGATTCAATGTCTTCCACATGGATCAGATCATAAGTTCGAGGGTACGTTGAAAACGGTTCGCACCTGAGAACATAAGCATACAGCTTAGATCCAAAAAAATTAATCCATTCTGAATTTAGATACATGTTCAAATGCACTAAATAAATAAAAAATTACTAAAGGGAAGGTTACTTTGGCAAGTATTACGATATATGTCAAAAGAGAACTCTAAGGATTCTGCATAATCGCTTAAAGAGAAGATGCGTGAAACATTCAGCTAAACCTCACCAATCATGATAGACTCCAATAAGGCCTCTGTCGAAGATCGCATCAAGAGTACGTGGCTTTTGAGCTGGAACTACATTCATTACCCAAACAGGATCAGATTTTAAGGCTGCTGCAAAACCCCCAAATAATGCATTCATGTCCATGACGTTGCGTATTAATGCAGTCCCCAACTTTATGTTTAGAGACTTCTTATAGTGCGAAACCCTCTTTACCCACTGCTGTGTATCAGCCTCATATACATCAACACCAGTTTTCAGGAGAGTAGACCTCTGAGGTGCAGCAGTTAGCCTCTCTGGCCACTTGGGAATTGTTCCAACAGCATAATCTCCTTTGACAGATGATATCCTAGTGACACATTTCTTCAATTTAAAGTACCTGCAAAATGATCAACTTAATTCTGCAATTTGAAGTAATCAATAAGAGGTCTTGTAAGAATGTTACTTCCTCTGGTCCATATACAAGAGAAAAATAGTTTCAGGTTCATCGAATAACTGATGTATCTGATCTATATTATAGACTTGATACGTCAGTAATTCAATGAATCTAAAACTACAACTTCCTCGTCCTCCTATATATGGGACCAGAGGGAGCACGTAAGTGCTATATAAATATACCAATGCTAGACAAGACAAGAAGAGATGCAAAGATAAGGAAAAATAACTCAAACTAGTAATAGCCTGCTGGAGATTACCAAGCTTGACTTGGATCATCAGAATCATCACATAACTCAAGACCAAATTCATTTTCGTTGGGAAGACACGATTCGACTAATGGCTTCTTCCAGATTACAGTGTTACCCTCTACAACAATCTGTTCATAACATAAGGCTCTTGCCACAGCTTGAAGATCTGACCATTCTTGATCTTGTTTAGGCCACTGAACGGGGGGACCGGAGATGACTAAGTATCCACCAGGGCGAAGAAATCTATCCACTTCAATGAAATATGTTGCATCTGCAAGGTTTATTTTCATATTAGGGTACTGGCATACATATAAAATATTGGAAGATATGCATCAGCAAGCTGCAATGATGAACATACTGTAGGCTGTAAACGGGATCAAACACCGAGAACAATGAACTAAATCAAATCCAAATGCAGGAAAAGGGAGTCTTCGAGTGCCCAGCATAGCAACAAAAGCCGGTATTCCTCTTTCCAGGGCAAATTGTATCTGTGATTTATGTGAATCTCTTGGAGCAAAAGACATAGTTAAAATATTTTGAGTGAGCAAATATCCTCCGAAACTAGCAACCTGTAAAAAAAATTATATGCATTTGCATGTTAGACAGCAAAAAATTGTAGCAAGGTCTTAAAGGAAAACCGGAAAACGACTCTTACCCCACACCCCATGTCAAGAGCAGTCCTCAGAACACCTTGTTCTCTAGTTATTGGAATGTATTGACCAAGTTTTTTAATATATTGCTCTGCTCCATCTGGAAACATTGTACCACCACCTGGGAATATAAAGTGTTTACCTTCTAGTTTCATCCATCCCTGATGACCTTTCCTGTCAGCAATCTTGTTGTGTGGCATGTTGTCATGCCATATCTGCAGTGAATATATAATCAATGCTTTTAGATGGATTTATGTATAAGAAATATCGGTAACTTTCAAAACTACAGTATGATATATTGTTGATGTTTCTCATTAAATGTAGCAGAAAAATGGAAAATGCAGAAAGAAAAAAATCACGAAGATTACCCTACCCAATCCAGTCTCTTTAAAAACTTGGAAAATTATAGTTATTACAATGGGAAGCATCTATTACTGAAAGCTAACAAGGAAACCTCAACTACTCTGGGGTCTATATAACAACTACTTAAACATTCTTTTATCCGATACTCTATCCAGCATTATAAATTTACCCAAGAACAAATTTTTTTAGATATCCTGTTTAAATGAAGTACTTGATAGGCGAAGAAGATCCATCCCGCAATGGGAACACTGGTTCATTTAACCCCTCCTCTTTTCTGTCTTCCTTTTTCTTATTCTTTCGTTTCTCTATCACCTCTTTCTCACTTTCATCACACTGCTAAACTAAATTCTAATTCGCTGCTAGCCTCACCCCGTATGGTTAGACCTATGTAGTCAATCTCAGATGACGGTGCGGAGTGGCCAACCCGAAAATTCAGATATCTTGCATCATGAAGTGATCCCAGTGGAGATTATAAAAATACGAACTCTGTCACAACTCAACAGCTAAGTAACTTCCCGTTTAAACCCCAAGATTTAGAGTGTCACACTGAATACAAGGTCCACTTTCCAGAAGCAGCTAAATTCATAATCTCGTTTATTCTTCCATCTCTCTCTCGCCTCTTTCTCACTTTCATCACACTGCAACATGCAAACTAAATTCTAATTTGGCAGCTAATTTCAACTGATGTAGATTGGTTCTAAAACATTTTTATTCCTATTCTGAAGGGAATATTCTCTGTCCTAGAGGATTCTTGAAACTGTATAGCCTTAAATGCTCCGAAACATTGCTGCCAAAAGACGTGACCATAGCATTCTGTTAGATCGATTAGAATTCAGATTTAGAGGCACCCATGAAGTTTGCTTCTCTCAAAAATGGAAAATTGACATTGCTTCACGAAGCAATCCCGCCCCGGTGTGAACTATAAAAATAGGAACTCAGTCAAAACCCAACAGGTTAATTACCACCTCATTTGAATCCCCAAGACATACCAACTATAAAAGTGTCATGCTGGATACAGCTTAAGGTCCATTATCCTGAAGCAGCTAACAATGAAGTACTCTTCTTAAGGCTCAAAATCCAAAAGACTGTAAGAACTACATACTAAAATCATAAACCCCAAACCCAGCCCTATGTCATTCTAACTAAAAGTCTACAAAAACAAGCTTATAACTCCTACACCAAACACAATAACTCCCTCCAAATTACACATAGTATAACAAAGCACCACCATAACCACAACATTATGTCAACAACCAAAGTATTTTTCCACTAGATAAAGTCTAATACATAAATAAAAAAATCATCATAACATAATGTCCTATCATGTCTACCATTCGAATTAGATTTCCTACTTTCAAGAACTTATAAATCAAGATAAGTCTATAATAGTTGTTCATTTACAAAAACAAAAAAGTTCATATAAGATCATAGATATTTATTGAGAAGTTAAATGAGATAGTTTCTAAAAAAATTGAGACAAAGTCATTTCAAGTTATTTAAGATACTATTGTCTAAAAAACTCATGGATATTAGTTTCTCCAAATTCTATGTACCAAAATTAAAATAAACAAACATTTCCATAATTTCCTCAGCACCAAAACAGAACAGTAAACTAAAACTACACCTTGTGCATGCTCTCCGGCCACCGCACCGGAACCCGGTACCCTTTAGGCGGAGGAATCAAGCAGAGGGGAGTATCCTCCGGGCGAGGGCAATGTCTCTCCCTATAGTAATTCATCTCCCTACTAATCTTACTATTGAGCCTAGGATCTTCACACGGCATATGATCCACATCACCAGCAGGGCAAGCTTCAATGGTCTTCCCAGACTGCAACCCCGCCTCAATCTCCGCCACGAGCCGGTGCCTCTGCTGCAGGTCAGTGGCGGAAAGACCGGTTGTCCGGCGACCTGAGCCGGTGAAGGAATCACGCAAGGTGGTGAAAACGAGTATGAAGAAAAGAAAGACTAAAGAGAAGAAAGCTATGGAAATGATGTCGAGGAGACGCCATTGACGTGTGGTTGTGGTTGTTCGTTTCCAAGGTGGGAAATTTGAGTGACCCATTTTGAGGATGAAGGTGGATCTGATTAAACCGACATCTGGGTCTTCGATTTGGATGTAAAAATTTGTTCTTTTGTTATTGAATGGAATTTATGAAAATAGTATGCAGAGTTATTATGGAGTCAGGAAATATGTACTCCTACTAACTAACTGGGTGAGTGAAAGTGAAAGTGAAAGTGACAGTGTGTGTGTGTGACTCCTGTGGTTTCTGTTGAAGTGTTGGTGTGGTGTTTTCTTTGCAGGATCTGAGGGGCTCACCTAGAGCTGTCAATGGGCCAAGCCCGGCCCAACCATTGGGTCAAACAACATTGGTGAAATTGAAATTTGATCAGATATATTTTAATGAAACTGCGTATTTAATGGCCCGACCCGACCAAGCCTGGCGCGTACTACGATGGCCACAAATCATCAATTTTTTAAAATCTTGGCTATAGTCTTTTTCTACAAATGAGCCGCATACATAAAGGCAATATTTTGGAGTAACATAACATAAACAATCTGTTTTGGCTTAAACAAAGCCAATATAAATTTGTTTAAGCTCTACAAATCACCATCAATATTACATTAACGCTTTGTTCATAACCATAAGCAGCCAAAAAAAGCATCAAAATTTGTCTTGGCTTTTAAAAAACACTTTGTCATAAGCGTGAACACAAAATAAATTTCATTCTACACAAATATCTTGGTCAAAACTAAAGCTTAACAACATTAAAGCAAAAACTATATATTCAACGAACACATCAAAGAAATTCAAGTCGTGTGACAAACATTTAACTAATATCTGACAACTTTATCTCCTCTACAAGTTCTGGCAAATTTGAATTGAGAATGTATTTTTTTGCTATTAACACTCAAGTGAAATTTAGTTTTTTTTGTTAGAATTGAAAATAATAAAAGAAAATATATGGCCCATGGGCTAGCCCACGAGCCCATGGGCGCTCTACTACCACCCATATATATGATTGGGCCAATGGGCTGGTCCAAAAAACTTACCGTTGATTTTGGGCCTCTATTTTTAGAGTCCGGCCCAACCAAAAAATTGGACCAGTGGGCCGGCTCACTGGGCTGGACCAAAATTGACAGCTCTAGGCTCACCTACTCTGTTTTTCTATTGTTATTTTTTGGTTTAAATATGTTTTTTTTCCTACTTAGATGCGATGACAAATAAACACCAACACATACTACAACTGTTCACACCAACACACACTACAACTGCTCACACCCAAGTTCGAACCAAAGAGCCAACATCGCCATATCATTGAAATTGCTAAGGCAACCAACAATGAGGGACTTAAATATGTTTTAGGTTCTTGTCTGTTTTTCAAATATATCCATGAACTTTTTTTTTCCTAAATAAGTCCCTCTAAATTAACTTTTCTTTAAATATATCCTTATGTTAGTGAGACGTTACAAAAATGCTTATGTGTCTAACGGAAATCTGATGTAGCAAATTTCAATCCACATCGGTTTGACATATCATTATTTTTATTATGGCTTAAATATATATATTTAGTCCCTACAAAAATGAGCATAATTCATTTAGGCCCCTGTTAAAAAAACTTTAAAATAACCCTTGTAAATACGTAATGTGTCTAAATGGGCCCGTATTGTTAATTTATGTTAACGTTGTTAATCTAATCTGATATAGATGTTATTACGTGGCATTAGGGCTTATATCATCATCTCTCTAACACGCCTCTTCCTTCATATCTGAAACACGCAGGTTCTTTCATCTTTTTCTTCCTTCTTCTTCTCTGTTTGTTCACTCCAATGGCTAGAAGCAATGCTTCTTCGAATGCTGCATCAAGGCAAGGATTACTCCCTTTATGTGGATGTCGTTCTCCTATGCGTTTATGGATAGTCAGCACTGTTGAAAATCGTGGAAGAAGATTCTGGAGGTGTGACAACTGGGGGTAAGTTAGATTGTTGGTTATAAATCTTGTATTTGTTTCTGATTACATAAACCCTAACCTAATTCTTCTAATCCCTTCTAATTCCGCAAACCCGTAAACCTAATTCTTCTATTCTCTGCTTTTTGATTTTGTGCAGAAGCGAGTAAGCTGCAATTTGTTCATCTGGGACGATCAGCTAGACTTTGACAGAATGACTATGGTCTCAGTTTCAGAAATGAATCAACCTGAAGCTATGTCTGTTCCTAAACCGTTGGATGGTTATACTACAACATTTTGACCCTATGACAACACCTAAAATTTCAACGCCAAAAAAACCGTTGCCATAGACATCAATGACAACGGTTTTTTGACTCCGTTCCTGATTCATATTATTTTTAAATATTTTTATAGGCAACGGTTCAAAACCGTCCCCAAAAAGTCTACAACAACGATTTTTTAACTAAGCTTTAGCCAACGGGTTATAAGCGTTGCCATAAGGTCTAGAACTACTTTAGCCAACGGTTTATAAACGTTGCCGTAAAGTCTACGGCTATTTTAACCAACGTGTTATAAACGTTGCCATATATACAATTATTTAAAAAAAATTAAGCGCTAAAAGTAGTGCGTTTT
The DNA here is from genome assembly GCA_020916435.1 of Oxytropis ochrocephala. Classification (NCBI taxonomy): domain Eukaryota; kingdom Viridiplantae; phylum Streptophyta; class Magnoliopsida; order Fabales; family Fabaceae; genus Oxytropis; species Oxytropis ochrocephala. The sequence continues at coordinate 13,134,618 of CM037091.1, forward strand.
CTGAAATATCAAAAAAAATTTGGCAAACCAAAAACTCAACACCAAAAATAAACAAAAAATCACTCAGGCATTTTCATCTCAGCGAAACCCTTTTTCAGCGAAGCCCATTCTCAGAATTCAGAAACACTCACGCATTGTTCAACGCCTCATCCCTTTCTCAGAAACACTCACGCAACTCATCTCACAGCGATTTTCTCAGAAATTCATCTCCCTCACAGCGATTCAATTGCTCAGAAATTCTGTTTCTCAGAAACTTATCTCCCTCACAGCGATTCAACTTCTCGGAAACCCAGAAATTCATCTCAGTGGTTTCAAGCTTCAGTTGCGGGTTTCTCTCTCAGCGATTCAACTTATCTCCCTCAGCGATTATGATTTCAGGTTTCTCTCTCTCTCTCTCTCTCTCTCTCTCCATCGCTAGGTTTAGGTTTCAAGTTCCCCTCTTTTACCTTTACCTTAACATGCTTCTATTCTATTTCATGTGGACCCCAAAACCCCCAATCTTCCCAAAAACCTAGCAATAGTCCACCCATTTTTCTTTCTATTTCTAGCTAATTTCTAAAATAAACTAGTTATAGTTATTGGATCGCTGTTTATTTTGTTTTTAGGACACATTAGCTGCTTGTTTTATAGACCACCAGTGTGTAGCTTTGGCAGGGAAGTCATTGTTCTTATTGGAAGTCGTTATTAAAGATTAGTTAAAACAGAGAGAGTTCAGGAGAGAAACTTTGGGAATGTGTAGAGTTCCATTATGTGAGAAATGAATCTAAGTGTTAACGAACTCCCTTGGTTCAGTACCGTGTTTGTCTTATTAAACATACTAATCATCTTCTAACTACAGCTAAATTCAACTGACTTCTAACTAATCTGTAACAGCCTGTTTGGAAGTTAAATGATTCCTAATTACAATGAGCCCGGGTCAGCGTAAATGATTTGTCAACTGCCAGTAGTTGTTGGTTTTTATTTTTATTTTTATTTTTATTTTTATTTTCTGATAGTATGTTCTTACTGAAAATTTAGAAAATGTGATAAGAGCTTTGTTGTTTGCAATTGCATTGCATGGATATGAATCATATGATATTATCAGCTTGTGACAATTAGAGCAATCAAGTGATGTGTTCATCAAATAAAAACTAATAAAAACTATCATCTATGTAGAGAGAGTAGATATTCTCTTTTCTTGTTTAATGTGCTTTAGTTTTTTTTGCTAGATCTACAAGGATCAAAGGGAAATATGTATCTGGAGTCACTTGAGTTCAAATACAGCCACTTCTGTTGTGTTATGTTGTTGTGTAAATTTCTGTAATTCTGTTGAAGTTGGATGCTTCTACATCTTTAAGATGGACATATATATATATATATATATATATATATATATATATATATATAATGATTGGCAATAGGTTTCACTATCTGAGTAGGAATACCTAAAGCATGAAGATACCTATTTTTCTCTAGGCCATCTTTGAGTTCTTTAGCAGATGCGACAGGGATATCCTGTTTTATACCAGCTAAGAAAGATTGGAAAGGATAGTCTATACCTTCTTTGGTGGCATAATCACTAAACCAGTCAAAGAAAGGGATATTGACTTTGATCTTGTTGAGAAATTCATAGAATTTCTCTTGGATTGTCTTACGAAGTTGTGATGACAGACGTCTTAGTTTATTTTTCTACTACAAGTAGTGCACAACCACTGCCTATGTAGTGCATCTCTGTTTTAACTAATCTTTAATAACGACTTCCAGTAAGAACAATGACTCCCCTGCCAAAGCTACACACTGGTGGTCTATAAAACAAGAAGCTAATGTGTCCTAAAAACAAAAAAAACAGCTAGTCTTTAATAATTGATAATTTCCATGGTATGCTTTCTACAGGATTTTTACGCATTCAGGGATTGGACAATAAAGAATTGTGTTCAAAAGGTTCAGATCTGATATTAAGTAGTATCCATGTGATATATTATTATTACTATTATATTATATATCAATTACATGTGACACACTTATATTTACCACAATGAATAGTATAAAGGTTTTTTTAATATTTCATATTCTCTCATGATGAATTAATGTATTACTATAATTTGAATTAATTTGGGTATACTGGTATAGTTTTTTGGTCATATTTATTTCACAATATTCACTTACCTTGTATGTCTCACTACATAGTAGGAGTGAAAAGAATCTGCATTTAGTTTAGTAATTCTAATTGATAATGTATTTATACAGAATCTCATATGCTTTCTCATATGTTTTCTGCACTTGTGATTTGGTTGACTGATGATGCATCTGGTTTGTAGCGGTAATTTCAACGGGTGAGATACCATGTCGGATGATGAAAGAGAGAAGGAGTTGGATCTCTCTTCTTCTGAAGTTGTCATCAAATATAAGACCGCAACTGAGATCGTTAACAGTTGTTCCTCACTCTTTTAGTGTTTTTACATTCTCAAATTTTATATCGCGTTTTGTTAATTCATACACTGAATACATCAATTTATTGAATCTAGCTAAACTGATCTGAGGTTTATTGGTTTTTTCATGTGTTTTTCTGTATTTTAATGTAGATAAATTTACTTTTTTTTTTTTGCAAGGCTTTGAAATTAGTTGTTTCAGAATGTAAACCGAAGGTTAAGATTGTGGACATTTGTGAGAAAGGGGATTCATTTATAAGTGAATTGATGGAATAGTGTATCTGTGTGTTGTAATTGCTAATTGTAATGTTATCTTCTTTTTAATTTGATTTTAATGGTTTTAAGCTTATTGGGCGTCCCCTTTTGTTTTTGTTGTGAAGGCAAACTAGTAATGTTTATAAAAATGTGAAGAAGATTGAGAGAGGTGTTGCTTTCCCGACTTGTATATCTGTAAACAATGAAATTTGCCATTTCTCTCCTCTAGCCAGTGATGAAACAGTGTTGAAAGAAGGGGATATATTGGAAATGTAAGTTTTTTGGATCATTGTTTTATGATGGGTGTATGTGGATTTGTCCAAGTCCAGGAAACACGTAAGTATTAGTCTCTTCTTTTCATGAAATAGTCTATGGAAGTAGAATGAAGACTTGGTGGATGAAAAAGAGCACCTCTTGGAAGAGATTGAAAGAATTCTATATGTAATTTTTTGTAGAGTTTTGATCGAGGCTTAAGAGTTACTATGAGCTATGATGGAAGCTTAAAAGCTACTTCAGAGCTTTCTAGAGTTTTGTTGCCAATTCTTTTCTTAGCTAGTTGTAGTTGATCTAAGTGTTTTTTTCACCAAAAAGAAACGACTTTAGTGTAAGTAGTTATGTATAACATGCATTTTTTGGCTTGTAATAGTGAGACATTTTGACTCACTAAATTAGTGATTTCACACATTCAATTATATAATTTTTTAATTTTTTTATTCTCAAGGGCAACGGTTATAAAGTGTTGCAGATGATGATTGTAGACAACGGTTAAAAACCGTTGCCATCTAATGCAACGGTTTTATGTCGTTGGAGTAGCTTCTAGCAAAAAACCGTTGCTGTTGCTACCTCAATAGGAACGGTTTTTTTGTAAGTGTTGCCTTTTCTCACAAATAACCGTTGCCTTAAGTATTGGCAACGCCCGCAACAACAACGGTTTTAAAATTGTTGCCAAAGGCAAAGGCAACGGTTTTGCAACGATTTTCAAGGGTTGTCGTAGGGTCAAAATGTTGTAGTATTAATCTGCAACACAAACAATCTGTCAATGTAAATGTGGGGAAATTTTCAAGGATTGGGAGTTAAAAATTTTTGCAAAGCTCAAGCTCAAATTGTTAGATGAGAGGAACAAGATTAGTTGGATGCAAGGAATAATAGTTTTGTTCATCATCTTTGTAGGATTTCAGAAATTTGATTTCCTTAAAATGTAATGTAGGGTTTAGGTCTACTATAAGTTTCCTTTGTATCAATGTGTTTTAGGTCTACTATCAATATAAACTCTACTTTTATTATCAGTGAAGTTTGTTAAATTTTAACCATCAATTATTATCAAAAGAATGGCACCTGTGAGCAAAAATAAATGAAACAGAATTGAACACTTAATAACATAACTTTGATTAATTCAAAATAAGTTCAAAACAGACCATACATGATGTTACCAAAGTTGTTACCAAAAGATGTAACCAATACAGACCAAAAGATGTTACCAATACAGACCATAGCTGATGTTTTTAAGACATAAAAGTTACATAAACTCCTAATTAGCAAACTACATAAATTACTTCATTCTTCATCTTCAAGTACCAGTGGTCTGTTGGGGTTAGAACCAGATCCAATATAAGGTAGAACATTCCTCTTTAACCTTGTACAAAGTTATGTTATTAAGTGTTCAATTCAGCATAAGGTAGAACATTCCTCTTTTTTCCTTTAGCTGCTGGTTGAACTGGTGCATCATCCATTTGTCTCTTTCTTGAATAGGGACATTTGCAGCACCATTTGGTGCATCAAAATTGGGCACATCATCAAAAAATTTGCTCACAGCAGGTGCATTTTGGCTCACAGTAGCAGTAGCAGGAGAATTTTGGCTCACAGCAACAGGATTTTGTTGGCTCACAGACACAGGATTTTGGCTGACAGCAGGTGCATTTGTATTTTTGCTCACAACAGCATAATTTTGGCTCACAGCAGCAGGATTTTGGCTCACAGCAGTAGGTGCATCAGTTCCCTCTTGTGCAGGAGATCGTTTGCTTGGTTTTCTCTACATGAATAAAATCAATTTTTAATATAATAGACAGTGTTAACCACGAACAAATTTAACAAAACACATAGTGATGATTACCTTCCTTTTTTGTGCCTCTGGATTGATCACTGTACTTTTGCATCCTCTGCTATTATGACCAAATTTATCACACTTAGTGCATCTATATTTTGTTACAGTTCTCCTTAATTTCTCAGCATGACTTGGTTATGGCTCATCAGGTTGTCTCCTCCTCTGTTTATGTGGCCTATACCAGGGCCTTTCTTATAAGTGCATGACACGTAATCTACGTGCCAAACCCATCTCCTCAAACATTTGTATCAACCCCTACATAAAGAGAAATTAAATTGAAATTAAATAGAAATTAAACACTCTTAAACATAAATTAAAACATTACCTTTTGTTGGTCTAATATAAAGATCCATCTTCTATCTTGACCAATGTCTTCTAACAACAAAGTTAGAAACCATCTCCATGACTCTTTTGTTTCTATTTCAATAACCCCAAAAGCAAGTGGGTAATACTGGTCATTTGGATCTCTCCCAATAGCCACCAAAAGTTGTCCACCATACTTGTCCACCATACTTATAATAAATCAATACTACTACTACTACCACTACTAGTAGTAGTAGTAGTACTACTACTACCACTACTACTACCACCACTACTACCACTACTACTAGTAGTAGTAGTAGTACTACTACTACCACCACTACTACCACTACTACTATAAAGTGGTTTCTTTTATTTTATAATAATAATAATAACAATTTTAGCTGTCAATATTACTATCTACATCTAACTGATATTGTTGTTTCTGAATAGGCATATACACATTCTTTGCCCAGTTCTTTGTTAGCTTCAACAATTCAAACAGCAAGGGAGAATATCCCATACTCTCTCTTCCCTGTTACACAATCAATGCCTGCAAAATATAGCAACATTGCTTCAATTGGTGGCCCCACTATAACTATGTCAGAGGTACATTTCTTACTAGCTTATTGGAGTTTATCACTTTATCTATAGACAAGCTTGAGAGTGTTTGTGTCATAAATAAATAGATTCTAGTATTATATGTGGCTCCCAGAGTATTTGATTATTCTTAGCAAAAAAGTGTTTTGGAGTTCAAGTGCACATTATATTTATGACCTTATTACTAACATGCCGACAAACTCTGGTTAACAATAAGTAGAATTGATAACAACCTCATATGCTAAGGACAACACTGTTGGTATTAGTAATATTGGTTAAGGGTAGTTTAGTAAATAGGCCCTTAGTCAAAGTCAATTAGAAATGTAAATATGCTTCAATTGTAAAAGTTAGTTTTCAGTTACACAGTTAGTTACAAGCTTAGATGCAACAACTGTGTATATAATCCTCACTCTGTAATCAGTTGAACAGTTGAATGAATTTACTCTTTTGTGTAATCTTTCTCTTCTTGATTCTCGTTTACAAAACCGGTATCGAGCTCTCTCGAGGCTTTGATCCGAGAAAGAAGCATTTCACGAGAGAGCGAATTAGGTGTGAATCGAAGATCGTTGCAATGGCTGAACGAGAGTTCCTCACACCCTCAGTCCCGAAATTTGATGGATTCTATGAGCATTGGTCGTTATTGATGGAGAATTTGCTTAGATCAAAGGATTATTGGAATGTCGTAGAGAACGGCGTGCCACCGTTAAGCGAGAATGCTACGCCGGAGAACGTGAAAGCCAATGAAGAGGCTAAGTTGAAAGATTTGAAGGCAAAGAACTATCTCTTTCAGGCAATTGAAAGAGGTATCATCGAAACAATGATTTCACGAAATACATCGAAAGAGATTTGGGAATCGATGAAGGAACGCTATCAAGGTTCAACGAAGGTGAAGAAGGCACAGTTGCAAGCTCTCAAGAAGGAGTATGAGAAGCTGCAGATGAAAGAAAGTGAAAGTGTGGCAGAATTCTTCACAAGAACTCTGACTCTTGTGAATAAGATGAAGGCTCAAGGCAAGAAGATGGCTCAACCTGGTGTGGTTGAAAAGATTCTCCGATCTATGAATATCAGGTTTGAATATGTATGTTCAATTATAGAATCGAATGATATTGAAACCATGTCCATGAGTCTAGGATGAAGAATCTTGAAAACCCTAAGGATGAAGAACAAGCTCTTAAAGCTACTGTAGGTGGTAGAACTGGTAATAATGTTAGAGGCCGAGGTAGAGGAAGAGGTAGAGGCAGACAAAATAATAACAAGGAACACATTGAATGTTATAAGTGTGGAAAATTAGGTCACTACAAAAGTGAGTGTCCTAATGGAGAAGAGGGGGCTACTAATTTCACTGAATTTGATGATGAGGAAGCTGTTTTGCTTATGGAAAGTAGTAATGAAGGGAAGAATTATGATATAGACAGGGGAAGTCTGTGGGTTATAGATTCTGGATATTCCAAACATGTGTGTATGGATGATGGTGAAGGTGTGTTACTCATGGCTAGTAGTAATGAAAAGAAGAGCAATGCTGTAGATAGAGGAGATTTGTGGTTTCTTGATTCAGGATGTTCCAATCATATGTGTGGAACAAGGAGTTGGTTCTCCACATTTGATGGAACATTTGTTGAAACAGTGAGACTTGGAAATGGTACCAGACTTGCAGTGAAAGGCAAAGGGTCTGTAAAGTTGAAAATTAATGGGGTAGTGCAAATAATCTCAGATGTGTACTTCGTGCCTGATTTGAAGAACAATCTTCTTAGCCTCGGCCAGTTACAAGAAAAGGGATTGAAGGTGGTGATTGAAGACAATGAATGCAGAGTTTTTCATAAAGAGAAGGGTCTCATCATCACAAGTACAATGACCAAGAACAAAATGTTTGCTATAACAGGTCATGTACTTAATTTTGCTTTAATTTCTGAGTCATGTCATAAAATTGAGGATAGTGATCTACCTCACTTATGGCATTGCAGGTTTGCACATCTCAGTCATAAAGGATTGAAAACTCTGGTTCAAAAAGAAATGGTGCGAGGTCTGCCTACTCTTCAGGAAACCAGCAAGACTTGTGAGGATTGCTTCATAGGAAAGCAACACAGAGAAGTGTTCCTAAAGAAGGTGCACGGAGAGTCGCCAAAGTATTGGAACTTGTTCACTCGATATTTGTGGGCCAATCACTCCCGCCTCCAACAACCACCACAAGAGGTATTTTATCACTTTCATTGATGATCATAGTAGAAAAGGGATGGGTCTATTTCTTGTCCGAAAAAGAGTCAAGCTTTAGAAGTCTTTAAGAAATTTAAAACCATGGTTGAGAAGAGTCCGGTGAGATGATCAAATGTCTTAGAATCGACAGAGGTGGTGAATTCAATTCACATGAATTCAACACCTACTGCAGTACCTATGGCATTAAGAGACAACTCACCACAGCCTATACCCCTCAACAAAATGGGGTGGCTGAGAGGAGAAATAGAACAATCCTCAACATGGTTAGGAGTATGCTGTCAGAAAAAGGTGTACCTAAGGAATTTTGGGCTGAAGCTGTGAATTGGTCCACATATGTACTTAATAGAAGCCCTACATTGGTCATTGGGGATTGTACACCTCAAGAGGTGTGGAGTGGAGTAAAGCCATCGATGAAAACACTTGAGAATCTTTGGTTGCATTGGCTTTGTACATATACCAGATGCACAAAGAAAGAAGTTAGATAATAAAAGTGTTAAGTGTGTTTTACTAGGAGTCAGTGAGGAGTCTAAAGCTTACAAACTCTATAATCCGAACACTAAGAAGATTGTTATAAGCAGGGATGTGAAGTTTGCAGAAAATGAGAAATGGGACTGGGAAAACAAGAATTTGCAAAGAAAGACAGATCAGGTGGATTTAGACAATACTGAACATCTTTCTGCTGGGTCTACATCAGAAACCAATATTCAAATCAATGATGAGACTAGTGGAATCATCTCTGGCAGTGAACCTGGTGGAAACAATGCTACTGATAGTAATGAAGAGCATAACGATGGCGATGAAGAGGAAAATAATGAGCAGGACACCAATGCTACTGGCAGAGCAGAGGAAACCGATCAAAGAAGAACAAGGAGGCCCCCATCTTACTTAGAAGACTATGAAACTAACAATATGAGTCTAGCAGTGTTTAGCTCAAATGATCCTACTACTTATGATGAAGCAAAACAAAGCAGAGTGTGGCAGTAGGCCATGGATGCTGAAATAAGTGCAATAGAGAGAAATAGCACTTGGGAACTTGTTGACTTACCATCAAAGGTGACTCCTATTGGTGTTAAGTGGATTTATAAGACCAAACTTAATGAGGAGGGCAAGGTAGAGAAGCATAAAGCCAGGTTAGTGGCTAAGGGATATGCACAAAAGTATGGAGTAGACTACAATGAAGTATTTGCCCCGGTTGCTAGGTGGGATACAATTAGAACCTTGTTGGCTATAAATTTTTGCTCTTAAAGGGTGGACAGTGTACCAAATGGATGTTAAGAGTGCTTTCTTGCATGGTGAGCTCACTGAAAACGTATATGTGAGTCAACCTAGAGGGTATGAGGTCAAGGGAGGAGAACATAAGGTCTACAAGTTGAAAAAGCACTCTACATGGGCTAAAGCAAGCCCTAGAACATGGTATAGTAGAATTGAGGATACTTCTACAAGGAAGGATTCAAGAAGTGTGATTATGAGTATACTCTCTTTGTCAAGACTGAGAATAATGGAAGTATAGTGATTGTCAGCTTATATGTAGATGATTTGATCTACACTAGTGATAATTCTGATTTGTGCAGAAAGTTCAAACACTCTATGCAACAAGAGTTTGAAATGAGTGATCTAGGGAAAATGAAATATTTCCTAGAATTGAAGTCTCTCAAACAGATTCGTGTATTGCCATTTGTCAACAAAAATATGCCAGGGAGATACTTGAGAGGTTTGGCATGATGGATTGCAAACCGGTCAACAACCCTATAGTAGTTGGAACAAGGTTAAGTAAAGATGAAGGAGGAAGAGCTGTAGATACAACTACCTATAAGCAAATAATAGGTAGTTTAATGTACCTCACAACATCTAGGCCTGATTTGATGTATGCAAGTAGGGCTAACCAAAGAGTTTATGGAGAGGCCTCTGAAAACTCATTTTGCAAATTAAGAGGATTCTTCGCTATATTAGAGGAACACTCAATACTGGAGTCATGTACAGGAGACAAAGTCTGAACCATCGGTATAATTGCAAACTCACTGGTTTTTGTGACTCAGATTTTGCCGGTGACATTGATGATCGCAAAAGCACAACTGGATATGTTTTTATGCTGGGGACAGGTGCAGTGAGCTGGTGTTCTAGAAAACAACCAGTAGTTTCTTTATCCACTACTGAAGCTGAGTTCATAGCAGCTTCAGCTAGTAGTTGTCAAGCAGTTTGGATGAGGAGAATACTCAAGACAATGGGAGAAGATCAAGATGAAGCAACTATTATCTTCTGTGATAATAGCTCTACAATAAAGCTATCAAAAAATCCTGTCCTCCATGGGAGGAGTAAGCATATAGACCTAAGATTTCACTTCTTGAGAGATCTTTGCAAAGACAAAACGATTGATCTGCTGCACTGCAACACTGCAGATCAGATTGCTGATATGATGACAAAACCACTGAAGTTGGAGAGCTTCAACAAGCTCAAAGACATGATAGGAATGAAAGTGATAAACTGATGCTTGATATATCAAAGGTGTCCTGCACCGCTCTCTAACGTGTTGTTATGGAAAGACCCAGTGAAGGAAGTCGATGTTCGGTGTCTTTGTTTTGATGTTCTCAGAAAAGTTTTTTTGATTTTGTAATCATCATCGCTGACACGTAATAGATTAGGAGAGGCTATGTTGGTATTAGTAATATTGGTTAAGGGTAGTTTAGTAAATAGGCCCTTAGTCAAAGTCAATTAGAAATGTAAATATGCTTCAATTGTAAAAGTTAGTTTTCAGTTACACAGTTAGTTACAAGCTTAGATGCAACAACTGTGTATATAATCCTCACTCTGTAATCAGTTGAACAGTTGAATGAATTTACTCTTTTGTGTAATCTTTCTCTTCTTGATTCTGTTCTAACAAACACATAGTGAGGTATTTCTTATATCTACTATACAATGATCCTTTCTTTTCAGTGTTTTGGGTGTTTCAATCTGTTGAAAAGTGTTTTTTTTAAAATTTAATCCTAAGCGTTTTTCTGTCATTGTTTGTCTAAATTTGTAGACTAAGAAGATTTAGCTCGATATGCATGATGATATATGGTAAATTCTGGGCTATTGCTTTTCCCACACCCCCTCCAACTCAAAACACACCCCACAAGGGTGTGAAAAGACCAAAAGGCCAACCAAAACCTCTTTTTTTTCACGATATTTCACCTGTTCGAACACGGGCCTTCGAACAGGTTCGAATGACATCGTTCGAGTGTGTTAAATTTTGACTTCACACTCTCTTTGGGCGTTTTCACCTGTTCGAACGAGGTCATTCGAACGTGTTCGCATGACCTTGTTCGAACCCGTTCGAACGACATCATTCGAGTGTGTTAAATATTGACTTCACACCCTCTTGTGCGTAATTTCACCTGTTCGAACGAGGTCATTCGAACGTGTTCGAACAAGGTAGTTCGAACAGTCTTTAAACACGTGAACTCAGCGTTTCACGCGAGGTTATTTTTGGAATAAAATTTGTTAAGGGGTGTGAAAGAGTAGGAGGGGATGTGGGAAAAGCAATAGCCAAATTCTGCAGCAAGGAAGTTTACATATTTGTATACTTCAAACAAAATAATTAACAATATTGGAATATTTTCATTTACGTATAAAGATCCTATTTTACGATTTATAAAACAAAAACACCTGATACAAATAGTTAATACCCCGTCATTACATATAGGCTAAACAGTACTTTTGGTCCCTGCAAATGTCAAGAAAATCCAGTTTAGTCCCTGCAATTTCAAAACTTTTAAAATAGTCTTTGCAATTACTAAACGTTAATCGTTTAGTCCCTGCTGTTAACTTCCACTAACGTTGCTAACGTGGCAATGCTTGTGTGTCATATTTTAATGAGTTGGAAAATAAGTTATATTTCCATGTCAATATTTTAATGCCACATAAGCTACTGAAACTAAAACAAAAATGAAAAAAACAAAAACATTTCTCTCAAATTCATCTTTATCTTCTCTCAGTATCAAAAACATCATCTTCTTCAATACACCATCACCATCCATCGACACACAAATCCCTAATTCCTCTTTCTCATTTTCACTCTTAATCCCAACATTCAATCCTCAAGCATTCGCTCCAAAGATAAAAACTTCGACTTTGAGCGAAACACAATCTCACAACCAAAACAAAGCATCAAAATTTAACTGGTGAAAGGAAAAAGAATCTCATTCACAACCAACACAACCCTCAAACTCAACTTCTATCACTGAAAATCAAAACCCACTTTTTAAACGAAAAATCTCAATTTTGCAACAACAACAGTTGAAAAGGAAAAAACATTCGCAGAAAGAGAGAAAAAGATTTTCATGGTGAAGAGAGGGGGCGAACGAGGGGGGTCTGATGCGGCGGGTTCACGATCAGGTAAGGGAAGAACCCAGATCAGAGAGAAAGATGAAGTTAGAGAGAGATGGCGGAGTGGCGGCGGCGGACAACGTTTGCGGTGACCGTAGCAGTGCTCGTGACGGCGCGTTCACCGACGTGCTGCGATACTTTGAGAATGCGAAATACCTTTTTGGATCTGCTCCTCTTAACGATAACTAGAAATCCAGTTATGGAAAATACTTGAAGTATTGAGAGGAGCTTGGATTTAAGTTGGTTAGTGGTTTTGCAAGAGGTTTGAAGAAATGCTTGGAAATAAGGGAATATTGAGATTGTTTTGTTTTGTTTTTCTCTTCTGATTTCTGGAGATGAGTATAACGAGATGGATGAAGAAGAAGAAGAATACAGTAGAAGATGAAGATGAATTTGAGAGAAATGTTTTTGTTTTTTTCATTTTTGTTTTAGTTTCAGTAGCTTATGTGGCATTAAAATATTGACATGGAAATAAAACTTATTTTCCAACTCATTAAAATATGACACACAAGCATTGCCACGTCAAAGAACGTTAGTGGAAGTTAACAGCAGGACTAAACGATTAACGTTTAGTAATTGCAAGGACTATTTTAAAAGTTTTGAAATTGCGAGGACTAAATTGGATTTTCTTGACATTTGCGAGGACCAAAAATCTTGCTTAGCCTTACATATATAAGATCCTGTTTATAATTTACAAAACTGAAACTTTTAATCCAAATAACACCCAAACATGTTTTTTGGGTTCATGTTTGACAAAATAAATGTCTCTAATTTTCTGGAACACCGCCATGTGAGTAAACCGTCGAACCAAACTTGATGGCATTTTCTGCAGCGCGTCAACATTGAGGGTTTTGGCAACTGTTCTAAACCTCCATACAAATGAGTCACGAAACGCATGATATGCTTGATATCGTAAACCTTGTTACCAAACATATATAGTCTTCAAAACTCTTAGAAAGTCTTCCAATCGATTAGCGACTTTCGACGCAAAAGAATCTTCACCAAGTATCCAAAATCATATGCGCTATGAAAAGTTACCCAAGTCACCGAAAGTGATTGCAAACGAGCCTTGATGATACCATCATCTCTCGCAAACCTCCACAACAGGAATTGGCTTAGATCAAGCCCGAGAATTGGCTTGTGACCAAGAACAGGCGCGACAGCATGGGAAGCAAATGACACCGCTTGCTCAAATGGAGGGACGTCATACCTTAATTTATGCTATGTAACAAATTAAAAGTAGCTAAGTTTTGGAAGTCTGAGTGATGCTATTTGGACCAAAAATGTATACCAAAATACGAATACATATAAAATACGAATGGAATACTCGTATAATATATTTATTTTAAATTAAGTTTAGTGGTATGCGCGTATAATATATTTAATTTCAAATAAAAAATAAATATATTATACGAGTATTCCTTCTGTATCCCATGTGTATTTATATTTTGGTACGTTTTGGTACACTTTTTTTGTCCAATTATCATTTCTCTTTCTCATAATGAATGTGTAAGCCTTTTTTTTTCTTTTACAATGGTGATATTTTTTTTTGATCAAATTACAATGGTGATAATTTGCGACGTCATTTAAAGGTGAGACATGCGTTGTCATACAATATAACTTCTCAAATAAGCAAATAAATAATATCAATTAATTTAGTTTTGCAATTATTAACGAAATCCTCATTTATTTGGATAAAAGATTATTTACATTTACATTTCACCTTCACAGCTCTCACAAACGACTATAAATCTAATGTCATCTAATGTCTGGGTGAATTGTTCACAACTGCAACGACATTTGAGTCAACTTTGCTAAAGATCGTTCGTTTTGTTGTCATTGTCTCTCATTGCATGTCGACCATGTTAAAATTGCAAGGGAAAATGAGGCAATCGACGAGGGTGACAAACAAAAAGGTTGAGAACTACATACCTGAGGATCTTTCATTTTTCATTTTGTCAAAACTGTTGGAATTCTAATCCATCAACCCTAAGTTCTAAAATACCCTTAATAAAGCTTAAAAATTATAGCCGTTATAAATCATCTCAGCCACAGTCACACAACAAAATTTAAATAGTGTTGTGACCTAAAGAACCCTAACGGTTTATTTGGTTAAAGGCTGTTAGTAACTAACTAACTACCTTTAACCAACATGTCCGCTTTCTACATGTGCCTATTATTGTGTATATATACTTTCATACACTTGTAAATAATTACATACATAGAAAACAGAGTTAATAAAGTTTACTGCATTTTTCTATTTTCCTACTGCAAGTATCTTCTTCTCTAAATCCTGTTACATTCAAGGTTTGCTTCAAGAACTCAGTTTCTGGGTTTGTCAAGTTGCAACAGGGGTTGTACCTTGCAAACAAGTGAAAAAGGAGTGATTAGAGTGAGGTTTCTGTGACTGAAACCGTAAACAAGAAAGTACACAGAGAGTGAAGAGAGGAAAATACCTTAAACAATTCTGAGAGAGAATTCTGGGCAAGGGAAAAGGTTGTGTTCATCTCAAGAACACGTTTGAAGGTTCATGCAACAAAGACAGATCTGTAAATTAGGGTTTTGTTTGATTAATGTAAAGGAAATCAAGAGCACAAAGAAAGTGTGAGATTATACCTCTCGTGAGTACTGAGAAACCAAATTTGTATCCTGTACCTGCAGATTCAACATTCCAGAAATTAGGGTTTCTGGAATCCAACAAATCAAGCAACAGACAAACGAAAAGAAAGAGAGTTATTACCTTAATAAGAGTTTTGAAGGTTTGATTAGGAGAATCAAACCCTTCATAAGTAGATTAGGGTTTCGAAAGATAAAACTCATCGCGAAGGTGAGAAGACTAAATCGAAGCCTCGGATCATCGAGATTGAGAACAAAACCGAGGGGGTTTTGCTTCATCATCATCCACGATCATCATAGGCAAGAAACCGGCAAGAAGAACCGAAGCTTCCATCACCAAAGAACCGCCGGTGAGAGCAACGGTGTCTAGGGTTTCAAAGGAGAAGAAGAGAGAGAGGCACCAGAGAATCAAGAGAGAGGAATAGGGTTTCTTGTGTTTCTGAGTGAGAAGAGTGTTAGAAAGCTTAAATACATCGGGTCAGTATTAACCCGCGTGTATCCACAGCAACCGGGTTCGGGCGCGCAGGATCCAACAAAATTAATTGTTTGGCAGTTCAAGTGCAACTGGGCTGGAGCATCTGTAAAACTTGGGCTTTACACATTGCACCCTCCAGCAGTTAATTCTACCACCTGCAAGTATAACAAATTCAAGTTAGCCAAAAATACAATATGGTATAATCAGAGCATTGGTAAAAACGATCCAGGGCAACTTTCTAACTCTACTCTGTGTTTCTTTTAAATCTTTAAGCGTTCTTTAAATTTCTTTAAACCCTGCACAGTGAGAAATTGTGCAGGTTACTGTGTTCTAATTTTCTGTGTGTTTAAAAGTGTAAATTTGCAGAAATGGGTAAAGAAGACAGTTATGTTCCTAAGCTCAATGGGAACAACTATGATACTTGGGCTATTCAAATGAAGCCTATACTAGGGTCACATGGATGCCTATACTTGGTGAAAGAGGGACTCACAAAGACTTGGAGCTATCACTACCCTGCTGAAAAAGAAAGAATTCCTTGAGCGAGAAATGAAGGATTTCAAGGGCTCATCACTCATCCACAGGGCGTGTGGAGAGGAAGACTTTGAAAGGGTAAGGGACTGTGAAACCTCTAAGGCAGCATGGGATGCTCTAGAACATTATTACTGTGGTGCAGCTCCAATCAAGGAAGAGAAGCTGCAAGCTCTAAGAGCACAGTATGAAAGTCTTAAAATGAAAAAGGATGAAAAGGTAACTGAGTTCTTCAACAGAGTGAAGAAGATCAAAAATGATATGGCTCTCCAAGGGGAGAAGCTTGAAGAGAATTCAGTGTGCAGAAAGATTCTCAGATCAATGCCAAAAAAGTGGTATGTGGTGACTAACACCATAGAAGAAACTACAAAAAATGTAGGCCTGAAGCTAGAGGAGCTCCAGGGAAAACTAGAGGCCAAGGAGATAAGGCTGGAGATTCTGGAGGAAGAATCAGAAGATGAGGACCAAGCCATGTATGCAAACTAAAGCTAAGGGCAAGAAAGGTAAAAGGAGGTAGCAAGAAAAAGTCTAAGAGTTCTAAGAACAAGTCAGGTACTTCTAACTCTTCTACTAAATCTAATTCATCTAAAAATAGCAATGCACCTAAGAAAAAGGATAAATCTAAGGTACAATGTTATAGGTGTGACAAGATGGGGCATTATGCCACTGAATGTCCCACCAGAAAGGGCTCTAAGCCTAAGGAGTCAGTTCCTGAAGCCAATGTGGCTAAGGAGGACTCTGACTCAGATACTGATGAATCAGATAATGTTGCTTTCAGCATGCTGTGTGATGAACCTAATGAAACTAAGCCTAAGAAGGATAGGATTAAAACTAAGAAAGGAAAGGAATATGTTGTTTTAATAGTAACAGGTAAAGATGGGAAAACTATAACAGAAATCTGGTACTTAGACTCAGCATGTTCTAATCATATGACAAGTAATAAGAAATGGCTAATTAACTTTGATCCAACTGTTAGAATTGCTATTAGGTGTGCTAATGGTAAGACTATAGTCTCTAAGGGTAGAGGGAATATAGAACTAACTAGAGTTGATGGGGAAAAGGTAATAATCTATGATGTGTTATATGTTCCTGAGATAAGTTGCAATCTAATCAGCTTAGGACAGTTAATTGAAAAAGGGTTCTCTTGCCTAATGAAAAATGCTAAGTTGAAATTGTTTGATAAAGAGGATAAGCTAATTCTAACTACTCAACTAGCTAATAACAGAACATTTAAAGCTAGTATAAGCAAGACTGAGGCACTGTGTTTAAGTGCCACCACTGACAGTGATACTAGTTTATGGCATAATAGGTTTGGACATCTTCACTATAAGGCTCTAGATAACCTAAGTACTAATAAACTAGTAAAGGGGTTACCTAAGATAGCTAACATTAAGGAAAAATGTACTACATGCCTAATGAGTAAACAACCTAAGAAAAACTTTAAGAAACAGATTAAACACAGATCTAAAGACTTATTGGAAGTTGTGTATTCTGATTTGTGTGGTCCTATGGATACTCCATCTATAGGAGGAACAAGTACTTTGTAACTTTTGTGGATGAATACTCAAGGAAGATATGGGTATATCTACTCGGTCCAAAAGTGATACCTTCAATGTGTTTAAAAGTTTAAGGCTATGGTTGAGACTCAAAGTGGTAAGAAACTAAAGGTGTTAAGGATCGATGGTGGTGGTGAGTATACTTCAAAGGAGTTTGAAGAATCTTTGCACCACCGATGGTGTTGTTCATGAGGTAACTCCACCATATACTCCACAAAGACAAATGGAGTGGCGAGAAAAGAAAACAGAACTATCCTAGAAATGGCTAGGTATGGTAAAAACCAAGGGACTACCTAAAAGACTATGGGCGAAAGCGGTGGTGGCTAGCCTATATTCAATAGGTGTCCTACAAGAGGTTTGGAGGCTAAGGTGCCCGAAACTATGTGGAATGGTGAAATACCTGCGTATCTCACTTGAAGGTATTTGGCTCGATTCTTACTTACCCATATACACGATAGTAGAGATCTAAACTTGAGGACAAGAGTAGACCTCTAATCCTAGTGGGATATCATCCTACAGGGGTTCTGAGCTACTAGACCCTAATACAAGTAAAACCGAGGTGTCTAGGGATGTGGTTGTGCTTGAAGACAAGCGGTGGGATTGGGAGAAAGGCTGAGCAGTAGGTTCAAAGGACTCTACAACCATTGAAGAGGTCTTTAACACTCGAACCTAGTTCAGTGACACAAATTGCATTGAAGAGGATCCTGTTCTACCTAATGATGATCCTATGTTACCCAATGTGGACCAAAATCCACATGAAGGGTAAATGAGGAGGGTGAGCGAGGAACTTGCACAAAATGTGCGAGCTCCTCCTAGGCCTCAAAGAGAGAGGAGGTTACCTAGGAGGATCTTTGGATTTTGAGGTACACATGGATAATCAGTCACTAATGATGGTGATCCGTTCACTATGCAATGTTAGCAGATCTTTGAACCAATGGACTACTTAGAGGCACTCAAGGATGTGCATTGGAAGAAGGCTATGCAGAAGAGCTCAAGTCTATTGAAAAGAATAAGACACAGTCTCTCTAGTTCGGATACCTAAAGGTAAGAAACCTATTAGTGTCAAGTGGGTTTTCAAGCTCAAACTTGATCCTAAAGGCAATATTGTGAAATACAAGGCTAGGTTGGTTGCAAGAGGCTTCCAACGAAAAGAGGGGTGGATTACACAGAAGTGTTTTCACCCTGTGGCCAGGCATGAGACTATACGTTTAGTGATTGCCTTGGCTGTGAATAGAGGTTGGGAGTTGTTCCATATGGATGTTAAGTCAGCATTTCTTAATGGTTCATTAGAGGAAACTGTCTACATTGCTCAACCCACAGGTTTGAGAAAAAAGGTAAAGAGGAGTATGTTTACCTATTACATAAAGCTCTCTATGGGCTAAAGCAAGCCCCTAGAGCTTGGAATAAGAGAATTGACTCTTTTTTCAAGGAAATTGGGTTCTCTAAATGCACTAGTGAGTTTGGAGTCTATACTAAAGGTAGTATTGATACCTATTTACTAATTGTGTGTTTGTATGTGGATGATATGTTGGTCACTGGGAGTAGTCCTAGTGAAGTGGAAAAATTCAAAGTGGCTATGCACAGTGAGTTTGAGATGACAGACTTAGGCAAACTGTCATATTTTTTGGGACTTGAGTTCCTAATGGTACCTGAAGGTATAATTCTACATCAAGCTAAGTATGCTACTGAGGTACTAACTAAGTTTGATTTGTTAGGTTGCAATTCTGCAACAAATCCTGCAGAAAGTAACCTTAGCAAAGAGCCAAGTGAAGGTGATGCTAAGGTAGATGCTACACTATACAGGCAGCTAATAGGCTCTTTGAGATACCTATGCCATAGCCGCCCAGATATCTTGTTTGCAACTGGTATGACTAGCAGGTTTATGAATGACCCAAGACAGGTACACTTAAATGCCACTAAGAGAATCCTACGTTATATTTCTGGTTCTACTAACTATGGAATATTTTTTCCTAAGGGTTCTAACTTAGGGAAAAATACTCTCCTTGGTTTCTCTGATTCTGATTGGTGTGGTGACCAATTGGATAGGAGAAGCACTTCTGGTTTTTTGTTTAAGTTTCAAGGAGCCCCTATTTCATGGAGCTCCAAGAAACAAAGTATTGTGGCTCTGTCCTCCTGTGAGGCAGAGTATGTGGCAGGTTGTGGAGCAGCAACTCAAGCAGCATGGCTGGAGTCACTACTCAAGGAGCTTAAAGTGGACCTAACTCAACCTCCTACTCTAATGATAGACAACCAATCGAAAGATTAAACCTAGCAAAGAATCCTCGTGCTCATGGAAGGACCAAGCATATTGAAGCTAGATACCATTATCTAAGAGAGCAAGTTAACAATGGTAGGCTAAGTGTTGAATATTGTTCAACACAGAATCAATTGGCTGATATTTTTACAAAGGTCCTCAAAGGAGAAACCTTTGTAAAGCTTAGAAGAGAGATAGGACTTGTTGCCTTCTAAACTATGAAGGCAGCAACTAAAAGCTATTCCTTAGAGGCTTGTCCTAAGGTGTCTATTTCTAGTGGCTATCCCAGAGGCTTGTTCTGGATGATTTAGTTCTCTCTAACCTAAGCTAGCTCTAAGTGGTTTCACTAAACAAACTTAGGGCTTTCTAGATTAAGGGGGGGTGTTGGAATTCTAATCCATCAACCCTAAGTTCTAAAATACCCTTAATAAAGCTTAAAAATTATAGCCGTTATAAATCATCTCAGCCACAGTCACACAACAAAATTTAAATAGTGTTGTGACCTAAAGAACCCTAACGGTTTATTTGGTTAAAGGCTGTTAGTAACTAACTAACTACCTTTAACCAACATGTCCGCTTTCTACATGTGCCTATTATTGTGTATATATACTTTCATACACTTGTAAATAATTACATACATAGAAAACAGAGTTAATAAAGTTTACTGCATTTTTCTATTTTCCTACTGCAAGTATCTTCTTCTCTAAATCCTGTTACATTCAAGGTTTGCTTCAAGAACTCAGTTTCTGGGTTTGTCAAGTTGCAACAGGGGTTGTACCTTGCAAACAAGTGAAAAAGGAGTGATTAGAGTGAGGTTTCTGTGACTGAAACCGTAAACAAGAAAGTACACAGAGAGTGAAGAGAGGAAAATACCTTAAACAATTACGAGAGAATTCAGGCAAGGGAAAGGTTGTGTTCATCTCAAGAACACGTTTGAAGGTTCATGCAACAATGATGATGATACGTAAATTAGGGTTTTGTTTGATTATTGAATGAAAGGAAATCAAGAGCACAAAGAAAGTGTGAGATTATACCTCTCTTGTCTTGAGAAACCAAATTTGTATCCTGCACTGCAGATTCAACATTCCGAAAATTAGGTTTCGGAATCCAACAAATCAAGCAAATGCACAAACGAAAAGAAAGAGAGTTATTACCTTAATAAGAGTTTTGAAGGTTTGATTAGGAGAATCAAACCCTTCGTATAGATTAGGGTTTCGAAGATAAAACTCATCGCGAAGGTGAGAAGACTAAATCGAAGCCTCAGATCATCAGGATTCAGAACAAAACCAGAGGGGTTTTGCTTCATCATCATCCACGATCATCATAGGCAAGAAACCGGCAAGAACCGAAGCTTCCATCACCAGCAACCGCCGGTGAGAGCAACGGTGTCTAGGGTTTCAAAGGAGAAGAAGAGAGAGAGGCACCAGAGAATCAAGAGAGAGGAATAGGGTTTCTTGTGTTTCTGAGCGAGAAGAGTGTTAGAAAGCTTAAATACATCGGGTCAGTATTAACCCGCGTGTATCCACAGCAACCGGGTCCGGGCGCGCAGGATCCAACAAAATTAATTGTTTGGCAGTTCAAGTGCAACTGGGCTGGAGCATCTGTAAAACTTGGGCTTTACACATTGCACCCTCCAGCAGTTACTTCTACCACCTGCAAGTATAACAAATTCAAGTTAGCGAAAAATACAATAAAAACTTCCTCTTAAATCATTGAAGCGATTTTGTTCTGTGCGCAAATCATGGACCCTCTTATTTAAAGATCCCTATTTCATGGACCTCTTTCGCAACAATTTCATATATAATCACGACTCTTACTACGATTATACACGAGTCTTCCTGCACCAGATTCAAGAATGTAACGAGTTACATTCACTTTCTGGTGAGATGTTTGAGAATAACGTCAAATTAGACCTCCCAAACTCATTTCCAGTGTCTGAATCTTTCTATTATATTTTGGGTTCTGGTAGTGTCAATGGAATTCTTCTCATTTACACACCAAATATAAATATGGCGTTGTGGAACCCAGCAACAGAGGAGTCCAAGTTGATTCCTCTAAGCCCTAATGAGCTTGTAGAACCATACGGGTTTCATATTTCTAATCCTCATGGATTTGGCTATGACTACATTACACATGACTATAAATTGATTAGGTATGTATATTTTACGGTAGATGACAAATTTCTATATGAAGATTACTCTTATGACCCCTTTTGGGAGATATATAGCCTAAGAAGTAACTCTTGGAGGAAACTTGACATTGACATTCCTCGTCACAGTGGTAATGTTGTAGGAGATCTACTATATATGGATGGAATGTGTTATTGGTTGGCTTTGAAAGATAATCATGAACATTGGTTGGTGTCGTTTGACTTGGGCAACGAAGTGTTCTATACAACGTATATACCCTTAGACATACACGGTAATACTATTTTGAATTATTTGCCTAGATGTTTGATGGTGCTAAATGGGTACATTGCTTTAATCTCAGGGTTTGGTGATACAGCTACTTTTCACATATCTATTTTGGGTGAACTTGGTGTGAAAGAATCATGGACCAAGATCTTCATTGTTGGACCCTTGCCTTGTGTCAGTCACCCTATCGGAGCAGGGAAGAAAGGAAAAATATTTTTCATTAAAGAAGATGGCGACCACGTTTTGTTTGATTTAAGTACCCTAATGCTTCAGAAGCTTGGCATTAGAAAACGAAAGTCCAGATACTATTATTCTTATATAGTACTTTATAAGGAAAGCCTTCTTCCTATCGGAGGAATAATTAATTAGTATTTTTGCATTAAATATGTTTCTAATCTCTATAAAATTTGAGACTTTTAATTTATTTTTTTTGGTTTATTCAAAATTTTAGGGTGAAGAGATGACGCTGAAATCCAAAGTAGGAAAGACCTTTAGACTCTTTAAACACTTACGAAAGTAATTAACTATATTTACCTCACACCAAAAGAATTAGTGAAGAGTTGAATCCGGGACACCTCGAATACACACTCCTGTCATGTTATAAGCTCTGGAGTTTGAGACTTTTAATTTTAATTCCTATAAAAAATTTGCGAGAGGATTGGAGCATTTTGGTATAGTTAGATAGTGAGATAGTTAGTTTCAGAGAAGAATAGGTAGCCAGGAAGCTATAACTTGCTAATATTGGGTTCTACCATGCATGATAGGTACTAATAAGTGTGTGTGAATAAAGTTGGCAAAATGGGTTACTCGGCCTACATCGGACCTACCCACATCAGCCGAACTTTTTTATAAATTGAAATAAAAACCCGAGTTAAAATTTAGGCTCAACATTTGTGGCCCAAACCCGACTCTATGTGGGCCACAGGCTTTTCGGACTAACCCACATCGTATGCAATGTTAGTTGAAAAAAAAATGATTTTTTTATATAAAAATATAGCAGAAGCTAGAGTGACGCCTACATTGAATCCAATGCCACAACCATCTCAAATATATCCTACCAGACTACTAATACAACCTCAGGTCTAGAATCGAAGAGCCCCCCATCCAACACCACAGCCAACTCACCAACTCTCACACCTATTCACCAAAAATCTCCATAAATAACCTTTTTTATAATAATTATTAATCTGACAAACAACGTTGGAACGTTGCAGTGCTAAATGAGTGGTTTAAATCCTTCTTTATAATAACATTATCCACTTTATTTTCAACATTGAGCAGCAACTTAATGTTAACTCTTTGGACACTACATGTATGTATGTATGGTAACGACATTAATTGATGCATGGTGGAGATGGTTTGAGGATTAGATGTTGTGTTGTTCTTTATGGATGAATGCCTTTATATGTGTACATGTGCATGTATGGTTTTAATCCTTATTATATAATAATACACTATCTATTTTATTAGCTAACTAGATTTATTACCTGCACGATGCGGGAGGTGATTAATGAGCCTCTGGATGTAGTTTGAAAAAATATCAACATTTTATAAGGGGGTATAAAAATACGCAACACATATATATAAGACGAAGTGGCAACAATAGCCCTTTGGTGGGATGAGGCAACAATGTCGGTCCAAAAATATAGAGTGGCGGTATATTGGTAAACAGTGGGGTACAAAATGAGGGGTACAAAATGAGGGGTAAATTTTGATAATAAAAAAAAGTGTTGGATAAAAAAAAATTGTCAGGAGTATGTCGGTCCAAAAATATAGAGTGGGGGTATATTGTTAAACAGTGAGGTACAAAATGAGGGGTATATTGGTAAATGGTGGGGTACAAAATATAGAGTGAGGTATGTCGGTCCAAAAATATAGAGTGGGGGTATATTGATAAACAGTGGGGGTACAAATGAGGGGTATATTGGTAAATGATGGGAATAAAATTTTTCCACCAAAAGTGGATAAAAAAAGTGTGTCGGAGAAAAAAAAATTTGTCAGGGGTATGTCAGCCCAAAAATATAGAGTGGGGGTATATTGGAGTGGGGTACAAAATGAGGGGTATATTGGTAAATGGTGGGAATAAAATTTTCCCACCAAAAGTGGATAAAAAAAAAGTGTTGGACAAATAAAAATTTGTCCGGGTATGTCTCGGTCCAAAAATATAGAGTGGGGTATATTTGGTAAACAATGTGAGGCACAAAATGAGGGGTATATTGGTAAATGGTGGGGTACAAAATATAGAGTGGGAGTATGTCGGTAAAAAATATAAAGTGGGGGTATATTGGTAAACAAAGGGGGTGCAAAATGAATGGTATATTGGTAAATGGTGAGATAAAATTTTCCCACCAAATGGCTAAAAGATGCCCGAAAGATGCGATCTTCTCTTTATAGTTCTCGATTTAGGGAGAATTTTTTAAAAGAATTAATTGTAAATAATGCAAATTTTATGTCTATTATTAATCTAAAGAAAATTTAAGACCCCACTCATTGTTTTTTTTTTGTCCAACACTCATTTTTTTATTATCAAAATGTACCCTCATTGTTAAGCACATATTATTTTAGTTTTTTTACCCCCACTCTATATTTTTGGACGAACATACCCCTGACAAAAATTGAACCAATCGGATTTATGTTTGTAATAGGTAAATACGATTTATATTTTTTCAAGTCATATTTACCTATATACGATTTCCCTGACAAAAACCAAATACATTTTTAAAAAAAAGAATCATATTATCTCAGAATAAGGTAAATACAATGCGATTTTTTAAGGAAAATCGGATATATGTTTGATGAAGGGAAATACGACTTACGATTTTTGAAGCTTCCGGGAGGAAATCGTATCTAGATAAATACGATATAAAATTTGCTGGAAATCGTATCTATCTCCTGGAAGGTAAATACGATGAGCTCTAAAATATTTCTGGTCAAATCATATGAAAGTGAGAAATGGTCAATATTCTGTAAATTTGTAATTTTTTTGGGGTATTTTAGTCTTTTCACCGTATGCGTGGGGGGGGGGGTATGGAGTCAAATGGTGGGGTACAAAAAAACCCCTTATTTTTATGAGAATGGTTGAGCCCATATAACATAACCGTTGGTTAGTTAATATCTATAGAAAAATTTCACAGCCATTTTTTTTTGGTTTTGCTTTTCCCACTCTTCCTCCTACTCAAAACACACCCCATAAGGGTGGGAAAAAACCAAAAGACCATTAATGAAATGGCCAAAGCGTCTTTTTTTTCTTCAAAAGTTTCACCTATTTGAACACATTCGAACAGTTTCATTCGAGTGTGTTAAATATTGACACACACACACACACACACACCCACCCTATTGTGCGTAATTTAACAGGTTCGAATAACACCAATCGCACCTGTTCGTATAGCCTTGTTCGAACACCTTATTTTATTCTGTTCGCATGCTTTTAAACGAGGCAACAATAATGGACCCTCACACCACATTCACTAATATTCCTAAACACGGATGCATGCATTCGAACGTGTTCGAACAAGGCCATTCGAACAGTCACTAATCATGTCCTGCAAGAGCGTTCCACGCGAGATTATTTTTTGAATAAAATTTGTTTGGGGTGTGATGAGTAGAGGGGAGAGTGGGAAAAGCCATTGCCTTTTTTTTAACGAATAGTGCATACATCCATTTTTTTGTGAATTATCTTACCCTTATTATTGTTAAAGAATGTTTTATCAAAGTTTTTATGAATTAAGTTTCTCACATTCTAAACCACCACCCCGCATTGGTACGTATCTTCGCAAATATATCATATATAAACACAACCCTGTTTGCATAAAAATTTCATTCTATGTTTGGTTCTAAATTATCAATTCGTATATACGACTAACTTTGCAATACATAATTTTTTAAACATTTTTATAGAACCCCTTATAATTACGTCCTGTGCATCGCACAGATGTACGTCCTAATACTTGTAGAGAAATCACTAAGCCACTAGTAAATAACAAACTAACTCAAATGTAGTTCTTGAAATAATAAGCCACACATTCAGATTAAGTAGTTTAAAAACTTGTAAAGAAAATCACTAAGCCATTCCCAAATGAGTACTTCTGCAGCTCGGTTGAAGTAAAAGTAATCTATACTATTAACATTTACAAATAACTCATTTAATTTTTATCCACATGTCAGCTTAAGAGCAAATTCTCATTAATTATAATTTTGATCTATGGATCCTCTCCACCCACTTGATCCATCGTAAAACTTACAAAGCACATTTCATAAAAAAAAATGAGAACAGTTATCGTCTACACATAATTAGAGAAATAAGTGCAAGGCACGTTTCTTTTGATATATTGTTTTGATCATATTTGTGCAATACAAAACGGCCAAGTAATAAATGGGAGGGTTTTAATTGTGCAATAAAAAATTGCCAAAATCTCACATATATAACTACCCATTTGTTATTTGGATGTCACCCATGCGATTCGTGGTGATTTTGTCGTATTCCCTTAATTCTTTACCACTCATATAATCAGTATAGGAACCATTTTGCAACCCTATCGAAAAGTTATTTTTTTTTCCATACATCTTTATTCGTATTTTTTGTATTAAAAATAATAGTGACTTAGGAGGTGTTACATTCTTTTAGGGACTAATTAGTAATTTGGTAGTTAGTTAGTATTCTTAAAGCTCTATATATAGAGCACATTGTGCTCACATATCTTTTTTTCAATATGATTTCTTATGAAGAGTATCTACCTCTTTTACCTCATGAGTACACATATGCTCAATACCTCTCCTATGAGTTTGATCTATGGATGTATGATCCTATGATTCTCAACAGTGGTGGAGGTGCAGAAGATTTTCTTGCAGATTTTTTCATTCTTATCAAAGAAATAAGTTTGGGAAATGAAGAAGAAGAAGAGTGTTCTTGTGAAGTGGGAGGTGTGTAGAGAATGGTGATCAGAGAAGTAACAGCAAAGAAGATAAGTGAGTAGAGAAAAATGTTAAATAACTTCATTGTACGTGTTTTGTGTTGAGAAACAAGAGAACAGAGACACCCTTCTTATAATAGAGTTTGAACTTTGATGCATGGATTTTATAACAGAAAAGAAAATAGAAAAGCGAGTAATTTTCTTTGAAACAAAAAGTATATATATAAAAAGTATGAAAGAGACCTTCAGCTTATATCAAAAAGTAAGAAAGAGACATATAACAAAAGATTGGAAAGTAAGAGACCTTCAGCTGAGTAGTGTAAGACAAAACAAAACAAATTGATAGTTTCAGAGAAGAAATAGGTAGACTCTAGAAGGTTTAGCTTACTAATATGGTTCTACTACATTGATAGTTTCAGTCAGAGAAAAGAACATCATTGTTAACATCACATGCATGGGTTGAGGCTTTAC
Organism: Oxytropis ochrocephala; assembly: GCA_020916435.1. Lineage (NCBI taxonomy): Eukaryota > Viridiplantae > Streptophyta > Magnoliopsida > Fabales > Fabaceae > Oxytropis > Oxytropis ochrocephala. The sequence goes on from CM037091.1 coordinate 13,162,085, forward strand.
ATTTTTTTTTGACAGAATCAGAAATAAACTCCACATATTCACGTTTTAATATAATATTAACACCAGTAAAATAAGTATGAAAAGAACAAATGAGATTAATAGTTATAAAATTGCTGGCAAGTGTCACAATTAATATATTAACAGATTTTACAACAGATATTATTCTCAGTGAACTAACATGAGAAATTGAAGAATAAGAGATTGTTAATGTGTTTGCATATTATTATTTGGACATTTTTTTGAGAAGTTCTTTAGAAGTGTTAGAATATAAAATAATATATCATAATATTTATATATTATGCTATAATTTCTTAATTGTCTCACATGATCCTCAAAAGCTAAATCAAATATCGCGTCAAAAAAAAAAGAAGCTAAATCAAATATAAGAAGGCAAGTCAAAGACCTCACTTGATTCATTATGCTCAATTGCAACAACTGTGACACATTAATCAGCTCACGTGATATATTGACACGTATTAAACCTTAACTACCATGTGATGAAATGTCTAAAATTTTGTTCAACTTCAAAACCTCAATAATACTAGATTGAAAACAAGATTATAAGGGTAACAATGTAACAGTTTTCTGTGTACATACAGTAAAGGACAATATTCGGTAGCACTCTCAATATGTGTTTACCAGTTAAGCAAAAACAATTTGCAACCAAACTCTTAATATAAAGTTGAAATGGATTCTCTACACTCAGCAGTCATTGCTACTCAAGTAACTAACATGTTTTCCCCTATAATAAACAACTAAATTTCTATTCTATATTGGGTTTCTCGTGATGAAACACCCAGTAATTAAAGGGAAGAAAGACATACCAGTTCTGAAATGTTCCAATCAATCCACGATCAGAAATGAAAGCAAGTGCATTGATCTCAGCCTCAGGAAGAACAGTATTCATGATCAAGACTAGATGATTGAGATTAGTGCAGCTGCAAAGCCTCCCAAGTAGTATGCCACTCTTTTCTTCCATTATGCAGTAACAAGTCAGATGTAATCCCTTCCAAACTTTCACTGCTAATCCTTGATGGAATTGATGTCACTCTCTCTCTCTCTCTGGCTAGTGGTGTCAAATAGGTATTCATTCTGCAGTAAAAAAAAAAGAATGTAAAAGAAAGCAACCAAACAGAAAATTCCATTGGAAAGCAACTAAATTGAAAGAATCTATAGTCTTTTTATTATCCAAGTGATTTTGGTACGAATCAAATGTGAATAATGTAGCATCAATCTCAGCTGCGTCAACACCAAAAATCATAATATCGCGGCTAACATTGGCCCCAAGAAATGAGGCATCGGGAGTCTAATTGTGTGTCTCTTGGTGCAAATGCTATTGCTAATATGACATGTGAAATAAGATAAGCTCCCCAACTTGCAACCTATGCTAATTAAAAAAGATCTTATAGTGATTGGTTAAATGGTATGTTTGAAATTTCCAATGCATGCAAACATTTCATGTTACCAATAAAGTAAGGACCAGTTAATTACCTAACTTTTGCTCTGAAACACAGACGTACATTGTTATTCTTGGCCAGGTAAGGAAAATGAACAAACAGATGGTGGACATATATGAAATATGGCGCAAAAGAAACTTACACAAACAACAACAGATATGCAAATAGAAGCAAAAAAATAAAAGACAAAAATGAGATGAAGAACGAAGGAAGGTACCTTTTCAAACAAAATCCAAAAAAATTTAGAGCAATTGTGGGTTGATTGGATTTTGAGAGATTGTTTTCTCAATTGCGCAAACAAACGTTAAGTCATTTGCCCTGAAAATACAAACACTTCGAGTTGTTAACTTTCAAGTTTCAACCTGTTTTAACTCCTCATTAGACTTTTCGTCCCGCCCAATAAAAATTTCAAACTGCTCTTAACTTATTACAAAAGTAGATTACCACTGTGTTTGGTTTAGCGAGAAAAGTGGGAGGAAAGAACATTTAAGGAAAGAAACAGAGTGAAAACTGAAAAGTGAGAGGATTTGTTAGTTGTTTGGAAGTGAGAGGAAAGAAATGTAAAACTTTTCCTTCTAATGTTTGATCGGATAGAAATGCGAGAAAAAAAAGTATTTTTTCAAATGACAAAACTAACCTTATGTAAAAAAATGAATATAATAAAGAGAGTAAAAAGTGCCCGGCGTTCTCACCGTGAGGAATATGTTTGATCCCAACGTGGTGGAACAGTTCCAACAACTCCCTCACTTTGGCCAAGTACCTCTGCAGCATGCGGTCTTTTGCCTCGAATTCTTCTTTAATCTAGGAGACCACCAACAATGATTCAGTTAGGATTTCAACTCGAATTCTTCACTAGAGAGTCCAAAGATTGTGAATCTTATATAGTAATTGTTATACCCCAATAATGTCCGACTAATTGAAAATCAAACAAAAATGTATCGATGTGAACATTCGATTCTAATCGGTACTTTCTCATTTTCAAAAATGTATCGTCAGTCTAATCGTGTACGCGTGTCAATTGGTACTTGTTAGCGATTTTACGTCATTTCTATTACTATCTTAATTATATTAAACCATGAATAGGTGACGCGTGTGCATTACACGTCAACAAACAAGAAAAATGACGCAGACAACACGTCGGCCACGAAAAATAATACATGGCACTTTGAACGATTGAGATGCATAGAGTGCGTGTGTTTCAAGTAATCAAGGGCTGAAATTGCATTGGATTTTTTTGCTCACATGCGTGTGGTCTATGTGCTAACCCATCCCATGTAATGTTCAGAGTTGGATCTTGCAACATCAAACTTAATCAACAGAAGACACACAATGAAGTTTATCAACGGCTCTAATCAAATTAGATTTCGGCGCCCATTACCATTAATTTAGAGAGACAAGAAAACATTGTCAATTAGTGTACTTAAATTCGCAATAACAACCTCTTAAAATTCAAACTCATAATAAAACGGATCCAATATCAGCATTAAATGAGTGCCTAATTTTGTGGATCCAAATTCATTTTTGTTTCCGTTCACTCTTTTCCTCCCCTCTCTCTCACTCACTCTCTCTCTATCTTTCTCTCTTTTCACATATTCTCTCTCTCTCTCCACATATTATCTCTCCTTTTAATATGAAACTAACTTTTTAAAAGAATAATATATTGATTCAATACTTTTAAAAAGATTATTTATCATCCAATGGCTAATATATATATATATATATATACTAGTATAATTTACTTTACTCACACAAAGACGGCCTGGAATTCATTTGTTAAACACCCGTAAGGTAATTACTTCAACTATTTTAAATATTTATATAATAATAGAAAATTAAATTTAGATTTATATATATATATATATATATATATATAATATAATTATATATTATAATTTCAAATGGGATGTGGGGTTTTGTCCAGAAAGGATTTTGTTTCCTATTAGAAATAAAGAAGAATGGTGAAGATGGTGAGGTAAATACTCTTGAATTAAGTGAGGAAGCAACAAAGATTATTATTGTTTGATAAATTTCTTGTGGATCGATAAGGTTTTTACCACTCTCGGTGTAAGTGAATTCTCAAAGATAATAGCACGCAAGGGAATCATGTGGATTGAATGAAATATTCCTCCACTACTTGCAATTGGGTCCTAGCACATGGGAGAGAGAAACTTCATAGGATTCTCTTAGTCACACATTTGGTGCCTTCACACCACCTGCATAATCGTATCTTCCTCACGATACGTTTTGTTACAGATATTTTCTTTTCCTTGTATTGTCTTTTCTAGTGTGCATTAGGTTAATTGGTGGCTCATGATACACCACTAGCTTTAGCTATATATAGTTGTACTAGTTTGCACCTTTTTCTTATCAAAATGAATAATGAATTATCTTTAATCTATTTCATTGAGCATCGTTACATTGCTTTTAGCAGATATGCAGTTTTCTGCAAAGCCATTTACTGTTTTATTCATTTGCTTTATTGCTTCCGCAAATTTATGATGGTATCAGAGCATTCAAAGCTCTGATTACCTTGCCTACTTATTTCCCTTATTATTCCTTCTTTTTACTCCTTTCGATTATGGCTCCAAAAGCTACCGGGTTCGTCATGGGGATCAAAATAAGGATCCCGCAGTGAGAACCAACTAGCATATATTATGTTCATCCTAGTGATGGTCCTTCATCGCCATCGTCTCACCGCTTTTGAATACTAATGGGACTAATTATCATACCTGGGCTAGATCCATGAGGAGAGCCTTAGGTGGTAAAAACAAATTTGATTTTGTTGATGGAAGCTTAGCTGTTCCAGATTCTTTTCACCCTAGCTACAAGGCTTGGAGTAGATGTAATATGTTAGTACACTCTTGGATAATGAACTCTGTAGCTGAATCCATAGCACAAAGCATTGTATTCTTAGAGAATGCCATTGATGTATGGAATGAGCTCAAAGAAAGGTTCTCCCAAGGTGATTTGATTCGAATTTCTGAACTGCAATGTGAGATCTATACTCTAAAGCAAGGCTCATTGACAGTTACAGAATATTTTTCTGAGTTGAAAGTTCTATGGGAGGAATTAGAGACTTATCAACCAGAACCAACATGTGGTTGTCCAAGAAGATGTGTCTGCACAACTGGTGTAGAAAATGCTAGACAACATCATGCTCAAAACAAGATTATCAGATTCTTAACTGGTTTAAATGAAAACTTTGCGATGATCAAATCTCAGATCCTAATCATGGATCCTTTGCCAAGATTGAACAAGGTGTTTTCCATGGTAATACAACATGAAAGACAATTCTGCAGCAGTGAAGATAGCAAGACTGTGATTGCAGCTGCTGATGGGAAGAAATTCTTCAACAAAGGAAAGGGAGGCTATCAAGGAAAATCTGGAGGCAAGATGTGCACTCATTGTGGTAGAACTGGCCACACTATTGATACTTGTTACAAGAAGCATGGATTACCACCAAATTGGCAGAAATCAGCTTCTAATGTTTCTGAAGAAGTTGAAGAGCAGAATGATGATGATAGCAAGAATGTTGGTATAACAAAAGAACAATATGACAAACTGGTAAACATGATTCAAGGGGTCTCCACACTCGTAATTCAAACTCCTCAAAGCTTTCATTAACATGATTGGAGGTCCTCTTTCTCTGCAAATCACAACTTATCGTATTATTGCTCAAATTTGTTCCTCAGACTCTAGCTCTTTGGGATTATGGATACTAGACTCGGTGCTAGTGTACATATCTGCTCTCTCTTAAATACTTTAAAAACTATGTTCCTATTAAACCAATCAAGATAAAACTACCGAATGGTCACAAAGCTTTTGCCACATTCAAAGGAATCATTGTTTTTCACCCAAAATTGTACATAGTAGATGTTCTATATGTACCGTAATTTTATTTGAACTTGATTTACGTGCCTAAGTTGATGATTGACTTACAAGCTAGTGTCCTTTTTGATCTTCCCAAATCATCATACAGATATGAAGACCAAGGAGATGATTGGTTCGGTATGATCTTTGAGGATTGGTGTACTTGGACACATCGTAACCTACCCAAACAAAGAGTCGCAAACATCACCGAAAGGCCAGAAAACTTAACCTTACCAAACTCAGCCCTATGGCATTTTAGACTAGGACACTTATCTAGTCAAAGAATGAAGTTGATGCATAATGTTTTTCCTTCTATCCATGTTGATGAAGGGTCAGTTTGTGATATATGTCATTATGCTAAACAAAGAAAGTTGTCTTATAGCTTAAGTTCTAAATACATACTTCAAGAGTTTACGAGTTAATACATTTTGATATTTGGGGGCCTATTTCCACACTTTCTGTTCATAATCATAAGTACTTCTTAACTGCTCTTGATGATTATAGTCGATATACATGGATAATTCTTTTGAAAAACAAGAGTGAGGTTAGTAATCATGTCAAAAATTTCATTAATCACATTGAAAAACAGAATGATATATCTGTCAAAGCAGTAAGAACAGATAATGGTCCAGAATTTCTTATACCAGATTTTTATTCATCTAAAGGAATTATCCATCAAACCTCTTGTGTTGAAACTCCTGAGCAAAATGGTAGAGTTGAGAGGAAACATCAACACATTTTAAATGTAGCAAGAGCCCTTCTTTTTCAAGCAAAATTACCTAAACAATACTGGTCCTATGCTGTAATACATGCTACCTTCATTATCAATAGAGTACCCAGCCCAATTTTGAAAAATAATTGTCCTTATTTCCTATTACACAATAAGCAACCTGATATGGATTCTTTTAAAGTGTTTGGCTGCTTATGCTATGCTTCTACCTTGAAAGTTCATAGAACCAAACTTGATTCTAGAGCTCGAAAGTGTATTTTCTTGGGATACAAGTCAGGGGTTAAGGGTGCAATTCTATTAGATATTCAAAATAAAGAACTTTTTGTGTCTAGAAATGTAACCTTCCATGAACATATACTTCCTTACTCAAGTCCTCAATCACTGTCCAAATGGAGTTACTTTCCATCTAATTCTGATACAATTCAGAATCCTCAAGACAACTTGAACATAAACTCTGAACTCCCCTCATTGATACAAACACCAGCTCACGTACCTGCTACACCAGTACATGAAACTAATACACCAGACCAAACCTCACCAACACATGAACCTTCTATATCAGTGCCAAATTCTTCACCAAACACAGCTCCAAAGAGCACCCCTCTATCTACAAATATTCCTCCTAACCTTAGGAGATCTTCCAGAGACAAACAACAACCCCTTCACCTTTCTGATTACATCTGCACCAATCACTCAACAGATCATCTCGAGGCATCATTTCCAGGTATTTCTTATCCTATCTCTGATTATCACTCTCTTTCAAAGTTGTCCAATTCTCAAATGCAATTTGCTTTATCTTTGAGCTCTATTGTTGAACCAAAATCCTATGAGGAAGCTTGCCAACATAAATGCTGGATTGACGCTATGGATAAGGAATTAGAGGCACTGCAGAAAAATGAGACATGGAACTTAGTTACTCTTCCTCCTAATGTCAAACCAATTGGATGCAAATGGGTGTACAAGATCAAACAGAAAGCTGATGGCTCTATAGAGAGATACAAAGCTCGATTGGTTGCAAAGGGGTACAATCAAATTGAGGGGTTGGATTTCTTTGATACGTTCAGTCCGGTGGCAAAACTCACTTCGTTCGGTTACTGCTTGCACTTGCTTCTATGAAAAATTGGTTTCTACACCAATTGGATGTGAACAATGCTTTTCTCCATGGTGATCTTCAAGAAGATGTTTATATGGAGATTCCTAAAGGTGTCAATTGTACCAAGGAAAATCAAGTTTGCAAGCTTCAAAAATCTTTATATGGTCTAAAACAAGCTAGTAGAAAGTGGTATGAAAAGCTAACCACTTTGCTACTAAGTGAGGGATACACACAATCGCTTTGCACCATTCTCTCTTCATTTGTGATAGAAATGACACCTTCACAGCTCTGTTAGTATATGTTGATGATGTGATTTTAGCTGGAAACTCATTACAAGAATTTGACAGAATCAAAGGAATTCTGGACAGTGCTTTTAAAATCAAGGATCTTGGTCAATTAAAGTATTTTCTTGGTCTAGAAGTGGCTCACTCCAAAACTGGAATTGTCATTAGTCAAAGAAAATACTGCTTGGATTTGTTAAATGACACCGACACCTTGGCTCTAAACCATCCTCTACTCCATTGGATGCAAATTCAAGATACATCAAGATGATGTCGCACCTTTCACAGAATCGCTTTGTGAAAAACTCATTGGCAAACTATTATATTTGACCAACACTGCACTGTATATCACCTTTCATTGCATAACAACTAAGTCAACATGTGAATTCTCCAACTGTTACTCATTACAATGCCACATGTAGAATTCTAAAATACTTAAAAGGAACTTCTGGTAGAGGCCTATTTTTCCCTAGAGATTCTATTCTGCAGGTGTTTGGTTTTTCAGATGCTGACTGGGCAAATTGCATTGATACAAGAAAATCAGTATCTGGTAATTTTTTTTTATAGGTTCATCACTTGTGTCATGGAGAACTAAGAAACAACAAACAGTATCCAGATCTTCTTCTGAAGCAGAATACTGAGCATTATCAACAGCCACCTGTGAACTTCAATGGTTAAAGTTTCTGCTAGATGAACTTAAGATTAGCTGTGATAGGCCACCAGTCCTATATTGTGATAACCAAAGTGCCATTCATATAGCTGCTAATCCTGTTTTTCATGAAAGGACAAAACACTTGGAAATTGATTGTCATTTTGTACGAGAAAAATTGCAAAAGGGGCTAATGACACTACGCCAGCGTACAAGGTTTGTCAGCGTTTTTTTTGGGCATTGGTAGCGTTTTAAAACGCTAGAGAAGCTGGCGCTACTAATGCGTACACCCCATTAGTAGCGTTTTAAGAAACGCTAGCCATTTACCCAAATGTGTTTTAGACATACGTAGCGTTTTATATAAAACGCCAGCCATTGACCCAGCGCCTTTTTACAATTCCTAGCGTTTTCTATAAAACGCTAGGGATCCCATAGCTCATTTTACTACCATTCCTAGCGTTTTCAATAAAAACGCTAGGGATCCCATAGCTCCTTTTTACTACCATTCCTAGCGTTTTAAATTAAAACGCTAGGGATACTATAGCCCTTTTTACTACCATACCTAGCGCTTTATAAAAAAACGCTGGGATGCTATAGCACCTTTTTTACTAGCATTCCTAGCGCTTTATATAAAACGCTAGGGATGCTATAGCACCTTTTTACTAGCATTCCTAGCGCTTTATATAAAACGCTAGGAATGCTATAGCACTCTTTATATATTAGCATTCCTAGCGTTTTTGAAAAACGCTAGGGATCCTCTAGCTCTCTTTACAATTCCTAGCGCTTTATCTTTAAAACGCTAGGTATTGAATGAATTTTTTAACTTCATTTCTAGCGTTTTCACTCTAAAACGCTACCTATTGACTGAATTTTTTTAAATATTTTTTTATTTTGGTTTGTTCTCCATTTTAATTACAACCTATAAATTCATTCCCTTTTCAACAAATTCAAAAAATACATTCCAATCCAATATATCATTCAAACAAAATTCACCAACAAAATTCATCAAATAATATTTCCAATCCAATATATATCATTCTAAGAAGTACTTACAACATAATATAAATCCAATATATACAACATAAATAATAACTAAACTATTATGAATCTCAAAACTTGCTACAAAAAGCTAGAAACATAATGGCACCACTCCCCTTACTGCTTGTAAGTTGTTCAAAGAGAGTAATTCTGAGTTTTTGAAGTCGGGAAAATATCAAAAAAAATGAAATAAAATTAGAATTAAAATGTTTATTAAATGTGAGTAAGTATTATAATATCAATATAAAAATAAATCTAAGTAGTTACCTTGGTTGGGATTGTTACTTTGTCATGAGTGATAATCTCTTTCATATACCTCATAACATAGTACCCACAATCATTGCTATTTGGTTGTTTAGGACACTACAAAGCAAAAGATTATAACTTAATTGTCACATTTTTATGACCAAAAATCAATTAAAATTATAAGAATGATTCTTAAAAAGCTTACGCTTATGGGTAGCCATCTTGTTTTACTCGTAGATAATCCCAAGTATTCTTTCAAAGCAATCAGAACGTCATACATATATATATATAACGTTAAGTTGAACAAAATACATATATTAAATTATACAAATTAAAATGAGAGGGTTACACATACACACCTCTCAACCGATTCTACGAAGTCTTCGTGAGACGTTGTAATGGCCTTGAAGTGAATCCGGATAATAGACAACATTTTGCTTAGGGTTTATTGCAAAGAGTACCCAATGTTGCCTGCAAGTAAATGAAGAACGAATGAGTACACATTAATTTACACTATAATACAATCCTCAAAATAATTAAACAAGTGATTGAAGACTAAATTTCTCACCCATTATTGAGTGGTGCCAAAAATAAAGAGTCGCCTTTCAAATGCTTGGCTTCCATGAAGCGTGAATGGATATAACTTTGTACTTCACTCTTTTAGCCGTAATCGCGCTCCTCTCTGTGTTACCTTTATGAAACACAACTATACAAGCCGGACACAAGAAGAAATACTTCGTGTCCGCTTGAGAAGGGACCGTAAGACGATTGTACAAAAACCTATAAATAATATATATACAACTTTCGGATCCTCATATATATACTCTAATATATACTCTAATATAAACAACTATTGTGTACAAATAATTTAATACATACCTCTGGGATACTCGATATCGATGGCAAGTGGCCCAATCCATCTCAACTATAGCTTTCATATCCTCGATGTTGATCATTACCAACGATCCAGCCCCACAATGTTATCGGGCGGTAAATAAATTTGGTCGTCCCGGTTCATTTTTTGAATGTGGACCTTTAGAGAATCGATGTAGTTCGAATTCATCATTGGGAAATTGACCAACATGTTGGACTGGTGTATAGAAGATGGTCGGGAGAGTTTGGTAGTGGAAGGGAAGGTTGGGAAACTTTCATGGAAGGGAAGGTCGGGACACATGGGGTACCTAGTATATATTAAAAAAATGATTAATTAGCTAGTTAGTTAACACATTATAGTCATTTAATTATTAACAAAAATATTGTCACTTACAACGACAAGTTGTTCGTGCCATGCCACAAAAGTACTAAGTGCTTGATCCACAAGAAATATATCCGCATTAGCAATTGGATGTGCAATGGTGCGTACCCTCTATTGAATAGTCTACCCTAACTCTCAAATGGTTTTCGTGCATGGCCTGATTGTGCGATGTGGCACTCAATTGGTTACATATCAAACCCACTCGCAACCTTTCGATGTGGGTTTGCAATATATAGCTCACATTCACGCTTATCCTAAATCAATTATAAAGAAAAATAAATATACATGATAATTTTATCAAATACATATGTACAAAAAAACAGTCGAGTTTTGTTAAATACACCGTGTTGAAGGGATGGTGCAACTATCTCGGCGCGCATGGGGTGCAAAGAGCTCAATAGGTTCAAGCAGGGGATGGTGCACCAATCCTTTGTGCCAAGAGTCGCTTAAACATCTGCCTCTCTTCCATTAGCACAAAGAACATTCTTGGATAGCTCGTCATACTTTTCCGCCATGACTTTACAATCCCCGCACCCCTTGCTTTGGCTCTTCTTTGGCCCAAACACGGTTGTCGGAGGAATCCCATATCCATAACCTCTAATCCGACCACTGCCTCTCTTCCCTTCCCAAGGCACGAGCAAGGACATCTTGGTGACCATCACAATCTGTTAAATCTCCTTGTGATACAGATTGTGATATGCTTTGGCGATGCACAAACATAAATAACGGATAAAATTAATAAACAAGTGTCAAGTGAAATTTAATCGACAATAAAAATATGTCCACGTGTCAAAAAAATCGAGTAACGGATAAAAATAATAAACAAGTGTCAAAGAAATTTAATCGAGAATAAAAAATATGTCCACGTGTCAAAAAAATCGAGTAACGGATAAAAATAATAAACAAGTGTCAAAGAAATTTAATCGAGAATAAAAAATATGTCCACGTGTCAAAAAAAATCGAGTAACGGATAAAAATAATAAACAAGTGTCAAAGAAATTTAATCGAGAATAAAAAATATGTCCACGTGTCAAAAAAAATCGAGTAACGGATAAAAATAATAAACAAGTGTCAAAGAAATTTAATCGACAATAAAAAATATGTTCACGTGTCAAAAAAATCGAGTAACGGATTAAAAAAATATAGTCAGACACAAATTCCAACTTGCAATTTTTTCATGAATTTTGGAATACTTACAATTTTGTCCTTGACCTCCTTAGTTTTCGGATCCACAATCTCCCCATCCTTGTTTTGTCGGGCCTCTAACTGCATAATCGCATTTATCAAGGATTCTTGAGTTGGATCTTTCCCCTCTTCCAAGAACTATTTAAGTTTAATAATTGTTAATCAACTGTAAATTAAAAGATTCATTAAATCATAATAAATTAAACTAATTGTGTCTTACCAATCTTTCTTCGAGAATTTGATATCCACTAGAACCTCCTCTATAAGGGTACTTTGGATTAGAAGCTCTTTCTTTATTCGCTTTGCTCTTTTTCTATTTAAAAAGATAAGTATACATTAATGAATGATATCTACTTGTGAAATATATATATATAACTTAAATAATTAATATACTAACCAGGAAATCCGGATCTGTAGTGCGTATATCTACAAATTTGGTCCAATCCTCCTTAGTTATAATTCCGCATACAAGGCTTTGGAGGCTCTCGTCGATGGTCCCATCAGACGTTTCGTATACTTTTTCCCCACATCGCCTCGTAAGCCCTATGCAACCTTCCCGCTTCCTTCAAGATCCAATCTCTTCTGACTCATCGACATCAAAGTGTTTCTAGTTATACATAAAAATGGATTAAATAAATATAACTAAAAATCACTAAATAAGATTATTAAAGAGGTCTAAAATTATATACCGTATTAAGTCCCAAAAATCATCTTTCATTTAGGCAAAACTCGATTATCTTTCTCATTCCAACTTTTAATTGAAATTGGAAAGATTTGCTTCACCTTAGTACCAATAAAGCTAATTAAATTTGTGCCGTTGTCTCCAATTGGCAAACCTTTAACACTCCATCGGACCTTAAATAATTAAATCATTAAATAATTAGATAACTTGGAAAGGTAGAGAACAACATTAATAATTAGTAATTAACTTACCTTATATTTCTCGTGTCCTTTACTTATCCGATTGACGATATTCTTTTTCGATGTAATTCCTCTGGGTGAACTTCTTTGTGTTTCTATCACCCCATCACCACCCCGACTACTATCGTGATCACTATGTGATGCCATCCGACTTGCAATCACCCAAATGAATAAGACTCGAGAGTTTTAGCTTTCTAATTGTTTAGAACCAACAAACACTTAACAAAATATAGAAGAAGCCATGCACAAAGTAATACCAAAGCCATGCACTAAGTAACCTAGAGTAAACATACATAGAGTAAACCTAGAGTAACCTAGAAGCCATGTACAGACTAGTATCAAGAGTTCATCTTTTGTTCAAAATGCCAATAACAGAACATTGTTATAACTAACATGCACTAAGTAACCTAGAGTAAACCTAGAGTAAGAGTAACCTAGAAGCCATGTACAGACTAGTATCAAATCTTTTGTTCAAAATGCCAATAACAGAACATTGTTATAACTAACATGCAAGCAGTGGCAATCTATGTACAATACAATCAGGAGAAAAAAGAAAATCCATACCTGAGAAATGTGCGTGGAGATGAACGAAATGGGTAACCAGTTGTCAGCGCGTGGAGATGAACGAAATGGGTAACCTGTGTCAGGCGTGGAGATGAACGAAATGTGCAACGGTGATGAACGAAGATGAACGAAGAGGTACGATGAACGAAGATGAACGAAGATGAGTTCTGGGTTGTTCGTGGAGAAAAGTTAGGTAGATGAGTTCTGGGTTGTACGTGAGTGTGTGAGGGAGATGAGAGGGCGCGCTTGTAAAAATTTTAATAGCATTCCTAGCGCGTTTTTACATAAAACGCTAGGGATCAACTAGCGCCGTGTTTACCATTCCTAGCGTTTTTCAGAAAAGCGCTAGGAATGCTAGTAAAAAGGTGCTATAGCATTCCTAGCGTCAGAAAAACGCCAGGATGCTATAGCACCTTTACTAGCATTCCTAGCGCTTTATGTAAAACGCTAGGATGCTATAGCACCTTTTACTAGCATTCCTAGCGCTTTTATGTAAAACGCTAGGGATCAACTAGCGCGTGCGTGTTTACCATTCCTAGCGTTTTTCAGAAACGCTAGGAATGCTAGTAAAAGGTGCTATAGCATTCCTAGCGTCAGAAAAACGCCAGGGGATGCTATAGCACCTTTACTAGCATTCCTAGCGCTTTATGTAAAACGCTAGGGATGCTATAGCACCTTTTATTAGCATTCCTAGCGTTTTTAAAAACGCTAGGGATCCTCTAGCTCTCTTTACAATTCCTAGCGCTTTAACTTTAAAACGCTAGGTATTGAATGAATTTTTAACTTCATTTCTAGCGTTTTCACTCTAAAACGCTACCTATTGACTGATTTTTTTAATTATTTTTTTATTTTTGTTTATTCTCCTTTTAATTACAACCTATTAATTCATTCCTTCCAAAGAAAATTCATCAAATATCATTCCAACAAAATTCAGCCAATATCATTACAAATCCAATATATAGATACACACAAAATTCAACCTATTAATAGATATTTTTGTTTACAAATCATACAACATCATAAGTAACTTACATTATGAAACTCAAAAGTAGCTACAAATTAAAGCTATACCATATATAACATAAATGACTACTGCCTTGACCACTAGATCTCATGATCACTAAGTGATGCCATCCGACTGCAATAATATAACATAATCCATGTTATTGTTAAATTTACAAAAACAATATAATAATTATCTATTAATAAAAATAACGAGAAATCATTAAGTCTATATTACCTTTTCCTTTTCCTAGATAAAATTTTGTTTGCAATTCGCGTCTTGGTATTTTTTTCCGACGAATAAAAATTCCATCATTATGATCTTTTCTAAAATATACAACATCCTCTATAGAAGTATTTTCCCCTATTATTGGTTCCGATGTTCAAGAACGGGGTCGCCCTCAACACCAACATCATCGGGTGCTTCATCATCATCGTTGTTATACACAAATTTTTTGTCATCCAATAGAACAATAGACCAATTGATATTAATCGGATCGGTGACATAAAACACTTGTTGAGCTTGCGATGCTAAAATAAAAGGTTCATCTTTATATCCTAACTTGTTGAAATTCACCCGCATGAACCCTAATTCATCAATCAGAAACCAAGATATTGTCAACCCATTCACATTTGAACACAGCTCTCAAAAACATATTGTAATCCAACTCCCATATGTGTTCAATGAAGCCAAAGTAAGACATATTCGCATATATGGGATTTCTATCTTTGCACTTTGGATGCATGCATAGAATGAGCTACAAGAGTCACCCCACTATTTTGCATTTTACTCGATCATCTTGTTCTTTTGTATAGAAAGTGCACTCGCTCATTAGATAGTCATTGTAAGAGAAGACATGTATATTTGGACCTTTTGCTAACCATCTCAATCTTTTTGAAATCAAGTAGGATTCAAACACACTCACCATCAATGTGATGTTTTAGCCACACTATGAAACTCCTATTGTGTTCTTTTGCTAACCAAACTTGCTTCCTTCCCGAATTGACTCTTAAGAATCTCCTTGTGCTTGGCAACATATGAATCAACCTCACTATCATTGTGAAGAACGTACAAGTGTGCTTGCTCTAGTTCTTTCCTTGATACCATCACTAATTTATTTCCTGTCATCCCTTTACTAATCCTTCCTGCGCATGACGAGACCTTGGCAAATTCCACGTAATATTCAAGACTAGATAGATAGCCCGTGCAAAACTCAATAGCCTCTTCAACTATGTAGCGCTCAACAATACAACCCTCGTGTCGTGATCGATTTTTCACATATCCTTTTAATATCTTCATGTAACGCTCAAACGGATACATCCATCTCATGTAACATGGGCCACACAATTGTGTCTCTCTAACCGGATGAACTATTAGATGAATCATTATGTCGAAAAAGGAAGGTGGGAAATACATCTCAAGCTCACACAAAGTGACAAGAATTTCTCTTTGCAATGTTGGCAACTTTCCGTGGTCAATCACTCTACTACAAATCGCCTTAAAGAATAAACAAAGTTTGGTTAAGGTCCGACGCACTTTCTTAGGCAAAATGGATCGAATACCAATGGGTAGCAAATTCTCCATGAGAACATGACAATCGTGGGACTTTAGAGACTTTAACTTGAGGTCTTTAATCGATACAAGAGTCGCCACATTTGAAGAGTATCCTCCGAACTTTAACTCCATGAAGAAACTCACAAAAGACATGCTTTCTCCTTTCTAGATAGAGTATGAGTTTGCGGAGGTAGATATATACGTGTACCCTTCTTTTTACTGGGACCCAATTCAGTCTCAAACCCATACTAACCAAATCCAACCTTGAGTTGATGGTATCTTTAGTCTTACCCTAAGATATTGAGTAAGGTACCAATGACACTTTCAAGACATTCTTTTCAACATGCATCACATCAATGAAATGCCTTACATATAATGACTTCCAAATATGGCAACTCAAAGAAAATCGACTTTTCTTCCACCCCGTTTGGCAATCTCTCCCGCAAAAGGCTTCCCAAATTTAATGTTCAAATCTTCCACCTTTTCAAATACTGCTCGCCACAAAGGCGGGGAGCTCTACGTGTTTCAGTATTCCCATCAAATGCCTTTCTCCACAATCGATAGTGATGAGTTGATGGCAAAAATCTACGATGACCAAGATAGATATTCTTCTTACCATGTTCCAACCACATCCAATCTGTGTTGTCTTCACATATAGGGCATGCACACCGCCTCTTTGTTATTCTGCACCTGCATAGATTGCCGTATGCGGAAAGTCGTTAATTGTGCCAAAGATCATAGCCCTCATGGTGAAACTTTCTTCTCTGAACCCATCATACACCTCTACCCCGCCTCCCACATTTGCTTCAAGTCTTCAATTAAAGGAGCCAAGTATACATCAATATCATTTCTGGTTGTTTGGGCCTAAATTAACAAAGACAAGATCATATATTTTTGCGTTTCATGCAAAGCCACGGCAGAGAAGTTATAAATCGCCAAAATCACGGGCCATGTATCGTGGGAGCTACTCGATACCGTGCGGGTTAAATCCATCGCCAGACAATGCAAGGCGTAGGTTTCTCGGGTCATCCCCAAATTAGGATACTCAATATTGATTTTTTCCATTGCGGAGAATCACGTGTCGTCGTAGCATACCATCTTTAATCCTTTCATCCTCATGCCATGTCAAGTGTTTTGCATCTTCCGAACTACGATACATGCGCCTAAATCGAGGAATTATAGGAAAATACCACAACACCTTTTGTGGAGCGTACTCTTTCTTCTTATACCATGGTGCATTACATTTAGGACACGACTTTAACAACGCATGTTCATTCCGAAATAAAATGCAATCATTCGGACAAGCGTGTATCTTCTCATAGTTCAAGCCAATAGACCCCAACATTTGCTTTGCATCATACGTCCGAGAAGGAAGCACATTATCATTCGCAACATTTCTTTCGTAGTGAGAGTAAATCGGTAAAGCTCTTATCCGTCCATCCGTGGCGAGTTTTCAAGTTATACAACTTGATCACAACCAATAATTTTGTGAATTCATTACAACCCGCATACAATGGTGTCTCTCGCATCGCTTATCAACTTCTCAAACATTTCAGACAATCATTAAGATCCTCTTCAACCACCTTTGCCATCTCTTCAAATTCGTTCGCATCAAATGAATGTGTTCCGTCAACCGCACGCATATCTCTTACTAATATCATTCATATTTGAAGATTCACCTTTTTCTCACCGTGCATTATCCAACAAGTGTAACTTTGATCAATTCCATTCGCCTTTAAATGTCGTACCAACTCCTCTGCGATGAATCGATTTTACATAACAACACCTTAAACAAGGACATTTCATACCACTAGAAGTCCCTAAACGCTCAACAAAGACAAATTACAAAATAATCCACTCCAATGCATACTACTCCTTGGACAGACGATTGGCAGACATCCAATTTCTATCCATAATTTCCAAATTATATTTATAATAAAATCCTGAGAAGAGAACTTTAACATATGACCCATCAAGCAATTCGAATATAATGAAGAATCAATTCATATAAAAAAACAAACAAAAATTCCTCTTTTAAAATTTTTTCAAATCCACTCCTTATATATTTTCCCAAGCTATATCTATATCATATTATAGTCTTCCAAATAATTAATTTATGTTTAACAAGAAGAGGCTAGTGGTAAAAAAAAAGAAGAAGAGTCTAGTGTGCACAAGTGACAAAACTAATATATTTCTAAACTAGAACCCATAATTAATATCTAACAAGAAACAGAGCAAGGAACAAAAACTCACCAATGTTGTCCGAGTGAGAGAGATGATGTTCACCGAGAGAGATGATTTTCGTTGAGAGAGATGATGTTAATTTGAGTTAGGGTGTTAGGGTTTTTGCGTTTACGGGTGAGTGATTTTATGTTTACGGGTGAGAGTGTTAGGTGAGAAAGGAAGTAGCTCAATGGGAAACAAAAAAATATTATTTAACCATACCTAGCGTTTTCTAAAAACGCTAGGATCTATCTAGCGTGTTTTCTAAATACCTAGCGTTTTGAATAAAAGCGCTAGGGATCCATCTAGAGAGTGTTTACTAAATACCTAGCGTTTTATAAAAACGCTAGGGATCTATCTAGCGTGTTTTCTAATTGGCTAGCATTTTGAAAACAAGCGCTAGGATCTGTCTGCAGAGTGTTTTCTAAATAGCTAGCGCTTTATAAAAACGCTAGGATCTATCTAGCGTGTTTTCTAATTGGCTAGCGCTTTTTTGAATAAAAGCGCTAGGATCCGTCTAGCGTGTTTTCTAATTTGCTAGCGTTTTTAAGTAAAAGCGCTAGGGATCCGCTCTAGCGTGTTACCTAATTGGTAGCGTTTTAAAGTAAAACGCTACTAATGGTGTAGCGTGTTATTAAAATGGGTAGCGTTTTTTTATAAACGCTACTAAAGGTGGCGATCTCTTTTACAATTCGCGTAGTGTGAAGTTGTCACTGCTTCATCAAAAGCTCAAGTTGCGATTTCTTTACAAAGGCCTTAAGTCCTACTATGTTCTCATCTTTTATTTCCAAGCTTGGAATGATAAACATTTATCATGGTCCAAATTTGCAAGGGGCTATTAGAAATAAAGAAGAATGGTGAAGATGGTGAGGTAAATACTCTTGAATTAAGTGAGGAAGCAACAAAAGATTATTGTTTGATAAATTTCTTGTGTCGATAAGGTTTTTACTCACTCATCGGTGTAAGTGAATTCTCAAAGATAATAGCACGCAAGGGAATCATGTGGATTGAATGAAATATTCCCTCCACTACTTGCAATTGGGTCCTAGCACATGGGAGAGAGAGAAACTTCATAGGATTCTCTTAGTCACACATTTGGTGCATTCACACCAGCTGTACAATCGTATCTTCTGCTGATACGTTTTGTTACAGATATTTTCATTTCCTTGTATTGTCTTTTCTAGTGTGCATTAGGTTAATTGGTGGCTCATGATACACCACTAGCTTTAGCTATATATAGTTGTACTAGTTTGCACCTTTTTCTTATCAAAATGAATAATGAATTATCTTTAATCTATTTCATTGAGCACTGTTACATTGCTTTTAGCAGATATGCAGTTTTCTGCAAAGCCATTTACTGTTTTATTCATTTGCTTTATTGCTTCCACAAATTTATGATTTCCTGTCTTATAATGTTTTGTAAGCAACACGGGTATACATCTCATTTTATCATAAATTTTTTTAAAAAAATTTGGCACCTTTAAAAATGCAGTTGTATGTTTTCGTGTGTTATATGACACATCGATTTCTTTGTACACCGTCTTTTATCCATTCATTATGATATATAATATATATGTTTATGCATTTATTTATTTATATATAGTGAGTATTTTTTTTATTGTGAGTATTTTTTTTATAATCTCGTCCTAAAGAATATTTTTATATGGGTTCTTAAAGAATTTTTTTATAGTGAGTATTTTTATATATAAATTATCATCCCACTTTTGCCAATATAGTGAGTATTTTTTTTTTTATAATATTTGACTATTTAATTGTTAATTTCGATTTAATATATGTATGTTCCATATTGCGAAAGAACCCTTATGGTATTTTGTATATTCCTATAAAGAAACTATAAACGGGAAAAATCAAACTAACACTGCAGAAGGTTGTTAGAATATGAAAAATCTAGTCTTATTCGTAGATGCAATTTTTATATAAAAATATTTAAGATTATATAAAGATTAATATCTAAAAACCTAAATAGTAATACATAATCTGTCTATTGATGATAACTTAACTAAACTCAATACTAATCAAATTTAAATCAAATCCCTAAATATAAAATAGGTACCTAACAACCATTAAACACGTGAAAAAGTAGGTAAGATTTGAACAATTTTTAAGTCATAACATTCTCAAAAATATAAAATAATGTACTAAGGTTTTTATTTAAAATAACAATGAAGAATGGTTTAACAATAATGTGTTACGCTTATGAAACAACATAGCTAGGTAGCCGACTTGGTTAAGAATTGCATTGAATTTAAGAGGGGATGGGTTCAATTCCTTGTTTTGACATTTTTGGTATATATTTCAACGAATTAACTTAAGCTAACCTGGAATAAAATCGTTGATGATGTAATTAGTGACGTGTCATACTATGTGAATGATGACATGGAAGATCCATGATTATATATAATAGAGATATAAAATAATATACCAAGATTTTTATTTAAAATAACAATGAAGTATGGTTTAACAATAATGTGTTACGCTTATGAAACAACAGAGTTAGGTAGTCGACTTGGTTAAGAATTGCACTGAATTCAAGAGGGGATGGGTTCAATTCCATGCTTTGACATTTTTGGTATATATTTCAGCGAATTAACTTGATGATGTGGAATAAAATCGTTGATGATGTAATTAGTGACGTGTCATACTATGTGGATGGTGACATGAAAGATCCATGGTTATATATATATATATATAAAACAAGTGTATGTTCAGAGGAAAAGCTTATGCATAACTATTTGGAACAAAGGAGGTTTATTAGCTGCAAATAACTACTTAACTGCTTTGCTCTACATATAGAAACCTGCCCTCTAACTGATTTCTCACTTTGGCTAATTTTAAGATTTTAAGATAATTTTGCTGCTGAATTTCCATTCCATTTGCTTATGATTTTGCCTCAGTATTAACCATCCATTTGTGCAAGTACGGCTACTAGGCATGGAGTAAGTTTTTCCATTCCATGGCACCTGATGGAGTGATTAGTGCCAACTCCTAACAACCATTTTTTTCCTCTAGGAAGGAATGAGTTAGGAATTGAGTAAAAAAAAAGTGTTTAAACTTGAGTAAACATTAGGTAAAGGCTTGGGGGCATCGTTTTGCTACTATGAATCTATAGATAACATTCATTAGGAGCGACAATTAGGAATTTTTTTTGATGAGACCATATTTCCTTAATCCATCTGATGCAAACACTGTTTTAGAGCACTTCAATTTGACTTGATGATACTTCACTTCTAGGCTTAAACTCCAATACATTCAATATGACTCGATGATTTTCCCTTAATCCATTTGAGCAATGCACTGGTAGCCGAAGTATGATACTTAGCGTTAAACTCTAATAGATTCATTACTACTTCTTGGTAAGGCAAAAATACTTCTTTGTTAGGCTTAAGCTCCAATACATTCATTTTTATTTTACTGACTCTGCCCTTTGTTATGGTTACATATTTAAGCTTTAATTTTTCTATTGCTCTCACATGCCGACGAAAGATGAAAGACAAGGATTTTATACCAAAGCAGGTAAGTTGATGCACAAATCAATCGTTGAAGTCTATATCTTGCTTCAATAATTTGATTTACTCTATTAAGCAATAAATAAGGTTGAGGATGAGGACGCACATTTTAATTTCAGCCTATTTTGAATTATAATGATTAAGAATGTATTTTTGGGTTAAATGTTTGATGTTTTTAATTCGCAATTTGTTCATAGAACAACAAAACTGTTACAATCTTTATATTGTACAACATAAATTTAGTACAATGCAATCTTAATTTAATATTTTTGTTTGAGTATATTCATGCCACATAATGCGATCAACCCGTGACTATAGATAAGGCATAGAACTCCTACTCTACTTGTGACTTTATAGAGAATAAATGGGGTGTGTGTCTTTGACACAAAACATGGGGGATTTGAGTGAAAATTTCTCAACAAAATAAGGTATACTATGGATTAATATTCTATATTGTGTGATGGAGACATAATACGTGCAAAATTGGTATTTGCACCACTTTTAATCCTTTAACTATTATGATTATTGTAAGCTTCATTAGACTATAAGGTACATCATCATCAACCTCACTTTCAAAAGATACTCAAACCATTAGTAGTTTGTGTTACAATGTCAATCCTAATTATATAAATCTGAATATTTCTAAATACTAATATTTAATTCTATTAAACTAAATACTATATTCTAAACTACTAATATACAATGCATCTAAATTCATAAACAACATGCATACATCAAGTTTAATTTACAAAATTGTACAATTTACAAATTTATTTTACGAAATTACCCATACCCTTTTCTAAAAAACCAAAATAATAGCTTAATTTTAAATAGTATTTAGAGTATTTAATATCCCACATGCACTTTTTTTAAGCAACATACAATGCACTTAAATATATAGCTTCTATTTTTTTAATTCATAAAAATATTGTCAATTTTTAAGTTACAAATGAATGTCAACCCGTGCTGACACGGGTGAATCATACTAGTCAGTAGAAATTTAGTAATAAAAAAAGTAAATAATTTTCTTATTGATATTAAATAATTAACTATTATTACATTATAAAATAATTTTTTTTACAAAAGATACAAAAGACAAATAAACGTAAACAAGAGAGAGGCATAAACAAACAGGATCTTCTAATTTGAGCCTATAGTTTAATGCCCTTTTATCATGTTTCCTTTTTCCTTCACCAAATTAGATCCTCGTCTCCCTCTGCACTAGCACAGTGTCAAGTCTCTGCAACCAACAAACCATCTCAGCAGAAGAATCAAAAGGAACCCACCAGATTCGTGTATGCAACAGGGATTGAAAGAAGGAAAATTGTGCTCAGAGCACTTTATACACCAAAGCGTGAAATGTTTAAAAAACACAAAACTGAGATGTAGAGAAAATTGACTTGGCATTGCAATACTCTATGCAAACCTTGCTATATATTCATCCTTTAGCAGCAACAAAAGGGGGAGGGAAGTTTAGACAGGAAGAATTGTTGGATAACAAAAATAGGGTGAGTAAGTAGTCTCTAACTGAGATACTAACTTGAAAATAATAGAGGGCAATGTAGAAGGAGGAAAAGATTTTAGAAACAATATTTATCACCCCTTATACTTGTTTCTTGAATGAATTTTGCTTATTCAAAAATATAAAATGAAATATAAGAAAAATCATAAAATATGTAACTGACATGTCATGTTGTATATTCCTATACAACGCGGAAGTAAAATCACAATAACCACATTTACAAATCTCTAGATGAAAATAAGAAGAAAATATTAAGGAATTATTCCTCCAATTGGAAGAAGACTTTCCTTATAATTTATTGTATAAATTACACTATATTCGGGGTTTCCTTTAATACCAAGCTCCACAATCATCTGAGTACTTAAATTAAACACAACTATTTCACCATCTTCTTGAATGAAGAATATGTTGCCCTTGTTCCCTGCTCCGATAGGGCGGTTGACACGAGGCAAAAGCCTAACAATGAAGAGTTTGGTCCATGATTCTTCCACACCAAGTTCACCCAAAATTGATATGTGGAAATTAGTTTTATCAGCATACCATGAGATCAAAGAAATGGATCCATTTAGCTCCACCAAGTATCTTGACACAAAAGAAGAACTATGATCTACGTCAAAGGGTGGGTTGTCAAAAAAATCTATGTCGAAGGGTATATGTGTTATATAGAACGCTTCATTGCCTAAATTGAATGACACCAACGAAGGTTCATTATTATCTCTAAAGCCCAACCAATGACACATTCCATCCATGTATAGTTGTTCCCCTGCAATCTTATCATCACAACGAGGAATATCGATATCAAGTTTTCTCCAAGAATTACTTCTTAGGCTATATATCTCCCATAAGGGTTCGAGAGGTGGAATTTCATTTGATTCAAACAAATATAGATACCTAATCAACTTATAGTCATTTCCAATATAGTCATAACCAAATCCATGAAGAGCAAAAGGACGATACCCTAATTGTGATTGAGGCTCACAAGGGCTGTGAGGAATGACCTTGAACTCCTCCGTTGTTGGGTTCCATAATATGAGATGAATATATGGGTTGTAAAGAAGAAGAAGAGTTCCATTAATACTACTAGAATCCAAAATAAAATAGAAAGAGTTTGCCTCTTCAAGTGGGTTTGGGATGTCTAGTATGATCCTATTCTCAAGCCTCTCACCAGAAAACGAATGCACCCCAAGAAAATCCTCTTGAAACTGATAAATGAAGAGAGATGTATAATCGTAGTAGGAATCGTGATTAGAGATGAATCTATTACGAAAGATGCCCATGAAGTGAGGGTTTTTAAGTAAGAGAGCCCACGATTTTCTCACACAACCAAATCGGTTCAAAGATTTAATAGGTAGTTTTGACAATATGGGGACCAAAAGATCATTAGGTATGTAGTTTCGAACCTTTTCATATATCACACTTGTGGGTTTCACCATCTTCTTTTGCAATTGTAACATGGCTGATAGAAAAATGAGATGTTGTGAATATAAATCAGACAACTCAAGTAAAGTAGACTCAAATGTTGTTGCATTTGTGAAAATCTCACTGAGCCATTGAGCTTGTAGCCGTCTAGGAATTGGATTGTGAGAGCGAGGGTGCTTTGATTTTAATATTTTCAAAAATAAATTGTTAATTAATATTATAAAAGCATGCTTGTTAACTTTAATGAAAAATAATTATAAATCATTTTTATCCAAATAAATGAAGATTTCTTTAATAACTTCAACTTAAAATAGCTAATAAATTTATTTATTAATTTATTTGAGAAGTTATTGCAAAAGACTTTCGGTGGGAACATGAGCAGAAAAAGATACAATGGAAAGTATGAAAATAATAACCCTATTTTTTATATTTCAAAATGCATTATGATTTTTTTTAGGTGCATGAGTCCCCTATCTTTTTTATGGGTCCAGATCCTCTCCATTTGGGGAGGAAATGGACATCTCCATTTCTTTTCATAACCACATGACATGTGGCATTATTTACATCCAATGGCTGGGACTAAAAAAACTTTTAAAATTAACTAATTCAGAAAAGCCAAATGGGTTCTGTTTAACACGAGATCTTCGTCTTCTCCAACCTATTTAGCGCCGCCGCAACCATGCCCTCTTCCACCGCCGCCCAGCCACACCTTCGCAGAGGCATGCGTCGCTGTCCCCTGCACCACCCCTTCGCCCCGTGCCTCCCTTGCACATTTGCGGCATCCTCCATCATTTTCCCCGATTCGTTGTCGCAGAACCACCGTCGTCGATCACCGTCCAAACATGTATCAATTCATTTAAACAAAGTGCATGAAGTCTAACAAAGAATTTCATCCATTCTCAATAACTGCCCTGACTTCCTTATAAATAAGATGAATTGAAATTTGGTTTTGCACTCTTGTGATGTTTCTGTTGAAGATCCTAGCTCTACAAAGAATTCAATAAGGGAACCAGAAATACTGCACCAAAAATATGCAATCTGCACAAATTCATTTACATCATATTTGAATAATGAGTTCTTGCTTGAACTGATTAACAGTGGTTGGAAAAGAAAATTTCCTTCAGGAACGACAATCAACGGGTACGGGCATATGAAAAAATAAAACATTTTTCAAAACATTTGCTTAAAAATCTAAGTTATGAATAAACTAAATTGAATGAGTGAGTTTTCTTCCTGCTTGGCGGTGGTTTGCTCAACGACATAGTGACTGGGTGAACAACAACTATGGTGGGCTGGTGGCAACGATGGTGGTGGTAGGGTTGGACCGGAATATCACGATGGGGTGGCGGTTGCTAGTTGGAGAAGATGAACAGTTCCTAGTGTTTGGCTTTTTTGAGTTTTTTAATTAATTTTTTAATAACTTTAAATATGGGCCCTTCGATATCACTTATGCCACATGTCATGTTGTTATGAAAAGAAATGGTTAGGGATGGCAATGGGGTGGGGCGGGTGCGAGAGTCTTCGCCTCCCGTCCCCACCTCCCAAATTGTCCCCGTCCCCATCTCCGTTCCCCCACCTCGATTACATTCTCCCCATCCCCATCCCCACGGATCCTCATACTCATGAGGACCCACGATATAAAAAGACTAAAATTAATTACTTATAAATAATATATATATATATATATATATATATATATATATATATATATATATATATATATTTATATATAATAAGTATATTCATGTAATTTATGGGCATGTGTGGTATGATCCCCATCCCCATCCCCACTTTGATTGCGGGATTTACTCCCGTCCCCATCCCCACTTTAAAAATCCTCCGCCCACGCCACACATTCGAAGCGATCCTCATGATCCCCACTCATGGTAGAAATTGCCACCCCTAGAAATGGTGATGTCCATTTCCTCCCCAAATGGAGAGGATCCGGACCCCTTTTTTATCATTTATTTAGTTGATTCCTAACTTATGCGAGACTAACCACTCTACTTGCACTTAAATTCTCAACAATCTCCCCCACAAGTGTCCGTCACCCACATCGCTGCCTTGATCCAAACAAGGATCTCGCTTCCGCAGCCTCACCAAGTCGGACCATGGCTTTGATACTACTTGTTGGGGAGTCTGTGAGAGCACCGACCGGAGTAACACCGAGCTATCCAATGAATTGGACCAACAAGGAGACTTGGTGTTCCTTACTATTTCCTTGGGTAGGATCTAGCAAGAACACGATGGGTAGAGTAAGAAGTATGGGGTGATCAGAATAACATCAGTCATTTCTATTGGCCTCAGAGGCTTATATTTATATTACAAGGTGTCATGAATGCTCATAAGTATTACACATGAATGCAGCGAGATCTTCGGCGAGATTCTCGGGCTTTCCTAATATATCTAGCTGGAGTCCGGCTGGTGCCGAGCTTGTAGGAGTCGTCGGTCACTTTTGGCCGAGGGGGGTCCCTCGCCCTGCATAGCCGTCTAGTGTCTCGGTGCTGAGGGAAAGGCGGTCTTCGTGCGTCAGTCCTCATCTTCCAGGCTCAGACGAGTCGGCTAGGAAGTGTCGCGTATCCGAGCCTTCCTGAGCGGTCGGCTGGGAACACTTGGACACCACATCTCCACCCAAAAACTTAAGGCGTTAGGTATATGAGTCCTCTATCTTATATATACTTCATATAGTTCATTCCTAACCGATGTGAGACTAACCACTCACACTTGAATTTTCAATAATTTTGATTTGATATATATAATGCATTAACAAAATGCATAAACGTGATTATTTAGGCATGGAGTAACAGACAAAAAAGTGATTGTACGAATAGATGATTGTAAACGAAGTCAGGTGAACAATATAAAAACAAGGAAGAGGGGAAGGGTGTTGAAAAAAAAAAGAGATGCGAAATGGGTAAATACATAATAACAAAAAAAGTTATGCGAAATGGGTAAATACATAATAACAAAAAAAGTTTTTTTTTTGTACCCCCACCCCCACATACCCTTGGAATACATTTCATCAGGTTTCACTCCTTTACGTCCATTTTTTAAGTATCCAAATAATGGAACATTTTTCCATTCCATCCATTAACACTAATCCAGACACATCCTAAGGAAAGCAAATGAGTCAAGATTAGTATTGATTCAGATCCCGTTTGTTACAGATTCTTAAAAAAAATGAAAAACTAATAATAATTTAAAAATTGTTTCATATGATAAGCTGTTTTGAGTAGCTTCTCATAAAAATCGGTTTTTTAAGAATGATTTTTTTTTTAAAAAGTGATTTTCAGTATGTTACACGAACACAAAACAACTTCTCACTTTCTTAAAAATTTCTAAAAACTAATCTCTAAATCATTTAACAACAAAATCATTTATTTTTTAATCTGTAACAAACGGGTCCTAAATACTCGTGTGATATTGTGAAATTTTAGTTGGACTAATAATCTTTAGGATTTTATGAGGGTAGATAATAAAGGTATAATTTAAATATAATACTTAAGTTAAAATTTAGATTCTTCCTACATACACATGTTCCATGTCTCCTAATTGAGTCTAGTATGCAAAGAGTAAGGGTTTATCATATACACCATAACCAAATCTCTAAGAACTTGATATAAACCGGGTAAATGAAGGTAAACTAGCGTGTTTATACCAAATGAAGGTTTATCACGAGAACAAATTGAGTCAAAAAAAAAAAAGTAACAATAAAAGGGTATTACTTTCCCCACCCCCCTAATCTTTCACATCCCTTAACAAATTTTATTTCAAAAATAACCTCGCGTGAAACGCTGAGTTCACGTGTTTAATGACGGTTCGAACGACCTTGTTCGAACACGTTCGAACAACAACATGCGAGCACAATAAAATTGGTGAATGTGGTGTGAGGGTCCATTATTTGTTGTCTCGGTTAACAACATACGAACGAAATAAAATAGGGTGTTCGAACAAGGTTATGTGAACAGGTTCAAGTGACCTCATTCGAACAGGTTAAATTACGCACAAGAGGGTGTGAAGTCAATTTTTAACTCACGCGGACGATGTCGTTCGAACGGGTTTGAAGCCCCGTGTTCGAACACGTGAAAATTCTTGAAAAAAAAAAGACGCTTGGGCTGACCTTTTGGTCATATCACAGTCACACCCTTATGGGGTGTGTTTTGAGTAGGAGAGGGAGTGGGAAAAGCAAAACCCCAATAAAACTTCACTGCCACCCACAAATTCAACCTACCAGTCTACCGCAGCAGCCCGTGGGCATAGTCTTGACCACGACATTAAATTAGAGGGTCTTTTTTTTTACCCCACCACATCCCTCCATAACCCCACATAAATTGAAAATCCCAAAATGCCCATGGAAAAAGGTTTTTTTTTTTAAAAAAATCAATCGTATATATGTAATGAAAGATATATACGACATTAAAAAAAATACGAATCGACATTAAAACCACCCACACCTACGTATATACGATTTTCTAACCAAATAAAAAATAAATAAATCATTTAAAAAATTAAAAAAAAAAATATATATATATATATATATATATATATATATATATATATATATTAGAAAAATAAATTAGATATGAATATTGACTGTCTTTTGGTTCTGTTTAGTGTATAGTTTGTTAACACGTGACGATGTTATATGTCGAGGGAATAATTTAGGCTAAAAAATGGTTTTCGAGCAACCTACAATTTTTTATTAATTTTTTAAATTTTTCATAGTTTCCAAAAAATCTAAAGAATTTGCATAGCCTTATTTTGGTTTTGTTAGATTTTTATTGGTGTTTTTACAATTTTTTGATTAGTTTTGACTCTTTAACGGATTTTTAGTAGCCTTTTTGTAACCTTTTTTAAAAAATTTAATTAAAAAACAGTTTTTTTTTTTAAAAACAAATCGTATATACATATGGGAGGGGTATAGACGACTTGTTAAATTACAAATCGTATATACCACACTTGTGTATATATGATTTGTGTTTTTAATACGGTGGAGGTACAAATTTAATAAGTCGTATATACCACAATTTGATGTATATACGATTTGTTATTTTTTGAGTCGTATATATGTTTAAATACATATATACGATTGGTTTTATTTTTTTTTAAAAAAAAGAAACCCTTTTTTTAGAGTATTTTGGGATTTTCAATGATATGTGGGGGTATGGAGAGATGTGGTGGGGGTATAAAAAAACAACTCTAAATTAGAGTGTCAGGATGAGTTAAAGAGTTAGTTTTTTTGCAAAAAAAATAGAATAAGAAACAACACAATGGGATCCAAAATGGAGAGCAGAGTAAGACGCAGCGTCCGACTCTCATTCACTAGAAAAAGCTGCGTGGAGCACTGAAGAGAGATAGAGGAGTTGTGGAGAACAACAACGAGGTGCGTTCAATCACTAGTGTGATGAAGACAATGTTGTGCAAAGAGAGAAGAGAGAATTTGTGTGTCTATGTAATTGCGATTGATGCGACAAGAGAAGATGGAGGGATTGTGTGTGCAATTCTTGTGAGGATGGGTGGAAAATTAGGGTTTAAGTGGAAAATTAAAATTCTAAGGGGTCAAAATATTCTTTTATAAGTGAACTCCTAGTATGCATTTTGGGCTAATCTTTGGTAAGAATGTGTGTTACTAATTATCTTAATATTGAGAATGATGTATAACTAAACAATTTGTTTTCGTATATTACCACCCATCCTTAAGAACATCAATTTGGATTGAATGCGCGGTTTATTATATCATCAAAAGAAAAATGGATGTAGAAATAACATCCCTTAAAGTTTCTTTCTTGTGCAACCAAGAGTCACCAATAAATCAATAACACCCCTAACCTTTTTTTTACCATGAACAGAACGTGCTAGTTGATATTGCTGTTAATAATCATGAATATTCGACTATCATATTGTAATTTTTGATGGAAGACATAATAAATAAGAAAAAAGTGCAGCATTGAGAAATATATATCATAGATATTGATGATGATAATCAGATTAAGAGGTACTTACAATATATAGGCTTGTAAAGCCAATAATAACATTACTAGCTAATATAAATAACTTTTTTTCTTGACAATAAATAACTTGAAAGTAAACATAATATATCTCTAATAATATTTATATAATCATAAGTTAAAATAAATGTCCTCACTAGAACAGCTCACTGTCCATTTCCAAGGACAATCTCTTTTCACTTGATCTGATGCTCTAGTGCAAAGTCTGACTTCAAGTAAATATACTTTGTTTCCTTTTTTTACACAATGCAATTGAGGATAAACCCTATGATATTTGTGTATTGCATCCACAATGGCATCTCTTTTGAAGGTGTTTGGATCATTGTTTTTGAACTGAATTTGAACTGGATTTTTGTTGAACTGATTGATTGAAGTGAAGTGGGCCTAATACCCTCCAATTCAAGGGCTTTCTTGACATCTAGTGCTTTGAATTGGGCCACTGCAAATTGAAAATATGCCAGTTGTTCCAAACCAGTGCAACTGCCATGAGCATTCCACTGTCGAGCCCAGAAGAAATGTCTACCATTACGTCTAGACTCATGTAAATCAAGCCACATGCTATCAAGGTCTCGTTTAGCAAGAATTATCTGATAAAATTACAAAAGATGTCATTTTCAATAATAATAATAATAATAATAATAACAATATATATGCATATATAAGTACAAGTAATAATAATAATAAGGCTAGACAGTTGATTTTGCTTATTGCAAGGGATTCCTCTCACTCTCATTTCTTCAAAGGCCAATCAGAATCCAACAACCTAGTCTGCCAACACATATCATCAACTAGTCCTACCACTTTTCTTTTTCTTGTGAGAATTCTAACTCTAACAAACCATATATATCATGATCCTATATATCAAAACTTTG
This sequence comes from Oxytropis ochrocephala, assembly GCA_020916435.1. Classification (NCBI taxonomy): domain Eukaryota; kingdom Viridiplantae; phylum Streptophyta; class Magnoliopsida; order Fabales; family Fabaceae; genus Oxytropis; species Oxytropis ochrocephala. The sequence continues at coordinate 13,193,502 of CM037091.1, forward strand.
ACTATAGTTAAACTTTAAATTAATTAACCATGCACTAAAACAATGTAAAATAAATGTTAGCTGCATTTTCTTAAAAGAGATTGTGTAAAGTGATACATTAAAAGTTCTTACTAAACAAAGTGAACTTAAAAGAGAATAAAATATAATTAAAAAGTGAACTTACCTTGCTCGCGTCAAACTTGTTGCCATCGTGGATGCAATCACGGGGGTGAAAGCCAGAGAGTCTCTGCGGCCAGAGGCCGTGAATAGTGAACTTCAAGGGTTTTATAACACATGATCTATCCATACAATATGCTGGTGGCCAAGTTTCCGCCAGCATGAAAAAGTCAAAAGGTTCCATGGGAGGTGGTGGTGGTGGTGATGGTGGAACACGTTTTTTCCAGGAAGTTTTCATCTTTACAAAAGCTGATACTAGCTTTGGAGAAGGAGGAGAATTAAAGTCCACCACATTTTCAGTTGTTGAATCTGTAGGAGTAGGAGGAAGATAGAAGTGGGTATAGATGATGGTTGTGAAACAAGTAATGGAGAAGAATAGAAGAGACCAGATGAAAAAGTTAAATAATTTCATGTTCAGAAACACAAGAGAACACACTGAGCTTCACTTAACTTAACTTAACAAGAAATATATATGTTTGTTTAGGATATATATATATATATATGATTGAATACAAAAGCAAACCAAAGACACTTGTATATAAAGAGTTTTAGACTCATCATCAACAGAAGGAATCAACGGTAACAGGATGTGAGGGGACCATGGAAACATTTTTGGTGTGGCTATTGAGAAGTTTCAGAGAAGGAAATAGGTAGTCTACAACTTTGCTTACCAATTTTAGTTTCTGCGTACTACTTCCTTTCACACTGGTTTATATGATAATATGATTATGACACAAACACTGGGTATATCAACTATCATCAGGTAGCATTACCACTATCACGTGGCTTACTAGTTTCAAAAGTTTTACTTTATCTATCTCACAAAACAACACAACAATTAGCCACCTTAACCTTTTCCATCAACACAACACAACTCTCTTTCATGTTAATTTATACTTTATTTATTTTCTTTCCTTCCTATATTAATTCTAATATTTCACTAAAATATAGATATATAACACAAGAAAAATGAAACAATCTTTTTCTTAATTTACATTGAAGGGATAGAGAGAGAGAGATATTATGGATTTTATAGCAAAATAGAAAATAGAAAAAAGAGTAATTAATTTCAATAATAGCTATATTAATGATAGAGATTAGAGACATTCAGCTTATATATATAAAAAAGTATATGAAAGAGACATCTAACTGAAGATTGGAAAGTAAAAAGATAAGGAGACGGGAAAGAGACCTTGTTTGTCAGCTGAGTAGTGCATGTGAGACAAAACAAAAAAACCTTATATACTCTTATGTATTGCCATACTTTGTTTTCATGAACATATATGTATGTATATATATGTATCACTATATATATTAAAATGTAATTCTCCATCAACATTCTGTTCAAATAGTAATTAGTATAGTATAAGACCAAAAACTGGATATGTTGGCTCACTCAACACCACAACTCGTTAGTTCTTACTAGTGTAGTATTTTCTTATAGAGATTTCAATTTTTCGTTTATTATTTTCTTTCCTATTTTAATTTTAATTTAATATTTCATTAGATATTTAACACACACAAGAGTTAATAGAATAACTTCATTGTTCTTTTGTGTTGAAATTGAAGAAAACAAATACGCTCTTCTTATAGAGTTTTTGAATTTCACATTGCTTTTATCATGAATAAATGGCATCGAAGAGTTAAGAAGAGTTTCTATTACTAATGTATGTGAACATGTGAGAGGGGACCATTGGAGCATTTTGGTGTGGATTTCATTGAAGAAATAGGTAGACTCTAGAAGGTTTAGCTTACTAATATGATTCTACTACATTGATAGTTTCAGTCAGAGAAGATCACAGTTGATATGACAAAGAGAATAGTGCATTAATTATTTTCACTTTTCACCATCACATGGGTTGATGTAGGCTTTACATTTTTTTTTTTTTATGACAGAATCAGAAACTCCATGTTTTTATAGATTAACTCCAGTAAAATAAGTATGAAAAGAACATATGAGATTAATAATTATAAAATTGCTGGCCACAGTGTCACAATTAATACATTAACAGATTTTAGAACAGATATTATTCTCAGTGAACTAACATGAGAAATTTTAGAATAAAAGACTGTTAATGTGTTTGCATATTTGGATATTTTCTTGAGAAGTTCTTTAGAAGTGTTAGAATATAAAATAATATATCATAATATTTATATATTATGCTAAAATATATTGATTATCTCCTAGGACCAGTTCTCACAGGATCCTCAAAAGAATCATTTTTAAACACATAAGGTAGAAATAGTGAGTGAGAAATGAAAGCAAGTGCATTGATCTCAGCCTCAAGAAGAACAACATTCATGATCCAGACTAGATGATCGAGATTAGTGCAGCTGCAAAGCCTTCCAAGTAAGCATTCATATCAACAAGAAGATTGTGATACCTGCCCTACTCCCTCGATAACTGATAATCCAGAAGAGTCTTGTAGTAAGTCAGATCAGATGTAATCCCTTCCAAACTTTCATTGCTAACCCTTGATGGAATTGATGTTACTCTCTCTCTGGCTAGTGGTGTCAAACAGGTATTCATTCTGCAGTAAAAAAAATAATGTTAAAGAAAGCAACCAAACAGAAAATTCCACTGGAAAGCAACTAAATTGAATTTATCATCCAAGTGATTTTTCCAGGTATTCATTCTGCAGTTAAAGAAAGCAACCAAACAGAAAATTCCACTGGTTTGAATTTATCATCCAAGTGAATTTATCCCTTATCCTTACTTGCTCCTTTTGAGCCTAATTGTTATATTTTTTGTTCTTTGGTACCCAGATATATTTTTTTTTTTCCTTCTTTTGGTAACCAATTGAAATTGAATGTGGAGCAACTATTGAAAATTACAACTACGTCCTATATTTTAATGATCTATATTGTCAGGACTGAAATTCTGTCTCATACTTTAGTTGTCTATCTTGTTAGGATGAAGAAACAAAAGGAGTGAATCATGTCCTTACAAGAATATTTTCTTACAAAGGAAACAAAATAGAAGTTTTCATGTACTTACCTATACCTCCTAAGAAAAAAAATGGAAAAAATATAGAAAGATACTTTGAAAAAAAAAAAAGGGAAAGCAAGAAGGAGGAAAAGACACATCAAAAGAATGAAAGAGCCAAAGGGCAAATAAAAAAAAAGAGTCAACTCAATAGTAAAAGAAGAGTGATGAATGAAAGTGAAATTAATTTGGAATTTGGACAAAAATTGTAAAATAGATAGAAGCTCCATATTTGGTTTCAAGGGTTACTATTTGTTTTTTGTTCTTTTTAGCCCATTGTTTATCCCTCTCTTCTTATTTCCTACCTTGCATGAATTCACCCTGGCCCCATTACAACCCATGAAACCCCATCTTTTGCATACATGTGAACTATTTAGTGGAGATTTGGTCAAATTACAAGTTTATGGTAATGTGCATTTTGTGGAAACTTGAGTGTATATTTTCCCAAGTCCCTAAACACTTAGAGAGATTGTGAGTGAGTGTCATTGTTCACATAAATGTATTCTTCAGGCACATGAGTCTCTAATTGGGCAACCTATTGACACCTCATATGTGCAATATTGTCTATTGTCTGTCATTGTGCTTTTAACTTTGGATTCCTTATTTGGCCATCTCTATTACTTATTTGAAAATTTTTTGAGCCAGAAAATTTGCTTGAGGACAAGCAAAAGTTAAGTGTGGGGGAGTTGATAAACTCCAATTTAATACATTCTTAGAGGCACTTTTGAATTACTTTTAGAGCAATTATTACTAATTATATATATCATTGACTTAGTTTGCTCTTTATTTTGCAAAAAGATGAAAAAGAATAAGAATCCAATTTTGAGCCACTAAAAGGCCTAAATTATTTACTTATATATATATATACTAGCCTCACACTCGTGCGATGCACGGAGGCGTTAGTATTAGCGAAACTAACAACGCAATTAACACCTTTAGATAGTAATAACGAAACAAATAACACAATTAACACTTTTAGATAGTACAATAGGATTACAAAACCAAGTATTAGATACAATAGGATTACAAAACCAAGTATTAGATACATTAATATTAACATGTTATTGGTACTTCAGTACTAAATATTAGTAATTCCCATATCCTAGTTCAGCATCAAAATCCCTCACTTTGAAGTAGATGAAAGGTAGCACAATATGTAATGGCAATTTTAAAGTATGGCAAAGAGATTGAGGGAGGGGATGATAAACTAAAAAAACAAAGGAAAGTGGAGAAAATATTGATTTTAGTGGAGAACTTGAATCAAACCTTCGCACGACAATGCATAAACATTGAAAAAGATATTTTAAAACAACAACATAACTTATCCATTCCTAGTATAACAACCAATTAGACATTCTTCCTAACAACAACAAAGAGAGCAAGTGGGGAGCCGCCAATACCCATTTTCAGAACAAATGAGACCAGGGTTAGAGTGAGATGTATGTGTGCAAAGTTCAATAATTAGTAGGCAAATTATATTAGAAAGTGTTAACATGTGAGTAATATATACAATATCATGTTAATAATACGATTCTTTAGCAACAATAATATTGAAAGTGGTTTGAAAGAGAAGTGTGTATGAAAAGTTAAATAGTTAGAATAAGTAAATGAGAGCAAAGTTAATAGACAAAAAAAAAACTAATAACAATAACACGGGCAAAAGCAAGAAAAATTAAATAACAAATACAATTATAGTGTCATTAGCGGCAAGTATCCTTACCAAAGTGATATGGATAAGCTATTGAAAACCCCTCAATTAATTAAGATTACAATTATGAATGGAGACAAAAGAAAGAATTAAATGTGACTAGTTGCAAATGAAGGGGTCGAGTGCAATTAGAACCAAATCTAAGAATATTAGCATCTTATCAAGCAACACATATAGCTAAAAGGAAAAAAAAATGAAAGGGAAGAAGGAAGGGGCAGACTCATAACATCCCCTACAAAATTAGCAATGTCAACCCAAGAGATGTAAAATTTCATAATGTTTTAGTGCTTCAATGTTTCCAAGCGATGAATTTCACAAAGCCTCTCAAGATCGGCAGGACTTTGTAGGACATCATCAAGCTTAACTTGGTTCCAAGCAACTTCAATCCATTGATGTTGGCTTTCATTTAATGACAATCCTGAAACCAACGAAAACCATAAAAATGAAAGAGTATATAAACCATGTATCTAAACAAACTATGATAACCAAAAGATAGAAAAACACAGATTGTGATTCGAACCCATGACTGTGCACTTGCGCTGCCTACTGCCTAACCACTAAGGCAAGCGCTGATTCGTGATATAATATAGCAAGTATGATATATATATATATATATATATATATATATATATATATATATATATATATATATATATATATATATATATATATATATATATATATATATATATATATATATATTTATCGTTCATGTATATTATAATTGCAAGCATTAACGTGTAATGCATGCATACCATGTAATTTCTCACCAAAAAAATGCATATAATGTAATCATAAGCTTTATTATTATAATACATACAATTTAATTTTATATATTAATAATTGGTTTATTTATTTAACTTTTAAATATATTGGTAAAAAATATAGGTATAGGTATATGTAACAATATAAAAAAAATACATATATAGTAACTTTTATTTTTTTTAATTTATTTAGTAAGTCTAACTTTTATTACTAATTATTTTTTATTAGAGACCGGGCCATGCGGTTCAATAACGGACCCTTCGGTCCGACCCTTGACCCAGTGACCCAGTGTTGTGACCGAGTCGACTACCGGTTCGAGTTTAATAACATTGAATCTATCATATACCCATTTTTATCTCAGAGAAGCTCAAGTTCTAAGGAAATCAAATCAGTGTTGGCTCAGAAGAATGATCAACTTGAATGGAAGAGTCAAAAAGAATTCAAACGGAAGCGTCTTTGAAGCTCATTTACCTATGCTTTCATTGTAACAGGTAAAGAAAACATCATCAAATTGAGAAAAAATGGATTGAGAGTGAGATTTTAGGACTAATTATAGAACCCGGGAGTGAGATTTTAGGACTAAGTAACATGTAAACAATTAAAGAAAAGAAGCAATAGAAGAAATAGAGTGACTAATACCACTTCAATAAGCTTACCAGTACCACTTTCATTGCCCCAGCTGAATTAAAGGAAAGCTGCAATTAAAAGTGTCGAAGAGCAAACAAAAACAAACCATTAGAACCCAAAAATAGCATTGAAGCTCACTCACTATTGTAACCCAAAAATAACATTTCACTCACTCTCCACTTGCTTTGAAACCTACCAAAACAAAGAAGAATGATTAGATGCATTAGACAACGGCACCTATGATTAAAATTGCACTAAAAGAACTAAATAAATATTGTAAACCCATAAAATAAAATTATCTAACAAAAAATGCTATATACATTATGAATCTCAATAGAACCTTTGATACAGTCAGTATATGAATGATTCTAGCACAAACTGATTTTAGTCTTTTAGGATTCTCCTTTTAAGAGCACAAAAAGTATTATTATCATGATAACAGTAGCTGAAAAACTGAAATGTGTTAGTCTTTTAGGATACACAAAAAGGGATGAAGAAAACACCAAATTGGGAATCACATCCCTAGGAGTAGCAACACCAACGAAAAAGAACGATTGACTAAGTGCATCTTTATGGACAGTAAACTTCTTTTTTCCCTTTCATATAAAATAAATCTATATAAATCTCTAAAGGAAGCTTTTTTCCAAGCTCTAGGATGCTCCACATCATCTTTATTTATTTTTCAATTAAATTTTTAACTATATTGATATTTATTTATAATTTACACATAAAGGAGACTCACATTCATGATTGCATATTAAGACTAAATTAGTAATACCCTTTATATTCTTTAAGTTATTATATAATTAATAAAGACAAATGATATTAGTTGAAGAAAAATAAAAAAGACGTTACTTGATGTTTTGATTTAGATTGTCTTTTGGTGTCTCTAAATTATTATTTTTATTAGTCCTAATTATTATAGTTGGTTTTTAATAGAGATTAGTTACAACCTTTCCATTTTCCTTCACTTTAAGTCTTATTTGATAAACACTATAAATACCTAAGAAGAGAAGTTACCACTCATCTTTTCAATTTTAACAACACTTTTGCTTGGTTGTTACATCACTTTTGTAATTTTTTATCTTTTTACATCAACACTAGTCAGGCTTGAAGAAAGACATTGTAAGTAGTTGGAGTTCCAAATAATTTTTGTGTAATTTTGTCATTTATTCGTAAGCTTTTGTTGATTGTTGATTAAGTATTGAGTTTATAGGTTGCGAATTGCAGTCAATGGAGGAAAAACGAGGTTTACATCGATAGAGAAGAAATTGAAAAGTCAAACCAAGGATTTGAGCTTCATGTAGTCAAATGGGCAAAAAGAAAAATTTGGATTAGTTATTGTGTCGTACAATTGAGGAACAATTTTTTGTCAAGCTGTAGACATGTATGGATTATGTCTAATTTTGATATTGTATTTTAATTTTTTTTGAATTTTAATAGCTTCCAAGAAATTGGATGTTGTATTATATCTAAAAGTTTTTTTAATATGTTCCTTGAACATTCAAAATGCATGTTCAAGGTTGATAGAGTACAATAGAGCTTACTAAAAAAGCAAATTTTAAATTCATGATTCCACTAACTTATCTTCTACTTATATATTTATTTATTTACAATTTATAAATATAATTAATTAATTGTAAAAGGAAGTTGGAGAAACTTCTTCTACTTAAATGATAAATGTACTAATCTTTAATGAAATGACTTTCTATATTACAAGTATAAATGTACCAAATTACTAGCAATTTTTATACATTATTTTTAATTTATTTTAGAAGAACACCAACATCAACGAAAAAAAAACCCAACATATTTCAATGTTGAATTGTAAGTTAAAAACAACCTATGGTTATGGATGGCTCAAAGGAATTATTAAACATAAAATTATTCATTATACAATGAAGGAAAAGTTTATTTTTATTACGGTTGGGTATTTTAAAAGGTATAAATACAAGCTCTATTATGGCTAATAAGAACTAAACATAAAACTATCCACAAATTAATACATAAGTAGGCAAATCTTTTGATGTCTCAATAGTAAATAATAAACCGGTCCAATAAAATTAAATAATATGAACATAAGAATATCCGTTATGGAATATCAAAAGTAAATGTGACCTTCCAATTTCTTTATTTTCTCTCTTAGTTATATGTTCATTTGATTAAAAAAACTAAAAAAATGATTACTACTTAAAATTAATACATCAACTGAAAGTTTTATAAAATCCTACAATTTAACTTGAACTTTTGTATTTACTAAAACAAAAACACCTTGAAAATATAGTTAGAATAAAAAGGTCAAAACTGTCTTATATATATATATATATATATATATATATATATATATATATATATATATATATATATATATATATATATATATATACATATATATATATATATATATATATATATATATATTATTATTTGTGTCAATACGTTACCATCCACAAAAAGCTAATGTCTATATATTTATTTAAATTGTAAACTTCAAATGAAATTTTACTTAAATTTATATTTAAATTGACCACCCAATCTAACTTCTCCTATATATTTTAAAAATTTAGTTTTTAATAAATAAATCTAGATTTATTTATTTTATTTTAAAATTATTTCTTATATAATTTAGGAAGAGAATAATGATGTATGTATATTTATTAAAACTTATAAGTTTCACTAAACCTCATATTATATCATATAATTAATATAAATATATATATATATATATATATATATATATATATATATATATATATATATATATATATATATATACACACACACACACACACACACACACATATATATAGTTTTTAAAATTTTCTATATATTTTTTATTTTTACTTTAAAAATCTTTCTCCATTATTGATTACTCATAATTTATTATTTTAATTTATGTTTTGATTTTGGTTGCCTTTTGGTGCCTCTAAATTATTAATTTGATTATTACTAATTTTTATAGTTGGTTTTAAATAGAGATTAATTACAATCTTTTCATTTTCATTCTCTTTAAGTCTTCTTTCCAAAATATACTATAAATACCTAAAAGAGAGGTCACCATTTATCTTTTCATTTTCTACATCACTTTGGTTTGGTTGTTACATCACTTATGTAAACTTTTTTATTTTTCCATCACTAATATTCAGGCTTGAAGAAAGTCATTATAGTAGTTCCAATTTTTTTATGTAAATCTTTTATTCATAAGATTTTATTTATCACTAATATTCAGGCTTGAAGAAAGTCATTATAGTAGTCCTTAATTATTTATTATTTCATCAAAACTATCATAATTGGTAAATATATTTATTCAATTAATTTTTATTTTTGACCAATTCTAACAATAATATAATTTCTTTGAGTTGTGAATAATTGGTATAAAATTATTCAATTGTGAATTTTTTTAACGTACAATCTACCATGAGTTTTCTTTTTAGTTGTAGCTTTTATAGTTACTTTTGAAAATATAAATAATGAGAATTGTTTAACTAATAGTGGGAAATAAAACTATTGTATCAAAACATTCATTATTTACTATCTAAAAAAAACCATTCATTATTTAAATAACGTTACAATATTATCTCATACGTTAATCAAATTTTTAACAAACATTTTCACTTTAAATATCCTTACAATTATTTTGATATATTTAGGATTAGTATTAATTTTAAGTATATGTGAACAAATGTTATAATTTCAGTAAAAAAATAAAGAACAATATATATTCCATGTAGTAGAAAGAATATATGAAGTTATTATTTTATATCAATTTTTTGAACAAAAGTTACCTTTATAGGTGTCAATAAAACTATAAAATAAAAATAAACTAAGACTTATTATTCTCTACCCTTGCATCTTTTCATCTCTATTTATTTTTGAACCTTAAAGTAGCTAAAGTGAATAATAGTAAGACAAAATTAAAAGGAACGTTACAATATTTTAATGGTAAAAATGAATGTTACATTTATCATTTAATTAAGGAATTACTATATAAACAGTAAAATCTTGAACATTGTTGTCAATTGGAATCATTAGCACATTGTGGTATGTCTTTCCATAGGCAACAAGTGTCACAAAGGGTGGTCTACATGCATGCGTAGAATTGATAAGAAAATGATTGTCTAAGAGGAAGGATAATAATGGTATGTCATGATACCCTTTCATTAGTATTGGGAATGAAGTTGTTGGATATTTCATTAAAAGGAAAACAAAGATGATGAATCCATGAATAAAAAGGTATTCTTTGTAATGTCAATATGTTGTTTAATAGATATTTGTAATCTATTTGGATGCTAGGAAATGATAGAAAATAGGTGAAAAATTTAGGCTATAATTTTGAGGTTGTCACTCATGTAATTTGAAGAATAATGTAACTTAGTCTATTTGTTCATTTAGGTTAATTTAAGATTCAACCTACTATTTTACCATGTGTTAAAAAGGTTAGAGTGTTCTCGCTTTAAATAGATGTGTCCATTGAAATTACATAACTACTGACAATAAATTATTATTTTTGTTCCGTTTCAGAGTAGTTTATTGAGAGTAAAACTATGTTGTTCCAGAGTAGTGTAAGAATAGGTGAACTTCGATGAAGCTTTTAAAAATGGGTTGTAAACTGCAAATATAAAAAAAACACTTATCATGTTTAGGCCCTAAAACTAAAAACTTGGTTTTAGAAGATGTAATGTATTGAATAGTTTATTGAGTTTTAAACTAAGCTTAGTTTTTTCAACAACTTTTTATGATATTTTTGTCTTTTGATAATGTAAGATATTTTATGCATTGAAGTTAATTTTAGATAACAAAATTTAAATAAAGTAATATTTTCTTTAAGAAATTAAATCATTTGTAGACTTACTTCCTCATTGTCATAATGCTTGCATATACAATCTTAACTTCCCTCAAAAAAAGTTGGGTAAATTGCAATTGCACATATGTGATGGTTCCTAATAAAAAGCATAATATATGATGAACATCGCGAACTAAATTATATTACATCATTAATATGTAGATATGGGAAACTTAATCATTATCGGCCTTTATATACAATTTCCAACCATAGCCAAGACTCGATATCCTTGATGAGTTGATCACTAATAATGTGCAGAATACACAGAGAAAGATCATTTGAAGAAAAATGATGAAATGAGAGAAGGAACAAAAGCCAAATCAATCTTAACAATTAAAAATAACACAGCATAATATATGATGAGCTTATAATATTCATTGATTCGTGACATAAAAGGCTAGAAAACTAAAGTAGAAGGAGGAAGCAAAGTTTGGAACAAATGCATCACCCTTCTTTACTTAGAATTATGTTTAGAAAATCGGAGAAATAAGTACATCAAATGCAAATAAAAAGGCTTTATATGTTCTCAGATAGCTAAGAACATTTATGCACCAAAATTCAAATTAAAATGTAAAAATCAATCTATAGTTTCTAATGTTCTCTAACACATCAGTCAAAACAGCATACAAAAAATAACACTAATAAAAAATGTTAAATAAATTTTAATGTAAAGTGTTGAAAATAAGAGTGAAATATCTCATACCACATCAAAAAAATAAGTATAATTGAAGATACATTGGATGACATTGGGCATACATTTCATTTTGGTTTTATTGGTTTGCTCCTTGATGGAGAACAAAGAAAAAGAAGACAATACATGCGGAAGAGGGATGACCGTGAACTGTGTTTTGCTGTGAAATTCTCAAAAGCATTTTTCAAAACAAATTACTCCCTTGTTTCAAAAGACATGGAAGAAAAACAGGTACTCCTTTATTTCCACCTTCTAGTTCTAGGTTCCAAAACGAATTACTTTGAAGCTCAAAAATAAAAATTATAATATTGATATTGTAAATCAATGCTAATAATTAGAGTACTTCTAGACAATGTAAGAAACCTTAATCCATGACAATACCTAAAAGAATTTCAGCCTGAAAGATAGCATCTTCATGCTTAAAATTGTCAAAATAGTGTAAGGGAATTTGAACTGCTTTAACTACCCAATAATACCACTGCTCCCAGGCACTCTCTCCAATTTCTGGCTCTGCACGACTCTTCTTACCAATGATAGATCCTCCCACCTACCTGCATCTGCATATATGTTTGATAGGAGAACTTTGCCTCCACCATGAGATGGTGCCACCACAAAAATTCTCTGCGACCACTTTTCTCCTATATTGACATTTCCATGAGTTCGACATGCCGCTAATAAAGTTCCCCATATCACAATGTCGGCCTCCATTGGCATGCTCCTTATCATTTCCTCAGCTTCTTCTAATAGCCCAGCTCTGCCCAAAAGATCAACCATACAACCATAATGCTTGATATCTGGTTCCAAGTTATATGCACTCTTCATTCTTCTAAATATCTCATCGTCTGTGCTCCACCAAACCAAAGATGGCAGCAAGCACTTAGGACTCCAACAAATGTAATACGATTGGGTTTAATATGATACATTGGATAACACATTGCCATTTGTTAAAATCTTCATCCCATCAGAAATAACTTTAAGCCCATACTGCATATCATAATTCATAAAGAGTAGCTCTTTTCAAAAGAAGCAAGAGCAAAGATGAGTAAACGTAAACTCGCATATTGATAGGCTTTAGCTTCATAGTTTCATCCATAAGTTTATGAACATCTTCAATGTTTATCTCACTTTGAATGCCTTTCATTGCTTGATCTATACAAAGAAATAGAAAATAAACAATCAAGATAAGACAAAGTTAACAAAAGAAGAATATTAAAGTGTCAAAGCATCCAGAAAACAAGACCCACAATATAGAGATTTGCTGCATAAACGAATTACCAGAATCATTGCCCAAAATATCCATTGAAAATGGAAACAAACCTGCTGTAACCAGGAGAACCTCTAGAGCATTGAAAAATTTATCCAATAAGATTGGTTTGAAAATATGTATCAAGATCCCAATCAACAAATATTTCAATACCATGCTTTGAAACCTATTGAAATTAAAGGAAAAATAAACAATAACAAAAATAAGGGTAAAAAATCAAAAACTGGAAATGTAATAAAAAAGGAGAACATTGCAAGTTCAAAAATAATCAAATATTCAGGGGACATTGAAGAACAATAAAGGGGAACCAGATGAAGAAGTTAGAGAGGGAAGTAGATGAGAGTTCATGTACCTTCACCACCAACTCATGTTCCGTCATCAACACCAACACTACCAGCGACTCGATATCCTCGATCGCCCCCGCAACCCTCCCTCCTCTGCGGCATAGGTGCATATGTATCGCCTCCTCAACCCCCATCATCTCTATTCGCCCCCTGCACTTCTCATCAAGCTACACATTACAAAAATACTCCTATTTCCAGCCATTACACCAAGTCTGACATTTCTTCAAACACCACATAAGCAGTATTCATATCAGATTGAAACCCTCCCTTATTTTAAAAATTCACATAAAAGGAAAAGAAGGGAAAGGTAGAAGAAGAAAAGACCAGCAGAGAGAAAGAAATTGCAGGAAAAAAAATTAAAACGAACCTAAAGTAGCTACATATTACCACCATGAGACTTCTTCAACCTTCGATCTCGTCCTTTCTACATAGATGAGGGTAAAAATATAAACATTGTGCAAAAAAAACACTCATGATGAGATTAACATTACAGATTAATGTACAAACACAACAACAAAAAAATGTTTGAACCTCCATAGAGCCCTCGAAAATGAGCTTGTGAGGGATGGATGTGAAAAAGTCCCTTTATTGTTTTCTCATATTTGCCAAATTGTTCTCCTCTTCCCTCTGTCCTTCTCTTTCTCTCCAGCAAACCACTCCTCTTTGTAACCGTTCTTTGTATCTATGGATGATGAAAAGTGGGAAAACGGTTGTGTTTAAACAATTGAAAGCGAAAGACAAGAAGAAGAGAGACGTTAGAGAAGAAGATAAAGAAAAAAATGTGAGAAGGAGAAAAGAAGATACAAAGAGAGAAGGAAAGAGAGAAGACGAGAAGAAGAGAGAAGAAAGGGAGGAGAAAGTGAAAGAAAATGATAGGGAATGGATGAAAGTTGTTTCACTTGCTCAGAGAGAGAGAGAGAGAGAGAGAGAGCGCTCAGGAAGCAGTTGTATTTGATTGGACAAATTAGAGGCAAGCCAATAAGGGGGATCCAGGAAAAACTGTCACAATACTGACCAAAAATTGGCGTTTAAAATTACAAAAATACCCCTGCAAGGCAATTGCAAGTTTGACGCCATTTCCAGCACCAAACTGCTTAGGATTATAAGGAAAGATATATATATATATATATATATTATATGGACTTGCAAAGAGAAAAGAGCTGCACATCACACGGAGGGGAGACGGAAGCGGCAGCGCATACGGGGGAAAGTGAGGAGTTCGGGTACCGTTTTTGACACCGTGAGAGAGCTCTGGAGCAGAAAAAGAGACTGAAGACTCAGAATAATAATTCCTCTAATTTCCGAGTTATTTTTATCTCTGTAATTCATGACTCTAATTTCTATTTTATTGTTCTTAATTACTATGAGTACCTAAATCCTCTTCTAGGGTCTTAGGTGGATCTTGCAATTTAGAGACCTTTCATGTTCTAATTTCTAGTTTGAATTCATGTTTTTATTTTAATTGATATTGTCCTATTGTTTTTATCACGTGATTAGGATTAGCTACCCTTTGCATGTTTATAATCAATTAGTTGATCAGCGACCGTACTGCAATTAGTTGGTGGACCTATAGGATAATTGGGGCTATAATTAGGGCATGACCAAACCATAATTTAGTCTTCCAATCATTCAACATTTTTATTCTTTATGTTTTTCTTGAATTTAAATTCTTGCATGACCAAACAAGGGTTAATTTAGGAAAAAGAATATTAATCGCGAATGACCAAACATATTAATAGTTTTAGTAAAGGGATTGGTAATTAAATAAAATAAGGGAATTCAAATAGAAGTAGACATAGGGGAATCGAAGCTTGCAAGTGAAACCGTGACCTTAGATCTCTCTCCATTTATTAAACTTGTATTTTAATTCTTGCTATTTATTTATTTTTATTTTAGTTTCTACAACACTCAAACTATTGCTTCGTCTAAACAATATATAATATCGATTAGTTTGGTACTTGTTAATTAATCCTTGTGGATACGATAATCTTTTATACTACTTCTGCGAAAGAGTACACTTCCTCTAAGTGTGTTTTTAACGCAACACCCTCCGACCCCGGGGTTCTGGATCCGCCACTGCCTGCCCCGTACCCATCACTAGATGAGTTTCAATTAAAAAGTAAGGAAAGATTTATGGAATCCAACATAAAAGTCTTATGGGAGGTACTCTTATGGTGTGTTTGGAAGAGAGATTTAATGAAGTAGTGTAACTTTAGAGGGTAATTCAAATGCTTCAAATCAAATTACCTAGTTTAAATACTAAATATGGAGAATTTCAAAAATTAAAGAGTTTTTAGAAGCTATGTTTTATTCAGACTCAATTTTGGTAATTTGAAATACTTAAGAATTTGAAAATAATCTTACTCCCCTTATCAAATTTACAAATATTTTAAAAAAAGAAATATCTATTTATTTTTGAAAATTATTTGAAATACTTTCTAATTAAGAGTTAAGAATTTGAAAAATTACAAAAACACAATGAAAATCAGAGATCATCCAATATAGTGCAACATGATATTGCCAAACATAAATGCAAACACAAGGAAGGCTAAATATTTTCTATATATAACTCTCGGCTTTGGATTACATCACTAAACCAAGTGTTTAGTGATGGTCACTAAATTGTTTATAACCTTTGGATCTCTCATTTATTTTTCCATTGAGATCCAAGGGGTGATATTAAAAAGGTTATATATGTACTTTCAGATTGTTAATTATATTTAGTAGTTTATTTTTTATGAAAATCAATTCCTACCGAATTCTGATATGTATCCCACTGTTTTCGAATATATATTGGTTATACCCTTTAATGCATTGATCAAGAAACCGTCCCATTAATTATGCCATTATTCTCTCACAAGATGGTATCGTGGAGAAACAATCAATGGGCTAAATGTTTAAAAAAATTCCCTTTAAGCCAAATTCCTTTAACTATTGTATTTTAATAAAACCTAATAATGAGCCAATTTAATTTTAAACTTCTTCCTTCTAAACTTATTTGTTTTTCGTTAATCCTCTTTCATCCTTCCTCATTCTTCCTTCTTCCTTCTTAACGTAATTCTTTTTTAATTCCTCTCTCCTTTGCGAATTTTACAAACTCTTATCCATCTACATATTAAAATAAACATCGAGGTATAGACACTAATAATGGATTCGCGTTTTACGATATACAGATAATGTTTAATAATCCAAATTTGACAAAACATAATTCTTGCTAAAAATATTTCCTAACCGCCAAAAGATATAATAAGGGTTAGTAAATCACCTAGAGAATAACACGATATATCACTTTAAAATTTTAAATCACCTCTACTTTGATCTTACTACTACTTTGATCAAATTAGAGACTTGTTTTTTGACGAATGATTAATTAGAGATTGATAATTAACAAGATTTTGCGCGTGTAAGAAAAAATATACATGACATTAAATATATAGAAAAATTCATATAACCCGATTTTAATGTATAGAAAAAATTCGAATATATCCGATCGATTTCCTATTTGATATTAATATCCGAAGCCCTGTAATTTGATAGCTAGAGCAATCCAACCAAAATTGTTTAATTACGTGGCTAGTAGTAAACTAGCAGAAGTTATGTGACTTCATGGTTAGAATTAAAACTAGCCGAGTTATGTGACTTCGTGGTTAGAATAACCAAAATTGTTCTGTATCTTTTTTTTTTTTTTGCAGTTCAGGATGGTTAGGTCCAGGATGAAAATAAAAACGACATGATTGTTAATAGTGCTAAAAGTTCTACCCATTGCATTTTATTTGATTTGAATAACATTTTTTGTGTTGTTAGCTGTACATGATTGTTTGTCAGATATGCTCATATGTGTGAAATGGCTAATTTGTTTCAGATACAAATGTGCTTGGTAACGATGAAATAAACGACGATATGTTGCATCCAGATACTAATGTGGGTCGTGGCGACGACGAAATCGATGATGTTGTGGTTGCATATGAGCGTCAGGGATCCAAACCCGGTTGACTGCAACAATTCTTTCTGAAGTCCTTCAATTCCATTCAGTATTGTGTAAACCATATGTGGTTTACATTTATGTCTGTACCTCGTAGCTTTAGCTTCCCAAAGACTCTCTCAATCCTTTTTGTTCCCTTTTTCCATCATCACTGAAAATAAAATGAACCAGAATAAGCAATTAAATCGAGAGTTTGATGTTTTTAAGATACAAATATAAATGTTTAAAAATTGAAGAGGAAATGTATCATTTTTGTTAAATTGAAAGCAATAATAATCACAAAATTAGAGAACATTTTTGATAAATTGAAAGCAATAATAATCACAAATGTTTAAAAATTGAAGAGGAAATGTATCATTTTGATAAATTGAAAGCAATAATAATCACAAAATTAGATGACAAGTTGTTCCCTTTTGATTTATGGTGACAAGTCGTTCTCTGGTAAACACACCCTTCACACATAGCTACACAAGCTAGATAACATTTCAGATTTATTTCGGTTCTGAGAGCTAAATAGTACAAGCTATACAAAATAGATATAACAACACCTAAGAAACACTAGATTCACCAAAGTAAATCCAATCATCTTCAAACCAAACTCTACAAAACCCCATCCGCATATTGTAACACAAAGGTTCACATAGAGCTATTACTAGCCACGATATGCCTAATGATTGAATATTCAAGAACTAACCATATTAAAGATGAAGATTGGTTATTCTTTGACTAGCCATAATATGCCTCATGATTGGTTATTTTATGTACTACTAGTTTCACAATTACAAAACATACACATTCCATGTTTAGCAATAGAAAAATATTATTGAAAACACTAAGAATTTAGATGCTTGAGAGAGAAACGTTTAGTGGCATAGAATCCTGCAGAGAGTAATAATTTAGTAGAAGTTGGAAATCACAAAATATAGAGCCCGATTGGTCATTCTAATACTAGCCAAAATATCCCTTGATTCCTAAACTAATTCCTACAAACCAGACCTACAAAAACCAGATAAATAATAAATTCACCAAGAAAATCAAACAGATTCCTAAATTGATAAAAATCAAACCGCAGATCGACAACCAAGTGCTACTAAAGGATTAACCACATGACTATGTAACAAAGAGTTCTTGAATTTCTAGCCACGAGGAGCATACGGGACTCGGTTAGTCCATAAAGTGTGAGTCTAACCGCATGAATACGGTACTGCGGTTAATCAATCACTAACCGCAAATTTATCAACATTGGTTAGGTGTCAATGTCAACAACTTTTGCAAGCACACAATCGTAAAAACGTATACAAAAATCTATGTTTTTTCATGTTAGAGTTGGTTTAATTACGTAATCCAAATCGCCCCAAGAACAAATAACTAACCTTTTCACAGTTGCGAATTGGTTAGAGACCGATGCGACGACGACCGACGTGGTGTGTGTTTGGACGAGAATAAGTTCTCGCCCGAGAATCTGCTTTCAAGAAACAAAAATAAACGAAAGTAATGTGAATAGGTAATGAAGATGTAAAGCGAGAGATCATGAAACGAGCAAAATCAAACAAATGCGAGAAAAAACCAAAAACGCACCTTGCGATGGGTAGATTCCCGCGTTTCTGCTTCGTTTCTTCTTCCTCCTTTCTTCTTCGTTTTTCGTGCGTTTCTCCTTCGTTCTTCGTCGTTTACTGGTTCTTTCATTCCTTCGTTTCTGATTCAATTTTGCTTCGATTCTTCTTCAAATTTCTTGCTGTTTTCCTTATCGTTCTAGGGTTGGATCGATTTCGGGGTTTCTGTGAAGAATAGAAGCACCGTTGGTCGATTTCTGGGGGTTTTCGAAATGGATCGTTTTCGGGTTTATGGGTTTTCGAAATTTGGAGCGATTTTTGAAATTTGGAGCGATTTCCGTTTGATCTTTTCTTGTGTTTCTGGGTATACTGGTAGCGATTTTTGGGGCGCTGATATTGCCCTTTTTTTTTAAATTGAATTCCACATTAAATGCCAAATAATTAGGGAAATAAGAAAGTTGCTTGATTTTTGAAAACTTATAATTTTATTGTTTTGTAATTGTGAATCTACCCTTTAAGTGACGGTAACTAAATGGTCTATGTAGTGACATAAACCATACTCATAACTCTCCCTCCCTCCGCAAAATTAAGTAAAAGTCCAAGTTAATGAAGGAATCCCGCACATTAATAAGCAATAGGTGAAGCTGCTTGAAGAGCGGCAAATCACGTGAGTTATGAGATATTTTCATGCAATTTGGCGGAAACGTGTACTGTTTGTGAAAGAAAATGTGAGGGAACCCAAAAAAGCAAGTGCAAAAAGAGTTGTTTTCACTTTTTACGTACAACCTTTTTTTGTCGTATGTGGGTAGGAAATTTTAACACGGTTCCCAATTCCTCGATAGATGTGCAGCCACTCACAAAACAACTAAATTTGGTTTCTCTCCGACTTACAACTTGATAGAACGCTCGTAAATATTCCAATCACTATCTACGAGGCTCCTGTGTAGAAAGAAAGCAAGTCCTACTTTTGGCTGCTTTATTTAGGTACTTTCTGCTATGTGGCAGCAGTTAGAGACGAGAGAGGTCCTCCTAAGAAAAAAAATTTCAAAAAACCAAACACATTTTCCCGCTTTCATTTTTTGCTCACCCCATGCTTCTCACAAACCTCTCCTCACACACTCAGACACAAAGTTGGAAGAGATCGACGTGTGTAAGCCACACGCCACTTATCGGTGGATGTCGTCGCCGCTTGCTTCAGAAAAGTCTTAGATCGGAGCCTTCTTAGTTCATTTATGGCATAAAGATCATGATCTGAGAACCTTTGTGTGCCTGATGGAAATGAAACCAACGGAGACGCTGGTGTGGAAACGAGGTGGGAGGGTGAGCGATTATTGGCTCCTCCGTTGTGAAGTCGCTGAGGGATCGCATGATGAGAAAGAAACACGATGTGGAATAACATGGAAGATTAAATTGATTTTGCTTTATCGACAGGGAGAGTCAAGAGATAGAAGAGAAGAGCAAGATTTCCATGTAAGCAACGAAAAGAAGAAGTGTTTTAATTGTTGATAAACTGCTTGGAATTTGTTTGATAAAATGTTAATTTGAAATATATAATTAAGAGCAGTAATGTTGCACAACGAGGAATGATAAAAGATCAGTACATTACTACTTCTCAAATTTATTTAGCATCTCTATGGAAAAGTATTATTCCATTACTACTTCATAATATTTTGATTTTCTGATGGTGTTTTGTTGCCTTTTTTTTTTTACGTTGCTGCATATGACTTAAGCTACAAATTTGTATTTGTTCATACAATCCGTTATTAGTAAATTAACTTTTGCTGTAATATTTTTCTTCAGGTACCTGAATCTCAATCAAGACCTTGGTATTGGTTGGTAAAAGAATCAAGGTTTGGTGGACATTGGACAAGATGTAAGCTATTTTTGTAACCTATTGTTATCTCTGAATTCCTCTATGACTAATTTCAAACCTACATTACTATGACCTTATAGTTCATGCTTATGAATGGTTTTAAAACAGTTCCATAAATCATTTACATTATAGGCACATACAAAAAGAGGGTACCTTAATTGGACCAAGTTATGTGAAACTAATGTGATTGGTCTTTTAAAGATGAAGACTTTGTTAATAATTGGAGTTCTCATTTACCATGACTGAATCAAGTCATTTTTCTACTTTAATGACTTGGTTCTTTTGATAAATAGTGCTTTTTTCCACCTACTAAACTTTAATTCATTATTCACCATTTGTTATGTTACTCTAGCTAGGTTTATTTTAGTCATATGTACTCATGCTTTCTTATGTAATTTTGTTTCAGGGGTGGTGTGGTCCTTCACAACAACGACAAAGACCCCTTTAATGGCCCTAGAATCTCGAGTATTCTCTAACTGTGGCACGATTCTGAATCGATCGATGGTGGCTAAACAATGAAGGAAGCATGAAAGAAAAACAATGGTAAAATTTATGCTATCTAACATTATGATTAAGGTATCTAAGTCGAATCTGGATAGATAAAATAGAGTGATACTTATAAGTTGTAAGTATCATTGAACATTTATTCTACTGATATATTGCTCATTAATTGTGTGTGTGCGTTTTCATTTTCCTAGAAGTCAGACAATAAATCATAAAAAGCTGTGAAGTGTCTAATATTGCTTCCTTTCCTCGATCGGTTCTCGAGCCATTGGAGTGCATTTGGGTGATAAGAAAGCAATTATGTAATTTTGTACAATAACGAAGTTCAATATTTTTGATCATGTGGCATGATGGTGCATTGGTTGTTTTGTCGAATTAGATGATATTACTTGAAAATAAGACTAAATTGCAAAAGAGAGTGTTTTGAGAAAACCCTCTTAATATTTGCTGAAGATAACATGTTTGTTTTGAGAATGACCAATGATTGTGCTTCTTTGGTTTTGAAGAAATAGGTTTATGGTTTTTGTGAAAAAATGTCTTTCTATGCCTGTTTGGTTCTGTTCTGTGTGAGATTTTTTAGGTTTTTATGGCTTACTGTTGGATTCTTTGGGGGAAGGCATTCATCTTTTTGTTTTGTTTTCAATATTGTAGCTATATTTTATGCAGGTTAAAGATTATCGATGTATATGGTGTTCTTCTGCAAGATATATTCTACATTTTGTTACCAACTTTGCCCAATTGGAGTAAATTGGATCAATCTAGCAATAGTGTGAGCTTTGAGATAGCCACTGCAAAATCTGTTGATGGTAAGTTTCCTTTTTCTTTTTAACATTCAGAATAAGAAAACAGATGCTTTTTTCTTGCTAACCATGACAATCGCCATGATCTCATTTGTTCCGCAGTCAACATTTAGCAAAACCCGGTTTGTGTATGAAATGTATTCCACAGTCTTTGATTTGTCGCTCAATTTCACAAACATTTTACGTTTGGGAAGAAAATAATTAAGAGAATAAACCTCTGGGTTTAACTTGAGTAGTTACTTGCAGTTAGTGCATCAGCTTCTCTGCACTACAATCTTACTTTAAATATGGTTTTTTGTGTTAGTGATGCTTCATATTACGATTTGCATTTTGTCATGGTCAATATACTACTAATTGTATTCATGTCATGGATGCAGATGTTTGAAGGGGGAGTTAACAACTCTGAAATTTAATGCTTTGCGGTCTGGTGATGCTTTGGTATTTACTTAACTGTATCTTTGGATAAATATAAATCTACTTGCAGAAGTCTTGGAGCACTTCTTCCCATCAAAGAGTTCGGGCTCTCATGGAATTGAAAAATTTGAATTCAAACTAGGAAAGCTTGATAGGAGGTTATCAGAGGTTGTGTACTATATATATATTTACGCTTCGAATCATTCCTTAAAAGAAAAATCAGTTTTTCCATTCAATTTCATAGTTGAACTTGGTGAATTATTACATGAAAGTAACACACACCTTCATTATTGGAGCTTCCTTCAACAATATTTGCGCATCAATGTATTCCACATGTTGTATCATTTTTTATGACCACACTTTATATACACCTCCTGTGCAGAGCACATACCCCTTCATGCAAGTGTTATATACCACTTTAAATATTTTTACTCCTTATTTTTTTTAAAGTGGAATATAGCAGCTTCATTCATATGATAAAATTGTCATTATTGGAGTTAGATCTGTTTTTGCTTGACGACAGCCCTTGAGAATGAAAAAAAATTGTGTTCTATGTTTACATTTACCTCTCTTGTGACCAACAAACTTGCATAATGCATCTTTCCGTCTTTTTCTGATGCATGCCTTAATTTCTTCTTTTATATACACAATTGTTTTGAATCTAATTATCAAAATAACTTACTACCTTACTAATTACTAATTTGTGTCTAATAGGTTTTTGTGTGACATGATGCAGGCATTGAAGCAAGATCCTTCACATTTGGCACACACATTGCATTAGTTAATGGTTTATAGTTAGACCTTAAGAGCAAGCCAAATAAATTGTTGTATTCTTATAAAGGAATCTAATTTAGTGTGCAATTGAAAGTGTAACTTTCATTTTCTGTTTAACTTGGAATGTTTTGTACGTTCAAAACCTATGGTGTTATAGAAAAATAGCCGAACAAAATAGCCTCAAGTCGTGTTTGTTTTTTTGGTAATCTCTTTTGTCGTTATACTTGGGGTGTTTTCTATCAAAATATTGTGTTTGAATATTTTTATCTGATTTGTTAAATAATAATTACTTTTTGCTTTCATCTTTTTATCACGAACGACACCTCATATCTTCATAATCATCTTCCTCGTATGCTACAATGCGAAATGAAACAATAATGTTTAACTCTTTTTGTAATAAAGTTTTTCTTCCATTATGGTAACCATATATAGTACCTACATCTTAACTTAAGACACAATAGGCAATAGACTAGCACCTAAATTATCACCTATTACTTATAAATAGCACCTATTACTTATAGGTTTCTCTTATAGACTAGCACCTATTACTAATATTTTTGCACTTTGTCTTTTAGTGTCATCGTTAACTCAAGAAGTAGTCATAGGGTGTACTTTCATAATATAAGAAGTAAAATTAGGAGTAAGAATTTCACGCTTCCCAATATAAATATAAGTGATCTTTATGGGTCAATGTGCCACAAGTTGATTTTCTGAAAAGCTATAATGATGATGTTTCCATATGCACGTGACTGAAATTTGGTTTTTCCCATCCCACAAACATCACGGTTCCCAAGAACAAGCTTAGGTGATGATGTACTTTCATAATGTAAGAAGTAAAGTTAGAAGTAAGTATTTCACGTTTCCCGATATAAGTATAAGTGATCTTTATGGGTCCATGTGCTGCAAGTTGATTTTCTGAAAAGCTAAATGATGATGTTTCCATATGCATGTGACCCAAATTTGGTTTTTCCCCACCCCACAAACATCACGCTTCCCAAGAACAAGCTTAGGTGATGGTGTACTTTCATAATGTAAGAAGTAAAGTTAGAAGTAAGGATTTCACGCTTCTCAATATAAGTATAAGTGATCTTTATGGGTCAATGTGCCGGAAGTTGATTTTCTGAAAAGCTATAATGATGATGTTTTCATATGCACATGACTCAAATTTGGTTTTTCCCATCCTACAAACATCATGGTTCCCAAGAACAAGCTTAGGTGAGGGTGTACTTTCATAGGGTGTACTTTAATAATGTAATAAGTAAAGTTAGAAGTAAGGATTTCACGCTTCCCAATATAAGTATAAGTCATCTTTATGGGTCCATGTGCTGCAAGTTGATTTTCTGAAAAACTATAATGATGATGTTTCCATGATGTTTTAATAGCTGACAGTCTACAAAAGTTTGTACCCATTATTCAAATTTTAGTGATGGTAATATGGTAAAAGTTATACTAACCATGTAAAACTAATTATGCGAAATCCATAATAATTAGCGTGTCTCCGTCCGTAGGACGGGAACTTGACTAGTTGCATATAAAGAGGAAGAAGTAAATTGCATGTGACTACTTGTGTTTGAATAGCAATCTCTCCCTTCTTTTTTTAAAATGTAAAGTGATTAGTAAAAATACGAGAAAAGGGAAATAATTTAAGTTCAAACGTCACTTCAAGTAGAATTTAAAAAATGCAATAAGTTAGCAAAAAAATGTTATAAACTAAACCCAGTTATCTTGTGCCTGAGTGCTTCAATATAAGTCATTATCATCTTTTACTTTTACATTTACATTTCTAGTCATTACGTGTGTTGTGTGTCTTCTATCTTTTACATCTTTTCTTTCTTTCTCGTGATCAATTTCCTTTATAAAGGCAAAAAAATTACCATTATAATTTTTATTTTTATTTTTTTAGATAGGCAATTGTTAGTGGGGTGGGGAAAATGTTAGTTTCTGGGACTTGAACCCGGGACCTCCTTCTTGCACTCATATGGTGCACTCCTTCATGTCCCTTAGCTCGCCAACTGAGCTACCTTCCTGGGACAAATTACCATTATAATTAATTTGGGCATGCATACGTGGATACCGTGTGCTTTGGCTGAATAATTTCTTAGAAGCTTCTGAAAAAGTTATCAATATAATTTTTTTTGACAAAAGTTATTAATATAATTAGTTATTTAAAAAAAAAAAATCATATATGACTAGATTAGAACTTTTTTGTGTGCGACTACATTAGGATTGATATCTCCTATTAAAAAAAGAAAAAGAAATATCCTACTCTTTCCTTTATTCCTTCAATATATGCATAACACTTTCTAACCAAAAAACTCTAGCTATTTTTAAATTAGTCCGATATATGAATACCTTAATTAGCTTGTTATTTTTTAAATTTAAATGTTACGCTATTGATGGATTGGTTTAGTAATTTGATACCAATATTAATTTAATTTGATACTAGTATTAATTTAAGCATAAATCTCTAAGAGTGCATTCGATTTACAAAAGAGTAAGAAACTGGAATGGACAACTCTACATTATTTAATTTAGAAATTGTTCATGTTACTAGACAAAAGTGAGGGCAAATGACTGAACAAAAACCCAAATTTGTGTACCCTACCAAAATCACAGTACAACTTTATATCCCGTAGAATAATTTTCTGATCGTCCAAAAATATACTATAATATTATTTTTATTTTATACTCAATATTTTTTTCTCTCCCTCCTCTATTCTCTCTCTCTATCTCATATCTCATTCTTCTTTCTCCCATTCTCCTCTCACCTCTGTTATATCTTTTCATCTCAGGACCTCTCTCCCCCATCTCTCTTTCTTTCTCTCTCTCTCTCTACCTCTTTCCTCTCATCTCTCTCTCTTATATAAACTTTTCTCACGACCTCTCTCTCTTCACTCCACCACACAATTTTCTTTATTTATTTTTTATTCTATTATAATATGTGTTATGTAAAATCATTATAAAAATTAGAAATTAATAAAATTATAGTAAAATTTATATTATTTTCTTGTCTTACCATTGTTCGCCAAACAATTAATATATATTGGACAAAAAATTGTTCTATACTGTCTCTGTCCAGTCTAGTCCAATATATACATTTCTATTTGCTAATAAAATGAACCCAAAGGACTAGCTTTTAGATATCTTTATTATATTTAATTGAGATTCGCCACATAGACTTTCAAAAATCCACTTCATCGGCCTAATAAAGCCACGCTGTACAAATAAAATGCCACGCCATCACTTAAAAAATTACATGGCTTATCCGACGAGTGAGAAATTGCTGTGAAAGCCACATATTTACATCTAACGTTCCAGATCAATTACGAAAAAACAACAGCTTTCTAACTGATATTTGGATCCAACGGTTGATGTAACAGATAGATGATCAACGGACTAAAATTGCGGCTGGTCTTCTCTCTCTCACAAATTATTTCCGTATTAATGCCCATTAAAATATTTTCAATCGTTACAATTTTTTTTTGATCCATAGATAAGTGTTGTGCAATTGAGAGAGATTCTATCCAAAGGTCAATATTTCTTGAATAATTTTTTAGTCCAAGTGAATCACATCTGGAACGTTAGATGGATGGGAAATAAAATATTACCTTCATGCTCATATTTATTTACCTTTAATAGATTGTCCATGTAACAAATCCAAAGGCTATTGTTGATTGGAAACCGCCGATCTAACGGCTAGCATTGTTATGAAACCGCTGACTAATTATATCTCATTATTACAATTATTATTGTGTCCATACCATGTCTCTCACAAATCATCCTCACATCTTCAGCTGTAGTTCCAGCAGCCACGATTGGAGAACACAAGGTAACCAAAAATTGTGTGTCACTTCTCTTTTCAGTTATTCTGCATAATAGCGTAACCAATTTTTTACGGATACCATCTCTTCTGCTTCGGTTTTGTTGTTTCTTGAATGTTAATCACGCCATACTATTTGATTTGTCTCATAATAATTTCTATGTGTTCTTTCCTGCGTCTATTACTATTTGCTTTGTCTCATAATAATTTCTCTTCTGCTTCTATTACTATCTTAACTCCTAGAATGTCTCATATTTTTATGTGTTCTTTCCTTCCACACTAATCTCATTGTAAATTTATATTAACTTTTTTTTAAGGTGAAAATCATGGATCACCACCGTTCATACTTTGATGACTTCTTTCAACAATACGAATATGTTGACATTGCCTATTTGAAGACCGGGGTCCAAGCAATGGTAACATTATAACCCTTGAATAATACGTCTTTTTGCATGTGAAAATCTATGTCCTATAGTTTCAAATGATTGGTATAGAAAATAGTAATTGTTGATCGCTCTATGTTGTTTAACTCCCTCTTTTTTTATAAGCACTAAGGAAGCATTTTCAATTGTAACAAATTGAAAATGGAATTAATATATCTGTCATATCACAAGGCTATTTGTAACAAATTGAAAATGGAATTAACAAATTGTAACAAATTGAAAATGGAATTAATATATCTGTCATAAGCACTAAGGCTATTAATTTGATATTCTCTCTCTCTCTCTCCCCACCATCTCTCTATCTCTCATTTCTTTTTGTTGCTCTTACATTTGTTTATGATACATCTCTTTTCTATGTCAGGGAAGAAGACAAGAAAGAACTGAGAGAATGAACCTAAAATGCGTTTTTAGTTTGATTAAAAAGCCAAATTAACACGAATATAATATGATACATGTTTGAGCTCTTCATTTCTCAATTTTGCAAAAGGTATACATGATTTGGAGGTACTAACTTATTCTAGATTTTAGGGAAAAACTGAGAGGATTTAATCATATATTTTGTGATTGGTAGTTTCTGATAATGTGACTAAGTAATGAGGCTCTTTTTTCACTCTTTATTTTTATTAAATTTGATATGAACTTTAAATCATATAAGATGGAAACAAAGGCGTGCATACTTTTTATTCAAAAAAAATATGTGCCTACTTTCTATGAATTATTTGTTGTTTCACAGTGCTAATCTTTTTTTCTTTTTTTTGGTTTTAGGTGTATGAAATTGTAAAAAGTGTTATTGAAAATGATAGAAGAAGAACAGAAGATCGAAACAAAGTTTCCAAAGGTGAGTTATTTTACCTTTGATCACCATTGTATCCATGTACGTACACTCTCTTTTGGTATTATTCTAGGTCTTCCTTTTTAATTTTAAAAAAAATTGTGCCTAATTTTTGGCTAATTAATGCAATTAAGATTTTTGAAACAGTGGCTAAGATGTAGGAATTATGGTTTCCATCTTATCTGGATTTCAAATACTTTGTGCTTACCAAAACAAACCACATGTTAGAGAATGCATGGTAAGTAGTATTTCTTAATTTGTTGTCGTTTATATCCATGTTTCCGTTTGATCTATGTGTTCTTTTTCTTCCTTTCATTTTTCTTCCTTTCTTTTTTTCTATTACTTCTTTTGGCTACTATTATCGCTAATCCATTGTTTTCATCTATGAACAGGATTGTAGTTTCATTGTGCTGGCTACCATTGCTGAGGTTGTTGTTACAGGCGGGTAATTATCTATCCTCTAAAATTCGTTTTTTAGTATAGGTTATTTGATGGATTTTTTGGCTTAAATCTGTCTTATTTGATTTACAATGTTGGTCCTCAGATAAGGGTTTTTGACCATACCGGTGCCGCTGTTTTCGTCTTGATAAATTTTGTTGCACTTCATTTTCACAAACAACATCTGAGTGATAACCATGTTTCTCTCCATGTCAATGTATATTTTACACATCTGTCACTATATTTTACACATAAGAAGGGTATTATACTCCACTATTATTTGACACATCTCACACTATATTTTATGCAACCAATTTTTTTAAAATATTGTGCCGAATTTATATTAATTCATTTCATGGATGATATTATTTGGAGCGTAGTATGATGGAACATTCAAGAATACCACAATTATCAACCAAACCATGCTCATCAAAGTTGTAGGCCAAATCAGTCAGGATGTCATTCCTTTGAATATTTCCGTATTTAAAACATTATAATTACAATTTCAAAATTCAAATCTCAGTTTGTGCATTAAACACTATTAAACATTATAGCTAAGCTGCTCCTTCAAAATTTAAAACACTATTAAACACCATAATTCATTCTGTGTATCAAAACATGTAAAAGGAATTAAATTATTGAAACATTAAATTATAACTCAAATTTTGAATTTCAATTTATTTTGAAATCAGTTTCAGAAATCACATTCAAAATTTATCTTTTGTAACCAAAAAAAGAAATCACATTCAAAACCAAAAAAAACTATATATATATATATATATATATATATATATATATAAAAAGTTACTATTTTTACTATATTTCTTATTATTTATCAAAACAAAAAAAACTATGAACAATAATATTTTATTGGACAATTCAACTTTCTTACAATCCTAGAATAATATATAAATATTTAATAATATTATATACACCTATTAGACGAATTAAAATCAATTAAGAATGTTTTATAAAAAATAAATATATAAACAATAAAAGCAATTGCATTCACACACAGTTGTTCTCCCAACACGGTACCGTTATACTCATTAATTCTTTATTCATATTCAAAATTAACTTTAATCAATTCAAATCAATATCAATATTAGTATCAATTCTAAATTAATATCCCTAATACACATTCGCTTTTTATCGTTGCCATTTATTCTAATTCAAAATATGAATTATAGGCCAAATTTCCAGTAATCACACATAATTAGTATCCTACTCCTACCATTAATGAATCTGTTCTAATGTTCCAAATATGTAAACGTTTTGAATCTAGAAAACTGATTTAAAATTATGTCTACTTACTTGATAAAAGAAATTATTTTTTATGTCCACTAAAATATATACCTTTTAAAAATTTATTTTGAAGCGGACAAATCAAATTCATCGTAAATCAATATTACTTTTTCCATGTAACTTCTTTGTAAGTTGTTTTATATGTTTTTAGTGCTTATATGTTATCTTATCCTTTTGGTAATTGAGTTTTACAACATTTCATTTCCTAAGACAATTTCATATCAAGTGATTAATTAGTTGCTTTGTATTAATTTTACGTAAAACTGTGAAGGTTCCGATATGTGAAAAATAATTGAATGTGATGGTACATATTAGAGGAAATTTGTGTTCTCTAATGGTGAACTATGTACATGTTCTATTAATGAGTTCTACCTCTATTGAAGGTGTTTTGTTACTCTAAGTAGATGTTAAACATGATAAGCTATAAAAGGTTAGTTTTCAATTATTTTCTTCTCTTTGTGTAAGCCAGTTTGAACCTGTAATATACAAACTTAAATTAAATGGTATGTACCTGTAACAGATCGTAGTTTAGTTCCTTAGTTAGAGGTTATCATATAAGGATATGAATCTACAATAGTTGATAGTTTCGATACTATTAGTAGTCAGCTATTATATTTAATTTATTTTATTCCTTAATTTCTCATTCCTTGGTTTTGTGCCATGATTAGGAATAATTTTTCATTCCTTTGTAAATTGGTTCGTTAATTGATGAATTATTAATTTAAATAATTAGGCTCAAGGGGTAATGCCTCCTCTAAAACTAATAGTTGCGCATTTCATCTGATTAACACACCTAATTTTTGAATATATGCATTTTCTCCACGAATGTAGTACCTCAAACTAGGATATACTAATCCATGTCACTACTAAGTCATCATGCATTGTAATTCATTAAAATAAAAAATAAATCATAGGCATAGGTTTCTTACTAAATGTTGCATTTTCTTTGTTATAATATAGTCTTAAATTGATAGCAATACTAATTATTGAATTTTCTTTCCGTTACAATATAGTCGTAAGTTCTCATATTAATGATGTTTTCAAATTTCAAAATAGCAGTACACTAGAAAAATGCCAATCACGTCCCTGTAATTTTTCCTACGATATCTATATTATTCTTCCATTTGTGTATGTAGCTTATTTCTCTCCACAATTCTCTCTCTCTATCCTTCTCTGTTGTTTTTATTTTATTAATTTCTTTCCCTTTGCCTAAAAAAAATTATAATAATTTCTTTCCCTAATTTTTTTTGCTTGGTTTGAGATGTCAAATTATTTGCTTTCCATCTACCAGAGTTGTACCGACAGAGGATAGTAAGAGTAGGAAGAAGAAAGAAGAAGACGTGTTATGCGATCGTGAGAACATTTTATTGCCTCTAGCTCTTTTATTTTTTCCATTTCATATATATCTAAGGAAAATGCTTATGTATTTTTATATGATAACACTTAACAATTAGATTTTAGGGAAAAAAGTCTTAAACAAAAAATTTGGATTTTTAACATTGTGAGGAATGTCAGTTATTGAATATTGAAGAGTCATTGCATGTAATAAAACATAGTTCAAAAAAAATTAAACGAATTTGACAAAAAAATAAAAATTTAACAAATTTGTCTTGGTTATCATTGTTCCATAGTTATTCTTTCGGTGTTTGAAAAATCGGTAAGACTCTCTTTACTAAATTAAAATCATTGTTCCATAGTATTGGTACATGTTGGGTCACGAATATTAAGCAGATAAACACTAGATTAAAATCAACTAACATGATACATTGTTATCAAACTAAATTTAGATACAATTTTCTTGACTTTTTTAATTATGTTAGTTATTTTTCATAAAAATATTTAAATTTAATATTATACATGAAAATTGTTTCCCGTGCATCGCACGGGTTACATACTAGTTCTAGGTGAAGCAAAAGTTAATTTGTGTTTATCATCTTAACTAGGGATGTTTAAGAGAGGCACTTAATTATTGTAAAAGAAAAAAAAAGGCACTTAATTAATTAACTAGCACCATAGTTCCATATACACAAGAGTGGGTTATACACGTGCTTTAATGTGGGGACTAGGGTGACACGTGCTTTTTTTACTTGTTACCTAGCAAAATCAGTGTTTTTTTGTCTACTAGAAGAAATGACAAATAAATAGCTCACACGCATACTACCACTGTTTACTCCCGAGTTCGAACTCAGGAGCCGACATCCCTATGTCACTGAAATTGTCAAGGCAACCAACAGTGAGGGTCAGCAAAATCGGTGTTTGATCCTTCACATATTTAACAATCACTTGTTTTTGTCAAAAAAAAAACCAATCACAAAGAAAATCACTAATTAATTTTTATTCACACAATCACTAATCCTTCTAACGGTATCTTTTTTATAAACGGGTATTCTCTGCGCGCAACTGTAAAGACTAATCTGTCGAACAAAGTAGGACCACAATGGGCGACAAAAATTTCCCTCAAGAGATTTAACATTTCTGCATGCTCAAGACTAAATTCGAACGAACCACCCTCTAACTGAATGCTGCTCTATATTTTGCTTATGACATACTCCTATATTGTTAATTGTTCTTCCCTTTATTTAGCTTCAATAAATTGTCACATGAAGAATACA
The DNA here is from genome assembly GCA_020916435.1 of Oxytropis ochrocephala. NCBI lineage: Eukaryota > Viridiplantae > Streptophyta > Magnoliopsida > Fabales > Fabaceae > Oxytropis > Oxytropis ochrocephala. Next base: position 13,226,236 of record CM037091.1, read on the forward strand.
CACTATGAGTAGCTCCATTATTGACATTTTATCATTATGGGTCTTAAACAAATTGTGCGAAAAAGACTCATTTACATAACTGTTTTTTTTAATTTGAAAATATTTCAATAAAAGATAAAGAAAAATTATTTCATTTAACATAATACGTCTTAATACATAATAATAGTTTTACAAAATATCAAAAAACTTCTTTTTTCTCGGAAAGTCACAAGAAACGGTTTCTTTGAGCATGTTGAGATGCAAAATCATTTATAATCACATGAACATAATGTTTTCCAACCAAGCGAGTTTATTAGGCTTTAAGCATTAAACATTTAGGGTGTGTTTGTTTGGGGTGAAAGAGGGAAGAGAGAGTGAGGGAAGTGAGAGTAAGGTAAGAAAGAGTGATTTTGACATGTTTGGTTAATGAGAGAAATAGGAAAGAGAGAGGAAAGAAAGATTAATTTAGTGGTTTTTGTAATCTCTTCACAAGTGGAGATAAAGTGAAAAAAAATGACTCTTAAATTTGACTTTTACCATTTTATCTTCATCATAAACCATGATACACAACTTTATCTTCCCTATTTCTCTCCTCTTTCCCTTAAACCAAACAACCCTCCTAATCTAGTCTAATTCTCTCCTCTTTCTCTCTTTCATCACTCTCTCTTTCCTCTTTCTCTCCTAATCCAACACACCTTTAGGGAGAAAAATCAGGAAATCTATTAAGAGCAATTAATTGTAATTTGGGAAGAGAAACCGTCATAGTGTGAGTTTTTTGGGCCTTTTTACTTAATTTTTGTTGTTATAACACTAGTATAATTTCTTGTCAAAAAACACTAGTTTAATTTAGATTTAGTATAAACTTTGTTTGGCCCCCTACGAACTTGGGCTCTAGGCATTCGTACTCCCGGGTTGGGGCCAGGGTTGACTCTGAGTATGAGTGACAAATTTGTTCCTTGCTTATAATTGTCAGGGACGAAAATTGGTATCAATTATTCTTGAGGACCAAATTAGGTACCGAAAATTTTGTCAGGGTCTAAATTGGGCATTCAATCAACATATAATTGTGCCCACATGACTTAGCTAGGAAACAACGAGACATATTGGAAAAACAACATGTCACTTAGTTAAATAATAGACTAGATAAACAAATCTCCCTAACAATCAACAAACACAGGGACTAACACGTCCATGTTTATGTAACTGTCAAAAACTAAAATTGATATTAATTATTCTTAAGGATTAAATTGAGCACTGAAATATTTGTTAAAGGCTAAATTGAGTATTCACGTAATAGTTTGTCGCAGAAATAAGGAGCTACTATTCCTAGCGGCCAGTTAGACATGAATTTGTACCGGAAAAATAGATGGTGCCCAAACACACACACCCACACACTCTCCGTTCAACTTTTCAAATTTTAAACTAGTAGGATACCCGTGCATACGCACGGGTGCTGTCATGTTTTTTTTATGAATGAACTTAGATAGTATTTAAGTAGCCTGAATAATATCCCGTGAAAATAAAAACAAATTTAAAGTATATAAAAGATGGGTTTCAAATAAAAAATGATAAATATTAAAATCTAAAAATGTAAAAGTATTATTTAAAAACAATTGTGCATTTATCCAGTGTTTTTTTATATATCAGTGCAGTATTATTTATGTATCTGTATTGTTATCCCGTGTTTTTATATATCAGTGTAGGTATCCCATGTTTTTATATATATTATTGCAGTTATCCCCGTATTTTTTTATATATCAGTGCAACTATCTCGTGTTTTTTTATGTATCAGTGTAGTTATCTCATAGATTAAATTGGTTATTTGAGTTGATTAGTAGATTATAGTAGATAGTAAAAGATAGATAGTAGTTGATCAATAAGAAATAATTATCCCGTGTTTTTTTATATATCAGTGACAATTATTTATCTTTTTTAGGTATTAATCAGTTTAAATAGTCATTAAGTTTTCTTATTTGTTTAGACTTTAGATAGTAGGTTTATAATAAACTTCAAAAATTATAGTTATCAATGACAAATATTAATCTCATGCTTTTATATATCACTGCAATTATCCCGTGTTTTTTATATATTAGTGCAGCTATCTCGTAGTTTCAATTGATTATTTTAGTTGATTAGTATATTATAGTAAATAGTAAAAGAGAGATAGTAGATTGTCAATAAAAAATATTTATTTTAAATATTAATCAGTAGTTTAAATAGTCAGTGAATCTTCTGTTTTTTACACAGTAGGTTTATTGTAGTCTTCAAAATTTTAATTATCAATGACAAATATTATCCTTTGTTTTTTATATATCAGTGCAATTATCCCGTGTTTTTTATTTATTATTGCAGTTATAGTAGATAGTAAAAGATAGATAGTAGATGATCAATAAGAAATATTTATCCCGTGTTTTTTATATAACAGTGACAATTGTTTGTCTTTTTTAGGTATTAATCAGTTTAAATAGTCATTAAGCCTTCTTATTTTTTTAGATAGTAGGTTTATAGTAGTCTTCAAAAATTATAATTATCAATGACAAATATTATTCCCGTATTTTTTTATATATCGCTGCAGTTATCCCGTGTTTTTTATATATCAGTGCAGTTATCTCGTAGTTTCAATTGATTATTTTAGTTTATTCATATGAAGTAAAATTGTCATTGGAGTTAGATCTGTTTTTGCTTGACGACAGCCCTTGAGAATGAAAAAAAAAGTGTGTTCTATGTTTACATTTACCTCTCTTGTGACCAACAAACTTGCATAATGCATCTTTCGATCTTTTTCTGATGCGTGCCTTAATTTCTTCTTTTATATACACAATTGTTTTGAATCTAATTATCAAAATAACTTACTACCTTACTAATTACTAATTTGTGTCTAATAGGTTTTTGTGTGACATGATGCAGGCATTGAAGCAAGATCCTTCACATTTGGCACACACATTGCATTAGTTAATGGTTTATAGTTAGACCTTAAGAGCAAGCCAAATAAATTGTTGTATTCTTATAAAGGAATCTAATTTAACGTGCAATTGAAAGTGTAACTTTCATTTTTTGTTTAACTTGGAATGTTTTGTACGTTCAAAACCTATGGTGTTATAGAAAAATAGCCGAACAAAATAGCCGAACAATCGTGTTTGTTTTTTTGGTAATCTCTTTTGTCGTTATACGACTTAAAATACTTGGAGTGTTTTCTATCAAAATATTGTGTTTGAATATTTTTATCTGATTTATTAAATAATAATTACTTTTTGCTTTCATCTTTTTATCACGAACGACACCTCATATCTTCATAATCATCTTCCTCATATGCTACAATGCGAAATGAAACAATAATGTTTAACTCTTTTTGTAATAAAGTTTTTCTTCCATTATGGTAACCATATATAGTACGTACATCTTAAGACACAATAGGCAATAGACTAGCACCTAAACTATCACCTATTACTTATAAATAGCACCTATTACTTATAGGTTTGTCTTATAGACTAGCACCTATTACTAATATTTTTGCACTTTGTCCTTTAGTGTCATCATTAACTCAAGAAGTAGTCATAGGGTGTACTTTCATAATATAAGAAGTAAAGTTAGGAGTAAGAATTCCACGCTTCCCAATATAAGTATAAGTGATCTTTATGGGTCAATGTGCCGCAAGTTGATTTTCTGAAAAGCTGTAATGATGATGTTTCCATATGCACGTGACTGAAATTTGGTTTTTCCCCATCCCACAAACATCACGGTTCCCAAGAATAAGCTTAGGTGATGATGTACTTTCATAATGTAAGAAATAAAGTTAGAGTAAGTATTTCACGCTTCCCGATATAAGTATAAGTGATCTTTATGGGTCCATGTGCTGCAAGTTGATTTTCTGAAAAGCTAAATGATGATGTTTCCATAGGCATGTGACCCAAATTTGGTTTTTCCCCATCCCACAAATATCACGCTTCCCAAGAACAAGCTTAGGTGATGGTGTACTTTCATAATGTAAGAAGTAAAGTTAGAAGTAAGGATTTCACGCTTCCCAATATAAGTATAAGTGATCTTTATGGGTCAATGTGTCGGAAGTTGATTTTCTGAAAAGCTATAATGATGATGTTTCCATATGCACATGATTCAAATTTGGTTTTTCCCATCCTACAAACATCATGGTTCCCAAGAACAAGCTTAGGTGATGGTGTACTTTCATAGGGTGTACTTTAATAACGTAATAAGTAAAGTTAGAAGTAAGGATTTCACGCTTTCCAATATAAGTATAAGTCATCTTTATGGGTCCATGTGCTGCAAGTTGATTTTTTGAAAAACTATAATGATGATGTTTCCATGAAGTTTTAATAGCTGACAGTTTACAAAAGTTTGTACCCATTATTCAAATTTTAGTGATGGTAATATGGTAAAAGTTATGCTAACCATGTAAAACTAATTATGCGAAATCCATAATAATTAACGAGTCTCCATCCGTAGGACGGGAACTTGACTAGTTGCATGTAAAGAGGAAGAAGTAAATTGCATGTGACTACTTGTGTTTGAATAGCAATCTCTCCCTTTTTTTAAATGTAAAGTGATTAGTAAAAATAGGAGAAAAGGGAAATAATTTAAGTTCAAACGACACTTCAAGTAGAGTTTAAAAAATGCAATAAGCTAGCAAAAAAATGTTATAAGCTAATAATGTATTGATGTCAAACACTTACAATAAATTTATCCACCGTAAACTAACATACTCATCTTGCTAAACAAAGCCCAGTTATCTTGTGCCTGAGTGCTTCAATATAAGTCATTATCATCTTTTACTTTTACATCTACATTTCTAGTCATTACGTGTGTTGTGTGTCTTCTATCTTTTACATCTTTTCTTTCTTTCTCGTGATCAATTTCCTTTATAAAGGCAAAAAAATTACCATTATAATTAATTTGGGCATGCTTTGGCTGAATAATTTCTTAGAATCTTCTGAAAAAGTTATCAATATAATTTTTTTGACAAAAGTTATTAATATAATTAGTTATTTAAAAAAAAATCATATATGACTAGATTAGAACTTTTTTGTGTGCGACTACATTAGGATTGATATCTCCTATTAAAAAAAGAAAAAGAAATATCCTACTCTTTCCTTTATTCCTTCAATATATGCATAACACTTTCTAACCAAAAAACTCTAGCTATTTTTAAATTAGTCCGATATATGAATACCTTAATTAGCTTGTTATTTTTTAAATTTAAATGTTACGCTATTAATTTAATTTGATACTAGTATTAATTTAAGCATATATAAATCTCTAAGAGTGCATTCAATTTACAAAAGAGTAAGAAACTGAAATGGACAACTTTACATTATTTAATTTAGAAATTGTTCATGTTACTAGATAAAAGTGAGGGCAAAGGACTGAACAAAAACTCAAATTTGTGTATCCTACCAAAATCACAGTACAACTTTATATCCCGTAGAATAATTTTCTGATCGTCCAAAAATATACTATAATATTATTTTTATTTTATACTCAATATTTTTTCTCTCCCTCCTCTATTCTCTCTCTATCTCATATCTCATATCTCATTCTTCTTTCTCTCCTTCTCCTCTCAACTCTGTTATATCTTTTCATCTCAGGACCTCTCTCCCTCATCTCTCTTTCTTTCTCTCCCTCTCTCTACCTCTTTCCTCTCATCTCTCTCTCTTATATAAACTTTTCTCACGACCTCTCTCTCTTCCCTCCACCACACAATTTTCTTTATTTATTTTTTTATTCTATTATATAATATGTGTTATGTAAAATCATTATAAAAATAGTAAAATTTATATTTTTTTCTTGTCCTACCATTGTTCGCCAAACAATTAATATATCCTGGACAAAAACTTGTTCTATACTGTCTCTGTCCGGTCTAGTCCAATATATACATTTCTATTTGCTAATAAAATGAACCCAAAAGACTAGCTTTTAGATATTTCTAGGTGAAGCAAAAGTTAATTTGTGTTTATCATCTTAACTAGGGATGTTTAAGAGAGGCACTTAATTATTGTAAAAGAAAAAAAAAGGCACTTAATTAATTAACTAACACCATAGTTCCATATACACAAGAGTGGGTTATACACGTGCTTTAATGAGGGGACTAGGGTGACACGTGCGTTTTTTCCTTGCTGTTACCTAGCAAAATCAGTATTTTTTGTCTACTAGAAGAAATGACAAATAAATAACACACACGCACACTACCACTGTTTATTCCCGGGTTCGAACAGGAGCCGACATCCCCATGTCACTGAAATTGCCAAGGCAACCAACAGTGAGGGTCAGCAAAATCGGTGTTTGATCCTTCACATATTTAACAATCACTTGTTTTTGTCAAAAAAACCAATCACTTGTCACAAAGAAAATCACTAATTAATTTTTATTCACACAATCACTAATCCTTCTAACGGTATCTTTTTTATGAACGAGTATTCTCTACGCGCAACTGTAGAGACTAATCTGTCGAACAGAGTAGGACCACAATGGGCGACAAAACTCTCCCTCAAGAGATTTAACATTCCTGCATGCTCAAGACTAAATTCGAACGAGCCACCCTCTAATTGAATGCTGCTCTATATTTTGCTTATGACATACTCCTATATTGTTAATTGTTCTTCCCTTTATTTAGCTTCAATAAATTGTCACATGAAGAACACACAGTATGAGCAGCTCCATTATTGACATTTTATCATTATGGGTCTTAAACAAATTGTGAGAAAAAGACTCATTTACATAACTGTTTTTTTTTAATTTGAAAATATTTCAATAAAAGATAAAGAAAAATTATTTCATTTAACATAATACGCCTTAATACATAATAATAGTTTTACAAAATATCAAAAAACTTCTTTTTTCTCGGAAAGTCACAAGAAGCGGTTTCTTTGAGCATGTTGAGATGCAAAATCATTTATAATCACATGAACATAATGTTTTCCAACCAAACGAGTTTATTAGGCTTTAAGCAACATTTAGGGTGTGTTTGTTTGGGGGTGAAAGAGGGAAGAGAGAGTGAGGGAAGTGAGAGTAAGGTAATAAAGAGTGATTTTGGCATGTTTGGTTAATGAGAGAAATAGGAAAGAGAGAGGAAAGAAAGATTAATTTAGTGGTTTTTGTAATCTCTTCACAAGTGGAGAGAAAGTGAAAAGAAAGGGCTCTTGATTTGACTTTTACCATTTTATCTTCATCATAAACCATGATACACAACTTTATCTTCCCTATTTCTCTCATCTTTCCCTTAAACCAAACAACCCTCCTAATCTAGTCTAATTCTCTCCTCTTTCTCTCTTCCATCACTCTCTCTTCCCTCTTTCTCTCCTAATCCAACACACCCTTAGGGAGAAAAATCAGGAAATCTATTAAGAGCAATTAATTGTAATTTGGGAAGAGAAACTGTCATAGTGTGAGTTTTTTTGGGCCTTATTACTTAATTTTTGTTGTTATAACACTAGTATAATTTCTTGTCAAAAAAACACTAGTATAATTTAGACTTAGTATAATCTTTGTTTGGTCCCCCTACGAACTTGGGCTTTAGGCATTCGTACTCCCGGGTTGGGCCCAGGGTTGACTCTGAGTATGAGTGACAAATTTGTTCGTTGCTTATAATTGTCAGGGACGAAAATTGGTATCAATTATTCTTGGGGTGTTATTTTTGGTACCCCCCTCAACATCAACCACACCCCCATAATATCCCAAATGGACAAAAATACCCCTGAAAATTTACAAAAATCACATTTCACTTTTCACATTTCATAATTTCGAAAAAGTAAGTAAATTCGAATGGGTTTTTCGGAATTACCTAGTAATTCCGAATTTTTTTTTTCAATTTTTAATATTTTCTAATTACATTTATTTTTTTAACAGTGGCGAGTAGACGATCAGACAACGTAGAGCGAAAGGCGAGTCTTCGGAGCAACACCCGCGGTAGGACGACGAGCACGAAAGATTCTCAGGGAGGCGTGAGTAGCGCGAACTCCTTCTCCGGACACTTTACGAGAGGCTCGAGTCGCTGGGCATGCTTCTGAGCGTCAGAGGCGCGAGAGAGCCCGTGCCAGAGTGGTAGAGATGGTTGAGCCTGAGCCTCAGCCTCAGCAGCCTCAGCCCCGGTATGAGCAGCGGATAGAAGACCACCCTGATTATGAGTACCATATGCGGCACCAACAGGAGCACCCAGAGATGTATCATGACGGTTGGGAGGCTTTGGAGGAGGTTCAGGAGGAGGTTGAGGAGGAGGAGGTTCACTGGTTGAGGAGGAGGAGGTTCACCGCCCACCATGGAGCACACACCCTTATATTTACATTGGGATACGACTGCTGCGGCGTCTTGGATAGATAGAGCGAGGTAATATTTTAATTTTTATTTTAATTTTACTTAACAACAATTAATTACTTATTTTTAATAACGTTTGGTTTAATTTGAATTTTTTCAGCCTCGGAAACTAAAGGTTGTATCTCACGGCCAGAAGTTTTCTAAAATTAGACCTACCGACCACCACCCACAGGTAGAGCACTGGTTGCGTCTGGCTAAGCTTTCTGAGTTGGACATCACACCTCTGAGGGGAATCAACCATGAGTTGATATCTGCTTTTGTGGAGAGGTGGCATCCCGAGACCTGCTTCATTCCACATGCCCTTTGGGGAGATGACAATCACCACCTTGATGATGTGGTCGTCTTTGCTCCACTTGCCGTTGGATGGCACCCCATTGGACCACGAGCCGATTTTGATTCTGTTCGTGCTCTTCACATGGTCGTGGATCGTTTGGGCATGGATCGTGCCACCGCCATCCGAGAGCTTAAGGATAACAATGGCGATGATCGAGGATCTCCCGTGTGTAGAGGACGCCACAGGGGAGAACATGGCACGGGGTGCTTATGAGCGGTGCCGCACGTGCTACATGCTCTTCATGTTAGGCACCACCATTCTGGCTGACAAGACTCATACATTAGTGCCAGTGAGGTGGATGTATCTACTTCAGGATATTCAGCAGTGTGGCTAGTGGTCTTGAGGTATAGCTGCTCTTAGTTACCTCTACGCCCAGCTGACGAAAGCGGTCTTTTATACGACCAAGCGAGCTGCATGATACGCGACAACGCCTGGTAATCATTTATTTATTTTTTTAATTTAAAACTTTTAATTAAATTTAACATATGTTAATAATCGATTATTTTTAATTTAACCATTTCAAGTCTTTGGATCTCACGAGCACTTTCCCACCGTCGTTGGTCTGGAAAGTGTTAGCTAGGACGATCGACCACGTGCCACCAAATTGGGGAACAAGAAGTCGGATAAAGTAAAGTTGGTGGACTTTAGGGCGCGGATAGATGCTCTGCACCGAGGATGTCATCCTCACCCCTTATGATGACCACAGCAAGATGTTCCTTTGTCGAACATATCCGCTTTCACAGCAGGTCGTTGCTTTGGGGCGATGATGTTTATTCCCACATGCATGCCGAGCGCAGCGCGTTAGCGATTCGGGCGGTACAGAGGATCCTCTTCCACCCATTTCGGTTAATGTTCCTCTGCGACAGATCATACGAGGGTTCTTGATGTATCGATTCGGCGCGACTTTTGGCGAGCTAGTAGAGTGGCGGGCTACCACGCGCGAGTGCGATCCTCGATTACCTTCCTTGGTACGATCCAGTAACGAGTGCGCGTCTTGCTCCTGCGAGCCCACAGCAGAGCGAGCCACGGCCAGAGCCACTCAGATCCACCATATCATCGAGGAGCCCGTTGTCCTGAGAGACATATGAGGAGAGGTGCAGAGAGAGCAAACAGATTGACCGGGATGCCTTAGATGTCGCCTGCTCACCCACTTCACGTTCTTATTTTCAAATTTGTTAAACATTTTGGACCCATAGTAGTTGTATTTGTACATTATATTTTTTTTTATGTTGGTCATTTTATATATTTTGACATATTGTTATTTAAATCATAAACCGTTTCAGTATCATATTTCCAAAATAAAACGCGTTTAAATATTAATTTAATATACAAACTTAAAAAAATTACAAATTTCGAATTACCTTTTTAGAGGTAATTCAAAATTTTCATTTTATGAACCAGAATTACCTTTTTATAGGTAATTCCGAAAATTTAATTGTTTTTTGAACCGGAATTACCTTATTTTGAGGTAATTCCGAAATTTTTTTTTTTTTTTTTTAAAAAACGTAGGGGTATTATTGGTATTTTTTGAAATATGGGGGTGTGGTTGATGTTGAAGGGGGTACCAAAAATAACACCCTTATTCTTGAAGATCAAATTAGGTACTGAAAATTTTGTCAGGGTCTAAATTGGGCATTCAATGAACATATAATTGTGCCCACATGACTTAGCTAGGAAACAACGGGACATATCGGAAAAACAACATGTCACTTAGTTAAATAATAGACTAGATTCGGCTTTTTGTTTTCGTACCCCCCTCCTTCCCTATCACACCCCCATTTTTCCAAAAATGCCAATAATACCCCTGCGTTTTTAAAAAAAAAAAATTAAATTAAATTTTTCGGAATTACCTCAAAATAAGGTAATTCCGGTTCAAAAAACAATTAAATTTTCGGAATTACCATTTTAGAGGTAATTCCGGTTCATAAAAAATAAAAAATTTCGGAATTACCTCTAAAAATGGTAATTCCGAAATTTGTATTTTTTTTATTTTTATAAGTTTGTATATTAAATTAATATTTAAACGCGTTTTATTTTGGAAATATGATACGAACGGTTTATGATTTAAATAGCAATATGTCAAAATATATAAAATGAGCAACATAAAAAAAATATAATGTACAAATACAACTACTATGGGTCCAAAATGTTTAACAATTAATTGTTGTTAAGTAAAATTAAAATTAAAAATTAAAATATTACCTCGCCTCTATCTATCCAGGACGCGCAGTGCGTATCCCAGTGTAAATATAAGGGTGTGTGCTCCACAGCTGGGGCAGGCTGAACCTCCTCCTCCTCAACCTCCTCCTGAACCTCCTCCTCCTCCTCCTCCTCCTCCTCCTCCTCATCCTCCTGCTCCTCCAAAGCCTCCCAACCGTCATGATACATCTCTGGGTGCTCCTGTTGGTGCCGCATATGGTACTCATAATCACGGTGGTCTTCTATCCGCTGCTCATACCGGGGCTGAGGCTGCTGAGGCTCAGGCTCAACCATCTCTAGGACTCTGGCACGGGCTCTCTGGCGCCTCTGACGCTCAGAAGCATGCCCAGCAGCTCTGAGCCTCTGTAAAGTGTCTGGAGAAGGAGTACTGCTACTACTGCCCTCCCCAGAATGATGTGCTCGCTGCGTCGTACCGCGGGTGTTTGCTCCCCAAGACGCCGCTTCTTCGTTGTCTGATCGTCTACTCGCCACTGTTAAAAAAATAAATGTAATTAGAAAATATTAAAAATTGAAAAAAAAAATTAGATTTTCGGAATTACTAGGTAATTCCGAAAAGAATTTCGGAAATACCTCAGAAGTGAGGTAATTCCGCTCATATTTGAACCTAATTACCTCACTTCTGAGGTATTTCCGAAATTCTTTTCGGAATTACCTAGTAATTCCGAAAAACCCATTCGAATTTACTTACTTTTTCGAAATTATGAAATGTGAAATGTGAAATGTGATTTTTGTAAATTTTCAGGGGTATTTTTGTCCATTTGGGATATTATGGGGGTGTGGTAGATGTTGAGGGGGGTACCAAAAATAAAACCCACTAGATAAACAAATCTCCCTAACAATCAACAAACACAGGGACTAACACGTCCATGTTTATGTAACTGTCAAAGACTAAAATTGATACTCCCTCCGGACCTAAATATAAGCAAAAAAGTGTGTTGTTTTGGTGGACTCAAATATAAGCAAATGTTAACTAACCTACCCATATTTAATGCTATTTTTCCACAATTACCCTTAAATTAATTCATTAATGTTGTGAAAAGATGATCATTAATTAGGGATAATTTAGTAAATCTATTTGATTTTTCCATGAATCCAAGAAAAGTAAATGCATAAAACCACTATCCTTAATATGTGTGAAAGTAGGTATTTTTGCTTATAATTAGGTCCAGAGGGAGTATTAATTATTCTTAAGGATTAAATTGAGCACTGAAATATTTGTTAAAGGCTAAATTGAGTATTCACCTAATAGTTTGTCGCAGAAATAAGGAGCTACTATTCATAGCGGCCAGTTAGACATGGATTTGTACCGGAAAAATAGATGGTGCCCAAACACACACACCCACACACTCTCCGTTCAACTTTTCAAATTTTAAATTTGGCTTTTTTGATTTTCTTTTGTGGCTTAAATACGTTTTTACCCCCTGTAAATACGGGGTGTTTTGTTTTTACCCCTTGCAATTTTTTTTCTAAAAAATCCCTTCCAAATCAACTTTTTTGGTTTTAGTCTTTCTGTTAGATGGACGTTAAAAAAACGTTTATGTAGCATTTTTAAATACGTTTTTACCCCCTGCAAATAGGGGGTGTTTTGCTTTACCCTGCAAAAAAAGTCTAAATCCAATGTTATTAAACTCGACCCGGAGGTCGACCCGAGCAAGTCACTGGGTCACTGGGTCAATGGTCGGACCGAGGGGTCACTAGTTGACCCGCATGACCCGTGACACTACTAAAACCTGTTAAAATTTAGGCATGTTGTATATTCACATATCACGAGCTATGAATTTTTTTACCATACAATAAAATTGTCCAAAAACTCACTACTCATTCATCATTGAAAACAAATAAAAACCTTAAGTTAAACTGAACAAGAAATATTGAATTCAAATTTAGCTTTTGTTTTAAAAAAAATAGCAAAACAAATAATTGTCGCTTTACTTAAAAAATAAAAACAAGCACAAATCAAGAACCCGACCGGTCAACACCGGGTCGAGCCGACCGGGTCAACACCGGTCGCACCGGTTCGATGCCTTCCGCTCACGGTCGCACCGGTCGCACCGGTCAAAACACCCACGATCCAATAGGTGACTCGGACCGATCACATCACCGTTTCCCGGTCCGACCGGTCCGACCGACCGGGTCGGTCCGGGTTTAATAACATTGTCTAAATCCCCTTCTTCTTTGTCTCTCTCTCTCTCTCTCTCAGAACCAGCAAACCATGAACACAACATGTAATTAACTTTTATTGTGATTCTGATTTTAGGGTTTGTTTCAAGTTTTATGGATTGTTCTTCATCTCAAAATCAAGGTTTTATGGATTTAATAAATGTGTGTGGTTTAAAAAATGAGTCAATAAACAAATCAAGCTAGTACTTGATTTACATTGCAGCATCTCTGACTTTTTAAAATTCTTTGATTATGTGTTTTGCATATTTTCCATTTTTTTACTTCATGTTTAAATGTGTGATATGTGTGTTTATATGTTAAAATTAAAGTTTATTCTTTATCAAGGGTCAATGACGGCAGAAGAATAACAATCAAGACCCTAACTCTTATGATCCATAAAACCTTGATTTTGAGATGAAGAACAATCCATAAAACTTGAAACAAACCCTAAAATCAGAATCGCAATAAAAGTTAATTACATGTTGTGCTCATGGTTTGCTGGTTCTGTGAGAGAGAGTGAGAGAGAGATGAAGAAGATGAGAAAATGGTTTCTGGTTTGATATGGAAGCGTTGTGTTGGAGATGAAAAAGTTTATATGAGGTTGGGTGGGTGCTAAGAAAGAATAAGGGGATTTAGATTTTTTTGCAGGGGGTAAAAACAAAACACCCCTTATTTGCAGGGGGTAAAAACGTATTTAAAAATGCTACATAAACGTTTTTTTAACGTCCATCTAACAGAAGAACTAAAACAAAAAAAGTTGATTTTACAAAGTGTTATAAAACAAGATATAAAAGTAAAGAGAAAGATGAAGAAGAAGCTACAAGAACAAGAACAAGAACAAGAACAAATATGAATAAGATGAGAGCTTTTTCTATTCTCTTCAAGTCTATCTCTATACATAAAGGTGAACCCTATTTATAGGGTGAGAATTGGCAAGTGAGAGGTCACTAATAAAAAGCCACTACAAAGGAGTAATGAGAAGATGGGAGAATATGGACATCCACACCAATAATATTCATAACACTCCCCCTTGGATGTCCACCTAGGATATGCCTCATTAAAACCTTACTAGAAAAAACCCAGTGGGAAAAAATCTAGTGAAGGAAAAAGAGTACAACATCCTTTCAGTGGAAACCGCCTCATCAAAAACCTTTCCAGGAAAACCCAATGGGACAAAACCATGGCAAAGGGAAAAAGAGTACAGTTTTTCTCCCCCTGTTTGAAGTGTTACTTAAGAATATAAATTCCAACATCTTGATTTTATCTATGAGGGCATATGAAGCAATCTACTCCACTCTGCCACTTGTGATATATCCACTTTTAATGGAGCTTTGCGGTTAGTATTATCATCAGAAATTCTTCATTGAATTGTTGACATTTGAGCATGAAATGAAGAAGAAAGAACCATATATTCTTTTGTAGATCAAAAAGATATTCCAATGTCACCACATGTAGATAATATCTGACTTGATCTAGATCAGAAAATTACTTTGCATCTGCATGGTTAATTTGTGTAACATACATAAAATAATTCATTCATTACAATAGTCAAACATAAAATATCCATCTTACCCCTTTTCTGGTGCATTTTGGTTTGTGATATGCATGTATGCTTTTAAAGTCTTCAGGACTGAGATATTTGTTCGGTCTCCAGATCAAGACGAGACTTTGTTTTTCAAAAGTTGAAGATATTTCTTTATATCTTGAATCCTTCTGGGATTTTTCATGTAAAGATCAATTACAGGTTCAACCTCAAAAATCCATTATATATAATTTGAGGTCATTCATATAGAATACTTTCTTTTAGTAATCTATGATTTTGGAAAGCTCTTCAGAAGTTCCAATAATAGAAAACTATAAATTCACTTCTTAATCTTTTCATAAAATTATATGGACAAGTGATGTCACTTTGATATCAATATGAATTGAGATCATTATACCTCATGCGTTAAAATTATATTATCTCATGGAGAGACTAATTATATTTGAATAATCATATCGAGAGTTCGAACAATATGTCTCGAAAAATTAAATTCTTCCAGGGATGTTTATATAATTATCAATGTCAAATGAGTCATACAAATAAGTTGTAACTCATCAATCATATGTTAATTTAGTCATTCTGTGCTACTAGACTAACTAATTATTAAAAATTACTTGCATTCACTACAGGTGAATTTTTATCTTCAAAATCAATGTTAGGTTTGTGCAAGTACTCTTGAACAACAAGCCTAACTAGCTTTACATCTTCAGGTGTACATACTAGCGTCCAAAAACTTTTTGCTTTGCAAAGCGAGCTTAGTACGCTTCAATTGAGCTTTTCTACTTTGGCCAATCTTTGTTTTGTCTAAATTCTTATTAGACTTTGATTCATGATCCTCTTCATCACTTATCACATTTAGCGCTATATTATACACACACAAAATTGTCAACATTGACTTTGTTTCGGTTCCATCGTTTTTTATTCTTGACATAATTTATTGAGATCTCATTTCCACAAATTTCAGGTACCTGACCAGCTCTTCTGGAACTTGAATACTAATTATGTCAAATTACTCGTTTTGAGCTTCCATATCCTCTTTTGGGTCATCTTGCTTTTAAGCTCATTTTCTTGTTAGAGGAATTTTTATTCATTGGAACCGACCAATCTACACGCTTCATGCATGATTTAGAATCATTTACAATCTTTGAGTGTCCAACAGGGACGTCAATTTATTTTTGAGTATTGCAGCTGGTGAATAATTTGCTAAATTTTGCAAATGAGTTAGTCTTTGAACTTCTGGTTCACATTGGTTTCTTGGAGGATCAATATGAGATAATAATAATAATAATAATAATAATAATAATAATAATAATAATAATAATAATTTATTTCAAATAATACTCATTTCCAGCTGCTTATCTCTCCCCCTAATGTTGGGAAAGCTAATTCATCAAAATGATAACCAACTGACTGAGCTATAAATACATCTCCAGTTTTGGCTCAACATATTTTATCATGGATAGAGGTTCATATACTCATATATTCCCAACATTATTTAAGGATCCATCTTGTTACGTTGTGATGGATTGACTATACCATGCACAACACATCAAAAATATCTCAGATGGAGAATATTAGGTCATTGACCAAAAATCAATTGTAAAGGGGAGAAATTACATATAATAATGTGTTGGCTTGATGCGTATCAAAATCTCTATTTACAAGATTGTGTGTTCCCAAGTTGAAATTGGAAGTCTCATCTCATAAGTATTGGTCATATAATTAACTTTAGATGTATAATGAATGATTCTTTAGGACCATTTTATGAATGAACATATGCTTTGTGATGTTCAATATAAATTCTAATAGTCATAAAATACTTATCAGATGTTTTCAAGATAATTCACATAATGAGCTCTTACTTGAATTAATTGAGCAAATAATCTCACAAACTTCTAGTTGTGAGTTGATGACAATTATATTTATATAGTCATTTAGTTGATGCATCAATTAAAATAATAAAATATCTAAATGGTCCATCTGATCAGTGTATCTGTATACAAACATCACCTTAAGCACATTGTAGAAATGTGAGAGACTTATTCCCTCAAATTCTCTAATTCCTTTGGGAAATGATAATACACAAAAGTTAATAGATTAAAGAATATACGGACTCTTCAATACAAGTTCTCAAAAAAATTCTTAACTATTTTTCGCATCATAAAGACCCGGGATGGCCCAACCGGTCTTGCCAACGGTAAACTTATTATAATCCATAAACTTCTTGTTTAAGGTAAGTCTCGTGATATACAGACATTGGAGATTTCTTTTGATATGGTATATAATAAGAACATACGCCACCTTATGACTTCTGGTCATAACTAGATAGTGCACACAATTTAGACTATTAAACTTCAGGTTTAAAACAACATTTTATTTTCATTTATAAGTGCATAACAAGCTTCTGGTTTGCCATAGCATAATTTCAATGGCTCTCACATATACTTAAGATGAGAATGAAACAAATTGTATTACACTTTGATCACTTAAGTAGCAAAATATAAAACTTTTAACTGATGCATATAACAGAAGTGACTATTTACAAATAAAGAATTAGTGATACACATATTTTCTTGTTATATGTTTATATGGAATTCCAAGCGTGAGAAAGAAAATAAGTTACATTTTTCAATAATCGCAAAATGCTAAACCATTATTAGGAATAACAAAGGTCATTACCACAAATAACACTTATGAAAAAAAAAACCTTTATTAAAAAAAATTAAAGAAATTAACTGTGTCCAAATATGTTCTTCATCATTATATTCTTGAAAAGAGAATTGCAACACCATTATCACGAGTAGCAAAGGATATAAACACAAATTATGATGATGATATTCTACAATACAAATGGTATAACCATAATACTTGGCACACTCTAAAATTTTAGTATGAATCATTCAATTCTGGGAATAAAGTTCAATTTTATGTGACATTTCACATTTTAATGAACAACCACTCATTTGTTCAATCAAATTATGTCTTAAAACTTTCAAAATGTTCTTGAAAGTATTTTCCCAATTTTGCTATTTCAAGAGCATAATTGTGAGACATAGAAATAAATTACTTGTTTTTTTCATTTTTGCTTGTTTCAAAAGTATACTAACATCAAGTAGATCTTACAAATTTCAATTATGCTCTAAAGGTGCAGTTCTTCTGGAACTCGACCACAAATATTTCGTATTTTGGTGGTCAAAAAGATTCAAAGAAACCTTTTATAAAGGATGATGGTAACCTTTATTTTACCAATGATCATAACCACGATTTTTGTTGTAACTCAAACATTTAATTTAATTCATTATCTTCTAGGAATGAAGTTCAATACATTGAGTTTTTTTTTTTTTTTTTGTGATTATTCTTTCAATCACAATATCATATAATCTTGATTCAAAATTTTATTGAAAATATTTTCTCATTTGTGCTACTTCAGAAGCATATTCAAGTAAAATAAAAATTCTCTAATATTTCTTTGATTCAACATACTAAAATCAAATAGAGCTTTTAGATTATAATCTTGGTCTAAAGGCTTGGTTCTTCAAGAACTCTATCATCAATAATGATCAAGGAAAATCATATTTCATTTGTTCTCCAGGAACTAAATCTCAAATCTAAGCGATGACAAAAAAATATTCATGCTTTGAGCAATCTTTCATAGATGCATGAACATTTTTTTCAGTTCTTCAAGAACTATATCTCAAACTTTCACACTTTGGGCAATCCTACAGGATGCTTCACTATTTTGTTATTTGTGCCATCCTTCTGGATGCTTGAATGATGAATTCTTCTGGAATTCATCTTGAATATAGACAAACATGATATGCTTCAATATTAAGTTATTGACAAAAAACAAACTGTAAAGGGGAAGAGGCGTGATATAAATCTGACGAAAGAATATGAAATATAATGAAAAGTCACAGCCAAGAAAAACATTAACCTAAGTAACTATTTATCTAACATTAAAAAAAGAGAGAGATTTTAATCGGTAAAAATAAAAGTTTGACAAAATTTTTTTGAAGTGAGAGATATCTTAGTGGATGGATTCATGAAAGAAAATAAAAAGCCTTATATCATAAGAACATATGCTATTAAAATCTATGATAAAACGAAAGGGATGTGTGGATAATGGATATATCAAGAGATACAAGTTATTATGTTTTAGCATATAACACAGATGAGCATATATAATACAGATGATCCATTATATACATTTCAAATATCTATACATATGGTATCAACATTATATTCTCTAGGGAAAAGGTATCGCATACTACAAATACAAAAGCCAATATTACCTTAGATTGGTAGAGCTTCGTGCTGATAACGTGTTATAAAACAAGATATAAAAGTAAAGAGAAAGATGAAGAAGAAGCTACAAGAACAAGAACAAGAACAAGAACAAATATGAATAAGATGAGAGCTTTTTCTATTCTCTTCAAGTCTATCTCTATACATAAAGGTGAACCCTATTTATAGGGTGAGAATTGGCAAGTGAGAGGTCACTAATAAAAAGCCACTACAAAGGAGTAATGAGAAGATGGGAGAATATGGACATCCACACCAATAATATTCATAACAAAGGGTTTTTTTTAAAATTTTTTTTGCAGGGAGTAAAAGCAAACCACCCCCTATTTACAGGGGGTAAAAACGTATTTAAGCCTTCTTTTCTCAATCAAATTTCCTTTTTGCAAATGAGAAAAATAGAATACATGATATCTACATTGCTTTGAACTTCTCCCTTCCAACGTTTGCTTTGACACTCGTTCCTCTCTCTATTCTCTAAGATCGCTTATTGCTTTGAGGGAGAGAGGTTTTAGACTACTTTCTAAATTCTATTTACGTAAGGAAAACATATTTATTTTTTCAAATTATCCAATGGTTTATACTTTTTTATTTTGTGTTATGGATTTGATGAATTTGATTGAATTGACACCTCTGAAATTAAATGCAGAAAGCTTATATTTTTTATCTATATTCGTTTAAGTAAATTGCCCTGACTTTTCATATTTTACTCTCTTTAACTATCTTTTGACTCAAGTAAAAAAAAACCCTATCTTTTTGAACTACTAAACTAAATTTCCTTTTTATAAACAAAGAACGATAGAATAAAAACAAATCTTGATTATTTTGAATCTCTCTCTCACGCTACCTAACCCTCGGTTCCTCAAAGATGCAGAAGAGGATGAAAATCCTAACGGAGAAGACGATCGCCGTCGGTTCATCGCTATCAGATATCCAACACGGTGAGGAAGCTCACCATAGATCTCTCCAAGGTGAGGAAGCTCACCATAGATCTATCCAAGGTTCATTTGTTAGACTGTTCTCCGATTTTATTTTTTATTTTTTATTCATTATTTATATTTCTTATTTTTGCCTGCAATCCCTAAAGGTACTTGTCTTTAATCCTCAACTTTAATTTTTTATTTATTTTATTGTTATTACTTCATTAAATAAATTGTTGATTGTTAAGCGTTAAGCTGTTTCAAATTTCAAATAGAAAGTATGTATATAAATTTATTTTCTGTTTTTAGATAAAAATTGTGGAATTTTCTGGTGGGAGCAGTGATTTTTGTGGTGTAAGAGATATTTTGGTTTCTAGATCTGTGTGGTATTTACTTATTTATTTTTTTATGCAGAGGAATATGGTACCTCATGCTCAGGATTATGTTCAAGCTAATACTCTTGTGTGTTCTTCTGCTTGATTTGGAAGTTGAATGGTAAGATTGAAAATTCCATTCTCTGCTGAATTTAGAGCCTGTTAATGTGAGTATGCCTAATACAAATGTCAAAATACATGTTCTCTATGGCCTACCCTTGCCTATCTAGTGGAAGCCAATTTTCAATTATTTGTATGTTCATATAATAAGATGATATATGGGGAAAAAAAGAAACATTTCGTTGTGAATGTTATGGCTTAAGCAAGCTTGAAATGTTTTTCCATGTCTGTATTCAGTTGAATGATTTTTATTTTCATTTTCTATTGGCATCCAGGTTACCAAAGAGTAGCTGCAGCTCTCTTTCTAAACTGTGTTTTTAATTTTGTTTACAATAATATCGGCAACTATAAAGAATGTCATTTAGTTTGTTGTGAACCTGGGATTTACTGATTACTTATATTACATATTTGCCAATAGTGTTTATTTAGTATCATGCTTAGTTGTTCTGGAATTCCATCATCCAAGGTGCCGATATAGGGACTCAGTTCTGAGTTCCATCATCCAAGGTGCTAAGAGGCCTTGCAAAAGAACATTGTTTCAGCTGATAAAATACTATGTATGTTTATTCTGGCCACCTCAGCATTTTAAAATAGTTCTTTTCATACCTTATTTGATGCAACTAGCTTAAAACCGGACAATAGGAAAACAATTGTTGGACTACATCTTAAACCGAAACATCATACATACCTCCTCATTTCACACTCCCTTAAAAATTCCCATGTGTTTTTCATACCTTATTTCACTGCCTTTTATGTTTTGCATGCCTTCTTTTTCACGTTTTTTACACAAATGTGACAACAAAAGTTGGTATATCATATATATATATATATATATATATATATATATATACCTACTTAAATGATTTTTCCACAATATTATTGCCACACTGTGATGCATTATATGATGTTGTTACGCCTCAAACGAAAAAATATTTCAATAGATTTCTCTCTGCGTTTCACAGTCCTCAAAACTAGTACTGGAAAAGCAAAAGCAGGCGGACTAATAGCCAACTGTAATTTAAAATTTTCTCATCTCTCACGCTCTTCTCTCATACTGCCAAATAAAGCAACAGTTAAAAGAAACAAAAGTAGGAGTAGGACACACTTCTGTCATATATTCTTTTTCTTTTAAATTTCAAATTTTGGCCAATAACTCTTCTCTAGTTCTCTTATTTTCAAATTTTGAATTACTCATGACGTTTTTCTTCTTCTTTCCAGAACCAAACACCCGATGACGGAAAACACCATGCTGCTGAAAGCTCCGGTTGCGAGGAGCGTGAAGAAAAATACTTGGTGGAATGTTGACCCATTTTTTCTCTCCCTCCACCAGAATCTTGACCCCTCCAGATGCGAACTTGTTCTCTCCTACTACACAATCCTTTCGTCCCTAATTCTCTCCCCCACCTTCACATTTTACCTCAACAATATTTATTTTCTCTTCCACCATCAACTAGTCTCTGTGCTCCCTAACACTCTCAAAGACAAAGATTGAGACATGGAGTTTCCTGTTTTGCACATGCTTCAGTTGGAGACTTAGGTAATGAAATATTTGTTTTATTTTTTAGAATTTCTAACTACAGCTTTGTTGCCACAAGATGGGTTTTAGGGGAAAACTCACTCTGCTGTTTCAGAAACTACTCCTAGCTTTGTTTGTTGTTGGTTTGAATGAATTTTATATTCTAAAAGATAAACCATTATCAAGATTTCAAGCAATTTATAATCCTTGATTGAATTTCCAGTTACTTATATTTACCCCTTTTTTATTTTAGTGGTATAAGGTCTTGGGTTCTATACTGGAGCTCCCCTTTGCTCAATGCAGAAACTCAGTATAAGGTATGGGTTCTCTCTCTCATTAGCTTAAATGTTTACTGTTTACTTTTCATTGCTGATTTAGACATTTACATTCTTGTTGATATGCTCCCATCGAATTTTAACTATTTTCCATACCTAGGTTGCCTCTCTTATTTTAACTGCTTCACCAATATTGTTTCATAAGTGGTTCCTTGGAAATAGCTTAACATACGTTTCGGAAACTGGTGCCCTTCCAAATAGCTAAATGCATGTGATTGGGTATCTTAGTATTTTTTCAATTAAAACAAACTTATGTTGTTTTCTTTATTGAAATCAATTAGATAATTGGGAGATAATGATTTTCTGCAGGTTATATATAGCTTAAGAAAATATTGTCCTATCGAATAGAAACATGTGGCTTGACCATAGAAACATATGCTTATATTGCTTGAGTGATTCACACATTGCCACAGAAAGATTGCCAGAGAAAGATGATCTCTGATTTTCATTGAGTTGAATTGAAAAATACATGCAAGCACTATTAATATAGTGCTTGAGATAAAACGGAAACATGTACAATCTCTAACAGAATTATTGAAACAGGAACTAGCTAAATATCTATGAATTATTAAGCTACTTACAACACATTCATGTCAAGTATCCTTTTAATATAGGAACGAACCACAGTATGTGTGTATATATATATATATATATATATATATATATACCTTAGAAGGTTTGTAAAAGCTTAAGGGTGTGTTTGAGAGGGTTTTGGAGGGGAGGGCTTAGTCTATATTTTAATATAGAGTTTATATTTTAAAAAATTAAAAGAATAACATTGTAGATAATAATGAAACAATTTTAATAACACTTCATTTTTGTTTAGAGACATTTTATAGCTCCCTCATTTTAGAATTGGAGAGTGGAGTGAAGAATTTGCCTAAGCCCTCAAAACTCTCCCTCCAATACATTTTTTGAGTTCATCCAAATTGTGGAGATTTGATTTTATGAATAAAAATAAACTCCTCGTTGAAGTAGATGGTAGATCCTTTCTTCCATTTGTCTTTATCCTTCATTTTTTAAGCCTTCCCCTCTCTCCCCTCCAAACTCTCAAACAAGCCCTTAGGAAGGGGAGGGGAGGGCTTGAAAAAAATAGGAAGGATGTACCATCAACTTCAATGGGGAGCTTATTTGCTTTTCGTCAAATAACCAAATCCCCTCAATATGGAGGAACTCAAAAATGTATTGAAGGAGGGTTTGGGATGGTTTAGGCAGGTTTAGGCAAATTCTACAAATCATTTACATTCTTTAATAATAATAGGCTTAAACTTAAAAATTTATTAATCATAAGCATGTTCTTATTATTGTCTACAAAACTACTCTCACAATTAAGGTGAAATTTTTTTATATATTTTTTCTCTACTTCACTCCCTCCAAACTCCTCTAAAACAGGCCCTAAGGGTATCTTGATAATACTACCTGGTGATGTAAGATGCCCATCAGGGCCGTAGAGCAATTTTAGGAGCTAAGGCAAAATTTCTAGAGAAACTTATTATAACATAAATATTTATGATCATATTTATTATCTAGTTTGAGTTGCTGAGATATATTTTATAATAATCAAATAATTCTAAGATATATTTTATTCTCAATAGATAAAATGACCAATATTCACCAAAAAAAGATAAAATGACCAATCCATTTATTTATTTTGTAATATTGCGATCTTGCATAAGATTTAAGTAATTTGATTTTGCATTTTTTTCCGGTGATAATAACCATTTAAAGTAGGCTAAATTATAGTTTTAGTCCCCCTATTTTGACAAATCCGGACATTTGGTCCCCCTATTTTTAAAAATCAGCAAATTTAGTCCAAAGAGGGGTTTTTCAATTTTTTTGCTGAGTTGGCCTTCTACAAAACAAAAAACGCTGACGTGGCTCTCATTAAATGACGTGGCAGCTGACTCAGCTTGCACACGTCATTTAATGATGCCACATAATCAATCCACATCAGATTAATATATTTATAATAATTTTAAAAATTAAATTATTATTATTATTATTATTATTTATTATTTATTACCAGATTGAAATCACGTCTTCAACAATAATACACACGAAACACCCACAACTTACAATGATAGAAAATCAGATACGAAGAACCCTAATCACACCTCCATTGTTCTTCTCCATATCTACAAAAGGGGGTTCCACGGAAGAACACACAAACACATACTCAAACAGCAACCACAACTAGTATCGAAAGAATGAAAGGATGGTGAAGCCACCACTCAGATCCAGATCCCAAACCGTAAGCCATGTGTTACTCTCTCCTCGCCAGCGGTACACGCGTTCGTTCCGTTCTGCGTGCGTCGCCGGGCGCGCATGAATCCATGACGATGCCGGCGACTTTCGCTATCGATATTTCATTTGTTCTCAAACCCTGATTTCAATTATTGACCCCTTTTTTTTAAAACCCTCTAATCTAATTTGTCAAGGCATCATCATCCCCTTTCTCCGCTCAAGGCAAATGGTGTTGAGAAATGCTAATCATGAATCTGTGAAGGCATCATCATCCCCTTCATCTTGTTATTCATCCTTCTTTGGTTTCACTCATCAGTAATTACGGACTTTGTGGATTTACGTTTCTGTAATTTGGTAGAAGAAGAACATAAGGATTCAAGGATTTCTGGGTGTTTCGTATGTGTTGTTGTTGTTGAAGAACATGTGATGTGATTTGGTAGAAGAAGAACACAAGGATTCAAGGATTCAATGGATTGATTATGTGGCATCATTAAATGACGTGTGCAAGCTGAGTCAGCTGCCACGTCATTTAATGAGAGCCACATCAGCTTTTTTTTGCTTGGCAAAAGGCCAAATCAGCAAAAAAATTAAAAAATCCCTCTTTGGACTAAATTTGTTGAGTTTTTCAAAATAGGGAGACTAAATGTCCGAGTTTTAAAATAGGGGGACCAAATGTCCGGATTTGTCAAATAGGAGGACTGAGACTTTAATTTAGCCTTTAAAGTATTATCAATAATATTTTATAAGCAATATTTACATATTTAGATAAGAAACTAATTTTTTAATATAGCTTAATACTGTTATGTTGTTAATTTTTTCTAAATACTTTCAATCATAGAAATAAATAAAAGCCTTCTTCATCTAATGTTTTAATTTTTTTGGATTTAAATAGAAAAATGTAAGTTGTTCCCTATTATAAAAATTATTCAAATTGCGTATAAAAGCAAGAATAGATATAACATTGTGTTAATTAATTAGTGCATATAAAAGATACAAATCTAATCCAAAAACTTAGCCTTAAACTTCCATCTTCATTTTGCATTTTGGACCTCGAAAGCTAATTGTATACTAGAATGACATATTGACATGCAGTTGGTTTTTGCATATTGCAGTTTTCAATAATTTTTTTAGTTAGGTTATATACATAAAATAGTTAGCTAATTTGGCCTCTGTAGTATTAGTAAATTTAGCAATGGCCTGGGTGGGGCCCTAAGGCTGTTGCCTTGATGCCCATCCTATGTGTCGAATCCAGTTTGTCATCTATCCAATGTAGTAGCAATATTTTTTATGTTGCTGAAAATAATCTACTTTTCTGTGTTGGTTTTGAGCATAATTAAAAGAAAAACGGGGTTGTGTCCTTCCATCCATGGTGAAGAGCTTGATGTACATGGTATTCTAAAATGTAAATATGCAATTCACTTTTGTGCATGAAGGCTATCAATTGATTGTCATTCAAAGCAACCTTAATACTATGTTTGCGCCCAATTGATTGTCAATGTACTATAACCTTATAGGTTGTTTGAAAATGACAACAAACTAACACACACACACACACACACATGTATATTTCTTAATATCTTTTTCAATTTTAATTTTTTTAAATAAATAGAAAATATTAATACCCTGTGCATAATTAGTCCCATGCTTTGTACGGTTGCACACATTAGTATATATACACTCACATTCTTTAACTTTCTTCCCAAGTAAGTGATCATTCATTTCTATTCAAAATCTCCCAATCCTTCAGAGGTAGCAACCCCCAATCTTTCACTTCAGAGGCTACTTCTCCTATGGCAATGGTGGCAAGCCTTCCTCCTATACTTCAGAGGCTGGTTCTCCTTCTTTTTGCTCTGTTGATGATCTGGACCTTCCCCATCATCCTAAAGATGATGATGGGGTATGCTTTCTATGTTGGAAAGCCTTCCCTGATTTTGTACCCTTTAGCCTGGTTAGCTGTTGCATTTTTTTTCATTTTTCTTGCTATCAGTTAGTGCTTAGAAAAATCATGTAAAGGCACTTTAGTTTTTAAATAAGAGTAGTGAAAAATTTATTGTCGTTTTTCTTGCTTTCAGTTAGTGCTTAGAAAAATCATGTAAAGGCACTATAGTTTCTAATTAAGTGTAGTTAGTTTATGATTTCAAAATGTTATATGTAAGGATACTGATCTAGTTTTATGTAAGTAATGGGAATTTTATAATGGAAATTTTAACTTTGTTGTCTATCTTGGTTCTTCTTCTTATACAAGATAATCCATATTAATTCTTGTTATTGAGCTTTTCTGTGCATCCTTTATTTTCGCTCAAATGATGTTTTGTAGCTCCAAAATCACAGAACTCCAAAAAAAATAGTGCTTGGTTACAGAATATGTCCTTTTGGGTGTTGAAAATTGGCCAGATAAATCAAAAGTTCATCCAGAGCAGGGAGCTTGCTGCTGTTGTTATTTATTGGGACTCAATTGTGAAAATTTAAGCAAAGAAGGACTGCGTAGTGATGATAATTCTCAGAGGAAAGGATGCTTGTGCAATTCAAGAGAAAATGGTATTTCTGGTAAATTGGGGGATCATGTGACTGTTTCCAACACATTGTTCAGGTATGTATCGTTTGTACATTTTACAATTGTGAACAATTTGGTGGGAAACCCTATTTACACAACCTTAACACTAATTTCAGGAAGGAGCTGATCAAGACACTCCCCTTTTTACTTTGTTGCTATCGAAGAGCGGATTTTCTTGTTGATTTAAGCTTTTGCGATTTGAAGAATGATATCTATTTTTTTTTTGTTGGTGATATATCATTTGACATTTGTAAATATTTGAATCAAGTGAAACATGTGTTCTATTAGTAAAGTATTGAGAAATTTCATAATAATATATTCATGGGAGGTATTTTGTATCAGTTTTTATTTTGCTTATTGATAGATGTTTGATGATTAAAATGAAGCAGATAAGATCAAAAATCCTTCGTGTGTTGTGTTTGGAACATGTGAAAACAATATGAAATGAAAGAATGGAAGAGAAATCTCAATATCCCAAAAGGTTTTCCCCCTTTGGTTCACATTAAAATAGGCAAGAAATGAAAGAATACTAGTGGTTCCTACATTTCTAATCACCCCAGTTTTGGAAAGAAAACAAGTGAAAAGGGTAATGAGTTTGTGAATTAACATTTCTACCCCTTTTTACTGCCAATTTCTAACCGTAAATCAAATGATTCTCCTTGAGCAAAATTGACATTCTGTAGTCATCTCCTATAGAAAAATTGATCTTCTGATCGTCCCATAGGGCTTTTGTACAACAAAGGTATATAGTGCTTTTTGCAATAAGCGGAGAAAGTGTTCATTCAAATCCAAGAAATCACCACGTTGCGTCTCTCCCTTGATTCAAAGTTTAAACCAGTGTTAATAAAATTGACTTGGTCAAGATACTCGGTCACTGAGTCAAGAGTCATTGATTAAACTGTATGGCCAATAAAATTATAATGAAGTTTAATAGCACCTGAAATAACCAAGATCCTAAATAACAAACTTAATTAAAACATAAACAAGCTCAAATGCTAACTAGACCGGCCAACCAGTGCACAACACGACAAACAACCCTCAATGTCTTCGTCGCTAGACAAAGCACTAGAAGCATAATCAACCCACAACCAAAAACAAGATCCACCACTGAGCAAAGCTAAGGCACCATAGAAAATAAATGAAAGACCCATGAAGTTGGTGCAGTAGGAAAGGCAGAAAGTCTAAAATCTTCCTGAAACTGAAGGCCTGAGAAGACGGGGTGAGAGCAAGTAGAAGGCTAGAGGGTACCATAATTCCTGGGGATTGGAAGAGGTAGAGAAGCGAAGTCAGATACGAATGGTCATAGCTAAGGCACAATGGAAAGGGTGTTTGAAACATTTGTGAGTGTAGATCTAGAGGGTCAGGAGGGTTTGGGATTTCCGAGGGAAGACGAACCGTAACAAAATCAGCAGTGAGACATGAAAACGAGTTTGGTGGGTGGGGTGGAGGGCGTGAGGGAGAAGATTGGAACACTTGGAGGGCAACAAAACGGTGGGTGTGGTTGGAATTCGATGCAGTGTAGAAGAGTGGCTTGAGAACTTGCATCATTGGAGAGCAGGTAACATGCTGAGAGCGACACAAGAAGCCTAGAGGAGAAAGGGAGAAGGCGCAACCGTCACCACCAAACCATAGCACTACTAAAAATCTCTAGATAACAACCGATTTAGAGACCACAAAAACAGTCACTATATCAGTTGCTAAATAAGTTAACGACCGATTTACCATCCGAAATTCAAATCCATCCCTAAATTGATGGCTAAATTAGTTGCTAAAATAGTTAACGATTGGTTTTGGAAATTTGCTATATCACTCGTTGCTAATGTATAGCGACCAATTTAGCAATCGATTTGTGGTTTCAATCTCTATATTGATCGTTAAAATCAGCCGCTATTTAGAGATATTTTAGTAGTAACAAAGGTCTAGGGACTCCTTTGTAACACCGGCTTAGCTACTATCTTAGCTAACCATTCACTTTTCATCAATCATTATTGATATTATCACATGGGTTGATTAGAAGCCTTCAAGCATAAACTGATTAATATATAGACATATATATATATATATATATATATATATATATATATATATATATATATATATATATATATAATCAATAATATATAAAAGTTAAATAAATTCACAAGTTGATAAATAAAAGTTAAATGCTAAGTATTTTTTTCTTTTGTGGACATTTATGAAATTTCTAATCAAATTCAGGTCATTAGATGAATGTAGAAGCTCTAACTAAGTTTTTTTTATTTGATCAAAACTCTAACTAAGTTTAATACAACGATTACTTTTTTACATGAATATTCATATTACTAACAAATATATTATGAATTACCAATTATCAATATTGGCATTTGGGCTAGGGATGGCAAAACGGGTCGGCCCGCCTCGGCCCGACCCGCTTTGCCTTCGGCCAGCTAAAAACGGGGCGGGACGAGTTGGCCCGCCAAACACTGCGAGTTCAAAAGTTTGGCCCGGCTCGCCAAGTGATGGGTTGGCGGGCCAGCGGGCCGGCCCGCCTAATTTTTTTTTGCAATATTTTTGAACAAAAAACTTACATGTTTTTAACATTTCAATAAGATTTTTCATCTGTTTTTTAAAACAGTTTTTTTATAAAGTTTTTTTAACATATTTTTACTTTAAAAACTCTTGATATATTCAAAATAAAAGTATAAAACAATAGTAGCATTGGAATTACTAAGATTAACTATATAGAAACTCAAACCATCAAGAAATGTCATCTAGAACCATCAACCAAAAGGTCAAAAACCATAATTCAAGTATTGATCTTAAAGCAACTGAAATTAGTATTTTGATTGATTGATAACTAGGAATTAACCATCAAGCAACCAAAATAAATATTCTTAAGAACCAAAAAACCATAATATGTACAATGTCAAAGTCTAGAGATTCAAATTACATAACATTGGCTAACAAAACATAACATTGTCTAACAAAACAATACAAACATTAAGATATATAGAACTCAAAACAAAAAACACTATCATTCAGGTGAAGAAAAATCGAATTTCAAGTGAGGAAACACTAACACTATAAATCATTATAGTGTTTTTTTATTTTTAAAATAAAATAAAAACGGGTCGGCGGGCCGACCCGCCCCAGTCCTTGCTTTAGCTTGCAGTTTTTTTCTTTTTGGCGGGGTGGTATTAGCAAGTCAGCGGTCCCAATACCCCGGCCCGGCCCGCCTTTTTTGGCGGGTTAGCGGGCCGAGCCGGCGGGCCAAACCCGTTTTGCCATCCCTGATTTGGGCAGGTGTGAACTTCAACCGACATAATATACTATAGAAAGAGTCGCATTCCACGCGGTTTCTATTTTCAAAAAGTTTTTATTTTTCTTTCTATTTTCAAAAAGTTAACTTTATCAATATATTCACAATTAACTTTCTTCATCTACATCAAAAAAAAAAAACTTTCTTCATCAACACTACACAACTCGTTCATTCATAGTACTACTACTACTAGTATATTGATATTGGAAATTCAACTTTTTATAAAAAATCGTTGTCAAAAAAATTACTTTTTATAGAATAGAGAATAATTAATTTCAAGAATAGCTATAATAATGATAGAGACCTTAATTAAGCTTATATATCAAAAAAGTATAGAGACAGTTAACTAGAGATTTTAAAAAAAAAGTCAGAGAGAGAACGAGAGAGGAATAGGATTTTACGTTTCTACTCTTCCTAACTAGTGATAGTATTTAATTAAAATTTTAAAGCACTAAGATATTTTTTTTTTTTATACCTTGTTATTGGTGCACAGTTTCTACCGATTTAGTCTTTGACTAATCTACTTTGGAGAATTTGGCTAGTCATGTGTATCTGCTCTTCCCGGTTCGTGTTGTCTCCACTTCGAACATAGTTTTTATCACACCCAAGATTCGAATCCAAAACCTTAATGTGATATATGATTCCAATTACCGCTCGGACCAACCATTGCAGGTACTAGTATATTGATACAAAGTTATTCAACTGGAGATGAATGAATTAAAGTGATCGATAAGGGTTTGTAGTAGGCTAGGCGACTGGCAGGGCCTACGGCGCCCCAGCCTAAGTCAGGCCAAGGTTTTTATTAAAGTTTTTTTAGTTAAAAAGGCTAGGCTACAAGCCATTAAAAAACCTTTAAGCCTATCAGACCGACCTATTTAAATAAATTTAAATAATATTTTTTATTACTACAAATTAAATTTTGTACTTTCTCTTAAATCATAACTTTTCTAAGCAGGTATATAGCAAATATTCCAGTATCCGTGGGTTTTTGCAAATTAATATTCATGGATATAATAAATATTTGTATACAGAAGCCTTTGTGTAAAAAACTTATATAGAATTTCTTTCTATTCTTTTGACAATAAAAACTATATAATTTCTTACTATTCTTAAAATTTCTTTCTATTCTTATAAAAAATTATATAGAATTTCGTACTCTTCTTAGAATTTCTTACACATTAAAAACCATATAATTTCTTAATTCTTTTATAACAAAATAATCTCCATAAAAAACAACAAAAATGGAATTTCTTCCTCTTATTCTAACATCATAGTCTCCAAGGAGATTGGAAGCTCGGCGAAAAGCCCACACGGTGAGAGTCGCGGGACACACATGACATAGTAGGGAAGGGTAAAATGAGAACGATGAAGTTGTATTATGTGCATGGGTTAACTCGACTTTTAAACATAATATATTATGTTTGCCTTTAAAAAAAGTGTGCAACTAATTAAAAGGTCCAATTCTTTTCCAGTTTTTATAGTAGTGACTAGTGAATAACAATCAAAATCAATTGTAAAAAAAAAAACAATCAAAATCAAAATCAATACAATGGAGGAAAGTAGGTTTGGGTTTATTAATACGAGGAAATGTAGGAAATTTTGTATTTAAGTAATTGTGTATTTAGTGATTTTACTAGTTTACTAGCAGGTGCAGAAATATGCGGGTACAATACCATTACATTCGCCTCTATTTCCATTTGTTAGTGGGTTGAAATATCTGTTTATATATCTTACCCGCACGCATCAATTAAGCTAGTTGCTCGGTAGATGTAGCGAATTATATCCATGGATATCCGATGTAGCTCTGAAGCTTAATTGGCTTTTGTCATGGGTTGGCATGTTAACTCAGCATTTAGAATGAATTGAAACTTTATATAATATAGTCTTCTTTATGGTTAACCTATATTATTAAAATGTTATCACATGCACTTTATGGTTGTAGGCACTGCTTTTGGGACAAGAGGATATTTTATTTCTCAAGCTGCTGCATCTTGCTTTAATGTGAGATTCTAGGTCAATTGGCTATTGGTAAATGGTTTGGATGATGGAAATGATGTATAGTCATTGTGAAAACAATTCAAAGTTGTGAGTTAACCTTACTTATTTGCTCATTTCTTTTGTTATTTTACATTTATCACTTCACTATTAATTTGATCATTTATTTTTTCTTTAAACAGAAGATCATCAAAATTTCCAAAAAGTTTTTACAATAACTATCAGCATCGACTTCCTGCAGCAATCATTTTTGAAACAATTTCTGCTTCTACCTTCAAAGCTACTCTTCATGTTAATAGGGCTGAGCAACCATTCTTAAAGACCAACACCACTGCCACAATGATTCTATAAGACTTTTGCTCTTTTTTGAGATGACCACGTATCACGAGGTTGTATTCATTCAAATCCAATATCTTGCTCAAGATGTTAATGATGAATATGCGGGTGAAAAAATGCTAACAATCCAGTCATAATCAACCACTAGCAATTCAGATTGAGTACCCTAACAATGAGGATGTTTAGCAAGCTGTTGATAACAATAATCACATTTACAAACCTCTAGATGAAATAAAGAAAAAAAAACTAAGGAATTATTCCTCCAATTGGAAGAAGACTTTCCTTATAATTTATTGTATAAATTATACTATATTCAGGGTTTCCTTTAATACCAAGCTCCACAATCATCTGAGTACTTAAATTAAACACAACTATTTCACCATCTTCTTGAATGAAGAATATGTTGCCCTTGTTCCCTGCTCCGATAGG
This sequence comes from Oxytropis ochrocephala, assembly GCA_020916435.1. Taxonomy (NCBI): domain Eukaryota; kingdom Viridiplantae; phylum Streptophyta; class Magnoliopsida; order Fabales; family Fabaceae; genus Oxytropis; species Oxytropis ochrocephala. The sequence continues at coordinate 13,259,214 of CM037091.1, forward strand.
GCGGTTGATACGAGGCAAGGGCCTAACAATAAAGAGTTTGGTCCATGATTCTTCCACACCAAGTTCACCCAAAATTGATATGTGAAAATTAGTTTTATCAGCATACCATGAGATCAAAGAAATGGACCCATTTAGCTCCACCAAGTATCTTGACACAAAATAAGAATTATGATCTACGTCGAAGGGTGGGTAGTCAAAAAAATCTATGTCGAAGGGTATATGTGTTGTACAGAACGTTTCATTGCCTAAGTTGAATGACACCAACCAATGTTCATTATTATCTATAAAGCCCAACCAATGACACATGCCATCCATGTATAGTCGTTCCCCTGCAAGGTTATTACAATGAGGAATATCGATGTCAAGTTTTCTCCAAGAATTACTTCTTAGGCTATATATCTCCCATAAGGGTTCGAAATGTGGAATGTCATTTGATTCAAACAAATATAGATACCTAATCAACTTATAGTCATTTCCAATATAGTCATAACCAAATCCATGAAGAGCAATAGGACGATACCTTTGTGATTGATCCTCATTAGGGCTGTCAGGAATGACCTTGAACTCCTCCGTCGTTGGGTTCCACAATATATAATTTAATATGTAGTAAAGGAGAAGAGTTCCATTAATACTACCAGATTCCAAAATAAAATAAAAAGAGTTTTCCTCTTTAAGTGGGTCAGGATGTCTAGTATGACCCTATTCTCAAGCTGTCACCGTAAAGCAAATGCACCCCAAGAAAATCCTCTTGAAACTGATAAAGGAAGAGAGATGTATAATTGTAGTAGGAATCATGATTAGATATGAATCTATTACGAAAGATGCTCATGAAGTGATGATTTTTAAGTAAGAGAGCCCATGATTTTCTCACACAACCAAATCGGTTCAAAGATTTAATAGGTAGTTTTGAAAATATGGGGACCAAAAGATCATTAGGTATGTAGTTTCGAACCTTTTCATATATCACACTTGTGGGTTTCTCCATCTTCTTTTGCAATTGTAACAGGGCTGACAGGAAAATGAGATGATGTGAATATAAATCAGACAACTCAAGTAAAGTAGACTCAAATTTCGTTGCATTTGTAAGAAACTCACTGAGCCATTGAGCTTGTAGCCGTCTAGGAATTTGATTGTGAGAGCGAGGGTTCTCTGGTTTTAATATTTTCAAAAATAATTTGTTAATTAATATTATTAAAGCATGTTTGTTAATTTTAATGAAAAATAATTGCAAATCATTTTTATCTAAATAAATGAAGATTTCTATAATAACTTCAACTTAAAATAGTGAATAAATTTATTTATTTGAAAAGTTATTGCAAGACTTTCTGGGAAAACATGTGCGGAAACAGAATCAATAGAAAGTATGACAATAATGATCCTTCTTTTTATTATATTTGAAAATGCATTACTATTTTTGTTAGGTTTACGAGTCCTCTATCTTTTTTATTATTCATTTAGCTCATTTTTAGTTGATGTGAGACTAACCACTCCACTCACACTTGAATTCTCAACACACTCTCCCACAAGTGTGAGTCACCCACATCGCTAGCCTTGATCCAAACAAGGATCTCATTTCTGCTCCCTCACCAAGTCGGACCATGGCTCTGATACCACTTGTTGGGGAGTCTTTTGGAGCACCAGGAGCAACACTGAGCTATCAAATGAAGTGGACCAACATGGAGACTTGGACACCACATCTCCACCCAAAATCTTAAGGCGTTAGGTATATTATGTTAAATAAACTTGTAATTCAGCCTTACATAGTCATAATAGAAGGTCAACTCTTATATAGAAAGTCAATAATGTGTACACATGTGTAATAGTCATTGTTTAAATACTCTATGTAAGTTGACTCTCATATCAATCTATAACAGAATAACAAAAATCGTTTTTCTGTTAGATCAGTTTCTCTCTATTCTCTCTCTGAAAGTGTGAGTGAGTGTGTGACAGTGCCATTGTTCCAACAATTGGCATCTAGAGCTAGATTCACGACGGTCCATACAGTGTTTCACGGCGGTGTTGGCGAATACCGGTGGGAATAATGGTCAGTTCCCGACAAAGCTTTCTATTCTCAACAGAACTAACTGCGATAGGTGGATCATTCAGATGAAGGTCATATTTTGGTATCAAGACGTGCTTGAGATCATTCACAATGGCGTAGTGGCTACTGCAAGCGATCAACTTCGTGATCAACAGTAGAAAGACAACAAAGCACTGTTCCTAATTCTTCAGTGCGTGGATGCTGATGCTTTTGAGAAAATTGCGCAGTACGAGACGACGAAGGAGGCATGGGATGCTCTCGCAACCGTGTACTCCAGTAATGCGAAATTGAAGAAGGTGAAGTTACAAACACTCCGGAGACAATATGAAGTGCTTCAAATGGGAGAGAAGGAGTCAATTGCAGATTACTTCAATAAATTAACGCTGTTGACGAATGAAATGCGTACCAATGGTGAGACGGTCTCCGATCAGATGAAAATCGAGAAGGTTCTTTGAACCCTAACTCCTAAGTTTGATAATCTGGTGAATGCTATTGAGCAATCGAAGAACTTAGAGACGATGAAGATTGAAGAATTACAAGGATAGCAAATGAAGCAAGGCTTAATGAAAGATTAAGCGAGAAGGATAAAGAGAACAATGCTGGTGAAGTATTGCAAGCACGATTCAATAAGAAGAAAGGGAAAGGGAATTGGAAGAACAAAAATGAGAAAACAGATGTTGAAAGCTTGAATCAGCAAGGTGCAAGTGAGAACAAAAGCAAGAAGAAGGGAGGCAAATCAGAAGTGAAACGATTCAACAAGAAGGAGATTCAATGCTTCAATTGTGATGGCTGGGGACATTTTGCAGATGAGTGCCCTTCAGCAAACAATTCTGGTAAGAAATCTAAACCAAAGACTGATAAGACTCAATATGCTAGTGCAAATGATAAGGATAGTGATTCTGATGGTGAAACTGACTCTGATACTCAACTGTTAATGGCTGAAATTGAACATATAGATAGTGATGATGGTGATTTAACTTGTCAAACACTTGTTGAACCACGAAAAATGAGGATGATATAGATGAAATGTGGTATTTAGATATGGGGTGCTCTAACCACATGACTGGAAATAGAAAATGGTTTATTAATCTTGATGAATCAATTAAAAGAAGGGGATTAGCTTTGCAGACAATAGGAGTGTACGTGCTGAGGGAATGGGAAGAATTATGATTAGGAGAAAGGATGGGAAGGAGTGTTACATAAATGATGTGTTATATGTTCCTGACATGAAGAGTAATTTGATTAGTATGTCAATTGCTTGAGAAGGGATATAGAATGATAATGGAGGATTGTTGCATGAAGATATTGATGAAGATGTTTGAAGGCACCACTGAGTAAGAATAGAACCTTCAAGACCACCATTGACATTGTTGATGATAGATGTTTTGCTACAGTTACTGATAGTGATAGTTGGTTGTGGCACCAACGTTTTGGACAAAAGTAGAATAATAAAATTAGAAATTTGAAGAGAGCGAAAGGGGGAATAGAGGGGAGAGAGATAGAGAGAAAATTGAGAAAGATGAGAGTGAGAGAGGAAATAGAAAAATGTGTTTTAAGTGTGAGATAAAAAATTTAAAAGATGATGTGAGAATGTGAGACCCATAAAATATAAAAAAATGAGATTAAATATTTGGGAATTGACATCTTTGTCCTCAAAAAATTGGTTTTAGATAAGAGTAATTTAGTATTGTTTGTAGTGGTTGTTTTAATTAAAAATATAGTTGATAGTTGATTAAAGATATAGTTGATTGATTATTAATGTTAAATAGGAGAAAGAAAATTAGAGATATTAGTAGTGGCTATTTTGATTAAAAAGATTATAGATTGATTAAAGTTATATAGTTCATAGTTGATAGTCGAAGAGGAAAGAAAAAAAGTGAGTTTTAAATATGAGATTAGAAAGTTAAGAGATGATGTGAGAAAGTGAGACCCACAAAAAATAAAAAGTGAAATAGAAAAATTAGAAAGGACATATTTGTCCTCAAAAAGTGAGTTTCAAATAAGGATAAATTGGTAATTTTGGTAGTGGTTGTTTTGTATAAAGTTATAGTTGATAGTTGATGACATAGTTTTTTTTGACAAAAATAAAAGATATATAGTTGATAGTTGATTGATTGATAAAAAGTAAGATAGAAAAAAGAGTTAGTTTGAGAGAAGGGTAGTTTGGTATTTTTGGTAGTGGGTGTTTTGATAAAAGATAACTAGTAAGATACCCGTGCATACGCACGGGTGCTATCATGTTCTTTCTATGAATGAACTTAAAAAGTATTAAATAGTCTGAATATTATCCCGTGAAAATAAAGACAAATTTAAAGTAGATAAAAAATGAGTTTCAAATAAAAAAAATAGATAAGTATTAAAATCTAGAAATGCAAAAGTATCATTTTAAAAGAATTTTGCATTTATCCCGTGTTTTTAATATGTTAGTATAGTGTTTTTTATATATCAGTGTTGTTATCCCTTTTTTATATATCGGTCAAATATCACATGTTTTATATATATCATTGCGAGCTATCCTCGTATTTTTATATATCGGTCACGCTTATCCCGCTTTTGTTTTTATGTATCGCTCAGATTATCTCATAGTTTCAATTGGTTATTTGAGTTGATTAGTAGATTATAGTAGATAGTAAAAGATAGATAGTAGATTATCAATAAGAAATATATATTTCGTGTTTTTTATATATCAGTGACAATTATTTGTGCTTTTTAGGTACATGTGTTTTAAATATTAACCAGTTTAAGCCTTAAAAAATTATAATTATCAATGACAATTAATTATTAATCCCGTGTATTTTAATATATCAATACAGTTATCCCGTGTTTTCTTATATATCAGTGCAGTTATCCCGTGTTTTTTTATCTATCAATGCAATCATCTCATAGTTTGAATTGATTATTGAGTTGAATAGTAGATTATAGACACTCGAGGTGCTAGCTCATTGATAAGAGCTACCCGTATATCCTCAAGGTGTTGAGTTAGAATTCCCTTGGGGACAGTTGTAAAATGGTCATTAGTGCCACTTTGATAATAAAAAATTAGTAGATTATAGTAGATAGTAAAAGATAGATAGTATATTATCAATAAGAAATATTTATTTCGTATTTTTTCACTACAAGAAAAGCTTGATTTAGCCACCAACAATTGCCACGGAGCTTATTCCGTCAGTAATTTGCGACGGATTTGCGACGGAATGTGTAAAAAGTGAGAGCGCGAAATTTCCCACTAGTGTTTGCCACGAATTTGCCACGGACAGAAATTTGCGACCGAGATGCCGTGGCAAGTCCGTGGCAACCCAATGATAAAAATAAAACACCCACGGGATCCCTAAATCCCTTTTAGACCGTTCTCCTTCTTCTCCTCACCCTCTCGCTCTCTTCTTCTCCTCACCCTCTCGCTCTCACCTACAACCCGCCTCCCTCACTCTCAATCACCACCACCTCACCTCCACCCACACTCCCCACCGTCGTGCTCGCTGCTCCATCATTCCTCAACTTCGACGAAACCCTCAACACACATGTAGCATCGTGAACTGTGACCACCACACTCCACCAACGTCCTCCATGCTCCGTTGTCGCCATCTTCTCCGTCATCATCGCTACTACTTACGCTTTCGGTCGGTTGTTCTTCAAGTTTCAAGGTTAGATTTTCACTTCTTCATTCCTTCTTCGCTTCTTCTTCGCTTTCTAGATTCTTCAATCCGCTTTTCCTTTTTCATTTTGTTTTCCTTTCTCTTTGATATCGCTTTCCTTCCCTCTTTAATTTCATTTTCATCCTTCTTCTTGATTTTGAATTGTAGGGTTTGTGTGATTTGGGATTTGGGAATGGATTTTAGGGTTTGTGTGATTTGGGATTTGGGGTTTGTGTAATTTTCTCATCATAATAATAAATCTTCTCGTTGTTTTTCCTAAGGTCATTATTACTACTTCATTTCTGAAAGGAGAAATGAAGTTCTTTACTCTTCTTTGCTCCCAGCTTGTTCCAAATGTTCCTGCTTCTATGGATGTATCTCCGTAAATCGATGGAATGTCTGTTTCAATGGACGAGACAATGTCTTCCTGTGACATAAGTATTTTCAGGTTGTTTGGAAGAGTTGTTTATGTATGTTGTTTTCAGCTTATTTTGATTATTTGACTATATTTTCTCTTTGATTATGTAAATAACTCATCCATAAAGATTTATATGATAATCACTTAGCCTACTCAAATAGACTGTTACTGTGATTGAGAATTTAGGGATAATTTTAGTGATGGTATGTTTTAGATTCTCGGCAGCCTGAAATTAATTCATTGAGCAAAAATAGTCAATAAAGTTGAATATCACTATTCTTACGTTTGGCTGATCAAATCGCCTTAAAAATCACTATTTTTACATATGGAAGAAGTGACACTTGCTGCTTCAATAAACTACTTAACCATATGTTACTGCTAAATAATAATACTACTTCTCTGGATTTAATTCACAGTGCAACGTTTTTCTGTTTGTAATGAAGTTGGTAATTGACATATGAACTAATGACTAATGATTTCCTCTTACTTTTGTAGGTTCGTAGACTTAGAATACAGCAAAGGATTAAAAATGCTGAACTTGGAATGAAAGAAGAGCAAGAGAATGAACTTCCCAACTTCCCACCATTCATTCCATTCTTGCCTCCTTTGGTAAGTTTCATGTAGTCACAGTGATTTTGTTATTGTTCTTAATGGACATGAAAAATTTACTTTCATTGAGAGGGTTTAGTAAATGGTGATTAATTTCATATATGCAGACTTCAGCAAACCTTAAGCAGTATTATGCAGCCTAATTTTCCCTTATCTCCTGGATAATTCTTTTTGGTGGTCTCCTTGCTCCAAGTGTAAGAATTTTCAGCACTTTGTTTTGTGTTCTCAAGCATGTATATGCACTCAAATTAAAATTAGGAAGGAAATTTCTCTTTTATTTGTTCCCTTTGCAATTTTGTTTGTATTGAATGACTTCAAGCAACTGACTGTATTTACTTTTATTTACACATTGCCAAATTTTTTTTCCATTTTGTGACATTAAAGTAAGCAATTTCATTTAGTTTTTTTTCTTTCAACTTTCTGTCATTAATTCCAACTTGTTGTCTCATTAATGGTTGTTGAGATAAACAATGTAAAACTACAGGAGCAGAAAAGATGCAAATACTGTCTTGGTACTGGTAAGATTTTGAAACCTGTTATTTCCCTCTTGTGGTGACAGTCCCCGCATACTGTGCATTAATATTAAGGTCTCTCACCGTTTTAGAAGGTTTAGCACTATCCGCTGATCCCAATTTTTAGGTACTTGTTGCATCGTACCCATACTTCGCTACGATGCTCCTAACAGATCCAAATCCATATCTAAGAGATGCTCTTATTGAGTTGCTTCAAGGATGGGAAGTTCGGGTCTTATATCTGCTAAATCTTAAATATATCATTTTGTAAACTTGTTGATGTAGAATAATTTATAGTAACTGCACTTAAATATTAATTGATCTGGTCCAATGCAGATGGAATAGACTTGAAGACCTGCTAGTTATTTCCAATCCAATGTGAATTACTTATACTAATTGTTTGGTTTTTAACTTTCACAGGGTGACTGTAATGGTGCGGGAACTAGTGGAAAAAAGAGAGATAAAGCGAAGAACTTGAGCTTCATTATGGTGCTAGTTAAGACATTCTGTAGTCTTAATATCTCTGATGCCAAACACTCATCAGGTTTAAAAAATATCTCATTGGGTTGACTTTTTTTGTATTATAAAGAGATTAACTTCTGATTTTTAATGTAATATTATTGATTTGTTTGTTTGCAGACAATATTTGTAGTAGAGACATTCTTGTTGAGTTGGAAAAGGGGGAGAAAATTGTCAATATTGATAATGATTACAGAGATCCTCAGCTCTGTGCAACCTTTGCTTGTGATATCTACAAACACCTTCGTGCATCTGAGGTACATTTTCATTTTCCTTGTTAGCAAAGCAATTATCTCTGCTATAGTGCTATGTTTACACACTCTATGCCAAAGGAAAATTGATTACTGATATTGTATGTTCATATGTTGTCCAAGTATATGAAGTTTTAAAAAAATATATATTTGGATCTATCAAAACTATAAAATAATGTGATTGAACTTACTTTCAGCTAAATAAATAAATGTTATACCTGTTGACAATTTTTAGACAATCGGACTGATTAATTGATAATCTAGGTTTCATGACCAGGCTAGAAACTTGCAAATTTAGCTATACAAATGTTTTCCAAGTATAGACTTGTACTTGATACATTGTATTTGACAGTAAACTACATAGATCGGTATCTCTCAGGGAATGTGATGAATAGGCAAAAGTTACAATTACTTGGTGTTGCCTCCATGATGATTGTCTCGTAAGGAATCAAACAAGCTCTTCCTATTTTTTTTTTTATTATTCATGGGATTTCTTCTTTTAAAATGCTAGGAGCATCAACTTAGAGCCATGTACTAGTATGTAGTAATAAGATTTTGTTTTTCCTTATTGTTGGCGAAATCTACGAAGAGATTTGTGCACCTCAAGTTGAAGAATTTTGTTATATAACTGATAACACATACTTCAAAGAAGAGGTTTGTGTTGAATTCTTTGGTTAACAAGTCAACTTGTTTATAGTAATTGAAATGTGTAAATCTCAAGCAAGTCGTTCCATACAGGTTTTGCGGATGGAATCCACAAGATTGAATTTTACGAAGTTTGAAATGACAAATTTCAACAATCAAATGTTTCTTAAGGAGATTTGTACGTGCAACTCAATGAGTAGATGAGGTATCTTTCTTCACTCAAGTTGGGGATTTAAATTTAAATAATGTTCATACACTTGTGCTTGTGTCATAGGATGTTCAAACATGATCACTTAATATTTCAGACTTCTTTTGTTAGAAGTAAGAAGTAATTCATCACTTAAGTAATAACAGAGGAACTCAAATACTACATGCTAAATACCACCATTTGTGTAACAATCTATTTTTAATCTCATTTCTCTTACGTATTTAAAATCAAAAGGAGACATACCAATTTCAATTTATTAATAATAGACAACACTATATAATTATTGGTTGAAGTTTATAATCATTATAATCTTATTTTGAGTTTTGATTCTTTATTCTACAGATCGTGTTGCTTTGCTTGCATATGAACGACCACCGGAATCCTCCGTAGGTTATCTTCTAAAAGATTCACAAATATGAAGTTGTTGCATTCAATCTGGAGAGGTTACTTAGTGAATCAGTATTTTTCTTCTTATGTATTTTGTACCTATTTATGCTGATTAGTTTAGTTACAAAACAACATTCAAGTGACATCACTAGAGTATATCTAAACATGCTGTAGTTAGTCAATTGTTGTTATTCTTTCCATTATACTCGGTGATTTACATTGAAGATAACCAAATTTCCATTGTTTTTCTCTAATTTGTACTCTCAAGTATATCTAAACATGTTGTATTTAAAGTATTGATTTACTCTCAAGTATATCAAATAATATTTGATATATTGCACAAAAAAATTGATGAGTGAAACAAACATTGATATGATTTTATTTATTTTTTTTAATTTTTTTTGGTGGTGATTTACATTGAAGATAACCAAATTTCCATTGTTTTTCTCTAATTTGTACTCTCAAGTATATCTAAACATGTTGTATTTAAAGTATTGATTTACTCTCAAGTATATCAAATAATATTTGATATACTGCACACAAAAATTGATGAGTGAAACAAACATTGATATGATTTTATTTATTTTTTTTTAAATTTTACGACGGATTTGCGATTTTAAGATGTCGATTTTGCCACGACTTTGCGGCGAAAATTTGCGATGGATTTGCCACGGGTTTGCGACGGAAAAATTTGCCACGGAAAAGTCCGTGGCAAACGATTTATGACGGCGTTTTTTGCCACCATTTTTGGTCCGTGGCAAATCCGTGGCAAATGTTGTTTTGCCACGGAAATTTGTACATTTGCCACGGAAATGTCCGTGGCAAATCAACGATTTTCTTGTAGTGTTTTATATATCAATGACAATTATTTGTGCTTTTTAGGTATTAGTGACAAATATTTCTCACGTGTGTTTTAAATATTAATTAATTTAAATAGTCATTAAGCCTTAAATTTTTTTAATTATCAATGAAAAATATTAATCCCGTGTATTTTTATATATCAATACAGTTATCCCGTGCTTTCTTATATATCAGTGCAGTTATCCCGTGTTTGTTTTTTATCTATCAATGCAGTCATCTCATAGTTTCAATTGATTATTGAGTTAATTAGTAGATTTAGACACTCGAGGTGCTAGCTCGATGATAAGAGCTACCCGTATATCCTCAAGGTGTTGAGTTAGAATCCCCTTGGGGACAGTTGTAAAATTGTCATTAGTGCCACTTTGATAAAAAAAATTAGTAGATTATAGTAGATAGTAAAAGATAGATAATAGATTATCAATATGAAATATTTATTTCGTGTTTTTTATATACCAGTGACAAATATTTGTTCTTTTTAGGTGTTAGTGATAAATATTTGTCACGTGTGTTTTAAATATTAATTTGTTTTTTTTACAACAAAATATTAATTAGTTTAAATAGTGATTAAGCCTTAAAAAATTATAATTATCAATGAAAAATATTATTCTCGTGTATTTTTTTATATCAATGCAGTTATCCAATGTTTTATTATATATCAGTGCAGTTATCCCAAGTTTGCTTTTTATCTATCAATGCAGTCATCTCATAATTTCAATTGATTATTTGAGTTGATTAGTAGATTATAGTAGATTGTAAAAGATAGATAGTAGATTATCCATAAGAAATATTTATTTCGTGTTTTTTTATATATCAGTGACAAATACTTGTCACGTGTGTTTTAAACATTAATCAGTTTAAATAGTCATTAAGCCTTAAAAAAATTATGATTATCAATGGCAAATATTAATCTCGTGTTTTTTCATATATCACTGCAGTTACCCCGTGTTTTCTTATATATCAGTGCAGTTATCTCGTAGTTTCAATTGATTATTTTAGTTGATTAGTAGATAGTAAAAATTAGATAGTAAATTATCAATAATAGATATTTGTTTTATATTAATTAGAAGTTTAAATAGCCATTAAGCCTTCTTGTTTTTTTTACGTAGTAGGTTTATAGTAGTCTTCAAAAATTATAATTTTCACTGCAGTTATCCCGTGTTTTTTAAATATCAGTGCAGTTAGCTTGTAATTTCAATTGATTATTTTAGTTTATTAGTAGATTATAGTAAATAACAAAAGTTAGATAGTAAATTACCAATGACAAATATTAATCCTATATATTTTTATATATCACTACAGTTATCCCGTATTTTTATATATCAGTGCATTTATCTCATAATTTCAATTGATTATTTTAGTTGATTAGTACATTATAGTAGATAGTAAAAGATAGATAATATATTATCAAATATATCAGTGCAATTATCCCGTGTTTTTTTATATATCAACATAGTTATCCCGTGTTTTAATATATCAGTACAGTTATCCCGTGTTTTAAATATTAATCAGTAGTTGAAATAGTCATTAAGTTTTCCTTTATTAATTTCTCCATATTAATATCGTGTTTTTTATATATCAGGGAAGTTATCCCGCGTTTTTATACATTAGTGCAGTTATCTCGTAGTTTAGATTGATTATTTTAGTTTATTAGTAGATTTGATTTGATTTGAATTTCAAAATTTGAAAAAAAAATAGGGGAAAGTTAAAAAAAATGGGAGTGAGAATAAAGTGCATTTTGGGAGAAGAAATTTGAAAATAGGAGTAAATTGATAAATATATAAATATATATTAAGTTAGATAGTAAATAGGAGTAAATTGTAGATTATTTAATATTAATTTAATTATATTAGATTATATATAGTGGATTACAAAAAATTGGGAAAAGAAATATTTTTAAATAAAGGATGTGGGGGCCACTAATAATAGATGTGTAAGAAGTTAGAAATATTTGGAAATGTGAGATTGAAAGAGAGTGAGTGAGAAAGGAAGAGAAAGTAGAATTAAAAAATGATAAATAAAATTAAAGTGGTGATGTGTCAAAAAAGTAAGATGTCTAAAATTGTAATTTTGTAAGTTGTTTGTTTGTATAAATAGATAGATATTAACTAATCAGTAGTTGAAATAGTCATTAAGTTTTCTTTTCTTTCTCCATATTAATATCGTGTTTTTTTTATATATCAGTGAAATTATCCCGTGTTTTTATACATTAGTGCAGTTATCTCGTAGTTTAGATTGATTATTTTAGTTTATTAGTAGATTTGATTTGATTTGAATTTCGAAATTTGAAAAAAAAAGAGGGGAAAGTTAAAAAAATGGGAGTGAGAAGAAAATGCATTCGAAGAAGAAATTTGAAAATAGGAGTAAATTGATAAATAGATATTAAGTTAGATAGTAAATAGAAGTAAATTATAGATTATTTAATATTAATTTAATTATATTTGATTATATAGTGGATTAAGAAAAATTGGGAAAAGAAATATTTTTAAATAAAGGGTGTGGGGGTCACTAATAATAGATGTGTAAGAAGTTAGAAATATTGGGAAATGTGAGATTGAAAAAGAGTGAGTGAGAAAAGAAGATAAAGTAGAATTAAAAAATAATAAATAAAATTAAAGTGGTGATGTGTCAAAAAAATAAAATGTCTAAAATTGTAATTTTATAAGTTATTTGTTTGTATAAATAGATATTAGATAGTTGGTAGTTGATGAATATTCGACTACCATATTGTAATTTTTGAAGGACACATAATAAATAAGAAAAAAGTGCAGCATTATATATATATATATATATATATATATATATATATATATATATATATATATATATATTGATGATGATGATGATGATAATTAGATTAAGAGGTACTTGCAAATTAAAATATATAGGCTTCTAAAGCCATTCTTTTTTACAAAAAGATAAATTGTCCGAATTTATTAAAAATAAAGAAAAGGAAGAAGACAGATAGAAGCGAAGTGAAGACTAGACCGAAACCCTTGCTATTAAAGAAAATAAAACAATAATAGAGAGGCCCTAATATGGCCCCTAAGACACTGCAATATACAGGCTAGACAATAATCAACTAGCTAACAGAATACTCAAGCTAGATATACAAGCTAGAAACAAGTCAGATTAAAAGGATTCAGAGGCAGAATTAGCTTTTGGGCAAGTATTGTAACCGACAACCAATTGTCGTTGCTGTCTGAATTTCTTCATTTGAGACTTAGACAAGCGACCAATTGGTACAGACGCAGCTGTTCCATGCGAGCCAGAAGTCACAAGATCACCAACACCAGATCCCTCTCAGAACTTTCTTAAAATTCTCATGTCAGGAACCTCCACTAGTAAAGCCAATAACACCATTACTAATTTAAATAACTTGAAATTAAACATAATATCTCTAATAATATTTTTATCATCATAAGTTAAAATAAATGTTCTCACTAGAACAGTGAGTTGTCCAAAGCCAAGGACAGTGAGTTTTAAAGGCTAAACTGTGGATTGTTCAGGAGTGCTTTTTAATCATGTTATGAGTAATACTTTTTTTAGATAAGCATTGATATTGCGGGAGTAGAATGAGTGCACCAACTCCTTACATTTAGGGGTTTCATTAAAATCTCCGAGGATCAAAACTCAGTGGAAAAAATATTTAGGGAGAGAAAAAGAGTATCCTGACTACTTTGAGAAGTACATGAAATATTTTACAATCATGAAATGTTATGAGTAATACTTAGTTGTGGTTTATACAGATGATGAGTAAATCCAGTAATGTATCTTTCTCTAAGTAGCATTCTTCTCCCCTTTCATGCCTAATGTGGTGTGGTTTGATTTTTAATTAGGTTCATATACCCCTTATCCTTATTTTCCGAATGAATTTTTCTTAAAAAACAAAAAATGAAATATTAAAAAAAAATATATAATTCTAGTGTAGGCCACTGCTGTACGACATTACAGGGCTTCTTGTACGGCAGAATGACACTCTTCTCCCATTTCATGTCTAAATATGGTGTGATTTGATTTGTAATTGGGTTAATGTATCCCTTATATTTGTTTCTTTTTTATCCTATATTCAGCTTATTCCTAGCCGATGTCAGACTAACCACTCCACTCACACTTGAATTCTAAACAATCTCCCCTACAAGTGTTAGCTACCCACATTGCTAGCCATGATCCAAACAAGTCCCGCTCCCGCTCCCTCACCAAGTCCGACCATGGCTCTAATACCACTTGTTGGGGAGTCTGGGAGAGCATCGGGAGAAACACCGAGCTATCCAATGAATTGGATCAACAATGATACTTGAACACCATATCTCCACCCAAAATCTTAAGGCGTCAGGTATATGGGTCCCCTATCTTATATATACTTCATATAGCTCATTCATAACCGATGTGAGACTCACACTTTAATTCTCAACAATTTTGATTGAATATATAATGCATTAACAAAATGCATAAAAGTGATTATTTTGACATGAAGAATAAGGCGTGGAGTAACAGACTAAAAAAATAAGGTGTGGAGTAACAATTAAAACAATGTATAAACGTGGTTGTACGAAAAAGTTATGTGCCGTAATAAGAGTCAAAAAAACGATTTTGTGAAGACATGATGTAAACGAAGTCAGATGAACAATAAAAAAACAAGGAAGAGGAGAAGGGTGCTGGAAAAATGAAGGCAAACTTGTTATCGTTTTTGGTATAAATCGGGTAAATGAAGGCAAGCTAGCGTGTTTATACCAAAAAAAGAAAAAGAGAAAAAATGAGTTTACAATACAATAAATGAGAGAGAAGAGCTTTAATATTGAGATTTATATCACTTTATTTCCTCAAGATTTTTTTTGGGTATGTAGATGGAGTGGCCACAACCACTAAAAACTCACACACATAACAGTGAGGTCCAAGGTTCGAAGCCAGGACATGATATCCAACCTAAAAAAATTAGAATAAGAAACAACACAGTGGCATCCAAAAGGAAGAGACGAGCAAGACACAGAGTTTGGCTCTCATTCACTAGAAAAAGCTGTGTGGAGCACTGGAGAGAGATAAAGGAGTTGTGGAGAACAACAACGACGTGCGTGCAATCACTAGTGTGATGGAGACAATGTTGTGCAAATAGAGAAGAGAGAATTTGTGTGTCTCCGTAATTGCGATTGGTGCGACAAGAGAAGATGGGGGGATTGTGTGTGTAAATTCTTGTGAGGATGGTGCAAAATTAGGGTTTAAGTGCAAAATTAAAATTCTAAGGGTCAAAATATTCTTTTATAAGTGAACCCGATAATACAAGTTGGTAAGAATGTGTGTTACTAATTATCTTAATATTTTACACTTGAGGTGCTAGCTCAATGGAAAGAGCTAACATTGTTTTCTCAAAGTGTTGAGTTCAAATTCTCTTGGGGACGGTCATAAAATGACCATTAGCGCAATTTTGATTTGATTAATAAAATTTTTCTTAATATTTCAAATGCCTGGAGAATGATGATGTATAACTAAACAATTTGTTTTCGTATATTACCAGTCCATCCTTAAGAACAACAATTTGTCAATAACACCCTTAAAAGTATATCAAAAGAAAAATGGATGTAGAAATAACACCCTTAAAAGTTTCTTTCTTGTGCAACCAAGAGTCACCAATAAGTCAATAACACCACCCCTAACCTTTTTTAACATGAACAGAACGTGCTAGATTATATTGTTGTTAATGATCATCAGAGTTGTCCCAAACAATTTGGAGGCCCTGTGCAAGTTTTAAAAGTTGGGTCTCTAATTGGAGCTTAGGTTTTTCTCAAAAGTGTGCAGTTGAATGCATGACCATTGATTCGGTCTCAATTAAAGAATTTCCAAATTTTTAGGATATATAAATTTCATACATGTAAAACTGAATTTACTAAAATTAAACTCATGAAAAACTAATACATTTAATTTTTCTATACAAGAAAAAAGAGTATATATTTATATAAAAATAATAATAAAATAGCCATGTATATTACCCCAAAAAAGTTGAATGCTTTACAAAAAAAAACTAAATTGTGTGTTTTGTATTCACTTAAAAGGTAATATAAATAAGTATTTGGAAAATATTACCAAAATTGCTATTGGCAGAATGGTATTTAGGGTAATTGGTGTTCGCAACATTATGGGTTCGAACCTTGGCTTCATCATTTTGCAGAAAATTTAATTCTGTAAAAATAATTTAAAATGTAAAAATGTCGAAGCTGAGAATAGATCCCAAGACATGCAAGGCAATTTAGCCAAGGAGCGCATCATTTACCACTGAGCTGCGCGCGAATTCATCAACAATATGTCGAATCTTGTATATATATAGACACATTATTCTTTTCTGTGGGCCCCAAAAAAATTTTTTGGGCCTGGCCTGTAGCACAGGCCGCCCAGGGTCGGCCCTGATGATCATGAATATTCGACTATCATATTGTAATTTTTGATGGAAGACATAATAAATAAGAAAAAAGTGCAGCATTGAGAAATATATATCTAATATCTAATATCTATTTATACAAACAAACAACTTACAAAATTACAATTTTAGACATCTTACTTTTTTGACACGTCACCACTCTAATTTTATTTATCATTTTTTAATTCTACTTTATCTTCCTTTCTCACTCACTCTAATTCAATCTTACATTTCCCAATATTTTTAACTTCTTACACATCTATTATTTGTGACCCCCACACCATTTATTTAAAAATATTTCTTTTCCAATTTTTTAAATTCACTATATAATCTAATATAATTAAATTAATATTAAATAATCTATAATTTACTCCTATTTACTTTCTAACTTAATATCTATTTATCAATTTATTCTTATTTTCAAATTTCTTCTCCCAATGCACTTTCTTCTCACTCACATTTTTTTTAACTTTCCCCTCTTCTTTTTTTCAAATTTCGAAATTCAAATCAAATCAAATCTACTAATAAACTAAAATAATCAATCTAAACTACGAGATAACTGCACTAATGTATAAAAACGCGGGATAACTTCACTGATATATAAAAAAATACGATATTAATATGGAGAAAGAAAGGAAAACTTAATGACTATTTCAACTACTGATTAAAATTTAAACACGGGATAACTGTACTGATATATAAAAAACAAGGGATAACTATGCTGATATATAAAAAAACACGGGATAATTGCACTGATATATTTGATAATCTACTATCTATCTTTTACTATCTACTATAATGTACCAATCAACTAAAATAATCAATTGAAACTATGAGATAACTGCACTGAAATATAAAAAACATGGGATAACTATACTAATATCTAATCTAATCTAATATCTATCTATACAAACAAACCTCCTATGAAATTACCAATTTAGATCTCTTATTAACATGACACATATATAATTTAAGGGTAAAAGTGTCATTACTCACTCTTTCTCTCTTTTTCTTCTTACACTCTCTTTCTTACTTTCTTCACTTTTTTTTACACTCTATTTCTTCCTTTTCATTTTTCTCTTACACTCTCTTTCTTCATTTTTTTCTCTTTCTTCTTACACTCTCTTTCATCCTTTTCACTTTTCTTCTACACTCTTTTTCTTCCTTTTTTCATTTTACTTTTCCCATAAACAATTATTTTCTTTATCTTATGACTTCACACTAAAAAAAATTATCACCTTAAAATTTTATTGTTTTTCTCCAAAATCGGTTTACACGGTCTATCTTTTACTATCTGTTATAATCTACTAATCAACTAAAATAATCTACGAGATAGCTGCAATAATATATAAAAAAACACGGGATAACTGCACTAATATATAAAAAAATACGAGATTAATATTTGTCATTGATAATTAAATTTTTTGAAGACTACTACTACAAACCTACTATCTAAAAATAAGAAGACTTAATGACTATTTAAACTACTTAATAATAATCTACTATCTAACTTTTACTATCTACTATAATCTACTAATCAACGAAAATAATCAAATGAAACTACGAGATAACTGCACTGATATATATAAAAAACACGGATAACTGCACTAATATATAAAAAAATACGAGATTCATATTTGCCATTGATAATTATAATTCTTTAAGACTACTATAAACCCACTATCTAAAAAAATAAGAAGACTTATTGACTATTTAAACTGATTAATATTTAAAACACACAGGACAAATATTTTTCACTAATACTTAAAAAATGACAATTGTCACTGATATATAAAAAAACACGGGATAAATATTTCTTATTGATAATCTACTATTCATCGTTTACTATCTACTATAATCTACCAATCCACTAAAATAACCAATTGAAACTATGAGATAACTACAATGATATATAAAAAAACACTGGATAACTGGATTAATATATAAAAACGCAGGATTAATATTTGTCATTAATAATTAAAATTTGTAAAGACCACTATAAACCTAGCTACTATCTAAAAAACAAGAAGATTTAATGACTATTCAAACTACTGATTAATATTTAAAACAAATATTTCTTATTGATAATCTATTATCTCTCTTTTACTACGGGATAACTGCAGTGATATATAACATTGAAACTACGGGATAATTGCACTGATTTATAAAAAATACGAGATTAATATTTGTCATTGATAATTAAAAATGACAAATAATTGTCACTAATACCTAAGAAATGATTGCACTGATAATTTAAACACGGGATAAGCGAAATCGATAATTTAAAACACATGTGGCAAATATTTGTCACTAATACCTAAAAAATGACAAATAATCGCCACTGATATATAAAAAAACACGGGATAAATATTTCTTATTGATAATTTAATATCTATCTTTTACTATCTACTAATAAACTCAAATAATTAATTGACACTATGAGATAATTACACTAATACATAAAAACACAGAATAACTTTACTTGATATATAAAAAAATACGGGGATATATAATCTGCGATTATATATATATATATATATATATATATATATATATATATATATATATATATATATATATATATATATATATATATCAGGAAAAATTGCACTGATATATAAAAAACATTGGATAAATGCATAGATTGTTTTTAAATGATACTCTTACATTTTTATATTTTATATTTATCTATTTTTTATTTGAAAATTCTTTATTATCTACTTTAATTTTGTCTTTATTTTCACGGGGTAACGTTCAGACTATTTAAATACTGTCTAAGTTCATTCATAAATAAAATACGACGACACTCCGTGCGTATGCACGGGTATCCTACTAGTTATAGATATTGATGATGACAATCAGATTAAGAGGTACTTACAATATATAGCTTCCAACTCAAGACTTTTCCTGGTATTGGGCAAATGCAAGTTCAAAATATTCTTGGTGTTTTAAACCAGTGCAACTACCATGATCCTTCCACTGTCTACCCCAGAAGAAATATCTACCATTACTCCATTAAGTACATACTCAACATTCAAATCGGGCCACATGCCACCAAGCTCTGTTGTATTAGAATTTAACTGTCAAAGTAAACAAAAGATGTTATTTTCAATAATAATAATAAGCCTATATATACAGTTAACTAGTCTGCCAACACATATCATCAATTTTTGAGAGACAAGTCCTACCACTTTTCTTTTTCTTGTGAGAATTCTAACTCCAACAAACTATATCCTCATCCTATCAAAACTTTGACTATAGTTAAACTTTAAATTAATTAACCACAAAACATTGTAAAATAAATGTTAGCTGCATTTTCTTAAAAGAGATAGTGTAAATTGATAAATTAAAATTTCTTATTAAACAAATGTTCACTACTCACTAGTGTATATAAATCAATCATATTTAAACAAATTTCTTAAAAGAGTGAGTATTAAAATTTCTTATTTTTGTCAAAAAAAAAAAATTCTTATTAAACAAATTTCTTATTAAACAAATGTTCACTACTCTTATTAAAAAATTTCTTATTAAACAAATGTTCACTACTCTTTGACAATATGGAAAATGAAAGATCATCAGGTATGTATTTCTGAACCTTTTCACATGTCACACTTGTGGAGTTATCCATCCTCATTTGCAAGGATCGTTCATCTACTAAGATGACTCCCTTTAAGGATTTGTATGGTAGGGATCCTCCTCCAGTAATTAGAGGAGATACTCCAACACCTTTAAGGATTTGTATGGTAGGGATCCTCCTCCAATAATTAGAGGAGATACTCCAACACCTTTAAGGATTTGTATGGTAGGGGATATGGTGTATCTGAAGATCCAGCCCTACAAGTTGAGGAAATTGGCTAAGAGGGTGAACCAGAAGTTGAGCCCTAGGTATACAGTCCTTATGAGATATTGGAGAAGATTGGAGAGGTAGCTTACAAACTAAAACTAGCAGAGTTCATCCTGTGTTCCATGTGTCTCTGTTGAAGCCTACTGTGACTGCTGATGTGATGGTGCAACCATTACCTTCTTACGCGGCAGAGGACTTAGAGCTGCAGAGTCAACCAAAGGATATTTTAGTTGTCAAAGGCCAGAATGATGATGACATGGAAGTGCTAGTGAAGTGGAAGAATCTCCCTGTGTGTGAGAACTCGTGGGAATCATTGATCAATATGATGGAAAATTTTCCTGAACTTCACCTTGAGGACAAGCTGAATTTTGAAGGGGAGGGTGTTTATGTGAACAATAATGATGAAGGGCAGCAAGTAAAATCACCAAGGTATATGAGAGAGGGAGGTGGAAACCAATCAACTGGGGACCACAAAATTAAGTAGTAATAAGAATAGTCCTTTTAATAATTAAATAAATAGTAGTGGGAATAAGAATAACCTATGTGATAATTAAGTAATAGTGGGGATATGAGTGTTTAAAATTGAAGAGTAGTTTAAGGGTCAGGTTGGAGAATAAATAGAGTGGGAGAGCAATTGAGAGGTGAAGCTTGTATTCAGCTGGGAATTGGGCTTGGGAACTTGGCAATTTCTCATTGTCATTTTATTGTTCATATTTCACTAGTATTTTACCCGTGCATACGCACGGGTGATACTGTATGGTCAGTGTATTGCTATGAAGTCATAATAATAATTTGGAAGATATTCATAAGTTATAAACAATGTCCAAAATATATGATTTGAAATTCAAAGTGGAATATGCATCCCCGTTGACAATCCGAATTACATTGATCCATAATAATGTATTTGGACATTAAAGGTAAAATATGGATCCCCGTTGGCTCTCCCGTTGGCGCTCTCATTACCTCTTTCGTTGTCAGTCCCGTTGTCTCTCCCGTTGCACTCCCATTGTCAGTCTCTCGTTGTCGCTCACGTTGCCACTTTTTATAAGTAAGTTATTTTGTAATATTGTGGCTAAAGTTTTTTTTTTTTTTACAATTCATAGTGATTAAATTGATTGATCTTAATAGTTTTAAAATAGAGATTATAAAAAATAATAAATTCTAGATAGAGTAAAAGTGAAGAAAAAAGGAAATAATATTTTTTAAAATATGCACTCACGTTGGCACTCTATTGGTGCTCTCGTTTCCTCTCTCGTTCCCACTCCTGTTCCCGTTGTTGATTTTATTGTCAGTCTCACATTGCCGCTCTTGTTGCCACATATTATGAATTTTTTTTTCTTCAAATGAGTTAATAAAAAAAACTTAAGTTTAAATTTTTGTTACAGGTACGTCTTTTTTTGACAACGGGTAGTGGTTAAAATGATTAATTTGATCGTTGTAAAAAAAGTAATTATGTTTAGTAGTTTGACTAAATTATAAAAATAGTGAGTAAGTATTTTTAGTATAAAAGAGGTAAAAAATTTAATTTTTATGACAAAAAAACTGGGCGAAAAAATTATGAAAAATTATTTTTTATTCAAAAACAGTTTTTTAAAAAAACTGTTTTTTAAAAAGAAAAAGCAGTTTTTTTAAAAAGAAAATCAGTTTTTAAAATTAAAAGTAAAACTGTTTTTTGGAAAAATAAATAAATAAATAAAGTGACACTGACACGCGTGTCAGTGCCAGAAAACTGTTTTTTTTTTAAAAAAAAAAGCGGCAGAAAAGTTGGTTTTTTTGTCTTTTAGTGCTGAATTTACTAACTTACTCTTAATTTTTGCCAAATAGCAAAATTTTAAGATGTCTATGAATGTCATTTTGGTAGCATTAGATTTGTATATATAGAAAGTAGATTTTTTTTGATAAATATTATTAGCACATAGGACAAAAAGCAAAAAAAAAATTGAAAAAGGAAAAAGCTAAAAAAGGGAAAAGGTGAAAAAGTACCAACTTTTTGGCATTTTGTGGCAATTTTACCATATTGCCCTAGATTTTGGACACATGGCAAGCTAGCAAGATGTTTATTTTGACATTTTGCTAGCATTTGATTTTACTATATTGTAAAAGAAAGATGTCTAGTTTAGACATTTTGCTAGCACTTGATTTTACTATATTGTAAGTTGATAAGTTGATTTCTATCTTCCTTGTAAGTTATCTGTAACAATTCTGATGACAAAATTGTCTTCATTAATACAAGGAATCGTTCACTTTACGTACTCTGTTTCGGATACCCATCATATACACTATAGTCTAATACAATTTGTGCATAATGCTCGCTGATTAGGTATGTATGGTATGTAGTATGTTTGCCTTCAACTTTGGGACCTGAGAATGAAAAATTGGCATAATTTAGGCACTACTGGATTAACTTTTGGTTCATTGGAACTCATCGATTTAAAATACATTAATACTTCATGTTATGCATCTAGAAATGCCACACTATTTAATCGTTTATTCCAGAAGAAAACTTTTCCGAACTTTTCATCTCTAACCCCCTTAAGTTGATTCCAAAAGAAAGTGGAAAGAAAACTTTTCAATCTCCCTAGATTTCCGTTACGCGTTGGTAGTTTTGGTTGACAGTGATTTTTCTCTAATTAAGTTACAAGAGCTCATTTCCCAGTACATTCACATGTCTGAACTTTTCAGTTATTTTAGTTTTGTTTTGATTTACAATCTCCATGAGTTTCCATCATGTGCTGTTAGTTGTGGTTGACATGAATTTTTCTCTAATTAAGTTGCATGAGCTCTTTTCCAAGTGCATTCATATTTTTTAAGTTAAAATGGCTTGACTGCATTTGTTGTTCTAATGAAATTGCAAAAGTAATTTCCTACTCCCTCAACAAATTTTGGCTATTGTGGATACCAAAAGACGAGGACTTTCAGATTTATAGGAGTTTGTTCCTGCAATAGCTTTGATAAATGCATGTGCTTTACTATAGTAAGAACATTTTTGGATAGATTAGGATTCTATCATCATTATTATTATAGGGTGTTCCACAGGGCCATTTAAGTATTCTATACTACTCTATAGGGCGCAGAGAGAGAGATGGGAGATCGGCAGCACAAACGCGGCGGTGCAAACAGTTTAGAAGACGTCCGCGATGACCGAATCGACAATCATGACGTTGGGAATGACTGCATTCTACGGTGGAAGCGGCCGGAGGTGAGATCTTGGAGCCTTTTTTACGTTATCTCCTTTTTATATTGATTTTTGTTTCCTTCTATTGTTCTGTTTCTTCTATTGTCTCTTAGATTTGCTTGGCTTCCCTCTTTTCCATAATTATTGTCTCTAGAATCTGTATAGTGTAATGTTAACCTATGGTTAACCTACATTATTAAAATGTTATCACATGCACTTTATGGTTGTAGGCACTGCTTTTGGGACAAGAGGAAATTTTTGATTTCTCAAGCTGTTGCATCTTGCTTTAATGTGAGATTCTAGGTCAATTGGCTATTGGTAAATGGTTTGGATGATGGAAATGATGTATAGTCATTGTGATAAACAATTCAAAGTTGTGAGTTAACCTTACTTATTTGCTCATTTCTTTTGTTATTTTACATATATCACTTCACTATTAATTTGATCATTTATTTTTTCTTTAAACAGAAGATCATCAAAATTTCCAAAAAAAATTTACAATAACTATCAGCATCGACTTCCTGCAACAATCATTTTAGAAACAATGTCTGCTTCTACCTTCAAAGCTACTCTTCATGTTAATAGGGCTGAGCAACCATTCTTAAAGACCAACACCACTGCCACAATGATTCTATAAGACTTCTGCTCTTTTTTGAGATGACCACGTATCACGAGGTTGTATTCATTCAAATCCAGTATCTTGCTCAAGATGTTAATGATGGAAATGCAGGTGAAGAAATGCTAAAAATCCAGTCATAATCAGCCACTAGCAATTCAGATTGAGTACCCTAACAATGAGGATGTTTAGCAAGCTGTTGATAACAACAATCACATTTACAAACCTCTAGATGAAATAAAGAAAAAAAACTAAGGAATTATTCCTCCAATTGGAAGAAGACTTTCCTTATAATTTATTGTATAAATTATACTATATTCAGAGTTTCCTTTAATACCAAGCTCCACAATCATCAGAGTACTTAAATTAAACACAACTATTTCACCATCTTCTTGAATGAAGAATATGTTTCCCTTGTTCCCTGCTCCGATAGGGCGTTTTACACAAGGCAATGGTCTAACAATGAAGAGTTTGGTCCATGATTCTTCCACACCAAGTTCACCCAAAATTGATATGTGAAAAATAGTTGTATCATCAAACCATGAGATCAAAGAAATGGATCCATTTAAAACCACCAAGTATCTCGACACAAAATAAGAACTATCATCTACGTCGAAGGGTGGGTTGTCAAAAAAATCTATGTCGAAGGGTATATGTGTTGTACAAAACACTTCATTGCCTAAGTTGAATGACACCAACCAATGTTCATCATCATCTGTAAAACCCAACCAATGACACATCCCATCCATGTATAGTCGTTCACCTGCAAATTTATCATGACAACGAGGAATATCGACATCAAGTTTCCTCCAAGAATTACTTCTTAGGCTATATATCTCCCATAAAGGTTCGAAGGGTGGAATGTCATTTGATCCTTGCAAATATACATACCTAATCAATTTATAGTCATTTCCAATGTAGTCATAACTAAATCCATGAAGAACAAGACGATGAAACCCAGGTTGTGGTACAACCTCACAAGGGCTGTGAGGAATAACCTTGAACTCCTCCGTTGCTGGATTCCACAATATAAATTTTATATTTGGGCTGTAAAGAAGAAGAGTTCCATTAATACTACTACAACCCAAAATTAGATAGAAAGGGTCAACCTCTTGAAGTGGGTTTGGGAGGTCTAATTTCACCCTATTTTCAAACCTCTCACCAGAAAGTGAATACACCCCAATAAAACCGCTTTGATATTGAAAAAGGAAGAGAGATGTATAATCGTAGTAAGAATCATGACTAGATATGAACTTGTTTCGAAAAATGCCCATAAAGTGAGGGTTTTCGAGTAAGAGAGCCCATGATTTGCTCACACATCCAAATCGGTTCAAAGATTTGATAGGAAGTTTTGACAATATGGAAAATGAAAGATCATCAGTATGTATTTCCCAACCTTTTCACATGTCACACTTGTGGAGTTATCCATCCTCATTTGCAATTGTAACATGGCTAACCGGTAATGAGATACTGTGAAGACAAAACAGACGACTCAAGTAAAGTAGACTCAAATATCGTTGCATTTGTGAAAATCTCACTGAGCCGTTGGACTTATAGCCGTCTAGCAATTAGATTGTGAGAGCAAGAGGGTGAGAGATGAATGCTAGTGCTTTTGATTTTAATATTTTCAATTAATATTATAAAAACATGTTTATTAGCTTTAATAAAAAGTAATGTAAATCATTTCTATCCAAATAAATGAAGATTTCTTTAATAACTTCAATTTAAATTAGTTGATCAATTTTATTTGTTAATTTATTTGAGAAGTTATAGCAATTAGATTGTTAGAGCAAGGAGGGTGAGATGACTCTGCTAGTGCTTTTGATTTTAATATATAATTAATATTATAAAAACATGTTTGTTACCTTTAATGAAAAGCAATTGAAACCCATTTTCTATCCAAATAAATGAAGATTTTTTTAATAACTTCAATTTAAATTAGTTGATCAATTTTATTTGTTAATTTATTAGAGAATTTATTGCAAAAGACTTTCTGTGGAACCAACAAGGGTTGTCCGAAGCGTAAATTGATTCCAGTCTTACTTCAAGATCTCAGGTTTGAATTTGGGTGTGGAAAAAACTCTGTTGAGAGGGGAGAACAACACGGGCCGGCAAAGTCAATTACTTGTGGTCAACCAGTTTCTCCAACATAGATTAATACTGGAAAAGCTTATGGATGATGTGCACCAATGACACGGTAAAAAAACACTTTCTTCAAAAAGATGAGCTTATTCAGAATGAATGAAAAGTTTGACAGTGGTACTTACAAATCACCCACTAAAGAAGTCCTCACACCGGAGGCGGGAGTTGAACCTACATTCTTGTGAGGAATGAGCCAACTCCTTACCAACAGAGCCAACCTTCATCAATTGCTTTTCTTATTTTTGAATCTATTATTATTATTATTATTATTATTATTTAACTAAACAACTTCTAATGTTATAAAAATAAAAACAAAGAAACTTCTGCTCCTCAACGTGGCTTCATTTACATTAATAATGTTAGGAGTTAAATATATTTTTGGTCCTTATAAAAAAGTTTTTTGTTATAAAAGTCCGAAATACACTATTAAAAGGCATGAAGTGTTAATATGTGTGTGTGTGTGTGTGTGTGTGTGTGTGTGTGTGTGTGTGTGTGTGTGTGTGTGTGTGTGTGTGTGTGTGTGTGTGTGTGTGTGTGTGTGTGTGTGTGTGTGTGTGTGTGTGTGTGTGTGTGTGTGTGTGTGTGTGTGTGTGTGTGTGTGTGTGTGTGTGTGTGTGTGTGTGTGTGTGTGTGTGTGTGTGTGTGTGTGTGTGTGTGTGTGTGTGTGTGTGTGTGTGTGTGTGTGTGTGTGTGTGTGTGTGTGTGTGTGTGTGTGTGTGTGTGTGTGTGTGTGTGTGTGTGTGTGTGTGTGTGTGTGTGTGTGTGTGTGTGTGTGTGTGTGTGTGTGTGTGTGTGTGTGTGTGTGTGTGTGTGTGTGTGTGTGTGTGTGTGTGTGTGTGTGAACACTAAACACCCTCTTGTTCATCAATTATCATGAATATATGGAATCAACGACTTCGAATAAGAGTTTCTATAACTAGTGTAAGTGAGGATGTGAGAGGGGACCATTGGAGGCATTTTGGTATAGTTAGATATATAGTTAGTTTCAGAGAAGAAGAAGAAGAATAGGTAGCCAGCCTCTAGAACCTATAACTTACTAATATTGGGTTCTACCATGATAGCTACTAGGAAGTGTGTGTGTGTGTGTGTGTGAACACAACAATTAGCCACCTTAACCTTTTCCATCAACACAACACAACTCTCTTTCATGTTAATTTATACTTTATTAATTTTTAAATTTTTCATAGTCTCCAAAAATCTAAAAGAATTTGCATAAATTTTATTTTGGTTTTGTTAGATTTTTATTGGTGTTTTTACAATTTTTGATTATTTTTGACTCTTTAACTTGATTTTTAGTAGCCTTTTTGTAACCTTTTTTAAAAAATTTAATTAAAAAACAGTTTTTTTTAAAACAAATCGTATATACATATGGGAGGGGTATATACGACTTGTTAAATTATAAATCGTATATACCACACTTGTGTATATATGATTTGTGTTTTTAATACGGTGGAGGTACAAACTTAATAAGTCGTATATACCACAATTTGATGTATATACGATTTGTTATTTTTTTGAGCCGTATATATGTTTAAATACATATATACGATTGGCTTTATTTTTTTAAAAAAAAGAAACCCTTTTTTTAGAGTATTTTGGGATTTTCAATGATATGTGGGGGTATGGAGGGATGTTGTGGGGGTATAAAAAAACAACTCTAAATTAGAGTGTCAGGATGAGTTAAAGAGTTAGTTTTTTTGCAAAAAAAATTAGAATAAGAAACAACACAATGGGATCCAAAATGGAGAGCAGAGCAAGACGCAGCGTCCGACTCTCATTCACTAGAAAAAGCTGCGTGGAGCACTGAAGAGAGATAGAGGAGTTGTGGAGAACAACAACGAGGTGCGTTCAATCACTAGTGTGATGAAGACAATGTTGTGCAAAGAGAGAAGAGAGAATTTGTGTGTCTATGTAATTGCGATTGATGCGACAAGAGAAGATGGAGGGATTGTGTGTGCAATTCTTGTGAGGATGGGTGGAAAATTAGGGTTTAAGTGGAAAATTAAAATTCTAAGGGGTCAAAATATTCTTTTATAAGTGAACTCCTAGTACAGTTTGGGCTAATCTTTGGTAAGAATGTGTGTTACTAATTATCTTAATATTGAGAATGATGTATAACTAAACAATTTGTTTTCGTATATTACCAGTCCATCCTTAAGAACATCAATTTGGATTGAATGCGCGGTTTATTATATCAAAAGAAAAATGGATGTAGAAATAACATCCCTTAAAGTTTCTTTCTTGTGCAACCAAGAGTCACCAATAAATCAATAACACCCCTAACCTTTTTTTTACCATGAACAGAACGTGCTAGTTGATATTGCTGTTAATAATCATGAATATTCGACTATCATATTGTAATTTTTGATGGAAGACATAATAAATAAGAAAAAAGTGCAGCATTGAGAAATATATATCATAGATATTGATGATGATAATCAGATTAAGAGGTACTTACAATATATAGGCTTGTAAAGCCAATAATAACATTACTAGCTAATATAAATAACTTTTTTTCTTGACAATAAATAACTTGAAAGTAAACATAATATATCTCTAATAATATTTATATAATCATAAGTTAAAATAAATGTCCTCACTAGAACAGCTCACTGTCCATTTCCAAGGACAATCTCTTTTCACTTGATCTGATGCTCTAGTGCAAAGTCTGACTTCAAGTAAATATACTTTGTTTCCTTTTTTTACACAATGCAATTGAGGATAAACCCTATGATATTTGTGTATTGCATCCACAATGGCATCTCTTTTGAAGGTGTTTGGATCATTGTTTTGTTGAACTGAATTTGGATTGTTTTTTGGTTGAACTGGATTTGGATTGATTGAAGTGGGCCTAATACCCTCCAATTCCTTTCTCCAATTCAAGGGGCTTTCTTGACATCTAGTGCTTTGAATTGGGCCACTGCAAATTGAAAATTCATATTACAATTAAATGGAGGAGTTACATTCATCTCATGCGTCGAAACCGGAAGGGCCGTCATTGAGATCCTTCGTCGATTAACTCCACCACCTCGATGGTTTATATTGTATTTTCATTTTATCTGTCTATTTTTATTCAAGTTGTTTATGTTTTATCGCATGTAACTTTGTTTTATCGAATAAATGAAATCAAAAATTTATGGAAACTCGTAAAATAAATAAAACATCCGAAAAAGTTAATAATATAATAAAGTGCCAAAATAATATCAAATACATCAAAAAAACAAATAAAAAATCCCTAACGGCGTCCACCTCGTCCTCCCCCCGCCGTCTCTAAGCTCCCACCACGTCATCCGGTCTTTGCCATCCCAACCATCCTATGGAGTGTCCGATCTGGCCGGTGCCATGTGCGATGTCGCCAAATCCACGAATCCCCAGCTCTGCAAGCCTCACAAGCTCCCTAATCCGGTCATGATCGTCGTGGCGTATCTCGGGGAGGGTGTCGGGGCTGATCTCAGGTGATGGTGGTGATGGTGGAGCGGTAATAGTCTGAGGATAGAAGCCGGACGTACCACTCTAAGTAATTACGTCTGACTGATCCGGCCTCAGAGCAACCCGAGTAGTAGTGCGCAGGATGTCCTCCACAGAGATGCCATGAAGTGGGCGATCCCAAACACGCAATCAGTATGACTCGGGACGACCACTAAGAGGTCCACGTGGGATGATCTGCGTGTACCCAAACCGACGCAGACACTATCGGGCATGTAGCAACTCTGAAATCGGCCACCGATGAAGCCTCTGTCTGAGGAGATCTGCTCAAAAGTCTACCGGCCACGCCCCTCCTCGAATGGCGCCAAAGGACATCCTCTGCGCCTCGGCTCATCAAGCATCCTCCGTAGTGGCTCGGCTTGAGGTGGTCGACTTCTTCTTCTGTGGCGCCCGACCCGGTGGCTCACTTTTGGGGATATGGCCGGGCAACCTATCCACCATCCGGAAATACCACATAATCCAAGCACGAAATGCAAAAATAAATAACATATTTAATTCACAAAAATTTACCAAAAGTCGGTCGCGATTTAACAAAAATACAAGAAGTTAAAATGTATACACGAATAGGTGGCATACCACTCCACACCTTTCTGCGTAGTCAGAGATGACGCAGATGTTCAAGTCATGATACATGGCGGCTAGTGCACCCGCACCCCATGCATACCCTCCAAGAACCTGCGGACTCGGATCATCCAGTAGATCGAACCACTTAGCCTCGGCCACATCTCAGGTCTTCGTGGTGAAGATCTTGTGGAGTCGGAAGCGAAGCGAAAAAGCCACGGCAAAGCCATCGTGATGTCACCCCCTCCTCCAAGTTGCGCTCATAAACTGCTCCGACCATTTGAAGGCGTAATATGGACCCCCACGGGTGTTGTTAGCGCGGCCTCGACCCGTGACACACCCCTAAATATGTCTCGTGTAATGGGTGGCAAACTCAGAG
Organism: Oxytropis ochrocephala; assembly: GCA_020916435.1. Taxonomy (NCBI): domain Eukaryota; kingdom Viridiplantae; phylum Streptophyta; class Magnoliopsida; order Fabales; family Fabaceae; genus Oxytropis; species Oxytropis ochrocephala. The sequence continues at coordinate 13,289,906 of CM037091.1, forward strand.
CTAACGGTGAGGGCGGGAGGTGTGGCATAGTTCCCACGGATGGGAAGGTGCGTGACAAGAGATGTCATCGGTGATCGTCATCTCACCAAATGGCAAGTGAAATGGCGAAGTGTCTGCGAGTGCCACCTCTCGATAAAAGCGACAATGACTCATGGTCTCTTGTGGCGTGGCGGTCTGGAGAAGTGGGGCCAATCTGAGTCCCGACCACGGTGGTGCTTGTTGAAGTAGGTCGGGTAATGAAGATGAAGTCTAGTATGGACTTTGTTGCCATGAGCCCATACTTTGACAACTCACGATACTCACGAAATAAAAATAAATAAATAACGTAAGCAAAAGTCTGGACTATGTGACTTAAATAAATTATTTAAGCAAAAATGCAAAACTTCACCGGGTCGTAGTATAGAAGCTGCAGACATGATCCGCCAAGTCGGTGAAAAGAGAGGGTGACGCTCCTCCCGAGGCTCCTCACGAGGCTCCTCACGATCTTCATCGCTGAGAGGCTCCTCCCGATCTTCTTGAGGCACCTCGCGATACTCGGACATGGGTGAGTGCGAGTAATAAGCATCGACTGAAGTGCTGCTGCTGCTTGATACTCGGGAGGTGGGGATGGTAATGAAGAGGTTGGGGATCATCTTTTGGGATATCTGGGGATGATATCGAGGAGTAAGTGGGAATGATATCGAGAAAGCGGCCTCCCCTGCATGCCAATCCTCCTGCTGCGTCTGCTGCGGTAATCCCCGAGATAGAAAGCTCCAGCCCATGACATCTTGGTGGCTCGGTGATACTCAGTGCCTCGAGCTCATACTCACCGCCTCGGTGTGTGCTGTCTCTGTCTCCGTCTTTGAAGCATGGGTGATTATCCTCCGAGTCCTCGTGCTCGGGCGATGGATGACTCCCCGTCTCTCCGATCGGAGAGACCTCACGTCTCCTACTATGCCTGCTGGGACAACTGCAGTGAAGAAAAAAATTAGTAAAAAAAAAAAAAAAAAAAAATGCTCATCGTATAAGCGTGTATATATGAAAAAAAAAAAACCCATTGAAAATATGCCAGTTGTTCCAAACCAGTGCAACTGCCATGAGCATTCCACTGTCGAGCCCAGAAGAAATGTCTACCATTACGTCTAGACTCATGTAAATCAAGCCACATGCTATCAAGGTCTCGTTTAGCAAGAATTATCTGATAAAATTACAAAAGATGTCATTTTCAATAATAATAATAATAATAATAATAACAATATATATGCATATATAAGTACAAGTAATAATAATAATAAGGCTAGACAGTTGATTTTGCTTATTGCAAGGGATTCCTCTCACTCTCATTTCTTCAAAGGCCAATCAGAATCCAACAACCTAGTCTGCCAACACATATCATCAACTAGTCCTACCACTTTTCTTTTCTTGTGAGAATTCTAACTCTAACAAACCATATATATCATGATCCTATATATCAAAACTTTGACTATAGTTAAACTTTAAATTAATTAACCATGCACTAAAACAATGTAAAATAAATGTTAGCTGCATTTTCTTAAAAGAGATTGTGTAAAGTGATACATTAAAAGTTCTTACTAAACAAAGTGAACTTAAAAGAGAATAAAATATAATTAAAAAGTGAACTTACCTTGCTCGCGTCAAACTTGTTGCCATCGTGGATGCAATCACGGGGGTGAAAGCCAGAGAGTCTCTGCGGCCAGAGGCCGTGAATAGTGAACTTCAAGGGTTTTATAACACATGATCTATCCATACAATATGCTGGTGGCCAAGTTTCCGCCAGCATGAAAAAGTCAAAAGGTTCCATGGGAGGTGGTGGTGGTGGTGATGGTGGAACACGTTTTTTCCAGGAAGTTTTCATCTTTACAAAAGCTGATACTAGCTTTGGAGAAGGAGGAGAATTAAAGTCCACCACATTTTCAGTTGTTGAATCTGTAGGAGTAGGAGGAAGATAGAAGTGGGTATAGATGATGGTTGTGAAACAAGTAATGGAGAAGAATAGAAGAGACCAGATGAAAAAGTTAAATAATTTCATGTTCAGAAACACAAGAGAACACACTGAGCTTCACTTAACTTAACTTAACAAGAAATATATATGTTTGTTTAGGATATATATATATATATATGATTGAATACAAAAGCAAACCAAAGACACTTGTATATAAAGAGTTTTAGACTCATCATCAACAGAAGGAATCAACGGTAACAGGATGTGAGGGGACCATGGAAACATTTTTGGTGTGGCTATTGAGAAGTTTCAGAGAAGGAAATAGGTAGTCTACAACTTTGCTTACCAATTTTAGTTTCTGCGTACTACTTCCTTTCACACTGGTTTATATGATAATATGATTATGACACAAACACTGGGTATATCAACTATCATCAGGTAGCATTACCACTATCACGTGGCTTACTAGTTTCAAAAAGTTTTACTTTATCTATCTCACAAAACAACACAACAATTAGCCACCTTAACCTTTTCCATCAACACAACACAACTCTCTTTCATGTTAATTTATACTTTATTTATTTTCTTTCCTTCCTATATTAATTCTAATATTTCACTAAAATATAGATATATAACACAAGAAAAATGAAACAATCTTTTTCTTAATTTACATTGAAGGGATAGAGAGAGAGAGATATTATGGATTTTATAGCAAAATAGAAAATAGAAAAAAGAGTAATTAATTTCAATAATAGCTATATTAATGATAGAGATTAGAGACATTCAGCTTATATATATAAAAAAGTATATGAAAGAGACATCTAACTGAAGATTGGAAAGTAAAAAGATAAGGAGACGGGAAAGAGACCTTGTTTGTCAGCTGAGTAGTGCATGTGAGACAAAACAAAAAAACCTTATATACTCTTATGTATTGCCATACTTTGTTTTCATGAACATATATGTATGTATATATATGTATCACTATATATATTAAAATGTAATTCTCCATCAACATTCTGTTCAAATAGTAATTAGTATAGTATAAGACCAAAAAACTGGATATGTTGGCTCACTCAACACCACAACTCGTTAGTTCTTACTAGTGTAGTATTTTCTTATAGAGATTTCAATTTTTCGTTTATTATTTTCTTTCCTATTTTAATTTTAATTTAATATTTCATTAGATATTTAACACACACAAGAGTTAATAGAATAACTTCATTGTTCTTTTGTGTTGAAATTGAAGAAAACAAATACGCTCTTCTTATAGAGTTTTTGAATTTCACATTGCTTTTATCATGAATAAATGGCATCGAAGAGTTAAGAAGAGTTTCTATTACTAATGTATGTGAACATGTGAGAGGGGACCATTGGAGCATTTTGGTGTGGATTTCATTGAAGAAATAGGTAGACTCTAGAAGGTTTAGCTTACTAATATGATTCTACTACATTGATAGTTTCAGTCAGAGAAGATCACAGTTGATATGACAAAGAGAATAGTGCATTAATTATTTTCACTTTTCACCATCACATGGGTTGATGTAGGCTTTACATTTTTTTTTTGACAGAATCAGAAACTCCATGTTTTTATAGATTAACTCCAGTAAAATAAGTATGAAAAGAACATATGAGATTAATAATTATAAAATTGCTGGCCACAGTGTCACAATTAATACATTAACAGATTTTAGAACAGATATTATTCTCAGTGAACTAACATGAGAAATTTTAGAATAAAAGACTGTTAATGTGTTTGCATATTTGGATATTTTCTTGAGAAGCTCTTTAGAAGTGTTAGAATATAAAATAATATATCATAATATTTATATATTATGCTAAAATATATTGATTATCTCCTAGGACCAGTTCTCACAGGATCCTCAAAAGAATCATTTTTTAAACACATAAGGTAGAAATAGTGAGGGAGGACAATTATCAGAAGCTAAATCAAAGACCTCACTTGATTCATTATACTCAGCTCACGTGATATATCGGCACGCATTAAACCTTAACTACCATGTGCTGAAATGTCTAAAATTTAGTTCAACTTCAAATCCTCAATAATACTAGATTGAAAACAAGATTATAAGGGTAACAGTGTAACAATTTTCTGTGTACATACAGTAAAGGACAATATTAGGTAGCACTCAATATGTGTTTACCAGTTAAGCAAAAACAAATTGCAACCAAACGCTTAATATAAAGCTGAAATGGATTCTCTACAGTCAGCAGTCATTGTGATCTCGACCGTTGATAAAGAATGGATGATTGAGATTTCATCTCTTAAATTTGTTTAAGTCATCATGTGAGCTATCCTATCTCGATCGCATTTAACTAAGATTATCTAGCTAACTGCCATGACTGTTGGGATATTCTAATACAGGCAATCTGAGTTGTATCCAACTCTAAGTTTTAGTGAGGTATGATCATGATGCAGTTCAAATTAAATTAGCCGGGAATACATTACTTATGCACGTTACATATATAAGATCACTTAAAAAAAAATCATATTCTTCATATAATTTATATTTTTTTTAAAGGAGCCTCCTTCTTAGTCAAGTCTAATTAGGCAATCAATAAGCTACTTGCTACTCAAGTAACTAACATGTTTTCCCCTATAATAAAAGACTAAATTTGTAGTCTATTTTGGGTTTCTTATGAAGAAACGCCCACTAATCAAATGGAAGAAAGACATACCAGCTCTAAAATGTTCCAATCAATCCACGATCAGAAATGAAAGCAAGTGCATTGATCTCAGCCTCAAGAAGAACAACATTCATGATCTAGACTAGATGATCGAGATTAGTGCAGCTGCAAAGCCTTCCAAGTAAGCATTCATATCAACAAGAAGATTGTGATACCTGCCCCACTCCCCTAACTGATAATCCAGAAGAGTCTTGTAGTAAGTCAGATCAGATGTAATCCCTTCCAAACTTTCATTGCTAACCCTTGATGGAATTGATGTTACTCTCTCTCTGGCTAGTGGTGTCAAACAGGTATTCATTCTGCAGTAAAAAAAATAATGTTAAAGAAAGCAACCAAACAGAAAATTCCACTGGAAAGCAACTAAATTGAAAGAATCTATAGTCTCTTTATCATCCAAGTGATTTTGGTACAAATCAAATGTGACTAATGTAGCATCAATCTCAGCTGCCTCAACATCAAAAATCATAATATCGCGGCTAACATTGGCCCCAAGAAATGAGACATCGTGAGTCTAATTGAGGCAAGAACTCCAATCAGCGCAGAAACTGCTGGTTCAAGAGGAAATTGAAGGTGAGCTTTGTGTGTCTCTTGGTGCAAAAGCTATTGCTAATATGTCATGTGACATAACATAAGCTCCCCAACTTGCAACCTATGCTAATTAAAAAAGATCTTATAGTGATTGGTTAAATGGTATGTTTGAAATTTTCAATGCATGCAAACATTTCATGTTACCAATAAAGTAAGCACCAGTTGAGTTTAGATGATGTTAATAGATGTCACATGTGAATAGCTTCCAAACCAGGCATGATTGAGGCGATTGTGCTTTCCACCAATTCCTAAACAAACAACATAACTTCAAAGGATATTTATCGTTTTAAGATTAGCACAATGTGAATTCAAATTCAAAATACATATCAATGCATAGTCTAATAATCAAATATTTGAGCAGAGATTTTTCATGATTTCAATTGAGTAAGACAAAAAAAAACATTGTTTTTGAGGGAAGAACAAAAGTGACCAATATGATTATTTGATTAACCTAACTTTTGCTCTGAAACACACAGATTGTTATTCTTATAAGAAAAGTGAGATGGTGGCAATCCTCTATAATATAACTAAGCCAGTAAGGAAAATGAACAAACACATGGTGAACATATGAAATATGCTGCAAAAGAAACATACACAAACAACAATAGATTTTCAAATAGAAGCAAAAAAATAAATGTAAGAGATTAAGAATGAGATGAAGAGCGAAGGAAAGTACCTGTTTAGAGCAATTGTGGGTTGATTGGATTTTGAGAGATTGACTTCTCAATTGCGCAAACAAACGTGAACTCAATTTTTCCTCAATTACCGCCAAATCCCCAATATACACACAGTCTCACACTTCGAGTTGTTAACTTTCAACCTGTTTTACCTACTCATTGGACTTTTCGTCCCGCCCAATAAATTTTCAAACTGCTCATTAAGAAAATAGATTAACCTTATGTTTGGTTTGGATAGGAAAGTGGGAGGAAAGAATGCTTAAGGAAAGATAGTGGAAGGAAAGAAAAATAGTGAAAAGTGAGAGGATTTGTTAGTTGTTTGGTTTGAGTCAAAGTGAGAGGAAAGAGTGAAGTATTTTATCAAATAACAAAACTAACCTTATGTAAAAATAAATATTAAATAAATATAATAAAAAGAGTAAAAAGTGCCTCCGTACGAGCTAATTTGGAGAGAGTGCCAGTCCTCTTGTTCTCACCATATGGAACGTGCTTGATCTCGGTGTGGTGGAAGAGTTCCAACAACTCCCTCACTCTGGCCAAGTACCTTTGCAGCATGCGCGGTCTTTTGCCTTGAATGCTTCTTTAATCTAGGAGACCACCAACAACGAATCACTTAGGAGTTCAACTCGAATTGCATTAAATTCTCTTGCCAGTTGGAGGCCAGCAATACAAGCCTCATAATCAACATGGTTGTTGGACGTAAAAGATGAGGGGACCTCGATCACGAGCCCCTCATCGTTCTTGAGAGCCTGACGCCGCTTCCTTTACTGTTCGATGAACCATCGACGTGGAGCTTCCATGTCGGACAAACCGACTCATCATGGGAGCTAAGAATCATCTCTACTACAAAGTTGGCAAGGACTTGAGCTTTCAAGGTCGTTCTTGGTTCGTATTTGAGATGAAGAAGAAATAAATTTAGGTTCATAGAACGAGATGAAGAGGAAGAACTACGTTCTTCTCAAATTGTTTTTTTTAAAACAAAATTCTGGGTTTTTTTGGAGTTTAAGATGAAGATTAGTCGGCAAAAAACAGTGATATGTCAGCTCTGTTAGTGTCAACTAAGTTTTTTTTAATGAAAATACTAAAAAAGACTAATGGTGAATACATATCTAACTAAATGACTAAGTTAATACAAAAAAAAATAAAAGATTAACTTATTACAAAAAAATAACTTAAAACACTATTGGTGTAATTATATATATATATATATATATATATATATATATATATATATATATATATATATATATATACTATTTTGAGATTTTAAAAGTTATTTTTCAAAACCTACATTTTTTTCTTTGGTCAAAAAAATAGACTACATTTTTTGAGTTTTTTAGGCCGACCACCGATTTTAAAGCTCATTTCCCTACCCGTTCCACATTGGACACATTTTTTTCATTTAATATTTTTTTAAAAAAAACAAGCTTAATTCATTTCATTTAAACAATGAGTCATCATACAATCCCGCACATATATAAGCAGTAAGTGAAGCTGCTATTTTATGGGGGAAAATTTGCTTTTTACGTGCATGTGAAGCGGGAATCCCCCCCTAAAAAACGTTGTACGTGAAAAATATTTCACAGTACAAAAGAAACTAACTACAAAAAGTGAGGTTTTGACAAAATAACTATAGGTGCCCACGCATTTAAACTACTACTCAAGTACCCTACTTTTAGAGTCTACTATTACTCCACTCAATGATACTACTAACACTCAATTACCCTATTGTATAAGTCTATCATGTGGGCACCCACCGTACTTGATTGCAGGGTAAGTAAATCAAGATTTACTTGTAGGTAGTTTTGTTTCTTTCATATGATCCTCTTCTTCTTCCTCTCTCTCATCAGTTCCTCTTCTCATCTTCTCTCTCATCTAATCCAATCTCTCAAATCCCCCTTCTTCTCACCTTGCTTCTAAAATCGGAAAAACGAAAGAGTAGGTGTTTGGTTTGGCGGTGGAAGGTCATGGAAGCGCTTTTGGCATGGACTTTCGTGGCAGAGAAAAAAATTGAATCAAAGAGAAATATTGCACATTAACAAAAAATCAGCAAACAAAATTGAAAACAGGAGCAGAATCATCCATAACGATTAAAGCTTGGGATGAAGAGAAATAAAATCAAGACAACACAGTTGAAAAAACTGTAAGTCTTTGGATGAAAAAGAAATCAAATCTCTATCTAACGATTAAGGCTTTGCATGTATAGATCTCCAGCATATCTGCATAGATCAAAAGGAGCACTTAGTGACGGCAAGGCGGCGGCAGACGAAAGTTGTGATTAACCGGAGAAGATGAAGCGCTATGTTTTTGTTTCTGATGAGCCGAACAAAGTGGAGAAGAAGATCAGCGGTGGTGAGTGTGTTGGTTAGCGCGGTGATCGTGGCTTTGAAGAAAGGTAAGCAACGGTGATGGGCGCGAACTTGGTGAGTGTGGTTGATGAGAGCAAAATTAGGGATTTGATGAATGTGATTTCCGTTTGAGAGTGAGAGAAAATGAGAGTGTGAAATAAAAAAAATGAGAGAAGCTTCTAGGCTACATAATTAAATGGCCATAATTAACCACACACAACGACCATAAATTAAAACTAAATTAAAATTAGATACAAATAAAAAAATTTGAATAAGTGAGACCATTTATAGTTTCTTATAAACAACCCCATTGAAGTAAAAACCAGTTAAATCAACTAGAAGTAAACTAAATCCTATGTGGCACTTTGGTCCCACAAAAGTTAGTTTAGTTCAACCAAATAACTCTCCCCCATTAAAGATGCTCTAACAACTTTCTTTTATTTTTCTGAAAACGAAAGGGTCACAGGGAGATGTGGTGCTGAGATAATTTGATGCTAGAGTGAAAGATGTAATAGAGAGAAGAGGTAAATGTTGATGTTGAGAAAAACAACTTCAAGTAGGGGATTGAGAGACGTGACAAAGAGAAAAGGGAGAGGTAAATGTTGAGATTAAAAAAGTAGCTTTGTGAGTAGTAACCTGACATCATCAATGAGAGTGAGTTGAGAGATTTGAGGTCTACATGTGATTTAAGATCCATAACCCTAGGCAATCTCAGAATCACCAACATATTTGATTGAGTGGTTAATAAAAACCTTATCGACTCAATTTTGATTGAGAAGAGGTAACACATGCAACCATCACACATAGCCTCACCATCATCTCTCCATATTCCACAACCACCGACCAGGAACTCCATATCCATCATCGTATCTTCCTTAATACGAGATGGATCCTCTCTTATCATCTATCTCCATCTAACTTTTTTAAACATATGAATCCTTGCTTATCACACTCACTAATACATAAACATTCAACAATTTTAATGTTTATAAATCGTATCTTCCTTCACAGTTTGTCAATGCGAATTTCGTCATCCTTCACAAAAAACCAAGAATTCTCTACTCCCTTTGAAAAATGCATAAGCGACTGATCTTAGCATTCCTCTTAAATCACATCTTTTCATTTAGTGATCATCAACTATTATCTAACGGTGGTATTTGGTCGGTTATGAATTTCTATATACTCACTTTGTTTTATAATATACTCACTCCTTCGTTACATAATATAAGCAAAATCTCATCAAATAAAGTTGATGTTTCTGGTCCAAATTTTAAACCAAATACTCCCTCTAGACTCGATTATTAGCAAAAAAAATCATTTATTTTGTTCTAAAATATAAGCAACTTTCTCGACTTTTTATTCCCTCTAATATACCATTTCAAAAATGTCTTTAGTCACCTTCACTTAACTTCAAATTAGTCGCCCATTATTCAATTTTTAGTAAGGGTTTTATTGTAAAAGTGGTTTAAACCATGTAAAACTAATTATGCAAAATCCATAGTAATTAACGTGTCTCCGTCCGTAGGACGGGTACTTGACTAGTTGGGAATATAATTTAGAACAGTGGAACTAGCAAATAACCTAAAAGGCGAAGTTAGACTATGAGCAACTTGATTAGCTTCTCTCTGATAAAATTTATTTTGATGTTTAATTGATAGATTATGTAGGAATTCCTGACACTTTGACATTATACTAACTTGATTACCAACAATTTAAAGTTTTGTTAATTTATATAATATAAAAAGGATTGGGAGAGTATGTAAACAAAGATTACAAGAGACCGACTAAAATGCTCTTGGGATCCCTTAACTTAATTTAAGGTAATGATTTAGTAATTTATCTCTTTAATTTGTCTTAATTAAATCTTTTATCTTTTAAATTTTAGGCACTGTTGCCCTTTTCTGTTGGATTTCGTCAAACTCCGTTAAACTCTGTTTAAAGAGCCCATGTGACTGTTAAAGTAATGATGTGGCAATTCCATGTATGTATTTTCAATTAATTTTTAAAATAAAAATAGTGTTGATGTGGTTAGATTTATAATTAATTATCTTGGTAAAAAAAACCACCATGTTTTCCCATTCTTCTTCTTCGCTGGAAAGCATAGGTCTTCAATCAAATTAACATTCTGCCTAGAACCAATTACCCACCTACCTGAAGATTTTAGAAGGTTTTTGCCGTGAAATCAAACTCTTCCACACACCCAAGAGGAGCCCTTTGCTGAATTAGCATGTCAAAAATCAGTTCTCTATCTACAGAAGTCAAATCCAAGTTAATGAAGGAATTGCATGTAAAGATGTAGAAGTAAATTGAATTTGAAACATAATATGGAACTACTTGTGTTTGAATAGCAAACTCTCACTTGAGACACCTCCCTCGTAATATTGCTTTCTTTATCATTTTTATTTGACGTTTAAGATTGAATGGGTTCGATTGAGGTGGTGTGTATCCATGAGTGAAGCACACATTTGGTGAAGGAGATGGAATGGTTGAATAAGATGGAGGAATGAAATGAGGCTTTATGAGTAGTAGGAGAGGAATATAATGGATGAGTAAAGTTTTGATATGCCATGGGAGGGGTTGAGTGGAAGAATGAAAGCACCAATTGTTAGAGAGCTAGAGCTACTCTAACAAAACTAATTAAATGAGGAAGACAATTAGAGAAAATAACTAATAAATTAAAGATATTTTCATTGATTTTGGTTGCCTTAAATTGTCTCAAAGTGACTACATATATAGGACTACTAATGGGCTCACAAAGTAAAGGGTTATTTTTTTTATACCCCCACCCCCTTCCTTCCTACCCCCACGTTTTTCATTATTGCCCAAAATACCCTTAAAAACGTTTTTTTTAAAAACAAAAATCTCAATCGTATATACATACCTTAAGGTATATACGATCTCATTTTTGTCTCCACTCGTATATACATGTATATACGATGATTTTTTATGTTCAATCGTATATATGTACTCAAAATGTATATACGATGGTTTTTTTTTTTAAATAATTTGTTTTAATTTTTAAAAAAAAATGTTATAAAAAGGCTACTAAAAATTCATTAAAAAGTCAAAACTAATCAAAAAATTATAAAAACACCACTAAAAATCTAACAAAACCAAAATAAGTCTATGCAAAATTTTTTTGATTTTTTGGAGACTATGAAAAATTAAAAAAAAATTAATAAAAAATAGTAAACAATGGAATTTTGGATTTTGAGGCCGTAGTCCCGAAAGAAGTCCCTTCTAGGGTTCAACCCGATTTTTTAGCCTAAATTATAATTCGTTCGACGTATAACATTGACACGTGTTAACGAACTACACACTAAACCTATTTTCAGGTCTAAATTATTCATGTCTAATTAATCTTTATTAAAAATATATAATTTTAATTTTTTAAATAATTTAATTAATTTTTATTTGACTAAAAAAACAAAAAAAAACTAGAGGGATCGTATATACACCATCGTATATACCATTTGGGGGTGTATATACGATGTGTAATTTTGGCCATCGTATATACGCGTATTTACGTCCATAAACATATATACGAGGGCAAAAGTTTCAGGGTCGTATATATGTTCATTGAACATATATACGATTGGTCTTAATTTTTTTTTTAAAAATTCGTTTTGTCAAGGGTGTTTTGGGGTTTCACTATTGTGTGGAGGTATATGTGAAGAATGTGGGGGTAATAAACACTACAAAAAAAAACAAGCAATTAGTGAGGGACTTTGCGAGGGAAAATTAAGTCCCTCGCAAAAGCAAAAATTAGCGACAGAATTAGTCAGGGATAAAGAGTCCTCACAAAATTGGCAATTAGCGACAGACATGTGGCAATTAGCGACGAAATGTCAGTCGCTAAATGCAAGGCGCCAAATTCAAATTGAGATGCACGATTTTCAAGGCACTTAGCGACGAAAATATGCAGGTCCCTCGTTAATTGACTGACATTGACAGTACACTTTGCAGGATTCTGACCGTTGGCAGGTGGCTTGGGAAACGCGAGGATTAGCGAGGGACAGTCCCTCGCTAAATCCGTCGCAAACTGTCATATTTTGTTATAATAATCCGAACCAAACACACTCTCTCTCATTTACTCTCTTCTTCTCTCTTCTTCTTTTCCACTCTCTTCTTCTCTTTTCTTCTCTTCCACCACCACACCACCACCACCACCAAAGTAGTTACCCTCTCACTCCACTCTCTCTCCTACGAGCTTCACCCTCTCTTTCTTTCATACCACCAACACATAGCTCTCTCTTTCTTCCACACCACCACCACCACCACATCTCACTCTCTTTCTCCCTTACTCTTCTCCTTCTCCTTCTCTCTCTACGACACCACCACCACCACCACATAGATCTCACTCTCTTTCTCCCTTACTCTTCTCCTTCTCCTTCTCTCTCTACGACACCGGCACCACCACCACCACCACCACATAGATCTCACTCTCTTTCTCCCTTACTCTTCTCCTTCTCCTTCTCCTTCTCCTTCTCTCTCTACGACACCACCACCACCACCACAACCACTCTCACTCCTCTCTCTGTCTCCCTCTCTTTGGAAAGTTTGGTTATAATAATAATAATAATTTAACAATAATAATAATAATAACAATAACAATAGTAATAACAACAGTAATAATAATACTAATAATAATACACTCAGTTGAGAAGCGTGCGGGTCGGTTGGGAACCGTGTTGTCGATTAGCGAGGAATTAGCCACGGAATAGTCCCTAGCTAATTAGCGATCGACACAATTTCCTCGCTAAAGGGAATTAGCGAGGAGGATATTAGCGACCGATATGTCCTCGCTAATTCCTCAAAAATGGACATTAGCGAGGAATTGGGTCTGATAGCGATAGATATGTCCTCGCTAATTCCCGTGTTTTTGTAGTGAAAAAACCTAAAGTAAAAGGCCTAACGGCTAAAAGCCCAACTAAAATAACATCATATAAAAGTCCTACTAACTTAAATACTACCACTAGAATATTCTAATTAAATAAATACAAATTTTTGACCACAAACAAAAGTATTATAACTAAATAATTCTAATTGAGCTCTCTATCACACGTGAACTGCAAATTGCAATTAATACTTTTATCCCACAAGTGTTGCATTTGTAAAAAAGTTGTCTCAAAATGAGGAAATGGATCCCCTCCTTCCCCTAATCTAATGGCTCATATACTCACAAGTAACAAAAAAAAAAGTAAAAGAGAGAGTGAATGGATGAAAGGCAGGTTAGGGCAAAATGGAGAGCATGAGAGAAATGGTAGTAGAGGATCCAAATCCTCAAAATGAATATCATCTTTAGTTTTCAACAAAATATAAATTATTTCTTTAAATTGTACCTCTAATCATCTTGTGCATTGATATCAAGTCATTATTATCCTTTACATTTACATTTATGATAATGATAAATTTTCCAACCAGGTTGTCATAAGCACTTTATTCCACCTTCTTAAGCTGTTTTGACCTGGTTTTGGATCATGTGCCATACTGGTTTTGAGGTTATACGATGTGAAATATGGCATTTCAAGTCGTTACGTATGTTGTGTGTCTTTACCTTTATAATTAATTTGTTTGGCCTTCTATGGAAATGAAAACAAAGGTGACATCTTGCTAGACTTAATTTGGGGCATGCATCCGTGGATACCGTGTGCTTTGGCCGATTGTTATAGAAAAATAATTCTTAATGATCATTTCAAGTTTGGCACTATAAGGATAAAGATAGTTACCAAATGTTTTTTTTTGGGTTTTAAAAACGAATATAGGTAGCAGCGGCATTGGCTTACGATACTAAAGATTTCCTTAGTTTTTTATATAAAATTAGTATCAATTATTAGATCTGTATTTTTTAATTAAATTTGATTCAAACACGGTCAATTAAAGAGGGTACTAATGTAATTTTACACATCCCAACCATCCATTAATAAAAAAACATTTTTATTTATTAATTTTTTATATTTATATATATAAATATATTATGTATAATATAAATACATATGTGGTGCTTGTAGGTGGTGGCCATCGGCGGAGCTCCGGCGACTAGCGGCGGACCTCCGACGACCGACGCGACGGTTGACGGCGAAGCTCCGGTGACCGACAATAGTGCTCCGGCGACCGATCACGGCGGTTGGTGGCGTCGGCCATAGTGGTGCCATTAACCACAAATATGAAGTCTGTGGTTAGTGGCCACTAACCACAGACTTCATATTTGTGGTTATTGACATCCAACTAGTGTTTTGGATTCTACTAACCACAAAAATGAAGCCTGTTCATATTTGTGTTTACCGATTCCACTAACCACAAATATGAAGTCTGTGGTTAGTGGCCACTAACCACAAATTCATATTTGTGGTTACCGAATTTTTAAATTATTGTGTAAAAATGACTCATATACCCATTTATAGTATTTGTTACTAAGCTTTTGGCTTAGTATCCTAAATCAGACTCTGCAGTAGGGTGTCTAAGGGTGTGCGGGGAGGAGAGCGATCAGATTGGGGTCTCAAAATTTTGAGGGCACCAATTTTTTTATATGGTATAATACATACATATACTTGATTTTAATAGTTGAGATTTGGTGTAAGTCATAGTGTCAATATATTCCATCCCCGATGGGGTGCCGGAGGGTGTGGGAGAGAAGCGACCACACAAGGCTTCAAAATTTTGGGGGCAACAATTTTTTTATATGATATATCTCTATTATATATAACTATGGATCTTCCATGTCACCATCCACATAGTATGACACGTCACTAATTACATCATAAACGATTTTATTCCACATCATGTTAATTCGCTGAAATATATACCAAATATGTCAAAGCAAGGAATTGAACCCATCCCCTCTTGAATTCAGTGCAATTCTTAACCAAGTCGACTACCTAAATCTATTGTTTCATAAGCGTAACACATTATTGTTAAACCATTCTTCATTCACTACAAAAAAAACCGTCATTAGCGAGTGAAATATCCGTCGCTAACAGGCCCATTTCGGTCGCTAATGTCCATTAGCGAGGGAATTAGCGAGGACCGCCGGTCGCTAATTCCCTCCTCGCTAATGCAATTAGCGAGAGAAATACGATTCGATCGCTAATTACCCGGCCACGTCCTCGCTAATTCCTCGCTAATTAGCGAGGACACATCAATTCCTCGCTAATCGACACGCTGAACACTTAATCGGTGATCGCCACGTGTATACGTTCCTCGCTAATTCCTCGCTAATTCACTCGCTAAAGTCCAAAAAATTAATTTTTTTTTAAAACCTGCTTATTTATTAATAATAACTAATTAAACATAAAATACCTAAATCAATATATAAATACAAAATTTCTAAAATGTTTCATTCAAAATCCAAAGTCAATACAACACAAAATACTCAAATGTAAAAAAAATAATACAAAGAGTACTAAAAAGACCCGTCATCAGACTCCTCAGATGGCTCAAAAACTCAAAACTCAGACTCATCAGACTCACCAAGTTTCTGCGCAGGCTGAGACGTACTCTGCTGAGACTGATAAAGCTCCATCATCCTCCTCATGTCATTCTCCATCTTTTGCTCCCACTCTCGCTTTTGCATCTCCATCATTTGCTGCCACTCCAGCTTTTGCCTCTCACTCTCTTCCAGCTTCTGTTGCGTAGCATGCAGCTCCTCCTCCATCTTCCTAAATCGCTCTCTCTCCGAATCTGATTGAGTAGAAAATGGTGGTCGTCTTCTAGAAGCTCTAGTGGGGTCAACACCAGACGGGCTCATTAATGGAGCCAAGGGCCCCGTACCATACAGGCGACCCTTGTTCCAACCCGCTACTTTCTCCCAATGTGCATTCGAGAGAGCTATCAAATCAGGAGTAAGTTGACCAGGTGTTTCAGGGTTCCAGTTCCCCTGAGTCGCTGAACCCATCTCTTGAGAATGGGCCTCTGCTTTGTATAACCACAAAACATAGCATAATTAGTGCTCCATTCATTTTAACAAAGCAACATATATGTATATATAATACAATTCAAGATGTGTATTTACTCGAGTAACCCCTCTCGCGCTCCTCAACAAAGTGATCTTGAGTACCCTTCCTTACATGGGTAAACTCATGAAGCTCAAGAAGAAGGTGGGAGGGCGTCCCAACTTCTTAGCCTTGTAAAATGAAAAACATTTTCAACATTTGCTAACTAATTAAGTAATGTAAAAACACACCACAGATATTTAAAATAATTTACCAATCGAATAGCATGTTGAGCACGGCTTACGGACCCAACACGAGTTAAGCGAGCCGCCTTTTCTCGAGTTTCTATTAGCCGCTTTTTTCGAAATTATGTTTGAACTTCTCTGTTTCCCAATGTTCCTTGAAGGCATTCCAAACATTTTCACCCATGTAAGGAGGCCTCACATTTCCACGCCTCAACTTGTACAACAAATCCGACAATTGTTGACCAAACCTCGGGAGAAAACACCTCCTGACCTCTTCATCATCTTTGTTGGTGCCATGTCACTCTATTCTCAGATTAAGCATAATGAAAGTATGTATTAGTAATAATATTAAACATTACCAAACATTAAATTAAAACTAACAATATATATAGGTACATAATGACATAATTAATAGACACTTACTCTAAAAAAAGCCAACAACTCATCCTTCACTTTGTCATCAACTTTACTCCACTTTTTATGGTAAGTTTGAAAATATTTCTTACGGATGACATATGTGATCTTTGGATGAAGTTTGCCTTCGACTTTAAACAAGTCTACATATATACGATAAAAATATATCAAACAATCAAATATATATATATATATATATATATATATATATATATATATATAAGTTGTTGCATAATTAACTTAAATTAAAAAAAATCCAACAAATATAATACTTACGTGTTACCATATGGATAAATGATGTAGAGCTTTTTGTTGTTGATATAAACCACCTCCACTCTCTCGTCATCAACCACCTCCACTCCCGGCTCATTAGCACCATCACCACCAACATGATCATCCTCCGATGTACTCACATGCTCAGTCGATGTACTCACATGCTCAGTCGATGTGCCTATATGCTCAGGTGGCGTATGCCCAGCTGTATGCTCAGGAGGTGGGGGGAAGAGTCCACCAGATACTGAGTCAGATACCCAGTGGCATATACGGAGTCAGATACCCGAAGGTGGCATATGCCCAGCTGTATACCCAGGAAGTGGCATATGCCCAGCTGTATACCCAAAAGGTGGCATATGTCCATGTGAGGGAATATGAAACCAATTGGGGCCCGATGGAGAATGGGCTGGTGGGACATCCGAGGTGGTAGTCATGGGCGGACCAACCAATGTACTCGACCTCATATTTCCAAGATTAATTACCACCTCATTATTAGCACTACGATTACGCCTCCTCTTGGGCTCCTCTTTGCTATTCCCTTCCTTTATCTTGTCTCGGTGGGTCAGAGCCTCCTCCTGAATCCATTTCTATGAAAAAAAGGGAACCCACAACAATATATAATATTACCAACATTAATAATACAAAATGTGATACTAACACCATTAATGATACAAAATGTGATACTAAAACAATTAATGATACAAATGTGATACTAACGACATTAATGATATATTCATCAACAAGTTTCATCCAAAAGACAAAGGTAATACACAAGAACAATAATGATAATAACAACATAAGACTAATCTAATTATTCATCTTCTTCATCTTGATTCTCTTCTTCATCTTGATTCTCTTCTTCATCTTGCTCATCTAATTCATTTTCTTCTATCACTTCTAATACTGCTTCAACTTCTTCAACATCGATGCGATCATCACGTAAGGGGTGAACCTGTTCAACTTCAATTACCTCATTTACTCCTGGACATTTCATCCACGATAAGGAACATCATCCTCCACATCATCGCTTCAATGCGACCCGTGGTTTTGTCTTAATTGCAACACACCATCCTTTACGAGTTGATGGATATGGAACATAGTACACTTGTCTCACATTTTCTGCCATAATAAATGGATCATAGAGTTGATACCTTCTATTCATTTGAATGTCCACCGTATTACATTTTGGATTCAACTTTGTTCCTCTAACCGATGGATCAAACCATACACAATAAAACATGACTATTTTCTTTTCATAGTCCAAGAATGGGTATTCAAGTTGATATATGTGTTTGGATCACACCGTAGTAGTCATTTTCACCTCCTCCTGTTTCCCCTTTAACATATACCCCACTATTAATTGTTCTTTTCCCTCACTCCCAGATTGAGTGTCAAATTTGTAACCGTTAACTAGGTACGTGTGCCACTCAGTGACCTCAAGAAAAGGACCATCAGTTAAGTTCCTCAAGTGTTGGATTAGGGGAGTTGGTTGTGCTTCATAAACCTAAGTAACCATATATGGGAAAAATAAGTCATGTCTCATATCTACTTTAAACATTTGACATTAACACATTATTTGATTTACTTACTCTAGTCTTAAACCAGATTGGAAAACTTTCATGTATACGAACGTAGATTCTTCGTGGGTATACCCTCAATTCGTAAGAATGCAATCGAAATGGTGTAATTGAAAGTTGATCAAACCATGATTTAACTTTATACTTTAAACGTCTATAATATAAAGACTAAATTGGAGCATACTTACTCGACATATGGTTTAACTTCGATTGCAATTGATCAAGACATGAACATGTCTTTGATAGATGTTCTTTGTCGATAAGTATTTGGTTGACTTCTTTCCCGAGGGGCGACCAGGTTTGCTAAAGACAGATAAAGTGAGCGCATGTCTTTCTTCTTCAACCTCCCTTTCATTTCTATTATTTCTTGACAACATAAAATTGTTGAAATAATGTGAACAGAAATAGATGGTTTCACGGTGTAAGTAAGTCATTGCAAATCGATCCTTCAACTCTAGCTTTATTCTTCACTGATCGTTTATAATCACCCATTAATCTACATATGAACAATTAGTCATACTAATTAATTAAAATAGTCGTACTAATAATTTTTTAATTCAAATGTTGAAATAGATAATTACCTCTCAAATGGATACATCCACCTATAATGAACTGTCCGCCAAGTCTTGCTTCATATGCTAGGTGAACTGGTAGATGCTCCATGGAATCAAAGAAACCGGGAGGAAATATTCTCTCCAACTTACGGATGATGAAAGGAATATTCTGCTCCATCTTAATGAGATCATCCATTCTCAATGTTGAAGAGCACAAATTCTTAAAAATTGACTCACTTCAATAAGTGGTTCCAAAACACACTTTGGTAGTGAACTAAAAGCAATTGAAGCAAACACTCCATGAATACATGGCAATCATGACTTTTCATCGCATACATCTTCCCAAAGTGTTCACATCGGTACATCTTGCAAGGTTAGAAGAATAACCATCCGCATCCTCAATCCTTTCAACCATCGACAAACATCTTTCACTTCATCGGTGTTAGACAAGATTTGGCTTTTGGTTTTAACATCTTCCCATTAGCCATTTCCACCAAATTCAAATCGGATCGATATTTGCTACAAAGAAAAGCGAAATCCAATCTAGCCTTATTATTGTCTTTAGTTTTATCTTTCACATTCATCACGATCATAAATATGTTATCAAAGAAATTCTTCTCAATGTGCATAACATCGAGATTGTGCCTCAACAGATTGTCTTTCCAATATGGGAGATTCCAAAATATGCTTCTTTTTGTCCAGCTTATGCACTTGTCCATAACCATGCGATCTCTCAAGTTCGCTACCTCGGTGACTTGTGGCAAGTCCATAACTCGCTCCATATTTCACCGGTGTCACCAAAGGCGGTGGTCCATCTTCTTCAACTACCTTGTTCTTGAAGCCCTTCTTGTTCTTTCTAAATTTATGATCTCGGTAAGAATCTACGATGCGAGTCAAACCAAGAAGTCTTGCCCCGTATTTTAGCGAAAAACGCCTTTGTGTGTTCCATGCAATGGGACATGCCAATTTACCGTGAGTCCCCAACCGGACAACATACCATAAGCAGGAAAGTCGTTAATTGTCCACATCAACGCCGCTCTCATCTTAAAATTCTCTTTCCGTGCTGCATCATATGTCAAAACACCCCCCCACAATCTCTTGAGATCATCAATTAGAGGTTCCAAAAAGATATCAATGTTAGCTTTTGGATTATTTGGACCAGGTATCAGACAAGTCAAAAACATAAACGGTTTAGTCATGCACATCTCAGGAGGAAGATTGTAAGGTAACAATGATCGCCAACAAGAGTAGGGAGAAGATGATGCTTGGATATATGGAGTAAATCCATCGAGCACAATCCAAGTCGAACATTTCGTGGAGTCCGAGGCAAAATCTGAATGCACTAAATCAAAGTGTTTCCATGCTTCACCGTCAGATGGGTGGCGCAAAATGTCTGAGGTACCCCTATTATCATAATGCCAAGTCATTTTCTGCGCAACTTCAGTCGATGCAAACATTCTTTGCAACCTTGGAATTATAGGCAAATAGAACATCGACTTCACAGGAATGGGTTTATAATTACGTTTTGCCCTTTACGAACATGATACCTCGTAGTCCCACGAAATTTGCATTCAAGTAGCTCACCGTCATTTTTACCAAACTCGTTGTTGTAATACAACATGTGTCCTTTCTCACAACAATCAATCTTCTTAAAATCCAATCCCAGCTTCGAAACTAACATCTTTGCTTCATAATAATTGTTTGGCAAATTATCCTTATATAGGTGTTGCATCCATCATCATTTTAGTCACATAGTCTAAACCCACTTCGTAAATACTACTCATGGACTTGAGAGCTAAAAGCTTAACACACATAGATAATTTTGAATTTGGCGAGCCTTCAACAACGGTTTGTTTGAATCGATAACAAATTATAAAATCTCGTGCTTCTTCATTTGGAAGTTCTTCATGATTGTCATCATCGAGGCTCATCAAATGGCACATTCACCCCAAGACCATCACAAATCATGTTATTCATCCACTCAATATTTTCATTACGTGAAACACCAACACGAGAATTGCTTGAAGCTCCAACTTCAAAATTTGGAAGTTGTTCTCCATGGTCACCCAAATCCTATAATTAGGCCTAAACCCCCATTGATACAAGTGGCATCCGATTTCCTCATCACCCCTAATAGGTACACCGTCGCATTTTAAACATGGACATCTAACCCCATTTTCCTCTCTAGCCAAATCATGTTGCCACGCTACCACAAGAAATTGTTCAACCCCAACAACAAAAGATTCTTTCAAACCCGCTCTTCTCGAATATAACCGATCATACACCCAATCACGATTAAATTGATACGAATTCATCTACACATTTTAAAAACGTGTTACATTCCCTTAACATTGCCAATAACATATATCAAGTTAGTGGCATCGATATCATCCCAGTGGAGATGATTTCGAGCCGAATATGGGGGTCAAGGACAGCACAAAACCCTTTTCCATCCAAGTAGTGAAGGAAGTTATTTCGAACTCCCAACCTTACCGTTGTTAGTATTGTCTCGCAATTATCTCAATGGAGATGATTTCGAGCAAAATATGGGGGTGAGTGAAACAGCACCTCACCCTTTTCCATCAGCAACACACAGTCAACTAACCTAGGGTTCATCCAAAAACACTTAAACACTTTTCACACTCAATTCAACTAACATTTCACAATAACAATTAATCCTAATATTCAATTATAACTTACAATTCACACTCAATCCTTAATTATAACTCACAACAATACTCAATTCTAATACATAACAACAAATTTAATTTAAAAACTAACCGCTATTAGATTTACGTCCGGTGCGGTGGTTCTATGATTGCATGCGCACGCACTCCGGTGCGGTGGTGAAACTTCAAACACCAAAATCCAATCCTAACCAATTTCAATTTCAAGGAAAAAATAAATTAAAACAAATTCAATAAAAAATTAAAATTAAAACAATATCATATTGGACTGAAAATCAAAACTTACAATAAGAGGTGGTTGTGGTGGTGGTGGTGGTTGTGTGGTGGTGTGGTGGAAGAAGATGGAGAGAGTAAAGGGAAATGAGAAATAGTAAGAGAGAGAGCTAGAGAGGAGATAAATAGGAGGAGCTTTGGTGGTGGTGGTGGTGGTGGTTTCGTGGGTGGTGGTGGTGGTGGGTTTAAGTGGGTGGTGGTGGTGGTGGTTTTTTTGGGTGGTGGTGGAAATGAGGTGAAGAGAAGAAGAGTGAAAGGAGAGAGAGAGAGACCAGACAGAGGAGAAGAATTGGGGGGCGTGGGTGGTGGTGGTTGTATGGTGGTGGTGGTTGTATGGTGGTGGAGAGGGTTTTGGTTTGAGAAGAATTGAGAGAGAAGAGTGAAAGAGAAACAAGATCTTGAGAGTGAGAGAGAGAGAGTGAGGCGAACGTCGCTCGGTTGTGGTCAAAAATGTGCCACGTAGCGACGGATTTAGCGACGGAAAATCGGTCGCTAATCCGCGCATAAACCGAGACACTGCAACGGTCAGAAATTTAGCGAGGGACCCATTAAATCCGTCGCTAACTGTCTTGAATTGCGTGCAAGCGCAATTTGAAATTGGCGCGTGCATTTAGCGACGGCCAGTCCGTCGCTACTGGCCTTATTTCCGTCGCTAATTACCTAATTTGCGAGGGACCTGTTTCCCTCGCTATGTCCGTCGCTAATTCCTGCGTTTGCGAGGGACCTAATATTCCCTCGCAACGTCCCTCGCTAAATGACGTTTTTTTTGTAGTGATTGTTATTTGAAATAAAAATAAAAATCTTGGTACATTATTTTATATCTCTATGATATATAACCATAGATCTTACATGTCACCATCCACATAGTATGACACGTCACTAATTACATCATCAACAATTTTATTCCTCATCATCAAGTTAATTCGCTGAAACATATACCAAAAATGTCAAAGTTATCATCAATGATGTGATTATGTATTACTATTTAGGGTTTTAGATATTAATCTTTATATAATCTTAAAGATTTTTATATAAACATTGTATCTACAAATAAGACTAGATTTTTCATATTCTAATAATCTCCTAAAGTGTTAGTTTGATATTTCCCGTTTACAGTTTCCTTATAGGAATATACAAAATACCATAAGGGTTCTTTCGCAATATGGAATGTACATATATTAAATCAAAATTAACATTTAAATAGTCAAATAATATATAAAATATTCACTAAATAAATGTATAAACATATATATTATATGTCATAATTAATCGATAAAAACCGGTGTACAAAGAAATCGACGTGTCATATAACACACGAAAACATACAACTGCATTTTTAAAGATGCCAAAAAATAATTTAAAATTTTATGACAAAATGAGATGTATACCCGTGTTGCTTATAACAATAAAATCGAATTCCCACAGGTTCACACGCTTAGCGAAAACAAATTATGAAGGATATATTACAAAATAGATGAGACATTCTATTATCGTGTATCCGTTTCCTTTCGACATTAGTAATAGTAATGTCCTTTTATATATACTCATTCAGAATACATTAGATGATAATCATATTTTCATCGGTTTCAATTTTCGTTTTAGTACTTTGTTTGAATACTTTTATATTAATTTTCCTTCATTTAATTATTACAAAACATTATAAGACAGGAAACAAAATCATTTTCCGGACAAAACCCCACATCCCATTTGAAATTATAATATATAATTTTATTTTATATATATATATATATATGTAAATCTAAATTTAATTTCCTACTATTATATAAATATTTAAAATAGTTGAAGTTATTACCTTACGATGACTAAACAAATGAATTTAGACTTAGATCTTTGTACAGTATATATATATATATATATATATATATATATATATATATATATATATATATATATATCATAATCATAAGTATATACAATCACCTATGCATCCACCTCAAACCAATCAAATAATTCCACATAGATCTCTGCATAAATACGTGGAATGCTACATAGATACCGCCTCATTCAAATTATCTAAAAAATATGCTCGAGTCGGGGATCGAACCCACTCCACCTGAGACAAGCTACTCACTTTAACCATTTGAGCTGCGAACGCAAGATACAATATTTGTGACATCTATTATACTTAGAGATTTTTAATTTTTTATTTCAAGCAAAAACCCTTTTAACTATTAATATATTTATTTATTATATAACATAAATGACTTACAATATTAAGAATTCTTTTAATATTCAATTAATTCATATTAAAAATTATGACTAACAATATTAAATAATTTTCTAATTGTCATATTTTAATATTCTAATTGTCAATTAATTCGATCTTTAATATTCAGAGGAAGTAAATCGTTATTGACTAATAAAGTTTGACTATTGCTTTTGCTACATAATACATGATACATGTTAACTACCTTAGACATGGTTATGGATTAAGATCGACTTGGAAATAAATTTTTTAAGGTTGGTTAACAAAACTTCTTAATAATTTTATTAAACATTTATTCATTTGCAAATTTAATTTCATTTGTAGCTTTAGAATAACAGACTAGTTAGATATTCATTCATTTGTTTATTTTGACAAACTTCAGAGAAAATGTCCATTCAAACCATCATGCATTCATCAGGGCTACTGAACAATCCAGAAATTCCTAATCAATCGCTCTCATTCCACGAGCTTGTTAATCATTACTAAATTTAAAGATTTAAATAACTTCGGTTACATTTTGGTATAAACTAACATCTAAAATGTGTTTGCTTTACACCAGTATGGTCCAAGCTACAAATTCACCAAACACAGTGATCAGCCAGCTCCAGGATAACAGGTTCATATATAATGACCAAGAGTTTTTAAGTGAGCCTGAAGAGAGTACAATATGCCAGCTTATGGAACATGACGAGGTTTACTGACTAGATTTTTCTAAGACCAAATTTTTAAGTGAGCCCAAAGAGAGTACAATATGGCAACGGATATGGTTGTTGGAGTTATGCGACAAAGAAACATCGAATAATAGCATTTTATTTTCTCACACATTCATAGTTGGAGCAGTCCAGTTGGCTGTCAAGAGAGAGCATGGCAATTTTACTGGCGATGCGACGAAGAGCGAATTACGACGATTTGATCAATCAATTGTCATTTGAATTAACTTAAACGCATTTGTGTTCTCATTTATGTATTGTGTCTATTCCATATAATTCTCTTAAATTCGTATTAATTTTTACGGCGTAATGTTCAAACTAATTTTTGGTATAAATCGGGTATCTATTTGATCATGTTCGAAAAATAAATTTGCTTGACAAAAATTGAGTTAACTGTATTTTCATTTGAAATGAATCACTCAATTCATAGATTTTGGTAATTATATAAGTATATTGTTTATTTACAACAATTGGAATGGAAATAAGTCACAATTTTCAAAATTCGATAGCCTTTTTTTGTTACAAAGTTCTGGAATCATCTATATTAGACGAAAAAGTTCATAATTATATAATATAAATATAATAGTCAAAATTATAGCAATAACAGATACAAATTGGATAACATTATCTAATTTAATAGTTGTTTGAAAAGTTACACTTTTGCATATTTAAATGCCACAAGATAGTATATACTTGGATTTGAGTTAGTAAAATTACGAACTCATACATAAAAAAATTAGTGTTAGTTAAGTTGTTCGAGATAAGGAGATTCACTTCTAAGGCGACAATTCATAGGTGTGTGGGGATCTTGACGGGGACTGCCCCATAGTGGCTCGTGAGTGAGGAATTTTTACACGTGGAGACGGAGACGAGAGAGATAATTCCCCCACTATCAACTTGGGATGGGAATGGTGAAGGGAACGGGGACCATTCCGCTGTCCGAGTATATTATATGTGTTTTTTAATTAAAAATATTAATAAAAAATAAAAATGTGTTAACTGTTATATTTTATTCTTAATTTTTTTTAATATCAATAAATAAAAGGACTAAATTTTATATTAAAATATTAACCTATGATTTTTTAGTTTAACAATTGTATTTTCCCAATTTATTAGATTTTAATTTACATCCGTGGTAAATTCCTGATGACGGGGACTATGGAGACGGGGACAGGGAGAAAAACTCTATGCGGAGGAGATCGGGGGAGTACTCCACCGACCCCGCCCACATCATTGTCGTCCCTAATCACCTTCACAAATTTATACATGTTTGTTCTCATGTTATATGTCCAGCTCGACAAAAGTACAAGTTGAACTTCGCATTAGCGGCAAAAATTTGGCCAACATCACCATACGTGGTTCCTTATCGGATTCAGTTTCACTACACCATCGGAATGCTTCGAACCATGATTTGATCTCGATTATTTAGTAGGTAATGTGATATTTGTAATCTTTATGTTCAGTTCGATATTTAATTGTTTCTATTATCTCTAAATTATGTTGTGTATTGGCAGATATGGTTGGCATACTGATGGAGTTGGTGTTCCGCGTGTCTATTAGAAAAATAACACCAAATTTATGTTGCTATCGATCGACTTATATATCAGGGGATGTGAATGCAATGCATATATGTTTTATACAAATTTAACAATTGTATTTAATTAAATTTCCACCATAATCAAATAAGACTCATCTTTTAACTAATCATAAACATCGATTTATACATATACATAATATTTTAACAAAATAATAATTACAAATTAAATTAAAAAAGAAGATGTATACCCGCGTGTTTACACAGTGATACATGCTAGTGTGTGTGTGTGTGTGTCTATATATATATATATATATATATATATATATATATATATATATATATATATATATATATATATATATATATATATATATATATATATATATATTAAAATTGAAAAATTATATAATTAAGTTTACGTGCAATTAAAACTCAAACTTCCGACATATGAAAGCCTTATTACTTCAACTTGCTAAACAAAATAATGATCCAAAGATTAAAAGTGAAGTTGAATCTTTAGCAAATCATGGAACTGAGAACTTCAAGTTTTCCTAATGCATGCATAGCTTATAGAATTATATTAACCATCCTCATTATCAAGTTGCATCGGTAAGAGTTTTTCAAAATTAAAATCATTGAAATCTTATTTGCATTTTATACAATATTGCGAAATAGATTAAATAGTCTTGCTTTAATTTCAATTGAAAATGTTTTTTAAGGAATCTTGATTATGAACTGATTTTTCGGAATGAATAGTGTGAAAATCACCCGAAAATTAAGAACTTCATATGAAAATTAAATATTTTCCTTAGTTTTAATTTTTTTTGGATCAAAGGTCGTATTTGCTAATTTTCAATGGAAGATCTCTGTAATACTTCAAGAAATTGCTCTGCTTGATGTCTTGGCACGGTGAGTCACCTCAACTCACTCACCTAAAGCTTTTTTGTAACCAAAAAAATGGAAATAGCTATTCTTTTTTGTTTTTGATAAATAAAAGTAGCTATTTCATACTACATCATGCAGCACAACTGAATAGGCAACATGCATGGCTCTAAGCAAAATAAGATGATTTGCTTAGCAACCTCTTTATCTCTCTTTTCTGGCCGTATTTAATTCTGGCCCGTTTCTTCTTTTCTCACTGTTTTTTATTTTAGTTGGTCATTGGTCAAACTTGATTCCTACTTGCATAAAGTGAATGCCGCAAAACACGTTTCATACACAAGATATGCAAAAGTCTCTTCTTAATATTACCCTTCCCATATCTTTGTAAGGGTTGGGTGCACCCCTAGTGCTTAATGAATCGTTGCTTATCTAAAAAAAAAAAAGAACATCAAGCGAACAGTATCAAATATTGAAATAAATATAGAGTAATGTAAGTTTCAGATTCTCTACCACACTTTTTCCAAACATATTTTTTTTGAACGGCAAAAAATTGGTATTATATATAGATATGATGTGTAGTAAGAAACACATAACATGTACACACTAGGATCCTCTTAGTCAAAGAGAGGTACAAAAAGACCCAAAAAAAAAAAGAGCAAGAAGACCAAGTACCAAAATGGGGCATCCGCGTCGCCCCATCCGAGTAAAAATTATCCGCGTCGCCCCATCGGAGTAAAAATTATACGACACAATAATTGTTCCTAAGCCCTGGAAACATAATCCAAGGGGTCCACACACCACTCATAGAAAAGACACTTTCTCGACTTTGTCTTTGCCAAAAACCAATTTCATGAGTACAACTTTATCAAATATATGGTTTTTGCGAGGTCAAAAGATTTGTTTGAGAAAATCACCCCCTTTCTCCTTTTTCAAATTACCCATAGAACAGAATGTCAGATTATTAAAAAGCCCTTTCTACCCCTTCTAAGAGTAGCCCAAGAGTAGAAAATCGAGAACAAAGTGGGGAGATCATATGGGAGAACCGCCACTAAACCTAACCATCTAAAGACTAGGTGGCAAACCGTTTTTGAAAACTCACAAGACAAAAACAAATGTAGCTCAGTCTCCAATAACTCCCCACAGTGGACACACCTAGTATCACCCAAATTCGAGATAATGTGTCTCTGAAATAGGTTAGTCCAAGATGAGAGCCTATTTAAGAGGGCACGCCAAGCAAAAACAACAACTTTGGGAGACGCCAGACTCTTCCACTACTTTTCCATGCCAAAACTCTCCAACGGGGCCCTAGTGGCCAGAGTTGGAGAATTTTGGATCAGTAAGTCATATATACACCGATTAAACTGAATAAACTCCATCATCCCAGATCCACCTATCTTCAACAAAGGGGAGAACTACTGAGGATAATAAAGCCAAGAGGTCCACTAGAAGGTTTTCTTCCCAAGAAAAAAACCTGTCCTCCAAGAGAGTCTCCAGTCCACGCCATCGTCCCCCAAACCCCTAGCCTCTTGAACACTACAATCCTTTTGCTCCCATATGGCATAAAGCCTTAGAAAAGCCACTTTGTGGGATGCAACCACAACCCAAACATCATGCCAAAAGCGAACCGACACTCCATTCCCTAACTCCCTAAAAACCCCATCCTGGATTCATCGTAGTCTCTACTGATCGTATCTGCGATCCCCAAGTCCTCCATTAGTCGAAGAAATTCAGAGCATCTTGCTGTTCTCTTTCAAATTCAATAGTCTCATTCATTGCTCCCTTCTCCTTCTTGAATAGAGGAGGGGAAGATTATATGATTCCCCATTATAGTCTTTTTGGCATTTCCGTTACAAGCTAGCAACTAGTTTACCACCAAAGGGTAGCACAGTGATCTAAGATCAAGGCCTCGACCCATCCCATCATATGTTGACTAGGCCAGCCTATTGTCTTCTGCCAAATCGGATCAATGAAAAACATGAGATTTCTACGATATCATCTTGTGAGAACTGGACCGAACTGGGTAGCTCAACCGGTTGAACCTAGAATCGGACAGTCTGGCAGTTGATTCAACCCTCATTGAACCACAGTCTGGTTCAACCGCTCGGAACTGGGCTGAACCACCTAAAATGTATTTGCTCGGAACTGGGCTGAACCACCTAAAATGTATTTTTTTTATTTACTTTTTTTCCAAAATTTAATACTTTTTCAATTTTTATTTAATTATTAGCTCTCCGGTTCAACTATGATTGAACTAGGTGAACCAATCGAACCATGACCCGGAAGTCTCACCCTTCAATTTCCGTTTAGTTTTAAAAACATTGCATCATGCTTAAAGAAATTAGTACAGTACAATCCATAAACTCACCGGGTAAAAGAGGTTATTAGTTAGGAAATTCCTGTGTACGTATATATAAAATATAAAAGACCTTGACGTATGCAATAATTAAAAAGTCTTCGGCAGAAGTTTCCTAGATTTTCACTCCGTTGAAATTCACTGGGTAATAGGTATGTACTCAATCCTATGAACATGGGTTGTTTGTGTTTGTTCTTTGACCTTTGATCCTCTATTATTGTCAGTCAAAATGTTCGAAATATATAAAAGACCTTGAGAAATTATGAAGTGATGATATATACAATTACGAAATCTCACTTCAATATGCATGAATGAACCAAATTTATAAAGTGAACTAAGATAACAATTTCCCAAGCAAGTAACAACGTATACAAACTCGAGACTAAAGAGGTTTGGTGTGTACCATATATACTACTAGCTAGCTTGCAGAAAATAGGGACAAAGTATGCATTGAGTATATTGCAAGCAATGAAAAGTCTTTTCTTCATGTGAATCAGCAACTTAATGTTGGGTACTAGGCAATCATATACATGTTTCCCATGTTCATCTATGTTTTGGCATATCATAAATACATGCATGCGTTATAAGGCAAGCTTATCAATAATGATAAAAATGATAATGTGTATGTTCAAGAATATTAGGGAAGAAAAATGGATATCAACTCAGCAATATCTATACAGACTAGCCCTTAATCTCTTGCAATGCATACAATAGAAAATTTAAAGAAAAACATACATGCATGAATAAGGAAGGAATTCCGTAAATGGAAACAAAAGTTTAAAACCTAAAGAATTAATAATATAAATAGACAATAAAGTCAATAACAATTTTAAAAAAAAAAAGTCATCTTCAACCTTATAGTATAAAGTTTTGGTGTGCTCCAAATGTATGGTGTCTAATCAACATTAATTGTTCGCAATCTCCTCAACAATATTAATTAGTTAATGGAAATGAAATGCCATATGGAAGAAAATGTGCAATAGCAATAGTAGAAACATAGGTGCTTGAAGGAGAAAAAAAGAAGTATAGTTCAGAAGAAATGTGGGAGGGTGGGGGAGTTAGAAGGAAGTGCCAATGTAAAGGCCATATGTTGTACACTAGGTGGTGAAATATTTTTAAGATGGGTATTTGGTGTGGCAAAAAAAAGTCAGAGATTTCTCGTAGTCTGTGAAATCGCCATCGATATTTAAATATTATGGAAAAAATTAAAATATTCTTTTGGAAAAAAAATGTGTCTTGAAGATCAGATTTACGGTTCAAGAATCAGTAAAAGTGGATCTGACATAGGTATTACTGATATTTTAGATTTAAAATTACTAACAAAAATATTTGAAATGATTACACTAAAAGTGGATCAGGTCTAACCATCGACTTTGTGATTTTGGTTTAAGAAAATATGATTTTAAAATTAAAACAAAATAAACGAAATTATAAATATAATTAGTTTTTATTCCAAATTAATAAAATTAAGGCTAAATTGCTGTTTTGGTCCTTTATCTTTAGCCTTAATTTCATTTTGGTCCTTTATCTTTTTTTTTCTCGTTTTGGTCCCTCATGTTTCATTTTTGTGTCAATTTGTGTCAATTTGGTCCTTTTTTGTAATTTTCCATCCATCTTCTTTGACACAAAAATTACAAAAAAGGACCAAATTGACACAAAAATGAAACATGAGGGACCAAAACGAGAAAAAAAAAGATAAAGGACCAAAATGAAATTAAGAACAAAGATAAAGGACCAAAACAGTAATTTAGCCTAAAATTAAAGGAAGGGTTGAAGGCCATGGTCAAATAGGGCCATATAAGTAAAAAAAAACCTTAAAAGCACATGGATATTTTTAATTAGATGAGTATTTGTAGCGATCAAAAGATCAGAGATCACAATTGGTAAAAACAAAAGATCTGAGATGTTTTGTTGTCAATGAAGATGGTTAAGCCCATGGACAAAGTTGGAGCCATAAGTAGAAAGTTTAAAAAAGACATTGAGATTTCTCAAATAGGTATTTGTAACAACCAAAATATATGGATATTTATTGCGTCAAAAAAAATATATATGGATATTTACCTTAAGTTGTCAAACAAAAGATTTGGATATTTTTCATAGTCAATAAAGTCACCATTAATATTGAACTATTATTGTAAAAATTGAAAAATTCCTCTAAAAAAGAAAATAGGGTTTGAAAAGCAGATTTTGGGTTCGGAAACCACGAAAAGAGGATCAAGTGTAGGCGTCGACTTTGTGGTTTTCGGTTAAGGAAAATTTGATATAAAAAATAAAGAGAAGTATAAATAAGTTGATTTTTTTTCAACTTAAATTATTTTTTTACGTGGTGAAAACAATTTAAAGTAATTCTAAAAAAACATGGAAATTTTTCAGACAGGTATTTGAAGGGTGGTGTCGACAGTTCCTTCTTCCCTAGTGAGTCTAGGTCCCTGTCACTTCTAACGAGAAACTTACCTTCCTTGTCATTGGTCTTCTCCCACTAGGATCCTATCTTTTGTGTTCAAGCCATTTGCTGCCATCAGAGCCGCCCACCCTTCCTTAGATCAGCTAGTGTGCCGCCCTCCACCCACTCGCCCCCTCCTCATCCACCAGATGTATCTTCGTCTCCCACCTCTGACCTAGAATCAACTCTCCCCTGATGAACCTCTAGATCTATCTTCTCAGCTAGTTACTCATTTCCTTTCCCATGGTTTCCCCTTTGCTACCATCCTTCTAAGTCCCATCCTCACTACATTTTGCAGTTACCAAGCCTTACAATACCCCATTATCCTTAAGCGTGTTCTCACTTTCTCTCCCTTGGCTTCTCAGTTTCAGAGCAAGTGTCTATGAGTGTGCCACCCTCCACCCACTCGCCCCCTCCTCATCCGCCAGATGTATCTTCGTCTCCCACCTCTAACCTAGAATCAACTTGCCTCTGGTGAACCTCTAGATCCATCTTCTCAGCTAGTTACTCATTTCCTTTCCCATGGTTTCCCCTTTGCCACCATCCTTCTCAGTCCCATCCTCACTACATTTTGCAGTTACCAAGCCTACCCCATTATCCTTAAGCATGTTCTCACTTTCTCTCCCTTGGCTTCTCAGTTTCAGAGCAAGTGTCTATGAGGCCATTTGACCTTCAAATACGAAGAAAGTTTTCATCTTTCCTCCCACATAAACTTCGTGTGTCTCTTCTATTTTTCTATGCGGAGCCTCTCATATTGCTCAGTGGTGGAGACTGTTCAATGGTGTAGTTTGACAGTGATTTTGGTTCCTTGCCTTGTAGTAAACCATGCGTGGGTTTACTGGTATTTTCTTGTTGGTTGTTTAGGTTGTATTTGGGTTTGTTAATGAGATCTTTTAAGTTAGCTTTTTAGGATCTATATGTTTGTTGAGGTGTTGCTCTTATGGTTACTGTTAATTTCTAGGAGTTTCAGCTATTCCTGATTTTTGGCCGCTAGAGAACTAGTTTGGTGTTTTACTATAAGGAACGATATTTAATTTTTCTTTTAGGAAAAAGTATTAATTTTTTTTGTTTTCAATAGCTTTTTGATTAATTATTTAGTAATTTAGACAAGTCGATCAAGTCTAAAAAGAAATTTATTAAAATATGATTTAAATGGGAAATGATAAATATATTGAATGAAAAAATAAAGTATTTATTTTCTTATAAATAAATTAACATTTATTCAATAAATTTTTTTGACCAATTTATTCAATAATATTTTGAAAACACGTGAACAGATTATTTTTGTGTAATTGTAAGTTATTTGATTGTTCCCATTTAAAGTTATCATTTCTAAAATGTCCTACAATCAAAGTTTATTGCCACAACTCGTGTGGATTCTCTCATTCAAACAAAGTTTTTACCACACTAGATTTGAACTCGAGACGTACCTTAGGGTGAGATCTGAGTTCAGTTACCACTCTTTTAATAATTGTTTGTTTGGTTACCTGTTTTTGCTAATGTATTTGTGTTGAAATGACGTAAAATTCCAAAAAAAAAAAAAAAAACTATATTCTCAAAAAGTCGACGTTCAAAAGCATACTAGAACTTGTTTCAAATAGTCACAAATTTTTAAATAATACTCTCTTCGTCCCATATTATATGTCGTTTTGGATCATTTCACACATATTAAGAAAACTAGTTAACTTTGCATTGGAAAAAAGAATTGTGAGTTAGTTTACCAGATTAGTCTCCATTAATGATATTGGGAAGATAAATTAATAGAATAATGAAGGATATGACTAAAAAAGAAACAGCAAAATTTTATTAAAATTCTAAAAAAAATCATGTATTATGTGAGGAAAATTTGGCTAGAAAGCTTATAATACGAGAGAGGAGTAATAAAACAAGAGAGAGAAAGTGCAATCACAACCATAGGGGTAAAGAGAGTCAACCTACCCTTTTTGGATTCATGTATTTTTGTAAGGCTTTCAAGAGTCCACATATTACCTCAACATTTATCTTCTTTTTTTTTGAAAGGCAAATATATATATATATATATATATATATAGAAAAAGTGGTACCAGGGGTACCCGAAAACCTTAACATTTATCTCTACCTTTTCCCCTCCCCCTCTCTCCAGAAACTCTTTATTTTTTTTAAGGTTTAGAATCAGATTATCAGCAGGTATAATTTGCAGAAAAGGAGACAACATCAGCATCCTCTGACTAAAATCTAGAGTTGTCAACTTGCCATACCATCCTTTCATTGAAAAAACAAGGATCAAAACAATAATAATTAATAATACCTCTGTTTTTTAATATTATTTTCTTTTCACATAATAATAATGATTTTCCTAAAAATAATAATATAATAATTGTGAGTAATTAATTTTTCACTTTATCCTTTTATGTCTTATTATAATATTATTATTATTTTCCTTATCTTTCAAAAGATCTCTTTTGATTGTCCACTCAGTATATAAAGCTGATTCCAAGAAACCCAATTCATTTCACAAGATACCCTTTCGTTTACAAATTCTGGGGTGACAAAAAATTCCACTGACAACCCTGAAATCAGTCAATAGTACTACCACTTCACTTACATGAAGAACCCATTTTCTCTTTCCAAGGTTATAACATAGCAGCAGTTTTCTGGTGTGACAAAAGAAAGCAAGGACATCTACAATTTGATGAGTTTTGGAAGTGATAAGATCATAGAAGAAGATATTAACAAAAGTAGAATTATGCCTTCTGGTGCAATCTCACAACCTCGTTTAGCTTCTCCAACTTTGGCTAAATCTATGTTAAACTCTCCTGGCCTCTCTCTAGCACTTGTAAGAAATATATATAGCTATATATATCATTCAATATATAAATCAGATACATCAACTTTCGTTCACCAGTTTTTGCATATATTCTGTGTCGGAGGGAGTATTAACTTTCTTTTTGTTGTTGTATAGCAGACGAATATAGAGGGGCAAGGAGGGGAAGTGAATAGATTAATGGGTGAGAATTTTGATAGACCAATTAATGGTTTGAGAAGGAATAGAGAAGAAGAACATGAAAGTAGATCTGGTAGTGATAATATGGATGGTACTGCTTCTGGTGAAGATTTTGATGCTGCCGACAATCCACCAAGGAAAAAACGTTACCACCGACACACTCCTCAACAAATTCAAGAACTTGAAGCGTACATCAATTAATTCCTTCCATCAAAAAATAATCAATTTTACCATTTTTGCATAATTATTTTGTATATTTTGATGGAGGTTTAATATTTTTTTTATTTTTTTTAGGATGTTCAAGGAGTGTCCTCACCCTGATGAAAAGCAAAGGCTTGAACTAAGCAAAAGACTTAGCTTGGAAACTAGACAAGTGAAGTTTTGGTTCCAAAATCGAAGAACACAAATGAAGGTACTAATTAATTTACACACTTCAATCATAGTCCTTTAACGCGTGTTTGGATTCGCGTCCATCTCATCGAATTCATTTGTGTTCATATTTGTGTTCATTGTGATTCTATCAAACTCACTGCGCTGATCCAAACACACACTTAATTTTGACATAGATATGTGACTTTTTTTGTGGGGCTCTAATAATATGTTTTTGTTATTTGTGTACTACTAGACTCAATTGGAGCGCCATGAGAATTCATTACTAAGACAAGCAAATGATAAGCTAAGAGCAGAAAACATGTCAATAAGAGAAGCAATGAGGAATCCAATGTGTACAAATTGTGGAGGACCAGCTATAATTGGCGAAATTTCACTTGAAGAACAACATCTACGTATCGAAAATGCTCGATTAAAAGACGAGTTAGATCGAGTTTGTTCACTTGCGGGAAAATTTCTGGGTCGCCCAATAAATTCATTACCAAACTCAAGTTTAGAACTAGGAGTTGGCAACAATAATAATAATTTTGGTAATTTGAACACTTCAACATTACCTTTAGGACAAGAATTTGGAATATCTTCAAGTCCTTTAGGAATAGTGACACAAAATCAAAATAGACAAATGGTGAATACTTCTAATGGTTTTGATAGATCAATGGAGAGATCTATGTTTCTAGAACTTGCTTTGGCTGCAATGGATGAATTGGTGAAAATGGCTCAAAATGGGGAACCACTTTGGATAAGAAATTTAGAAGAGGGAAGAGAAATTCTTAACTATGAGGAATATTCAAGGATAATTACTCCTTGTATTGGTTTGAAACCTAATGGATTTGTTTCTGAAGCTTCAAGAGAAAGTGGTGTTGTCATCATAAATAGCTTGGCTCTTGTTGAAACTTTAATGGACTCAGTAAGTTATTTATCAACCATATTTAATTTTCTCCAACTTTTCCCCCTCCATTTAATTAAATTATATATATATATATATATATATATATATATATATATATATATATATATATTTATGTATTTGTATGTGTTTGAGAAAGTGATTATTTGGTTTCTGTTGGCACAGAACCGTTGGTCAGAAATGTTCCCTTGTGTGATTGCAAGAGCTTCTACAGCTGAAGTGATATCTAGTGGAATAAATGGAACTAGAAATGGTGCTCTTCAACTAGTAAGTACAATAAAAATTGCCTTTGTTAATATTGGTGTGCAGTTTTTGGTACATTAATTAACTGAAGTATTTGATATTGTACACCAAATACATCAGTTATTCATTGAATCATAAACTACACTGTCTGTCTCTTATAAAGTGGACTAGAGGTACTACTAGCAACAAAAAAAATTGTTTTCGTTACCTTACATTGAGATGTTTTAAAAAATCGATTCAACCAATTGAACTGAGAATAGCCCTATCTAACTGGTATTGTTTACGGTTCGGTTATTTGACGATTCGATTGTAGTTTTTTTAACCACAAATAATTTGTTTTTCAGATGCAAGCTGAACTTCAAGTACTTTCTCCATTGGTTCCAATTCGTGAGGTCAGCTTTCTAAGGTTTTGCAAGCAACATGCAGAAGGGGTATGGGCAGTGGTAGATGTATCGATAGATACAATAAGAGAAACTTCTGGTACACCCACTTTTCTTAATTGCAGGAGACTACCTTCTGGTTGTGTGGTGCAAGATATGCCAAATGGATTCTCTAAGGTAAATAAATAAACATAGCCAATTATTCTATCTAGTAAATACCTAGTTTTATGTTTTCACTTCATTATTTAGCATCCCAACTATTTTTATTGAAGACAGTAAAAAATATTTACATGCTACCAAACATTGTAGGACACAATACCTACTAAACCGTACTATTTGTTTTTTTTTCTCCTCAGTTATCCGCAGAATGCATTCAGGTGTGGACCCCACATATTCTAATCTTTTCTTCCACTTTCTTGCATGAACCAAATAGTGGAAAGCTCTTATTTCAAAAAACTTTCTCTTCCTCCACAATCTTTCCTCTCTCTTTCATATGAACTAAACACCGTGTTTAGTATTGTATTTTTTTCTTAGTGGTACAAGTAATTGAAACATTTTTTTTTTGACAATCAAGTAATTGCAACATATTGGTAGCTGAATTGAGCAATATTTAATTCAAGAGTACTTGGATGAGATGACTTGAGTCTCTTCTAATTTAAATAAAATTCAATATTCGAATTCAGCTTTGAGAATGCAATGATGTTAAAACTTTTGAGAGAGAGCATTGCTGGTGATTGTAGTTCTTCCAGCTCGAGAGATTAGTCAACTGTGCACAGAGAATACCAGGTTTAATATATATATATATATATATATATATATATATATATATATATATATATTAATTTAAATTAAGGGAGGGGGAAAACACCATGCTAAGGAATCATGGAGCTTTTGCTTTCCCAAGCAACTTAAAGAGCTAGCTCATGGTTCCAAGTAAATAAGTTTAGTGACTACTCTCTATAGAACCACTATGTCAGCGATGATTCCCATATAAATATATCCATACTACTATTATTTTAATGTTAGGATGCTTCCCTTTGTCTCAACTATATTCCAAACTTGAGCTTACAGCAATTGATATTTTGATCCCATGTTGCATAAATCTAGGTTAATCCATTAATTTATTGGTGGAAGTTTCTCTATAGCATGAAGTCATGAACACATTAAATGCATAACCCTTTTAAGAAATTAGGTTTTAATTTTCTAAGTATTAAAAAATTGATATGATGTTTCTATTCCAATATTTCATGCTACTTTGGTTGTTCCCCAAGTTAATATTTTAATTCATGAGATTGTGTGTGACCTGGTTATTAGGACCCTATAATAAGACATAATTTTTTTTTTGTTATATAAAATATTGAGTGAGGAGCCTTTTGAGTCAAGATAATAGACTGGAAATTTTGTCTTTTTCTTATGAATATTGTGTGGAATGGATCAATGAGTTCACCATACTGCAAATATATATAGCAAATAGCAAATCTCGATGATCCTTTTACACATTGCACGTACCTCCTCTAAAATTCCGGATGACTTTTTCTATTCTATATCTATAGTACCATTATATATATATATATATATATATATATATATATATATATATATATATATATATATATATATATATATATACTTGCTCTAGCTCCATAAGATACTTGCTCATAAGATCACACATTTCCATCTTCACAGTACCTCTTCTTGAGTGATGACGGCTTAAAGAAAAATGATTTTCCTTTTTTCCCAATTACACTATGTATTCCGGTGTCTTAAAAACTAAAGTAATCACACGGTTTATCCGATTAAATCGTGAATCAACACCGTCTAACATTGAACCATGATTCAGAAGTCTTATCGATCGATTTAGTGTCCAGTTCATTTTTCAAAACATTAATATATTCATACTAATGTTTTGAAAATTGGATCAGTCAGTTTAATCAATTAAAATGAAAATCAACTATGTCTATGATTCAGTTATTGGGGTTCTCTAATAATTGATTCACGTGGATTTGAATAATTTAAAGCAACTGAACTTGGAGGTCTTATGTTCCATCAGACATGGATTCCTGCTGCGGCAAAATAGTGTTGCACTAGCGGATACTGTCAGATAGAGAGAGAGACAACTTCTCTTTCTAGTTCTGACAGTTTCTACTGGCGCGACCCCATTTTGCGCGCAACAAAAAATCTGTGCTTATGTTCCATCTTTAAATTGGTGCTTAATCAATAAACTAAGTTAGACTTAATTACTCAATCAGTAAACTAATTATTGCCTCGACTTTTAATGCAATAGTAGCACTTGATAAACAATGGTTTCCTAAATTTCAAGCTTGAAAATTAATAGAATGGTATAATTAACATGGTTAATTTGCATGAATTAATATGCAGGTGACATGGGTGGAGCATGCAGAATATGAGGAAACCCAAGTCCACCAACTATACAGGCCCTTGTTGAGTTCAGGCTTGGGGTTTGGTGCACAACGTTGGGTTGCTACCCTTCAACGTGAATCTGAATGCCTAGCTATTCTAATGTCCTCAGCACTTCCCTCTAGAGAACAAACAGGTAATTATCCATCCATCTACACAAATATTATATCGGCATATATATATATATATATATATATATATATATATATATATATATATATATATATATATATATATATATATATATAGAGCAAGAATGTAACAAAATTAATTCTTAGAGTAGAGTACTCTTTTTCCTTCTCAAACACAGTATACATGTACACTACCAAGGGGAGTTATGTTTCTATGTGAATGTTTTTTTTGTAGCAATAAGTACGGGAGGAAGGCGTAGCATGCTAAAGTTGGCGCAGCGTATGACTAACAACTTCTGTGCGGGGGTTTGTGCGTCGACAGTGCACATATGGAACAAGTTGGAGATGGGGAATATGGGGGAGAATGTGAGGGTGATGACGCGTAAGAGCATCAGTGATCCTGGTGAGCCTCCTGGGATTGTGCTAAGTGCAGCTACCTCTGTGTGGCTGTCGACTTCGCCTCAGAAAGTCTTCGACTTCCTTCGCGATGAGAGGCTTAGAAGCGAGTGGGACATACTCTCTAACGGTGGACCCATGCAAGAGATGGCTCACATTGCTAAAGGACAAGACCATGCCAATTGTGTCTCCCTCTTACGAGCCAGTGTATGAATATTCTATCACTACTTTTCAACTTCAATTCTTAGTTAGCGTCGGTTTGATTATACTTTTTTAAAACAATTTTTTGTTTTTAAAAGTTAACAAAGACTGTTTTAAGAAACTAATCAAACAAACCCTAAATTTCTCCTTCGTCTTCAAAATCAATATTCTTTACTTTATCATATATGTGTTACAATAGGTTATAACATTTGCATGTTGCATTATAGGACTTTTTAGGTCATAGAGTTTTTAAAAATAATACAAAATTTAATTATCTAAAAAAGGGTAGAGAAATTTTTAAAGTTTAAAGAGAAATGTCTCCTATCACGTGGATTCCCCCAACTTGAATGTAATCAGTCAAAAACTCATGAGAACAGAAATGTTAGATTGAAATCGAATGCATGTTTTGTTCGGAAGACTATTTAAAAATTAACAGATAGCTCAGTTGATAAGCTAAAACATATCGAAACAGTATAAGTAAGAGGTACATAACTCATACTATTGAAACTAATTAACATTTCATCTCCCTTACCTAGTAACCACTATTAACATTATAAAAAAAAAAAAAAGACTATCTTTGTTGTCAAAAAAAAAGACTATTTGAAAATGATTGAATCTAGCTCTATTATTGATTATTGATTGATTCTAGGAACAATAGAATATAAAAAAATATTATTTTTTAGGTGAAAATAATTGAAATAGGAGATTGAATTGAATGGTGTGGGCCTGTGGGGAGAGTTTTCCTATTGTTGATTTGATTGTTGTATGATGATAAAGTTCAATAGAGGAAAGAAACGTCAATCTTATTTTGTCGTCTAGTGTTGAGATAAAAAGGTGAATTTGAGAATGAGAAGGACAGGCTTAGAAAAATTTGGAAACATCTATGAAGACAATTTTGTAGCAGAAAATAGGACATCGTTTGTTTCAGTAAACTTTTTACAAAAAGTCAAAATATATGACTTTTGTCAACTTTCTTTTTTTCTAACTTCTGACCTCATTATTTTACACCAAATTTTAAATTTAGAAAAAAAATAAAAAAAAAGTGGTACCAACGTTTGACTATATCCTCACACTGAACTTAACGAAAACGACATTACATCACATTAAATTAATTTCTAAATTTACTTTTTCTGTGACAGGCTATAAATGCAAACCAGAGTAGCATGTTAATATTGCAAGAGACATACACAGACGCATCAGGGTCGCTTGTGGTGTACGCGCCAGTGGATATTCCTGCTATGCATGTTGTAATGAACGGTGGAGATTCAGCTTACGTGGCACTTCTTCCATCAGGGTTTGCTATCTTGCCAGATGGACATGGAAATGGCGGTGATAATCACGACGGCGTGTCACAACAAAGGGGAAGTGGGTCTCTTTTGACGGTGGCGTTTCAGATACTTGTGAATAGCCTCCCAACGGCGAAATTAACAGTGGAGTCCGTTGAGACGGTGAATAATCTCATTTCTTGTACTGTTCAGAAGATAAAAGCTGCACTTCAATGTGAGAGTTGAATGTCACGTGATGCATCAACTCTCACGTGAGCTTTTTGGATTGCTTTTTAGGAAAAATTAGTTTGTAGTTAAAGATGCAATGGTGGCGCGTGTGAAGGACACAAAGTGTTGGGGGTGGAGTCAAGAACGAACCGCGCGTGGATGGAAAAAAAAACTTGCATGGTGGTGAGGATCCAAGGTTCATCGAGTTAGGATCCTTAACACGAGGCAAGGGTTGTGGTTCGGGTATTGACTCGGATCGACCCCTTCTACGTTCTACTAGTAGAAAAATAGTTCAATAGAGATATGAAAAACAAATAGGAAAAACTTGATTTTATGATTAGGTTTATTAATTTATTGTAATGCCGTCATTCTATTTTGTATTGACTTGGAGTTTGCAGAGTTGAATCTAGTTTGTTGAATATTGTAATGAACTGAAAAACTTGGTCATATATAAAGAGTTTGTTATATTAAAAGTCTAGAAGTAACTCGTTGAAAGAGGGTGATACCAAACTAACCTTACAGGAGTTTGGTTTCCCCTCATCTGCCATAGACTTTATAATGAGTTATGTTCGAGTTAGTAAACTTTCTATCCTTTAGAAAGGGGCAAAAATTGAGAAGTTTAAACTCACACGGGGACTTCAGCAAGCAAGGAGACCTTCTCTCCTCATATTTGTTTGTCAAATGTATGGAGAAGTTGGTTTTAACTATCCAAAGCAAAGTTAATGATTGGGGTGTGGATTAGGCCTTTTCATATATCCAAAAATGGCCTAGGCCTAACCCAATTTTTTTGTTAATTAATGACGTCCTCTTATTCTGTGAAACAGTTAGCCAGCAAATCCAAGTGGTAAAGTATACACTTGATAATTATTTTCAAAAAAAAAAGTATACACTTGATAAGTTTTGTTTGGCTTCTGCTTTGAAAGTGATTCTGACAAATTCCAAGGTCGTGTGCTCTAAGAGGGTTTCAGAGAGTATTAAACACAAATCAAAATCAAGTTTGTGGCTAAGTTGGGTCATTATCTTGGATTTCTGCTGGTTTAGGGCAGGTTGACTAAGGATATTTATGCTCATATCTTAGAGAAAATGCATAGACTTTTGAATTTTGGAAAGAAAATCTCCTTAGCAAAGAAAGGAGAATTTTCCTAGTTAAGTTTGTGACTAGTGCCACGCCTATCTATACTACGCAAACCTATTATCTTCATCAACGTATCAGTGATAATGTAGACAAAATCACTAAACTTTTATTTGGGATGGAAATGGAATTCAATGGATCGAGGTGGAATATGGTTATGTGGACTACTAGTCCCCAAAAAGAAATGGAGTTTTAGCTAATCGGATACTAGAACTTTTAACTTAACTAATGATATTCTTAACACCTAAAAATTGCTACGTTATTAGCTGAGGGAGCCTCAGCTAAGGCAGATGTATAGCCTAGCCCAAATAAGCCGATTACCTTAATTTCTCATAGAGCATTCTTTAAAAGGCTGTAGAAGACTTTTGGCTTCTCAATTATTTATTTTAGATCTCCTAAATTTTCTCCAAATAGCACCTGCAAAGGCCCGTGGGGAATTATTATTTGTCACCTCAGCAAAGCATGCCTAATTCAAATGAGGAATCAATTGCCGAGGATCTAACAGCTAAGGATTTAGTAGTAGAGGGTATTGTTGCAGGCATAAGTAAATTACTTGGAAGCAAACAAATCAGGCACGTGGGAAGTTACGTTGAGGATTGCAAAAGAAGCATGGAAACGATTGAAAGGCACGTCTAGGCGCGTAAAATATAGGAGATAGTGGTTATTTCCCATGATTTGTGCCAATAGGTTGTTACTGAGGCGGTTTCTTAGGGTTTTAGCGCAGATTTAGCTTAATATATGTTATTCTTAGTCGAGTAACCATTTTTGTAATCGTGGTTATCTGTAGGCTAGTGATCATGGCCAATAGAGACCAGCGTATATAAATACTTAGCTTGTAAATATTCTAGACACATGACATTCAATCAGACTATTATTTTCAAGCATTTTACTTTTTCCTTTACGTTATGCATTACTCTAGAGTATTCCTAGTTTAGTCAAATCTTTTCTCACGCCTAATCCTAACACTCTTTGGAGTAGTTAGGAAACTCATAACTGAGAAATAGAGTTTTTTCCTCAACGTAATTGCTTGAAGAAATAAAATGACAAGACTCAAGCTACCTAGCCAATCCTCGGCTAATTCTAAGTTAGACATGCAATAGATACTAACAAGTTATGGGTAAAGGTTTTGAGTCACAAATATCTTTGCAACGATTCGATATGGTGTATTGGGAATAATAGGAATTATTCTTGGGGGGATCCTACTAAACTCCAACACCTTATATGGCTTTGTATTCATCAAGCTCTCACCACTATTCATTTAAGGAACCATTGCCACGTGGCAACCATTCCTTAGTGCGGTGGATGAACTGATGAGGTCTTCGAGATTGATCTTTCTCTTGTAGGTTCACTTTATTTCCTAGAGTTCTATGGTTTTAAGGCGCTTATTTGTGTCAAAACATGGATGAAAATGATGCTTCAGGGTGAGTTATCCTTGCTCTTCTTTGGGATCG
Organism: Oxytropis ochrocephala; assembly: GCA_020916435.1. Lineage (NCBI taxonomy): Eukaryota > Viridiplantae > Streptophyta > Magnoliopsida > Fabales > Fabaceae > Oxytropis > Oxytropis ochrocephala. The sequence goes on from CM037091.1 coordinate 13,334,398, forward strand.
TTTGGTATAACTGGCTCTGGAGGAATAATTCAGCTCTTAGATTCAAGAACACTATGATTTCTTATTTTTTGAATAACTCATGTAATGCGCGATCAAATTGAATGAAATTGGACCCTAGAATAAAATTTCGCAAAGAGTTCAATGGAACCAAAATTAAGCTTGCGCAAAATTACTTTTGGAACCGAAATCTTGAATTTGAAGTTCAAAAAACTTTCAATCTTAGCAGTGGTGAATTTGCTATAAAGCAGCAAATTGAATGATTCTTGAGCCTAAAAAGCTCCAAATTCAATAAAGAATTAGAATATGATAAAAGTATTTTATTTAAAAAAATGCTTAAAACGCAAACAATGTGAAAAAGTAATTCACATCTATAAAACGTGTTTTGGCTCTTATTTGCTCATTTCTCAACTAATTTGCGTCAAATCAATTGCGTTCAACTCGCGTTGAGTACAGAAATTGAAATATAGCAAAAGGTTTCAACGAAAATGATGCAAATTCGAGAACGATGTGAAAAATAGAAACTTTCATTAGCTCATAATTGAAATTTCTCTCCTCTTTTCGGATGAATCTAAACCTCTAGCCAAAAAACTAACCATAGATCTAAAATTCTCATTTCACCTTCTACATCATCACTCTAAAAATTTTGCATTCCGAGCACCTTTCTCCAGGTACCACCACCCAGAAATCACCACGCATGCAGAACGGCTGAACTAGGCCAATTTGTTTTCCTCATCATTCTAGGTTTTCTGGGTTGAGAAATAGGGTGATGACAATTATTGTTTTTCTAGGTTGAGAAAGTAAAAAAGACCTAATTAAAACTAAAACATTAACATATGTATGCATACAAGTCAGTTAACTTTGTCACGTAAGAAGTTAATAGACACGTCATCCTCCTTTAACTATTAAGGACAAAATGTCTAAAAGAGAATTTTCGTGTCACGAACTTGAAACATAGAAGACCTATTTGTGAAAATAAAACTTAAAGGACTAATGCAAATTTTTAAAATAACTTAAAGGACACAAATGTATTTTAACCATGTATAGTTTTAAAGACATGACTAATTGTGAATGATTGATTGGACAAAAATTTATACATCATCCGTGTATATAAATTACTATGTGTGTATAGGCTTTACAACCACCACCGATCACAATTCAGCTATACAACTTGCTTGCAAAATTGCAAAATAACAATCAAGAAATCTTACCTCGAGAGAAGGTTAATTCGGTCCGTAAAAGCACAACAATATACACTCCTTTGAAGTGAAAAATGCAGAGAGTGAGAGAGGTGAGGTGGTTGCGGCCCGAGGTGTAGGCCGAAGTGAGGGAATAAGAGGTGAGTAGAGTTAGAGTGAGGAAATCGGAGTTTGAATGTGAGGGCGAGAGGAGAGGGAAAGTGGAAGGAGTTGGAGGTGGGTGGAGGTTGAGGGATTCAGAGGGTGGAGGTTGAGGGAGGAAGAAGCTGTTTGTTTCCTCTTTTTGGGTAAATGAGAGGGTTCGAGGAAGCTGGGTTGACTTAATAGCTGGGTACTAATTTTGTGATGGACAATCCATCACAAATTAACAACGGAAAAGCGACGGCATTAAATACGGTCGGAAACCTAGGCAGGAATTTAAGCGCCTTTCTTGCTTGACGTTTGCGGCGGACAATTGGTCCCAAATCCGTCGGAATTTAGCGACGGACTATTTTCGTGGGAAATTTTTATGGCAAATCAAGCTTATTTTTATAGTGGTTGGTTATCAATTGACCAATTTATTTTTGATGTTATGTCAACATCTAATTGATAAATAGTGTAAAAGACTCGTATACACTTTGTGTATATAAATTAAATCCATAATTTAGTTTGATACATTATCATTGTAAAACTTTTTACAACATATATCAACCAATTTTAAATTATCATATGTAAATCACTTTTAAAGTAGGTGAACATTTTTATGACATACTAGTAGGATACCCGTGCGTATACCCGTGCATACGCACGGGTGCTATCATGTTCTTTCTATGAATAAACTTAGAAAGTATTAAATAGTGTGAATATTATCCCATGAAAATAAAGACAAATTTATAGTAGATAATTAAAAAAAGGAGTTTAAAAAAATAGATAGTATTAAAATCTAGAAATGTAAAAGTATGATTTAAAATAATTTTGCATTTATCCTGTGTTTTTAATATGTTAGTATAGTGTTTTTTATATATCAGTGCAGCTATCCCATGTTTTATATATATCATTGCAGTTATCCCGTGTTTGTTTTTTAGTGACAAATATTTGTCACGTGTGTTTTAAATATTAATCAGTTTAAATAGTCATTAAGCCTTAAAAAAATTTAATTATCAGTGACAAATATTAATACCGTGTATTTTTATATATCAATGCAGTTATCCCGTGTTTTCTTATATATCAGTGCAGTTATCCCATGTTTGTTTTTTTATGTATCAATGCAGTCATCTCATAGTTTCAATTGATTATTCGAGTTGATTATTAGATTATAGTAGATAGTAAAAGGCAGATAATAGATTATCAATGAGAAATATTTATTTCATGTTTTTTATATACCAGTGACAAATATTTGTCCTTTTTAGGTATTAGTGACAAATATTTGTCACGTGTGTTTTAAATATTAATCAGTTTAAATAGTGATTAAGCTTTAAAAAATTATAATTATCATTGGCAAATATTAAACTCGTGTATTTTTATATATGAATGCAATTATCCCGTGTTTTCTTATATATCAGTCCAGTTATCCCGTGTTTGTTTTTTATGTATCAATGCAGTCATCTCATTGTTTCAATTGATTATTTGAGTTGATTAGTAAATTATATTAGATAGTAAAAGATAGATAGTAGATTATGCATAAGAAATGTTTATTTCGTTTTTTTTATATATTAGTGACAATTATTTGTCCTTTTTAAGTATTAGTGACAAATACTTGTGACGTGTGCTTTAAACATTAATCCGTTTAAATAGTCATTAAGCCTTAAAAAAAATTATGATTATCAATGGCAAATATTAATCTCGTGTTTTTTCATATATCACTACAGTTACCCCGTGTTTTCTTATATCTCAGTGCAGTTATCTCGTAGTTTCAATTCATTATTTTAGTTGATTAGTAGATAGTAAAAATTAGATAGTAAATTATCAATAAGAAATATTTGTTTTATATTAGTTAGTAGTTTAAATAGCCATTCTTGTTTTTTTACATAGTAGATTTATAGTTGTCTTCAAAAATTATAACTTCCACTGCAGTTATCCCGTGTTTTTTTATATATCAGTGCAGTTAGATTGTAATTTCAATTGATTATTTTAGTTGATTAGTAGATTATAGTAAATAACAAAAGTTAGATAGTAAATTACCAATAAGAAACATTTGTTTTATATTAACTAGTAGTTTAGATTAGTAATTAAGCCTCCTGTCTTCAATAATTATAATTATCAATGACAAATATTGATCCAATGTATTTTTATATATCACTACAGTTATCCCGTATTTTTATATATCAGTGCAGTTATGCCGTAGTTTCAATTGATTATTTTAGTTGATTAGTATATTATAGTAGATAGTAAAATAGAGATAGTAGATTAACAATAAGAAATATTTGTTTTAAATATTAATCAATAGTTTAAATAGTCATTAAATTTTCTTATTTTTTAGATTGTTAGTTAAAAAAATAAAAGTAGAGTGATAGGAGAAAGATAATAATTGTTTATGAGAAAAATAAAAGTAAAGTAAAAAGAAAAAAAAGGATGAAAGAGAGTGTAAGAAGAAAAAGTAAGAGTGTGAGAAATATTGGGAAATGTGAGATTGAAAGAGAGAGAGTGGGAAAGGAAGAGAAAATGGAATTAAAAAATGATAAATAAATGATGATGTGTCAAAAAATGAAGATGTCTATAATTGTCATTTTGTAAGTTATGTATTTTATTAAATAGATTGTTAGTTAAAAAAAATAAAAGTAGAGTGATAGGAGAAAGATAATAATTGTTTATGAGAAAAATAAAAGTAAAGTAAAAAGAAAAAAAAGGATGAAAGAGAGTGTAAGAAGAAAAAGTAAGAGTGTGAGAAATATTGGGAAATGTGAGATTGAAAGAGAGTGAGTGGGAAAGGAAGAGAAAATGGAATTAAAAAATGATAAATAAATGATGATGTGTTAAAAAATGAAGATGTCTATAATTGTCATTTTGTAAGTTATGTATTTTATTAAATAGATAGATAGATATTAGATAGATTAGAGATAGATAGATGAGATTAGATAAATAGAGATTAGATATTAGATTAAATTAGATTAGATTAGATAAGATAAGATAGAAACTATACTATACATGTCATTTCAAGATCGGCCAATGTTGTAAAAGATCACATGCATCAACTATGTACATAAATTAAATCTTTTTGTAATAAGAAAAGAAAAAGAGTATTTGTAAACTCATCAGATTCTTCAGACTTCGGATATCCGGAGGAAACGCTGAGACGATGCTTCCCATGCAACTGGTTTGCAACTATTGAAACAGTATCAATTTTGGAAGTGTTTTTCTAACTGAGAAAGTGGACTATTCCTTCATCGAACACGTGTCCTATCTTAGTCGAAAATCACACTTCATATATCATATATCATATCATATCATATACAAATAATTATGTGAATTCAAGATATGGGGATCATGCAACTGTACCAACATGTAACAAATATAAGATCCTTGTTCAATCAATTGTTTTCTATTGCAAAATATATATATATATATATATGCATATGATATGATATACTTCTCATCATCACTCAATCATTGTTGATCTACATAGCCAATATTATTGGTAGACAATTAACCATGATATCTCATGTTCACTCACGCGTTTCCTTGTGTGGAGCCACTTCCAACAAATGCCTAAATATATGATTTTTTTTGGACTTTAGAAAGCTTATATCTTCCCTCAAAAGATTGGAGTTTGGACGGTTGAAGGATTTTTTGTAGAAAAAATTAGTTGTACTTATATGTTATATATCCAAAAAAAAAAAAAAGGAGTGTATAGTGGACTCAATGTGAATAGATGAAAAAAAAGTCTGAACCTCCAAATGAGTGGCAAAGCCATTTTTGTTTTTTTTCATTTATTGATAACATGAAGGACCCACGCCTCAATGTTATGTACACACACATAGAAATGACTTGCATGAGCTTATCTAAAAAAAAAAAAAAAAAAGAAATGACTTGCATGAGTGATTATAGTTAGAGTTACTCTGTTTCAGGATTCAATAAAGACATTGAATTCCATCAATCTAGAAATTATATAAAGATTATATAAAGAGTTCTTAATTCTTTTATCAACTCAATCCAGTCATTATCGAAAAGAGTTCATTATTTCATCAAATAACTTCAACTCAACGTATAGTATATATTTTAATAAATAAAAAATTGATCATATGATTACATGGTTACTGAAGCAATTCAATTTTTCTTGAGGCAACGAAAGAAAGGACAGTGATTAGAAAGGATAAGTCTTGAGTGGGAAAACCTAATTCCATTTCATTCTTATTACTCCTCCGTTTCATCTTTGTATCAAGAATACATAGTTACAAATGTCTAGTCGTTAAATATAATGTGAAAATATTTAATCATTAGATTGACAAAACTAACATCTATAGTGAATTATGAAGTCGGGTAACTCTCGGAAGAGTTCCCCTTAGAGTCTTTTGAACCATATTTTATAGATATAGATATATTCTTTAACTAAGCTATATATAAGAAAAAAGTACATTCCCCACATCATACACAAATACGTTAGGGTTGTGACATAGCCGAATGGGCCAATGTTTCAAGTTGGGTTGGGCTTTGTCCCGTTTGGACTAGGTTGGGCCTATATCTTATGCATTTTTTTTAAGTTTATGAGAAGTCGTTTGGTAGATATTTCGGGTTCGCTCATGATATAATGATGGAAATGCTAAGTATAGGAACAAACCCTAATATGAATGATATTCTTACTTGGAAATCTTTCCAAACTGGTATTTACACTTCTACGACGATTAAGTTTTTGAGATTATAGTTAGTTTGTTGTTTGTATTTCCACCAATAAGATGGAAAAAAGTACTCATAGGATCACAAACATTGACGTCTCAAAACCCAATACTTGACACTACAAAAAATTTAACATATAGAACGACAAAAATCTGTGAGTATATAAAGGTCTAAAAACCGTAGGTATATAGCCTGTAAAACTTATATTAATGGACAATCTTCTCTGTGGTCTTTATTTGATTATACCCACAGCAGAATGGCGTCGCTATATCCTTTAATGGCGGTTTTTGATGAGAGAAAATAAAGCCAAGAAAATGAAAGGCTATCCGAAAGAGAGGGAGGGAATGGCGGTTGGCTGTTTTAGTTATGCCAGCTTTAGGACATTATTATCTTATTATATATCAGCTTCTCATCCTTCACATATAGTGTACACACACAAGTCTTCTTCTTCTTCTTCTTCTATATAATTTGTTGTGACTACAAGTCTACAACCTTCCTTCCCACACATGATAGTGGGATCCACGATTTTCCCACATGGACCACATCCTTTGAAACATTATATGTTAAGACAACGATGGCAATATTTGGAGATATTAGATGGGATAAGAAACGTTGGAAAAAATTATTACAACAAACCATGCATTTAGGTTTGAGAAAAACTAGTAGAATAATGCGCATATGCGCGATGACGATTTCTATATTTTTTAAATGACGAACGAACTTAGACATAATTTAAATAGTGCATAACATCTCAGTGAAAAAAAAAGACAAATTTAAAGTAGTTAAAAAAGGAGTCTCAAATAAAAAATTAGATAAATATTAAAATCTAAAAATGTAAAAGTATCATTTAAAAACAATATGTGCATTTATCCCGTGTTCTTTTATATATTAGTGCCAGTGTTGTTATCCCGTGTTTTTATATATCGGTCACAATTTATCTCGTGTTTTTACATACATCATTATTGCAATTATCCCGTGTTTTTTTATATTTGAATAAAGTTATCACGTGTTTTTAATATATCGGTGAAGTTATCATGCAGCTTCAATTGATTATTTTAGTTGATTAATAGATTATAGTAGACGATAACGAATAGATGGTAGATCATCAAATATTTCGAAAGTGTTTTTATATATCGATTGCAATTATCCCGTATTTTTATACATATCATTCTGATTATCTCGTGTGTGTTTTTACCTATTAGTTTAGTCATCCCATTTTTTTATATATCAGTGCAGTTATCTCATAGCTTCAATTGACTATTTTAGTTGATTAGTACATTATTGTAGATAGTAAAAGATAGATTATCAAATATATCGATCACGATTATCCCGTGTTTTTTTATATATCGAGATAGTTATCCCATGTTTTTATATATCGATCTGATTATCCCGTGTTTTAAATATTAATCGATAGTTGAAATAGTCATTAAGTTTTCCATTTTTATATATATTAATGTCGTGTTTTTTATATATCAGTGAAGTTATCCCGTGTTTTAATATATTAGTGAAGTTATCTCGTAGTTTAGATTGATTATTTTAGTTTATTAGTAGATTTGATTTGATTTGAATTTCGAATTTTTTTTTTTTAAAAAAAAGGGGGAAAGTTAAAAAAATTGGAGTGAGAAGAAAGTGTATTGGGAGAAGAAATTTGAAAAAAAAAATGTGATAGTAAATTACAATGTTGCCCTTAGTTAGATGAGTTGTCAACTAAATAAGGAAACTTATTTGAGTAATTTAATTATGGTTTGTTTGTGTAAATAGATATTAGATTAGTAAATAGTGGGTAAAGAAAGTTAGTGAGTTTGATTTGAATTTTGAAAGAAAAAGTAAGAGAAAGTAGGAAAAAAGTGGGAGTGAGAAGAAAATGAATTGAGGGAAGAAATTTGATAAAAGTATGATATATAGTAAATTACATTGTTGTCCTTAGTCAGATGAATTGTCAAATAAATAGGGAGGGTTGTTTGAGTAATTTTAAATGTGGGTTATTTGTATAAATAGATTAAGTGTACGTGGTTTGTTTGTATAAATAGATAACTAGATATTAGGTTAGATAGTAAATAGGAGTAAAAATTGTAGATGATTTAATATCAATTTAATTATAAGATTATATAGTGGATTAAAAAAAATTGGGAAAAAAAATATTTTTTAAATAAAGGATGTGGGGCCACTAATAATAGATGTGTAAGAAGTAAGAAATATTGGAAAATGTGAGATTGAAAGAGAGTGAGTGAGAAAGGAAGAGAAAGTAGAATTAAAAAATGATAAATAAAACAAAAGTGGTGATGTCTCAAAAAAACTAAGATGTCTAAAATTGAAATTTTATAAATTGTTTGTTTTTATAAATAGATATAAATTATTTATTTTTATAAATAGATATTAAATTAGATTAGATTACGTTAAATTAAATTAGATGTCAAAAGTACGGCATGAGGTGACCTTACTGGGATTGTCTTGCATGTACAACTTGGAAGCTTTACCAATTAATTATGATGACCTTTCTACGTGGTCCATTTCTAAGCCAAAAAATTCTTAATAGTCAACTCAGTGAAATTGACATGGATGAACTGGTAAGATTCATTGTACACAGCTAAGAATAAAGAAACGGAGATTTCAGGTTTTTTTATAGACCGAGTATCATCTGTGCACAACTGCAGAGATTAATCTCTCTAGTCGGATAGAATCATAATGTGCGGCAAAACTCTCCCTCAACATATTTAATTAACACTATTGCATGTCTACGATTAGATTCGAACTCAAGACATTGGTTAAGCTGGACAAGTTTGTATGTTGAAGATCTTAGTCTTTTGATAAATAAAAAGAACTAAATATATATTCTGCATAGAATATCTTAATTATCCATTTACCCCCCTATAAAAATAAAATTTTTAAAAAAGACCTTGCAAATATAAATTATTTCTAGTTACCCTCTTGCTATTAGATTTTGTTAACAACGTTAAGTATATCTTGAAACACTTATTATTTGCAAGGTGGTAAATGGATAATGAGCGTATTTGTAGGGGGGTAAATAGATAATGAGGATTTTTGCAAGGAGGTAACATATATTTACGCAGGGGGTAAATGGATAATGAACATATTTGCAGAGGGGTAACATATATTTACACTTAACGTTGTTAACAAAATCTAACAGCAGGGGGGTAACTAGAAATAATTTATATTTCGAAGGTCTTTTTTAAAAGTTTTATTTTTACAGGGGGGTAAATGGATAATTAGTATATTTGCAGGGAGTAATATATATTTAAGCCAATAAAAAAACAATTTAGATGTAAAAAATTTAAATATATATCAATTAAATTAGTTTCTTTTAGAATAGTTTTTAAAGATATTTAAATCATGTTAAACAAATTTAACCAACTTTAAGATTTTTAAAAATTTAATTAATAGTTCACATTTGTCATGACTCAAACCAACTTTAAGATTTTGATGCTTCAAGTTTTCTAAACAATTCTAGTCCCTACATTTAAAAAATTAAAGAAAATATCATCCTTAATTTCGTCAATTTTTTTTACCTAAATGTTGCATCTTTTTTACTAAAATATTTGGGCTTGATGGTAAATTTGAGATCTAGTAATTTAAAAAGATTAAAATTAATAGTTTAGGAAAAATTTGAAGGATTTTGTAGGATGTAGGGGTGTTCAAAACCGAAACAAACCAATAGAAAACCGCAAACCGAACCAAATCAAATCAAAAACTGCAAAAAACCGCTTTTTATTGGTTTTGTTCAGTTTTTTATTAGTGAACCGCGCGGTTTAATTTGGTTCGGTCTGCGGTTTTGATTACCGAAATCAAACCAAATCGCAAAATCTTATATACAAAATTAAAATTAGACAAAGCAATATATGTAGGAAATAAGGAAAGCGGTTTATTTAAGGAATCGTTTAGATTAACTTATTTTTGAGCTTATGAAAATAAACTTATGAAGAAAGTAAGTTTTTATGTTAATTCATTAGTTCTCCCTAACAAAAATTGTATCTCCATAAGTTATTTTTCCATAAAGTACCTTGGCAACCTTATGAATAATACATAAAAACTTATTTATTTGCGTAAGTTGTTTTTCATAAGTTCAAAATAAGCTCTATCCAAGCAGACCCTAATCCTAACCGCATTGGTTTGGTTTGGTTTGTTTTTTTTTTTTAAAGTCAACCGATCGACCAAACCAAATCGCATATATTTTTACCTTGTGGTTGGTTCACTTTTTCTTTCAAAATCGAACCAAACTACACCTACTAACACCCCTAGTAGGATGTGATTAAGGATGATATTTTTTATTTTGATTGAATAAACTTGATATTTTAATTGAAAAATTTTAGTCAATTATATTTAACTTTTATGATGTAATCAAAATAATAATTGCATTTTTTTGCTTCAAATAATAATAATAATAATAATAATTGCATTTTTCAAACCACCGTTTCTTTTCATTTGATTTTGTATGAAAACTTGTATGAGAACTTGTTTTACTAAAGTGTTTTTTATAGGTGTTTTACTAAAGTGTATTTTGAGAATAATATCGTTAAAAATGATTAAATTAGTTAAATGCGATAAATATATTTTTGTCCCTTATAAAATTTAGATATTTTTGTTTTATTCCCTCAAAAATTTGTTACCTATTTTTTGTCCTCAAGTCTTTTCCATCAATTTTAGTCTTTCATAACTAAAACGGCGATCATATGACTTTGAATAGCACTATTAAAACTTACGATAAACTAAAATGTATGATAAAAAAAACTTAGGGGATCAAAAACAGGTGAAAATATTTCGGATTAAAACAAAAAATCTAAATTTTATAGAGAGAAGAAACATATTTAACCCTAGTTTAATTTTAAATATGTTGATGCATTATTTATTCATAACATATAGTTAGAGCGGGCAAAATGGGCCGGGCTTGCCGGGTCGGGCCGGGCTTGCCCGCAAAAAAATAGGGCTTGGGCCAAGAAGTTGAGCCCATTTTACACCCGGCTTTTTAGCCCTGGTCCTAAAAGCTTTGAGTCCGTCTTGGACTAGCCCGCCCGACCATGGGTAGCCCACAAGCCCGTGATTAAAACAAAAAATGGTAAGCCAAAGTCACTCATGATTGTCACCTCACCGTCTCCTCGTTTCCCAAATTGATTAATTCATAGTCACCAAAAAAACAACCAATTCCAATTCCCCAAATTAATTAATTCCTATCCTCCAATTCCAATTCATCGGTCTTCTTGCCTTCGTTATCGTTGGACACTCCCATCATCTTGAAATTAATTCTTTTAACTGGAATTATATACTCCTATGCACTCTTCGCTTAACTATTTTTATTTCCACTCATGATGTGGTATATGGCTAGTAGTTTTCACTCACACAGCTGGTATTGGTTTATTGTAAAGAAACATGAATTTCTTGCTCCATACTAGTTTCAGTCTAATATTAATTCTAACAAATGATACTATGACGGTGTGTGTATTGGATTGGTAGATTCATTTTATTTTGACATTAATAAAGAGTTAATTTTTGAACAGTGAATCTACCACTAAGGATTCGTTTAAACAATGCAATTGTGGCTAAAATCGCGCGTAATGCGGGCTAGCCCGAAAAGCCCTTGGCCCGCATAGGGCTGGGCTTGGGCCATAAAAGATGAGCCCGAAATTCAACCCGGGCTTTTTAGCCCAGCCCTTAAAAGCCCGAGCCCGATGTGGGCCAGCCCGATATGGGCCGGGTAGCCCGTTTTGCCAGCTCTGCATATAGTATTGTCTAACACTCCAAACTTGGGTGTAAGTGGTTAATGCACTCCATCTTAAGAGACGGGTTTGACTAGCACCCGGGTTCGATCCCCAACAATGAAACAAATTGGAATCAAGCTTTTTACCTCCCGGTTGTACTCCAGATTAGTTATGCCTAAACACCGGAGCGGAGTCAAACACTTCTAGAAAAAGAAAAAAACACACATATTGTCCATTAGGATGCCTAGGGTTCACTTAATTAATGCATATTTGAAATTATGTTATAATTTTCCAATCAATGCATACTCGACATTTTTGGGTTAATTTTCCAATCAATGTATACTCGACATGTTGCTGTGATGGCTTCAACTAAGTTGGTCACACATGGCTTTTATCTAAATATAGTTTAATTTGTTGAATGCAATTATTCCATTTATGCTGGATGTAGACTGCTAGCTGAAAAGTTTTCTTGGTGTAATGCTGGTAGAGTTTAACTCTCATGTTGGCTTGCAATATGCAATTTTTCTGGTTGTAATTCATTGCAATGACTGAGGCTTTTTAATTAAAATAACAATGAACACTTTGAGTCTTCTTATTTCGATGGAAAGAAATTTAGTCTTGTTTTTTTAATGTCTTTGAGTTAAATCTCCTAAGATGCGGTTTGTAAAATGATCATTTTCTTGACTTTGATTAATAAAAAAATTAAAATAACAATAGTATAAAACTATAAATGATAGGAAAAATGAAATGTTATAAGTTATATCTCAAACGCTAATTCTAATAGCATTTCCAAAAACGATATATAAGCTAGTAAACATGTTATAAGCAAGTCATACCAAACACTTACAAATAAGTTACTTATCCGCTAATAGCCTCGTTTGGATATTAAACGAACAATTAAGCGCTTATCATATAAGTGTTTATGCATAAGTTGTTTCTCTAATAAATGATAAAATAATATTAAATTCTTTTACATAAGTCATGGTTTTTGCTTTCATGTTATCACTTTTTAGTTTATGGAAATTGGCTTAAAATAGTTTATATGAACATGTCATAAGTTGTTTTAATAAACTCTCTCAAACAGCTTTCTGAGTGTTTATCTGGGTAGAAAAGCTCAATTAAGCCAATCCTAACAGGTATCCGCTATAAGCTAGAAAATTGGCTTTGTCAAACAGAACCTAAGACGATAATATTGTTAGAACGCAATAGCTAATATTCCATCCTCTTGCTACACGTGTTTCGATTTTAATAACATATTTACTTATAAAAACATATTGTTTTATCAATTCGTTAATTATTTTCTACATTATATTATGTAAAATTAAAGTATATACTATTTATTACCAGTCTAATCACAAATAAGTATTCAAATTAATTTTTGTTGTCAAAAAAAAAATAATCAATAATTTTTTTTCACTGTTTGCAGCTCAGCTATACATGGGTTGCTCGAAATCAAGGCTATTGTTTTTCCCACACCCCCTCCTACTCTTTCACACCCCTTAACAAATTTTATTCCAAAAATAACCTCGAGTAAAACGTTGAGTTCACGTGTTTAAAGATCGCTTGAACAACCTTGTTCGAATAGGTTCGAATGACCTCGTTCGAGCGGTGAAATTACGCACGAGAGGTGTGAAGTCAATATTTAACACACTCGAACGATGTCGTTCGAACATAGGTCATGCGAACACGTTCGAACAGGTGAAAAACACTCAAAGAGAGTGTGAAGTCAAGATTTAACACACACGAACGATGTCATTCGAATCTGTTCGAAGGCCCGTGTTCGAACAGGTGAAATTTCGTGAAAAAAAAAGGTTTTGGTTGGCCTTTTGGTGCTTTTCACACCTTGTGGGGTGTGTTTAGAGTAGGAGGAGTGTGGGAAAAGCAATAAGCGAAATCAATGTTCAATTGATGGGCCATTTAAAGCAAAAATTTGACTACCGTTGCTTTTCCCACACCCTCCTACTTCTAAACACACCCTGCACGAGGTGTGAAAAAGACCAAAAGACCTATTTTTTTACGAAAATTTCACTGTTCAACACTGGGCTTGAACATGTTCGAACGAGGCCGCTCGAGTGTGTTAAATATGGAGGACACCCGCATGGCGTTTTTCACTGTTCGAATAGGTTAAATACGAGCGAGTTCGATGGTGGTCATGCGAACATGGTCGAATTATGTTGTTCGAACAAGTCTTTGCTGCGAAATCTTTGCAAAGATAGCGGGTATTGGGCGCCTCGATTCCAATCGAGCGCTTTTAATCAGCGGTTTACAATCGATCAAATGTGTCGGATAAATGAGTGGATGTAAATCCTTTGGAAATTGTGCTGAGCGGATAGAATTTAAACGGCTCGATTTGTGATCTAAAAATGAAATCAACGGCTAACATTTCACCACGCCTATTATAAAAGGGGGTTCACATCCTCGAGCTTCTTCACCAAACCCTAATCTGCTTCTTCCCAACCCACCGCTTCTTCACCAAAACCTTCTCTCCTTCTTCCCACCCAAATTGAAATGGAATGGCAATTGTGCTCAACCCGATGACTCAACGACAAATTCCTAACGACCGCTTCACCACAATGGGATTTGTCCACCGAAGCGAACATGGTGCAGTGTGTTTCGTTGTCCTAACCATGTCTTCTGCGGGATGAGTAAGGACATCACCTTCGCCCAACCGAAGGAAAAGGTGAGAGGAAAGATTCGTCCGGAGGAGCGTGGCGTAAAGGCGTGGAGCGTATCGTTTCAAAAAGTTCAATTGTAGAGATGATGGGACCGCCCGATGTTCGATCATGGAGATCCGAAATGACGACGACGTCCGCGCGCAATGATGGAACATCTAGCTAACGTTCGGATGGGGCGGCAGATCTTAGAGTTGTGCGTGGACACAATACGAACTGCAGAAGAGGTCATGCATCTTCTTCAACCACCACCACCCGCACCACAACAACCCATACTTACGCACCTTGTGGAGAATGATGATGTATCCGGCTGCCAACGCTCTATGAATGCGTTCGCGACCCTCATGGAGAATGGGAAGCGAAGCCCAACCAAGGGACCAACCACACGAAGGCCGTCGAGTGTCCCTAATCGCACATGAAACACCGCCGTAAATGCGAGTCCATGTGGGATTAGGTGAAATCCGCCGCACTGCATTCAGAAAAGACACAATAAGCCAAAACATTCAACAACTTAATAAACAAATTTACAACACTCAACTATAAAATAATAACTTACCCGCCGAATAAAAATCGGTGAGGATATGTGCCGTATGTGGGCAAGACAGAACCATCTTCTTACGTCCACCGGGAAAATGGGAATGTCGCCTGCAGCGGCGACCTCACGAGGCTCAAAGAACCTCCTCCTCACGAGGCTCGGCGACCTCCTCCTCATGATGCCTGAAGATGAAGGCCTAGCGGCGGATGAAGGCCCTAGCGCACGAAGGCCTAGCGGATGAAGGGCCGGCCAACTCATAGGCGGAAATTGAGCATCACGCTCGATATCACCGCCCATATCCTCTGGAAGTGGGGGGAGCGGGAACATCAACCCTACCCCTACCCCAGCACGACCCCTAGCTCGGGAGGGTTCACCGGCTTCTTCCTCCTTTGCGGTTTGAAACCGTAGGAGGTGGCCGACCGCTTCCGCTCGAGATGGTTCAAATTGCATGACCACCTCTACTCCTCACCATATCTCAAACAACAATCAACGAACCAATTCAATCAAATGAACAGAACCAAACGAGAATCGGTGAGAAAGTTCATCACAAACGATCGCTCGAACGGCTACATGCGAACCTGTTCGCACAACCACCCTCGAACAAGTCAGTTTCAGTTTACAAAATACAACGGTTCGAATGAGGTTGTTCGAACACCGTTCGAGCAACCTCATTCGAACACCTTCGTTTTCATGTGTTCGATGGTGCTCGTTCGAACAATTCTGCGTAACAGAAAAAAAAAACCAGAATGGAGCGTAGGGGGAGAGGCATACCTTGAAGAAAATGGAACGAATAGAGAGAGTGAGAGGAGGCGAAAATAACCCAGGTGCTCTTGAGAGTGTTGGTGGAGAAGATTGAGTGAGAGATTGGTGAGATTGGTGAGTTGGGAGAATGTGAGTGAGAGGAAAGGGAGGTTTAGGGTTCGTAGGAGGAGGGGAGAATGAGAGACGGGGAGAGTGAGAAGGGGGAGGGTGTGGGTTTTTGTTTTTTTGAAGGGGTAATTTTGGAAATAAAATTTTGATGGGGTGTGAATAAGTAGGGGGTGTGGGAAAGCACATTTGACTTTGTCGGCTAGGGCCGAGATAATGTCTTTTCAACTATATTAACGGTACAGTAACTATTGTCTATTGACACCATGCTTTTATAATACACCCCTTTATTTTGGAAGCTTATTTCTTAATAGCAATTTTTCGACATCATAAGCCCTTACAAAGTTTATTTCTTTTGGCCGTCAATTTGAAATTTTATATTTTAACAGATTTAAGGATCTCGAATGTTGAATGTTTAAATGAATGTTCAAATGAACTTGATTTTTGATAATACATTTGGTTTTTAGAGTAAGATAATATGTTGAAATTCATTAATTGTTATTGTTGCATACGTGTCAATACACGTGTCAGATAATTAGGTTGTTAACTCTAATTTTTCATATAATATGTGCAAAATCTATGTAATTAGGATTGGATACTTGATCACTAAAATCCTATACATCTTAGACTAGATTTATTACGTGCGATGCGATACACGGTAGGATTAATGCGCCTCTGGATGTAGATTCGAAAACATCAATATTTTATAAGGGGAGTATAAAAATACGCAACACATATATATAAGACGAAGAGGCAACAATAGTCCTTGGTGGGATGAAGTCTAAGTCCCTTTATGCACCTCTTTTTTTTATAAGTCCCTTTGTGTGGGTTACTTAGTCATATATGTGTTAGAGTATGGCTTTGAAATTTCTTTGTATGTGTTATAGTATGGTTTGAAATTTTCTTGTACATATTAACTAACTAATGGTTATGTTATATTTACCATTTTTCACTTACATACGATTTGATCAGAAATATTTTAGAGCTCGTCGTATTTACCTTTCAGGAGATAGATACGAATTCCAGCAAATTTCGCATCGTATTTATCTAGATACGATTCCCTCCCAGAAGAAGCTTCAAAAAATGAGTTCTGGAAAAAAAAAGAGTGGGACCTTAATTTTTGCTAGATTAATAATGGACATAAAGTTTGCATTATTTACAACTAATGTTATCAAAAAATGTCTCCCCAAATTGATTAATAAAGTAGTCAGTGTAAAGTGTACCATGCTATAACACATACATGACTAAGAACACACACAGAGGACTTATAAAAAAAAAGTACATAAAGGCACTTATAAGAAAAAATAAAAAATAAAGTTTTCCCCCAAATGAGGAAAAGATGCGACTTTGTATTAATAGTTAGGGAATATAGAGTGGGGGTATATTGGTAAACAGTGGGGTACAAAATGAGGGGGGTACATTTTGATAATAAAAAAAAGAGAGTGTTGGACAAAAACAAAAATTTTGCCAAGGATAAATGGGTCCAAAAATATAGAGTGGGGGTATATTGGTAAATGGTGGTAAAAAAATTTTCCCACCAAAAGTGGCTATTGTCAACGATCTTGTATTAATATATAGAGATAAATCAGATTGGTTTAATTTTTGTCAGGGGTATGTCGGTCCAAAAATATAGACTGAGGGTATATTGGTAAACAGTGGAGTACAAAATGAGAGGTACATTTTGATAATAAAAAAAAGAGTGTTGGACAAAAAAAAATTGGCAGGGGTATGTCGGTCCAAAAATATAGAGTGGGGGTATATTGGTAAACAGTGAGGTACAAAATGAGGGGTATATTGGTAAATGGTGGGGTACAAAATATAGAGTGGAGGTATGTTGGTCCAAAAATATAGAGTGGGGGTATATTGGTAAACAGTGGGGTATAAAATGAGGGGTATATTGATAAATGACCTTACATGTGCATGTGCATACATGTATGTATGCATGACATGTAAAAAAATTTCCCCCTTTCCCACCAAAACTCAAAAGATGCCATTTTTATTCCCTTTTAATGCCACTCTCTCTTAATAAAGAGAGATTAAGAAGATTGATAGATTAAGGCAATCACAGTGTGTTGTCCACTTATTTCCTTTTTATAAATAAAATTCAAACTTTCTAGAAATTTACGAACAATGTTTGCCTTTGGAAAATAAAGTTTCAAAATAGAAGATGTATTTACAAAAGTAGTCAAATAAGGGCATCAATAGTCTCATATGCAATCAATATAAAATCGCATGCTTTTAGGGGAGGATGTACCTATAGGTCTAAGGGGACAATTACCCCCACAAGACATAAAAACAACTTGAAATTATTTGGTAATATTTTTGCTCCCATAAAAAAAAATAGAGATTGCCCATCATTTTTAAAAGTAATGAAGGTAGAAAGTTATAAAAGATAAAAGAATGAGTAAATTGGTACTATTAGCCTTCAAATTTGTATCACTTCTCTAACACTAAAATGATACAAAATACATTGAATTTCAAAGAAATCCACGTATTTGATCTAAATTTGAACAACATATATCCATTTTATTTTGCTCGTATATTTTTACGGGGGTGTATGAGATTTGGATTTTTTGGGTTTGTGTTTTTTGAAAATGCTTATTATATTATTTTTGTGAAACTAATGTAAAGTTCTTCCATTCGTTAATTTTTTTTATGGATCCACTATCGTTTGCTGTGAAAGAAAACACATTTTAGTCATTGATATTAAAAATGTTAGACAAAACAATATACGTAGAAAATAAGTTCATCATGAACTTAAAATGACATGTCATTTTCAGCACATCGTGCAAGAGAGTACTGTATAGTATAAGTTTCTTCATACTAAATAGGATAATAGTTTTTTGACCATTTCATATAGTGATTTTATACAACTTTATAATACATGTGAATTCAATATAAGTGCATAACCTTAGGCTGTACAAGAGATCCTCCCCTCAAGGATCTCTTTTTCACTCACTGTCAAGCCAAGGTTTTGCATCTCTCCCACTTCACTTCAACGTAGTTGTACATTAGACTCCATAACTGGTTCTCTCTACTCACAAACACTTCATCTAGATATTATATTTTTCATTCTAAATAAGAGCCATCAATGTTTCCTAACAGTAATTAATTTATTTGGTTCTGTCACATTGGATAAGTCAATCTACAACCTTTTAAATTGTGTTTTGTCTCGTCAAAAACCAAACCAACCGAACTAATCCAAACCGCATTGATTTGATTTGGTTTTTTTCAGCTAACCGAACCAAACTAAACCAAACCGCGTCTATTTTTGCCTTGCCGATTGGTTCACTTTTTTGCTCAAAGTCGAACTACCCCGTACCGTGAATACCCTTACACTATCATACGCGAACTCGAGAGTCAGCATTCTTAATTCTTTGAAATTTGTCAATACAACTAATAGTGAGGGACATGAGAAACTACTTCTAAATCAATACTGAAATTTTTTGTAAGGAAAAAATCAATACTGAGATTTATTCATTTACTTTTTGTCAACTAATGAAATTTATTTCTTTAACCAACCCACTTCCATATCATCATGCATTCTTCAAAGATTGAACCATCACTCATTCATGCCATCAACTAATTAGTTATATCTCGACAGCTTGGACATTGTTAATGTTCCAATTGCTCTTATTATTTTAATGCCCCACGGACCATTCATCATTTGTAGTTTTGGTATAAATTATAAATTGGGTATACTTTGCGTGCAACTGTGCAGAGATTAATTCCTCGAGTCGAGTATGACTACTATGGGAGGCAAAACTCTCTCTAAAGAGATTTAACACTGTTGCATACCCACGTCTAGATTCAAACTCAAGATTTTGGTTAAGCTGGAAGAGACTCTTACAATATCATCCAAGTTTTCTTGGGTACCATCCATCATTTGTATGTTCTAAGTTGATTTGATTAATTAAATGCACTAGCAGATTTTATGACATGTCATTTTTTTTTTGTCAAAATCTTATGATATGTCTCGTATGGTATAAGTTGAAGTGGGCTTACCTAAAAAATATTGGCGTTTGCTTTTCCCACACCCTCTCCTACTCAAAACACACCCCATAAGGGTGTGAAAAGACCAAAAGGCCAGCCAAGACCTCTTTTTTTTCATGAAATTTCACCTGTTCGAACATGGGCCTTCAAACAGGTTCGATGACATCGTTCGTGAGTGTTAAATCTTGACTTCACACCCTCTTGTGCGTAATTTCACCTGTTCGAACGAGGTCATGCGAACAAGTTCGCATGAGGGTGTTCGAACACCCTATTTTATTACAAAAAATGGACTCTCACACCACATTCACCTTTTTACGTGTTCGGTTGACCTCAACCGAATATATTCGGTTGCCCATCCCCGAATCGGTGAAAACACGCACTCTCCTTAAGGGTATTTTTGAAATATTTGGAGTTAAGGGGTGTGAAAGAGTAGGAGGGAGTAAAAGCAAACCCAAAATATTGAAGCGGGCTTTTGAAAAATGCACATTTTATGACATGTATAGTTGTGTAAGGAAACTATTAAGTACACCCACTTTGATACTACCATACACTCCCCATTATCTTTTCTGTTGTTTTTCGTTTTACCCCCAACCCAACTCTCTCTGTTCTCTGCTATTTCATTTTTTCCAATTACTCATTTATTTTTTTTCCATCTTATCATCACAACATCCCTATAAACGTCTTCTTCCATGGTTTATTATTATTATTATTATTATTATTATTATTTATTGAATGGTTATGTGTGGAAATGTTGGTCATGATATTGTTAGGCTACCTCCATAAATGTGTTTATTGATAAGGAAAAATTTTATCCGTAAATATTTATCTAAAAGTATGGTAAAATATTCTGCATAAATCTACCTTACGTAATTTATTTCTCTATGTTCTCTACGTTTACATGTTATTTAACATGAATCTACATTTCTTTAGGGAAATGATACTTCCATTAAACTGAAACTGGAACAAAGACAGGAATTACAAGAGTAGCATCATTAGCAAATAAACTAGTAGGCGGATAACCCTCCCAAGTATAACAACTATGAATCTTAACTAAAGAAGCAAGATTAGAAGCATCAATGTCCGTCACCCTTCGACATGCACTATGGAGCTGTGAGGAATTCTATCAAGAAGGTCCAACCACTCATGAATAATAGGATTTATACTAGTAGTGGAGGATTTTCTGAGAATGTTGTTTGTCACAGAGTACATTAGTTAGGATCACCAAATTAGAAAACCCCATGTTCAAAGCAAGTTGGAGCCCCCATCTAACCCTCATGGCTTTAGCTAGGACATGTTCAACAAAGATAAAGTCCTTTTTTCTAGGGCTAAAAGAGATTTCCCAATCTAGTTCTTCACATAGAAACCCCAGCAAGTGAAGCCACCAGGAAAACAACCATCATCAACAAGGCAGGAAATTTGACGTCTCTACCAGAACTCAACAGAAGGAAGAGACTCAAGTCTTGGAGAGGTTTGAAGATAATGATTGGCAAAACTATACTCAGAAATAAAGCCCAAAGCATCAGAACCAAATTTCCTAAGATTTGGAGCAACACTATCAAAAAAAACTACATCATTCCTACAGTGCCACAGTTTCCACAATATGTAACTAAGTAATTGGACACCCAAAATGTCACTACGAGTAAGTCGATGCAGATTCCAACAGTTAATATCCATTTGGCTAGGAATATGGGAACCCAAGTTTGAAGCAAAGAGAGTCACTTTGATGCAGAAACATTCCATGAAAAGGCGGTCAGCAAATTTTGGTTGTAGGTGGTAGAGGGCGAACATAGTGTCTAGAGAAATTCCTTTCCTACAAAAATTGTTCCTAGTGGGTAGGATATTTCTTGATAGGCACCACAAAAAGTTCTTAATCTTGTTGGGGGGTTTAGCTTTCCAAATTTCCTTCCAGAATTTGTCAATCTTAGAAGTAGAGGAGCTTGGTCCGACTCTGAGGTTTCTTCACAGGGAGCATGATAAGCAATTCTAACAGAATACATATTGTCATTTTCTCATTTCCACACAAATTTATCACTAGGAAGCCTAACAGATATGTGAATATTGATGATCTGCGAAGCTTCTAAAGAGTCGAAACCCTAAAAAATCTTAGTCTTATCCCACTGCTTGAAGTCAGAATCAATGAGAGTAGAAATAGTATCCTCAACAATGTCACTTGCTGGCAGTCTTGATCTCACTAAGTCTGGGTTAGTAGCCATTTGTCTTTCCATATCCTAACCTTCTCCCAGTTTCCAATGATCCACTTACCACCCAAATCAATCAAGTTTCTGGCACTAAGAATGCTTCTCCAAGCATAACTGGGCTGGAATCTCAGCCCAGCAACACGGGAATCGCCTCTTAGGTAGTACCTACTTTTCAACACAACTTCTAAAAAAAGGATTCCCCCAAAATTAGTCTCTAACAATACTTTGTTGAACTCCTTATATCCCATAAAGCCATGCCACCCTTACAATCAATGTATGGTAATGTATTCTGCATAAATATTTGGCTTAGAGTGTTGTGAGATGTTTAAATATTATGTGCAATTTGTTAGAAAAAACAACATAGAGAAATCAAATTAGCACAATAATTTAATGTGGAAAACTTCAGACCCGGAGAAAAACCATGAATGATTGTCTAATGTCAACCAGAGAATAATATTATGTGAAATTTGTATAGACTTCTTGAAACCTCACAACACTCTAAGACAATAGTGCAATAGAAAGAAAAGGTCAAATACAAGCAAACGTGTTTTTGAATGCTGCATCTTGTAAATGAGAACTTAATCCCTCTAACTTTGGTCTCCCATTTCCTTCACACAACTAGGCAATGTGGGACTTCTTCAAGATACTCAATTTCAATCAAGTCCAACAATCTCCACCTTGATTGTAATTCATACACGAGTCATATTCCGCTTTCACTATCTACACTGACAATCATAGTTCAAAAGAACTATCATACTCCACCATAAGGGGTATACTTCACTTAAAGCCAAACCACTTCAAGAATTTCTATAGGTCGAAAACTATCGACATACAACACACCTAGCATCAATGTCAACCAATTCTCGTGTGTTATTTTGAACCAGTTAGCAATGACATCCTTTTTCATGGCAGTGGGACAATGCCACGAGGATACACTTCTCTTTTTGAGATAAGATCATCATCTCCCATAATAATGGAGACATTGCTAGCATTCACCTCAAAGCCTTTTTCTAATATTGCTCCACCTGAACAATTTTTCTTTACATGTACAGAGTTTCTACATTTCCAACATTTCAAATTCCTTCCATGGGTCTTCTTCCCATAAACCTCGTCTCTAGCTACCAACACTGAGCTTGATGAAGTGTCGTCCTCACTATTCAACCTTCTTTCTTCTGAAATGATTTTACTTGCAACATCTTCAAAACTCAAAGTTTCCTTCTCATATATCAAAGCAGTTTTGATATGCCCATAGGAAGGTAGAAGGGACCATATGAGTCTCAACGCTTAATCTTTATCATTAATCTTGACTATAATAACGTCTAATTCAGAGACGATACCATTGAGAACACTAAGATTATCATAGACTTTCATAATATCAACCATACGTAAATTGTGAAATTGCTCCTTCAGTAACAATCGATATGAGGTGCTCCTTTCTTGATATATCCCTTCGAGTTTCTCCCAAGATTATCAACGATGTATTTTTTTTTTGTATTTTTTTATTTCATCGTTTAAGCGTAAATTGTTTTGTTTGTTTGTCGTCTTGTTACGACGTTATTTGGTTTTTCATCTTATTGCGGCGATCGTTTGATTCGGATTGACATATCATCATCATCTTCAATCAACTACAATTCAATCAATGTGAACGATAATATAATTTTAGTAAAAAAAAAAACTAATACTAGTATTTTTATAACACCAGAAGAAATTGTGTCTTCAGTCAAACAAAAAAAAAGGAAATCCTATTTACAAATTCTGTTCACATTGTTATTTATACGTTATCCACTTTTGTCCTAAAATGTCGCAAGAAACGTCGTGGAGACATGTTTATATCCTTCCGAATATTCCGTTTACATTATCTCTCTCCAACAAAACTCTCATGGTCTATTCCGTAACGGCAAACTACCTAATCCAAACGACTGCTTTTGCGTCTAAACTAGAAGATCTTAACCGTCCAATCTCCATCAATGACAAATCAACGGTCAACATCTTACGTTTGACTGAGGTACAAACTTTGAAGCTGGAATGATTGGAATTGATGGAAGTTTGACCATTGAAAATTACGGAATTTAATTAAAAAATTCAAAAAACACAAACACACCACCTGGCACCTAATTTAGTGAGAGAGAGAGAGAGAGATTCATAACATTTGTGTTGTTCTGTTTGTTTTGATTTCATTTTCTCTTTCTCTCTCATTTTGTGTTCTTTGCAGGAAACCGAGACAGAGAAAAAAAAGAGAGAAACCAGAGAGAGAAACATTTTCTCTCTCTTTTTTGTGTTTCTCTCTTTTGTTTTCTGGGGGGTAAAGAAATATTCTTTTAGGGTTATTTGAGGTGTTAATTGAGTTGGGTTGTGTTGTATTGTGTTGAGGGTTTGAATAAAAAAGTATGAATATGATGAGAAGGTTGAAAAGCATTGCTTCTGGGAGAACCTCTATTTCATCAGATCCTGTAAGTTTATCATCTTCCCACCTCAAAAAGTTTTGATTTTTATCTTTTTTGGTCTGTGGGTGTTACTTTTTTGTTGTTGCTTGGTAGCTGAAGAAATCGAAGAAACTAATGTTTTTGATGAAATGTGCATGTTCATTGGTCTGGTTTATTAGGATATGTTAAATGTTGTTAATCATTTTTTAGTTCCTAATTAGGTTATTGGATTCTTTCTTTTTGCATCTATTTGCTGATGTTGTTTCTTCCATGTGACCACACGTTTTTGCTTTTTTTTTTGTTTTTTTTGTTTTTGTTTTTGAGATGTCTGTTTTTATTCAAAATGTTTTATAATCTGGCACTCTGCATGAACATATAAGGTTTGTGAGCATAAGATTTATGTAATTTTGACATGATTGTGCTGTTGAAAGTGTAATATGAAACAGATATGTTGTTACTATTAGGTATCTTAACTCAAAAGCCTTGCTTGAATTAAGTGATAATATTAAACATAAAGTTAGGTTTCATTACTAATTTGCTTGATTATGTTAATTTTCAAAATGTGTTGGTTAAATTCAAACTGTTTCCTTTTCAGGGAGGGGATTCAACCACAAAAAGAACCAAGTATGATCAAGAGACTGAAGGAAACAATAACGACAAAACAAATCATGTCGAAAGAAGCGGAAGAAGTCAGGAGCAACAAGCAGATGCATCAACAGAATCTACATCTACAGTTGGGACATTTAGTGCCAATGTTTCTACCGTGGCTGCGACTGAGAAATCAGGATATGATCAGCTTCCAAATGAGTTACATGAAATGAAAATTAAAGATGAAAAAAGTAAAAACAACAATGAAAAGGTACCTATTGTCATAATCTTTTTCTTATTTTCATACTTGTGATGTTAGTAGGCATTACTGTGACATTTATAAATATGCTGTATCCATCAAAATCTTTTGTTTTAAATGCAATTACTCATTTAGTTTGTAATTGATTTTCTGATAGCAGGAAATGGAGACAACTGTTGTGAATGGAAATGGAGCGGAAGCAGGTCAAATAATTACAACTGCTATTGGCGGTCACGACGGACAACCAAAGCGGGTAATTTTCTCATGAGTTTCTTAAATAGTGTTAATTGGTTGCTACAAAATATCGCGCATTAAAATTACTATATTTTTGCTTGGGTCAGACAATCTCATACATGGCGGAGCGTGTGGTTGGTACCGGTTCTTTTGGTGTTGTTTATCAGGTATGTATATTCCTTTAGCAGTCTTTCTTCAAATTTAAGCATTGATATTCTTTGCTTCACTTTTGTATCAGTTTTTCAAGTTCCTCTCTTTGCTTATACACAATGCCTTGAATGTATTGTAGGCTAAGTGCCTTGAAACTGGTGAAGCTGTTGCAATAAAGAAAGTCTTACAAGACAAGAGATATAAGAATAGGGAACTTCAGGTTATGCGTATGCTCGACCATACTAATGTTCTTAAACTAAAGCATTGTTTCTACTCGACGGCTGAAAAAGATGAGGTGTACCTTAACCTAGTTTTGGAGTATGTTCCTGAAACTGTCTACAGAGTTTCAAAACAGTATGTCAGAATGCACCAGTACATGCCTATCATTTATGTGCAACTATATACTTATCAGGTAATTTAGAAATTTAGTCGATATTATCGTTATTGTTGTTGCTTTGGTAATGAGTTTCCTTTATGATGTTTATAGAATTCCAGTCATTTGATTTGGGCTTGAAACTTTTGTGCTGTTATTAATTGATCATGACAAAACTCTTTTGCAGATATGCCGTGGTTTAAATTATATGCATCATGTGGTTGGAGTCTGCCATCGCGACATCAAACCCCAGAATCTTTTGGTAAGGATTCATTTTTTCTTTTAAATTTCCTTGTTTATGAACCATATATTATATATTTTGAGGAATGCTAGTAACACTCTAAATCTTTTCATTATGATTGGGTGAACAATGCTAGTAATTTGCTCTGCTAATTGTAGATTTAAGTTATGGTTTCCTAATAATAATAAATTTAACACATCATATATTGCTTGGGAGCCTTCTTTGTATTAAGCTAACATCTGATTGAACATCACAGGTTAATCCCCAAGGTCATCAGTTGAAGATATGTGATTTTGGTAGTGCAAAAATGCTGGTATGTTCCTTTTTATTCTTCATCAATTTGAAAATTGTATGAAAGTATGTCCTTGACCTTTTGATACTATTGTTATTGTACTTGTAGGTGCCTGGTGAACCCAATATATCATATATATGCTCGCGGTATTATAGAGCTCCTGAACTTATATTTGGGGCAACGGAATACACAACTGCTATTGATATTTGGTCCGCTGGATGTGTTTTGGCTGAGCTTCTTCTAGGACAGGTGAGAATTTGTAGAGGGAGCTTTACTATCATGCTTAAGCTATGAAACACCAACACATGCCCCGGACACGACACAAACACTGGTTTTAATTTGAAAAATACAAGTAACTGAATTGTCAGTGTCCGACACGATACGTGTCGGACACCGGACACATCTTCAACTGGAAGTGTTGGTGCTACAGAGTGCTCAAGTGCTATGATTTATTTCAGTTGCAATATATTTTCCTTCTGAGACTATTCCTTTCCTTATGACTTATGTTATTTTCTTTGCAGCCATTGTTTCCTGGAGAGACCGGGGTTGATCAGTTGGTAGAGATAATTAAGGTGAAAATTCTTGTGTTTATTTTCTTTTGCTTTACCAGCTTCTTCTTAAAAGTTGATTTCAATTGGTTTTTGGATCTTCAATCTGAGTGTAATTAATTATGTACTATATATAGGTCTTGGGAACACCAACCAGAGAAGAAATAAAGTGCATGAATCCAAATTACACTGAATTCAAGTTTCCTCAGATTAAAGCACACCCATGGCACAAGGTTAGCATCCAAATTATTCTTTGTAATTGATAAATTGTAATACTTCAAATCAGAGATCTTACAGACTCAATAACATCCAGGTTTTCCACAAAAGAATGCCTGCTGAAGCAGTGGATCTTGTGTCAAGGATGCTCCAGTATTCGCCAAATCTACGTTGCACCGCTGTAAGTAAAGTTAATTTTCTTTTTAATGTTACCGCTGTGTAGCTTTATTGTGTCAACGATGCACATAACTGATAATCACATTTTGTCTACAGTTGGATGCATGTGCACACCCCTTCTTCGACGATCTTGAAACTCCAATGGCGCGCTTACCGAATGGGCAAGCACTTCCTCCTTTGTTTGACTTCACTGCTCAAGGTAACATGGTGATAAAGATAAACTAAATTTGATTGATTAAATGAAATATTGTGCCATTGCTTACTTCAAAGAAAAACTTTGCAGAATTGGCAGGCGCATCTGATGATTTGCGTCGACGTCTCATTCCTGAGCATGCAATGAGTTGATTTTTTTGGGGGATTGTAAATGGGTTTTGGATGAATAGATAACTACACCAGCAATGCTACCTTCCCTAACAGATCAGGTCTCTGCTGTCCAGCCTGCATAATCATGACTTATACAACTCATTTGAACCTCAAAGCCAAGCAACCTCTTTATTAAGGGACCTGCAAATGACAACCATATGGATGCTGTAGGAGTGCCTGCTGAGAAGGATTGCATCCATTTTTTTAAAGTAGTTTATTATTTATTATGTATGCCTCAATTTTATAACATAATTGAGTTCTTACAATTCTTTACTCATGTTTCATATAGTTTAAGCTTGTTTGTTACTCAAATTGGACTATGTGGAATCATAAAATGAGTAGGCATCTTTTTGTTTTTGTTTTCTTCCATTTTTGAGATTAAAACCCATCATTTATTTATTATTCTGCATGTGATGCTTGCTTGGTTATGCTAATATCCAAGTCTTGTTAAACTAAAGTTCCACATAAATTTGATGATTAATTTATAGTATTTTT
This sequence comes from Oxytropis ochrocephala, assembly GCA_020916435.1. Taxonomy (NCBI): domain Eukaryota; kingdom Viridiplantae; phylum Streptophyta; class Magnoliopsida; order Fabales; family Fabaceae; genus Oxytropis; species Oxytropis ochrocephala. The sequence continues at coordinate 13,362,738 of CM037091.1, forward strand.
CGTGTCATACCTTTATTTGATGATTAATTTATAGTATTTTTCGTGTCATATTACTTAATAAAGGTAATGGTTACTCTGTTGTTGTCAATCTAAAAGGACCAAGTATGCTTATCACAGAAGTTTTAACAAGATATAGTAGCACTTTTCTTTTGTTCAAGTAGATAGGTTAAGTTACCGTGATATTGATGTGTAACATTGATCGGTTTTGCCAGTGGTTTATCTACACTAGAAAACTTAGTTGGCCACGTCTAACTTTTCCGGTCTGTACAATAGGGGAAATTATAGTTTTTGGTACCAGAAATAGTTAAGAAAACATTTTCTTCTAATTGATACTCTGTTTTTTCTGTATGTATAGCAGCAACTAGTTGTTTATCAAAAAAAAAAGCAGCAGCAAGTTACTTTGGCAATAAAGAAATATTCATTGGACAGCAAACACTGTGTTGCACAGATTTATTGGTCAGATTCATCACACATGCAATATTTGAAGAAACAAACTATTAGTGATCTAGGATGTCGATTGTTATGAACTTAAAGCCCACAATGACCTATTTTAAATGGAAAACAAGTTAGTTTTGCATCCTCCTCAATCTAAAATCAATATCTGTATCAATTATCAAACAAAGTTCTTAATATTCTGGAACCACGTTCATTTCTATATGTAAACTTTTAACATGAAAAAAGAATTTAACCTTTGTAGTACAACAGAAGCAGCAAATCAAGCCCGAAAAGCTTGATTCTCAAATGGAGGACTACAAGTATGAAGTTTACCAGTAATCCCCACAAGAACATTCTCCTTCTCTAAAATGATGAAAGCAGTTTGAGTCCCTCAATATGATATGACGAGAGAAAACACTTGATATGCATTTCATAGCAGAATGACAATCCCCACAAACTCTTAGATTCTTAAAAATCCGAATTGGTGCACCTGGTGGAGCAGCAAGTAATCCAAAAGCAACAGCCAGCTTTTCACTGTGATAAGCAAGACCAACTTCCTTTCCTCTCTATCCATATCATGCAAAGAAAAATTCATGTCTGGAACATAACCAGCCTCCTTAATTTTCGGTATAATTTCATTAATTTTAGAATAAATCTCAGCTTCCCTTGGATGTCCTCTATCTTCAGAAATGAAAGTATGCATCATGCTGTTTAGCTCAATCCAGCTGCATCCAGGCTCCTTTACTATTCCTTTAGATTTCATCAACTTTCGAATTATCGCAGCATCGTCCCATTTACCAGCTGCGGAATACATGTTAGACAATAAAACATAAGGCATAGCATTCATAGGTTCCAAATCAAAAAGATTTGTAGCTGCTCTCTCTCCCAACTCTAAGTTTCCATGCACTCTACATGCAGCAAGGAGTGACTTCCATACAGTTGCATCTGGTTTCACATCCATTTGATCTAGTAATTCTTTTGCTTCATCGAGTTTTCCTGATCGTCCGAAAAGGTCAATCATGCAGGCATAGTGATCAGGGACAGGTTTTATTCCATAAACCTTTTTCATCTGCTGAAAAAATCTGCGACCATCGTCTACGAGGCCAGCATGGCTACAAGCAAATAGTAATCCTATAAATGTGATAAAATCTGGTTTTGTGCCACTTGAAACCATAGCATCATAAAATCTTAAGGAGTCTCTTCCCTTACCATTCTTTGCATAACCAACAATAAGAGCTGTCCATGTAATTACATCCCTAACTTGCATTGAAACAAAAATGGCATCAGCATCATCTAGGCACCCACATTTTGCATACATGGTTACAAGAGAATTATCCACCGAAAGTGACGATCGAAGGCCTGATTTAATGAAGTCTGAATGCACTTGTTTACCAAATTCTAGAAGAGTCAGTTCTGCACAGGCACTCAAAATACTTGCAACAATAAATTGGTCTGGATTTACTCCTGCAATTCTCATGTCACAAAAAGTCTTCAGGGATTCTTCATAGGAGCCGTTTTGTGCATAGCCTGTGACAAGGGAGGTCCATGAGATGACATCTTTCTCAACCATGTTTTCAAACACTGTGTATGCACAAACCATGTCCCCAGTTTTGGCATACATGTCAACAAGGGCATTGCTAACAAGTTTATAATTCTCAAATCCAGTTTTGACTATCAAGCAGTGAACAGATCTCGCATCGAGACTACCTACTATGCAACAGTTCAGGACGGACGGCAATGTATAATCATCAATCTTCATATTTCTTCCATGCATACTTTTAAACAAGAGTAAAGCTTCCTCCTCAAACCCATGTCTTACACATCCCAGTATCATGGAGTTCCATGAAACAACATCAGCTTCCTCCATAGTTTCTAACAGTTTTTTTGCACACCTTAAATCTCCACATTTTGCATACATATCAACCAATGCACTTTGGACATATACATTGCATCCAAAACCACTTTTTACGATGCAAACATGCACCTGTTCACCAAAAGAATGAGCAGAAACTGCAGAACAAGCTGTCAATAAGGTAGGAAAGGTATACTGATTGGACTCAACCCCTTCAGCGCGCATGTAACGAAAAAACTCAAATGCCTTATGAGCATCACCGTTTTGAGCATAACCAGTAACCATGGCAGTCCACAAGACATGATTTTTCTTATCAAAAGACAACCCCTTAAAGAGAAACTCAGCCTCTGAAAGGTGCTTGCACTTTGCATACATGTCAACAAGTCCAGTAACAACAAACACATTGGATTCAAATCCATTCTTTATAATGAAACCCATGAATCATTTCCCCAGTTTGGATCAAACCCAACGCAGAACACACCCTCAAAACACTCCCTAAAGTGTAGTCACTAGGTTTATGACCCTCCAACCTCATCCACCTAAACAAATCAAAAGCTTCATCTTCACACCCAAATCTACAATACCCAGATATGAGGGAAGACCATGTGATAGTAGTCCTACATGAAAACCCATCAAAAGCTCTTTTGCTTCAACTAATCTTCCCACGTTAACATAACCAGATATTATGGTGTTCCAAGAATATTCATCCCTTTGTGGCATTTTGTCAAACAGTTTCCGGGCATCGTCGATTCGACCCGATTTCGATAACCCATTAAGGAGCTTGTTAGAATGGTACGTAGATTGATATGAACCTGCAGCAATGGGGTTGTGGATAGAACGTAGAAATGGCATAAACTTGAATGGGTTGTTAGAAAAGACCAGAACTTTTGAGCCCAACTTGTGCATAACAACTTGTCGCACCCTTCTTTCATCAGTGTCTTCAACTTCAACTTCATTCAAGGTTGCAGCTGTAAAAGCATGCGTTGCGTTGAGTGCATTCAACGGAAGAATAGCGGTATATTATTTTGGAAAACACCAAATGTAAATGCATGATACTAAATTACTAATAGAGGGATGAACCTAATTAACTAACTCTTTGCACATATTTTTTGTCAAAAAACTAGTCATCATCATAGTCATTGCAATTGCCAATACTAAAGGGATGAACCTAACTAAACTCTTTGTAATTAGGCCGATAATTTTAGAATATTGATAATATGGAGACTAAGTTGATATTTTGACGTAGAAGTGTTTGCGGTGCGGTTTGATTCAGTTTTGAGACAAAAAGTAAACCGAACCGCAAGATAAAACCACATGCAGTTTGGTTTGTTGGTTCGATTTAAACACCAAATAAAAATCGAAACCAAACCAAACCAATGCGGTTTGGATTGGTTCAGTTAGTTCGGTTTTTTCCAAGACAAAACATAATTTAATTAACTAATATAAAAAAAATGACTAACATAAATCTCTAAGAAAAAAATCAACCCAATACGTAGTATATAAATTACTCTCTTTTTTAAGATAACTAAGATAATGTTTAAAAGATTTTGAATTAAATACTTTATTGTAATTTTTAAATATAGCTTAACATTATGGATGTAAACTAATTAATTAATTAATAAGTATTGTAATAATAAAAAATATATATAATATCCAACTAGTTGTAATAATAAAAATTATAAATTTGCATGTTGAAAATATATATAATATCCAATTAATTAATTAATAATGTCAAACTAATTGTTGTAAGACAACCTTAAGTAAGATTTTGAATTAAATACTTTATTGTAATTTTTAAATATAGCTTAACATTATGCATGTTGACTAATTATATATATATATAGAGAGAGAGAGAGAGAGAGAGAGAGAGAGAGAGAGAGAGAGAGAGAGAGAGAGAGAGAGAGAGAGAGAGAGAGAGAGAAGAGAGAGAGAGAGAGAGAGAGAGAGAGAGAGAGAGAGAGAGAGAGAGAGAGAGAGAGAGAGAGAGAGAGAGAGAGAGAGAGAGAGAGAGAGAGAGAGAGAGAGAGAGAGAGAGAGAGAGAGAGAGAGAGCCCAAAATTTTAACATACTCAGTTCTTAAACAAAGTTTGGACAGATAAAAAAAATCCTATATTTGACCAAAAAAAACCTATCAAAAAATAATTAATTCTATTAAAAAAAACCTATCAAAGTTCGGGCCGACATATACGTATATAATAATAAAAAATAATTGTTTTAAAATAATTATTTGAAATTCTCAACTTAAGTTTCACCTACACCTGTACCAAAAAAAAAATCACATACACCTTAAAACTAGAAACACTATTTAGGATGAGATGTCACAAGCCATCATAAACCTGACCGATATTTGTCAAAAAAAAAAAACAAAGAAATGTGAGGTTGTATTAAATAGTATGAAATGCTACTACTACTACATGTTTGGTTGATAAATACATGTATAACTATTTTTGTTATAATTAATTCTATTGAAAATTTGGTTTGAACATTTTAATATTGATGTAAACTTTGACATTATTTCCATAATATTTTATCTTACTTAAGGTTGTCTTACAACAATTAGTTTCAAAATATATGACTTATTAAAAATTGGGCACCACATTTAAAATTTGCACATAATATCCCAAATCTCAGAATACGACCCTATATATATATATATATATATATATATATATATATATATATATATATATATATATATATATATAAACACACACACTATAAGTTATTAAACATTGTTATCAAAAAATATATTGGATACTTTAAAAAGTTATCTTTAAGAAAAGTAAAAGATTATTATTTTGGTGTGAACTGAGAAACCTCTAGGCGCATTGCATAACTAATTTCTTAAGTCGCGTTACTTACTCGATCACAATGAAGCAAAGAAAACTCTCCCCAAGAGTTTAACGCTTTGCTCAATTCACAAGGCTAAATTCGAACCTAAGACATTAGTTAAGTTGAAAAATACCCTTACCATCTTATCCATGCGCTCTTGATTTTAAACAAAAGTTTATATTATATTATATATATATATATATATATATATGTACTTTTTTTTAATGACAAAATGTATATAGATGTACTTAATGATAATATATTATTAAAAATTAAATATATGTAATGAAAACTTGAGGTTTTATTTTAATTACAAAATTTAATTTAATTTATTTTATGAGTTACAACTTACAACCTTTCATTTTCATTCATTAATTATTTTCCATATTTGAGTGTTTTGTTTAAATATTATATTATTATTTTCTTTGTTATTGTATATTCCAATAATATTTAATTAGATTACTAAAATGATAATGTTGACTAATGAGGGTAATTTTTTTTGACTAAGTAATGATGGTAATTAAATGGTTGTAACTCATAACTTAAATTAAAATTTTATTATTTTGTTAGAAATCGGATCCTCTCTGCGCGTAATTGAAAGACTAATCACTGAAATGGGATAGAAACCACAATAATCGGCAAAACTCTACTCAAGAGATTTAACATTATTGCATGTCCAAGATTGAATTTGAATCTAGAACATTGATTAAATTGGAAGAGACTCTACCACCTCACTCAATTGTACATTCAACTAAAGCACAAATTTCCTTTACTTATATTTAAAAATGATAAAATAAAATAAAATATAACCAAATTTGTCAAAAAATAATAATTATAACTTAACCATAAATTCTCATTAATGTAGTTTTTTTATTTCTAAATTCTTATTAGTCGGTAAATTAACCTCTAACATCTTTAGGCGTAGAGAAATTAGTCACTGCGTTCGATGAACACAGTGACTAACTTGTCTCTACATTAAAATGTAATGGACTAATTTATCTCTAAAAATTGTCATGGACAATTTGACTTGGTCAAAGACTAAAATGAACTTTTTTGGAAACATGGACTCCAACGAGGTACTTAACTTTATATTTATATTTCGTAATTTATAATTTCTATATGTTATTGGTCAATTTTTTTCTATTTATTATTATTATTTGGCTTTTTTTTCACACCCTCCTTCTCTATCTCACCCCATATTTCAAAAAACCCAATACTACCCTTGTCTTTTAAAAAAATTAAATTTTTCTAATTACCTCTAAATAAGGTAATTCCTGTTCAAAAATTTCGAATTACCTCTAAAAAGGTAATTCCGTTCATAAACGTTAAAAATTTCGAATTACCTCTAAAAAGGTAATTCAAAAATTTTATTTTTATTTTATTTTTAAAAGTTTGTATATTAAATTAATATTTAAATGTGTTTTATTTTGAAAATATGATACTGAACGATTTACGATTTAAATAACAATACGTCAAAATATATAAAATGACCAACATAAAATAGAGTACAAATACAACTATGGGTCCAAAATGTCTAAAAATGATGAAAATAAGCACGTGAAGTAGGTGAGCGAGCGACATCTAGGGCATCCCGCCAATGCAATGCTCTCTGCACCTCTCCTCTAATGTCTCGGGACAACAGCTCCCCGATGATATGGTGGATCATGAGCCGGGCCGTGGCCGTGGCTCGCACCGAGTAAGACGCACTCGTTACTGGATCGTACTGCAAGGAAGGTAATCGATTACACTCGCCGTGGTAGCCCGCCGTCTACTAGCTCGCCAAAAAGTCCGCGCCGGACTCGATACATCAAGAACCCTCGTATGATCCTCGTCCGCGAGGAGGATTACCCAAATGGGTGCTCTGGGATCCTCTGAAGCCGCCGAATCGCCAACGCACTGCTGCGGCATGTAGGGAACAGCGTCATCGCCCCAAAGCAATCGGCCTCAGTAATGAGATATGTTCGACAAATGAACATACTGCATGTGGTCTCAGATAAGGGGGTGAGGATGACATCCTCTAATCGCAGAGCATCTATCCGCTCCCTAAAGTCCACCAACTTTATTTTATCCACTTCTTGTTCCCCACCGGGTGGCACGTGGGTCGATGCGTCTAGCTAACAACACTTTCCGACCAATGACGGTGGGAAAATGCTCGTAGATCCAAAGATCAAATAATTAAATTAAAAAATAATCAGTTATTAATATATGAGTAATTTAATTAAAAGCTTTAAGTTAAATAAATAAATAAATGATTACCTGGAGCAGTGTCGCGTATCCGCCGAACTGCTTCGTCGAATAAAAGACCGCTTTGGTCAACCGAGTGTACAGTAATCGAGAGCGCTTATACCCCAAGACCATCGCCACACTGCTTGAAGATCTCGAAGCAGATACATCCACCTCACTGGCACTAATGTGTGACTCTTGTCAGCCAGAATGGTGGTGCCTAACAAGAAGAGCATGTAGCACCGTGCAACCTGCTCATAAGCACCCCGTGCCATGTTCTCCTTGTAAGCTTCCTCTACACAGGAGATCCTCGAATCATCGCCCTCGTTATCCCTAAGCTCTGGATGACGATGGCGATCCATGCCCAAACGGTCCACAGCCAAGTGAAGAGCCTCAACAGAATCAAAATCTGGCCTGTGGTCCAATGGGGTGCCATCCAGCGGCAAGTGGAGCAGCACGACCACATCGTTCAGGGTGACCGTCATCTCCCCAAAGGGCATGTGGAATGAGCAGGTCTCAGGATGCCACCTCTCCACAAAAGCAGATATCAACTCATGGTTGATTGCCCCCAGAGGTGTGATGTCCAACTCAGAAAGCTTAGCCTGACGCAACCAGTGGTCTACCTGTGGGTGGTGCTCGGCAGGTCTAACTCTAGGAAACTTCTGGCCGTGAGATACAACCTTTAGTTTCTGAGGTTGAAAAACTTAAAATTAAACCATGCGTTATTAAAAATAAGTAATTAATTGTTGTTAAGTAAAATTAAAATAAAGAATTAAAATATTACCTCGCCTCTATCTATCCAGGACGCGCAGTGCGTATCCCAGTGTAAATATAATGGTGTGTGATCCACAGCTGGGGCAGGCTGAACCTCCTCCTCCTCAACCTCCTCTGCTCCTCCAAAGCCTCCCAACCGTCAGCAAGAACGTCATGATACAGCTCTGGGTGCTCCTGTTGGTGTCGCATATGGTACTTATAATCTGGGTGGTCACGGTAGGGCAGCTCATACCGGGGTTGAGGCCGAGGCTCAGGCTCAACCATCTCTATCACTCTGGCGCGGGCTCTCTGGCGTCTCTGACGCTCAAAAGCATGCCCAGCAGCTCTGAGCCTCTGTAGAGTGTGCGGAGAAGAAGTATCGCTATCTGCCGCCTTGGCCTCCCAGATGCTCGCTGCGTCGTCATTACCGCGTCTTTGCTCACGAAGACTCTGCTTTCGTTCTACATTGTCGATCGTCTACTACTTTGTTAAAAAAATAAATGTAATTAAAAAATATTAAAAATTGAAAAAAAATAAAATTGGATTTTGAATTACCAGTAATTAGAAAAAATTCTCAGATTATTTGAGTGAGGTAATTAGGTTCAAAATATGAACGAATTACCTCCTCACTTCTAAGGTAATTCCGAAATTCTTTTCGGAATTATTGGGTAATTCCGAAAATCCCAACCGAATTTACTTACTTTTTCGAAATTATGATTTCTGAATTGTGAAATGTGATTTTTGTAAATTTTCAGGGACATTTTTGTCCGTTCGGGTAATTATGGGGGTGGGATTGATAACGAGGGGGGTGGGAAAAAAAAAGCCTTATTATTTTTAACTTATATTCTAAAAATACTTGTCAAAACATTAATGAACTTTTATTCAATTTATTACTAGTCAACAAAACGTTAGTACTTGTCACTCTAAAATCCTAAACGTCAAAACAAAAAACAATTCCAAAACATTTCTTTCATTCACCTCAACTCACTCAAAACAATGCAAAGAGGCAATTCCTCCGTCGACACAGAGCCGTTCCTCCTCCGGAGCCAACGGTTGCTCCGCCGCGCTCCCTCTCCACCACTCCGCACCGCGGCACGGTTCTTCCGACAAGCAAGCGGGCGACGCATGATGCTCCGTGAGCCGTCAGTTCGTGTCCGAGATACTGCAGCAGCGGAGGTGGAAGAGCGGCAAAGGGATTGGGCTTATTCCAAGCCGGTTGTTGCGTTTGACTTGGCGTGGAACTTAGCGATCATCGCGATTGGTGCTACTGTTTTGAGTATGAGCGAAAAGGAGAAGCCTTGCATGCCTCTTAGGGTGTGGATTGTGGGTTACTTGTTGCTGGCTTTGTTTCACTCTCTTGGTGTTGTTTTGGAATTCAGAAGAAGGATGATGATTATGAGGAGGAGGAGGATTGCCTTGTTGGAGAGTTCTTCTGTTTTGGACTATAGTAGTGCTCTACGTTGGAGTTTCAGTTCTGAAAGTGATGACGACGACGACGATGATGATTCAGAGCAGTCTCTGGATGATGATGCAAATAGGTACACCGTTCATTTTTGTGTTCTATTAATAAGTGCTCTTTGGATTGAGTTTTTTTTGAGGTTATCTACTTGCATACGATTGTAAAATTGTTTGGTTGAGTTTATAGAAATAGCTTATTTCTTTTAGCTTATAGTTTATATGAATTTAAATTTAAATTTATCTTTTATTATAGAAATAGCTTATACATAAACTCTTATGCGATATGTGTTAATTAAGCTGTTTATCCAAACATAGGTCTTATTACTTACTGATTGGTGAAAACTTGTTTTCTGTGGGTGAAATTGATGTCATTTGATGAACCCATGTGATGAGTAAAGCCCATTTGATGAACTACTAAAATCCCAATTGGAGGACATATGATTAGAGATTATATTGTAGACTGTAGAGTGAATAGGTTTTCACTCTGATGATTTCATGAATAAAATCCCAATTGGAGGATAATTAGAGATTATTTAGTGATTAGTGATCTAGGCTTGCTCTCCGATTTCATGAAAAATAAGTTGGGATTGAATTTTGGAATAATGCTGTACACAATACACATTACTTCACTTCTGTACACTTTCCACCAGCTGAATGCAGCTGGTTTCACCTTGGTTTTCTGTGCCTTGGTGATGTGTGAGAATCGAATAGAGCTATTCTTGAGTGTACTTAATTGAACGGATGAAAGCAGAGAGGGTTGAACTGAATATCGACTATGTTTCAATAATTCAATATATGTAATGCATCATGTCTTGATGTGGTTCAGAGTTCAGACATTCATTCCACACTAAATTCTGTTTGTAATTGAGAATATCTTGTTGTGAGTGCAGTTTATACTTTATACTTTGTTGCCTGTACTTAGCATTTAAGGTGGACTACATAGCTCTGTATTTTTGGCCTTATACACGTTTTAAAACTGTTTTGTCAATTAATTAATTCGTCAGCATCTCGAAGCACATAGAGTCTGCAAATACCTTGCTATCGTTTGTATGGTGGATCTTTGGGTTCTACTGGGTGACTGTTGGTGGGCAAAGTTTGACAAGGGATGCACCTCAGCTTTACTGGTTAGTTGGAATTGGAACAATTTCTATTGATTAAATTGTTCTCTTTACGCATTCGTCCCATATTCATGCATGTTGCGTTTTGCAGGCTCTGTATTACATTTCTTGCTTTTGATGTGGTGGTTGTACTGATCTGTGTTGCTGTTGCATGCCTCATTGGTATTGCCGTTTGTTGTTGTCTTCCATGCATACTTGCTATTTTGCACGTCGTGACAGATCGGGTAAATAAGATTTTTTCCCATCATTCCATTTCTTCCATTTATCATAACTTTTTTTTTCAACTTCTATCATACTTAATTTGACCTTTAATGTGGAAACAGGAAGGGGCAACCATTGAAGAGATAGACCATTTGCCTAAATATAAGTTTAGAATAATAAAGGAATTTCGGACAGAAGGCGATGCCCAAGAATCATCTAGAGGAATAATGATCGAATGTGACAGTGATGCAGCTGCTGAGCGTCTTATTGCCTTAGAAGATGCAGTAAGTTCCTAGTTATAAAATAAGAACTATCTGATCTTCCAATTTTATTTTACTTTTTGCTTTGAAAAACCATATTTCTCTAGTTACTTACAGTTATTCATGACTTGGGGTCCGTTTGGGTTAGCTTATTTGAGCTTATCTACTAGCATAAGCACTTGTGAAACTGTTTGAGAGAGCTTATGAAAACAGCTTATGACATGTTCATAAGTTGTTTTCAGCTAATTTCCATAAACTTCCCATGATAGCTTATGGAAAAACAGTTTAAATGATTTTATCTTTTATTAAAAAAACAGCTTATGCATAGCTTTTATATGATAAACGCTTAATTAAGCTGTTTATCCAAACAGGGCGGTCCTAAAGCCTTGTTGGCTTATGAAAAGTTATTTACATCCTATTGCTACCTATTAACTATATAATTGTAAGCTATAATACAACGTTTCCTTATTTAACACCTTAAAAATCATATCTAAATAATGGCAAGAAAAGCTATACTTTTAACCTTAGTTCTTAATTCTTATGGTTTGGGACACTTTACTTGTTTTTATGTTTAATGCAGTACCTGCCAGCCCTCCTATATATTCTGATGGATGGTTTCACTTTTCTAATTTCTCCACTACAAAATTCAATTATACATAAAAAATCTTACTTCTGACACGAATGTTTGTGGTAAAATAACAGGAATGCTGTATTTGCCTTTCTGCTTATGAGGATGGAGCTGAACTTAGAGAACTTCCTTGCGACCACCATTTTCATTGCACATGCATTGACAAATGGTTACTAATCAATGCTACCTGCCCTCTCTGCAAATTTGACATTTTAAGGACCAGTAACCCCCATCAAGATGTTTGAACTAGTTTCTGATCAGCAGTGTTTGTTTCTGAGTCTAACCATATTGGGAACCGTTTGTTTCCATGAGTATATATCAAGACTTTGAGTCCTCTCATTTTATGGGGCCCATATTCAAATAGATCTCACAGGATAGTATGTTTTGAGACTCTTTATGCAGTAAATGAGTAAATTGGCACTGTGGATTGTGGATATGTTTTTATAGTCCTTTAGCTATTGATTTAGTGCATCTTTGGTACGACCGTACGAGTCACTAACGTGAAATTCTTGCACGGTTTGTGCTAGTATCTTTCACGACTGTGGACCGATGTCCAGCAGTGAACCATCTTTCGCTTATGCACAATTGTGCATAATGCTTACATGGTTGTGATTCTCCTCTGAAGCTCTAAAATTTGTCTTTTTGTTTTGGTCTTTTTCCAATTCATTTTGTTTTTCTCAGGTAACCATGCTTTCTCTTTTGAAATCAGTAACAAAATCTTCAGACCTTTTAGACACTTACAAAAAAAATATTAGATTTATCTCACCTCGTGATTACCTCACCCCAATGATGGGCCTTTGATTAAGGTTATTACTCAACCTCTTGATGATAGTTTATGCCAAAGGAGAGTCAGTGACTTTCTTAATGGTCAAGGTAATTGGGATATTTATGTGCTTAGGGAATTTTTGCCTGAAGATGTAGTGAGCAAAATTCGAAACAAACCCTCCTCCTAGACTCTTCAATTCTGATGATGATTTCAGATGGAACCAATCCCCTGATGGTGAATTCTCAACGAAAATAGCAAATCTTGCCATAAAAATCCGGAACCCTATAACTCGTGAAGGTAATTTCAAGGTGTTATGAACCAGAGTCTACTCACTAATGCGGAACGAGTTAGAAGACATATGGTGAATTGTGATCTATGTTCTATTTGTAGGGGTGACAGTGAATCTCTATTTCATACATTCAGAGATTGCAACCGTATCAGAATGATCTGGAATTGCTTCCAGATCTAAAACCCTAGAGATTTCTACACCAACTCTAATTGGTGTAATTGGCTTAGTGGCAATATTCGTAGAACATGTCAAATTGGAAATTTTAGTTGGAATCTTACCTTTGGAACTCTCATGGATAGCATTTGGAGGGCGAGGAATCACGCGGTGTTCAACGGCAAGAGCATCAGTTTCAACTCCATTCTTGTTCGTGCTCACGATTTGGCGAAAACAATTACTAACAGTGTGTCTCTGTTTAGTAATTTGGCTCCCCTTCTTCGTAATTGCCGCGATCTTCCTCCGATGAGTTGGTTTCCTCCTCTTGCAGGTTTCATCAAGCTGAGTGTTGATGCTACGGTAAGTGATGTTGGGTGTAGAGTAAGTTGCAGTGGTGTGGTTAGAAATCAAAATGGTGAATTCATGTTTGGTTTTTCTCAGGCAGCCTTGCTTGGTGATGGAAGCTGAAATGTGGGCGATTTTTCACGATCTCGCGTTGGTGAGCAGTAGAGGAGAAGTCAATGTGGTGGTGGAATCAAATTCGAGTGAGGTGATAGGAATTCTGATGGTGGGTTCCAACACTCAACAACCTCTCACATGCATTATTGAGGGAATCAATGACATTATTAAAGTTGGTTGGAATATTGGGTGGTCCAAGACTCCTAGAAAATTAAATAAGGTGACTGGTGTTTTAGCCAAACAAAGTTTAACTATTACTAGTAATTCTGTAATTTACGGTTGTGCCCCCCCACATTTTATCCACTCGTTCATTCTTGAGGATAAAATGGATAGATTGCTTGTGTAATTGTTCGGTTTCTCTGGGGTTGCAAACCCTTTTTCTCAAAAAACAAAACTCACCCCATGATATACTAACATGGACTTGAAAACACAACCTATCAAACAAAAGTCTAATTATGCTTCACTATGCGAAATTATGTTAACTTTTGACTTAAATATATGTTACACTTTACAAATATACCTATCATCCATTTATCTCCTGTAAAATAAAACTCTTAAAAAAGACATTATAAATGATAAATAGATAATGAGTTTATTTGGAGGGGTAACATCCTTAACTTTTCAATCTTTTTTATAGACATGATTGATATACACAGGCAAAATCGAAGCATAAAAGAAAACAAGAGTAAAAATAGTGAAAAAAATGCGCTATCACTGCCATGGCTGATCAATTATATTAATTTTTCAAATTCCAAACATTGCTACTACTACTACTAGTAAAATTGTTCCACATAACAGGAATTCCAACAACAACTCCACCGGAAGACCCACTCATTTCTTCTTCTCCCACATGCCTTTTCATATTCACAAACCTACAAGAATCCTCTTTCTCCATCTTCACCGGTATAATTTCCGACGACTTCACCACCTTGACAGAGAAATTAATCACCCCATTACGCCTACCTTCCCAATCTCTCAACCTATAGCTCAAAAACTGCAAGCAATAATCATGCACCACACCTCCAAGAATATCAGAAATCGCTATCCTTGCTACACCAACAACATCTTTCACACCCTTTGAAGTCTTACACTTCACTTCTAACGTTATACACCTTGCATGGACAGGTATATCCACCAACAACTTCTCGTTCCATGAAGGATTGCTTTTGTTGTCTCCGCCGCGTTCCTCCGCCGTTTGAGTGGTGTAGCTGTTGATAGATTCAGCTCGAACGACGACGTATAGATTCTTGGTGTTTAGCTTTTGGTTTACGTGAAGGTTCTCTGCTGATAACACGGTGAGCTCTAGTGTTTTGTTTGGTTGGGGAATGTGGGTTAACATTATGTGGAAGAAAACGTAAAGGTTTTTTGGTTTTGTGAATTGAAGAGATGTTATAAGGGTATGAGAAAGAAAGAAAGAAATTGGCGTTGCGTTTATGTTTGACGCTGACAACGTTGGCGTGTTATGTTTGTGTGATGTGGTGGAAAAGTGTTGACTCTTCAAGTTATGAAGTGATAAGCATGGTTAACGTGGGGCGTGCGGTGCCGTGTGTTGGGCTTTTGAGTGAGAATTTTCCAAAATTCCGGCGAGTCGGCGCCGATTTTTTTGGTGGGTTTATATTGGATTTGCGTTCATTCCATGATGTGATTCAATGCCGATAGGCCGACGTTTGAAGTCGGCGTTCAATGTCGATAACACATTCGTTTGAAGTGAATACTATAATAGAGATCTCTATATATATTTGGGGTAATTAAGTGGGTCCCACGTTTACACATCAATGTTTAATACTTTTTTAATGTTATTACTTAATAAATACTCAATTCCTCCCATCCACCAATGTTTAGAAGAAAGAGAAAACTTTTATATATGAACTCATACTTAATAGGTACTCACTTTATTTTCTCCACAATAGGTGTACCTACGAAAGCTCACTTCTTAAGAGTTAAGAACCCCTTATTGTGGATGCTCTGAGTCACTGAGTTAATAGTGGAATTGTTGGCCAATAGTTGAATTGCATACAATAATGATATTTGAACAAAAGTTTTCAGCCAAATAACCAACCTACAATACTAATTAACCAAGTTTTTTAGGCTATTAACTAAGTAATCAATTAACCAAGTTTTTAGTAAATAGCCTAGAAAACTGTCAAAATCCAGGTTGATTAATTAACTAAAAAACTTGGTTAATTGGTGTTTGGATACTTTTTTGACTAGAGGTATTTGGCTGAATAACATTATTTAATTGCATAACTATCGACTCGGTCTTGATTAAAAAAATTCAAATTTTGAAGACTTATAAATTTGATACTTATAAAGTTTAATTTATTAAAATTACACATCATGCCTAAAAATCCAAATATTATGATTTGTACTAAGTATGTATATATTACTTATTTATAGTTTTTGTTGGTATAAAACAGAGGATATAAGCACCCAACAAAAACAATAACTAAAAAGAACAACTTTGAGAATAAATTTCCTTACAACATCAACAGGCAATAATGATGTCACAGAAGTAGGACATTGCTTATAAAAAATCAAATCATCAGTTTGATAACACCTTATATTTACTATTGCATACGCACAACAATTAGCCTCTCTGAAGATACTAACAAAATGGACCTCCCAGACAACTCGAGGAACTTGTGGATCTTTCTAACAACATACTCTCCACTGAAACGCGTCCACTCTCCACACGAGGGTTACATAACAAGCCACCTTAGCAACTACTTGTACGAGCACCCTCCACCTCTTAGAGCAAATAAGTTGTAAGCCGATGAAAACACCTTAAAACTCAACAACGAAGGAATCACATAAACCAATATATCTAGAGAAAATTGCGAGCTAAACACTATTAGAGTTTTTCATTAGACCACTACAACCAACAACCTTATGGGGTGGTTTTTTATATGGTCCTCAAGGTTCTAAAAACGGCTCGTTACACCGAAAATGGCCGCGAAAAATAATTTTAGTTTAATTTACACCGCGAAGATCACAATAACCGAAATCACAAAAACCTTAATGCGATCGTGACTGCTATTTAGAACCTTGATGGTCCTCAACAATATGGAATATGAATATGATATCCAAACATTTAATCATTTAAATCACATGGGTTTCGGCCCTTTGCCCCATTCTTTCTCTGTCTTTTCTTTTTTCTTTTTTTTAATAAATTTGGGCCCTTTACCTGTTTGTCAAAAAAAATCATTTAAATCATATTACTTTTTATATTTATTTATTTATTTTTAAAATAAATATAAATCTTAAATTACTTTTACCTACAAAATATTAGTATCAAACAAAATTCAATGATAATTGAGAATTCTCATAATTATAATATTTTCCACTAGATACAAGGAGGAGGGAAAATACATATTTCAGTAGTAACAATCCTTTTAAAGATTGCTTAACCAAACTGGAATCCCAGTTACAACCCCAATGGAACCTTCACCGGTCACCGGAACTCCGGTAACCGGCAAAGAATTTTCTGGCACTTTTACCCTCACTGAAATATTAATAACACCATTTCTCTTTACCCTACTGTCCCATAGCCTATAACTCAAGAACTGCACTTGATTTTCATGCACATTGTAGAAATCTGACACTGGTATTCTTGCCACTCCAACACTTCTAATACCACCCCTTGATGCTTTACATTTCACCTCAGCTATTATAAACCTTGCTTCTAATGGAACC
Source organism: Oxytropis ochrocephala (assembly GCA_020916435.1). Taxonomy (NCBI): domain Eukaryota; kingdom Viridiplantae; phylum Streptophyta; class Magnoliopsida; order Fabales; family Fabaceae; genus Oxytropis; species Oxytropis ochrocephala. The sequence goes on from CM037091.1 coordinate 13,379,858, forward strand.
TCCATCACAAGCTTTTCATTCCATAAAGGACATCTTCCAACTTCTTCTGAGTTCACTTGGGTGGAATAACAAATTTCATTTCTTAATGAATCAGAATGAAGAGACACAAATGTGTTTTTGTTAATGGGTTTTTGGTTTATATGGAGGTTTTCAGCAGACAAGATTGTGAGTTCTATAGTGCGAGACATTACTCCAAAATTACGGATATAGACATGTATGTGTAAAGGGTAGTTTTGAGGGGGAAATGAAGTTGGAGAAGAGAGGGTTAGATTATATAAGAGGGTTTTGGAAGGAAAAGTGAGGGAAAGAAGAGAGAAAGTGAGAAGTTGATTTATTTGCGTTGATTTACTTTGGAAATATTTGAGGTGGAGGAATTGGAATAGTGGGGCTGGGAAATAATAGTCAAGTCTTTTTTTTTTTTAAATTAAAAAGTTTAGGTGAATTGGCCTCCGAAGACTCACGATAGGCCTCAACGCTTTGAGCGCTAATAGAGGTACTTATAGATCATCCACTAAAGAGATTCTCACATCGGAAGCGAGAGTTGAACCCACTACCTTGTGGGGTATAAGTCAACTTCTTATCAACTAAGTCAACTTTCAGTCGCTATTTTGTCTTTTTTTTTTTTTTTTTTTGTCACGGACTATGAAAAGTGTAATGAGACATTAAATATGAAGCTGCGTAGAAGGGTTAGAAAAATGAGGTGTTTGAGGAGTAGTTAATTGGAATTTTCAATTCTGTTGGGTTGGGATTGGAAGGAGTTTTCAAAATGGCAATGGTGAGTAAGCTTATTTCCTAAATTGGCATGGGAACAAAGAAGTCTTGTTCAATGCCAAGTCAACTACTAGTTGTGGTAATAATGTTTGTTGGGGACAACGCATAGGAAACTACCAGGAAACTTACTCACATGATGGACAGCAGATAATATAGGTTTGGAAAAAATAAATAAATGCTACTTCTACCTCCTTTCTACATCTTTGGTACTTTTAAATCGTTGAAGACAAATTAAGTTAAAGGTTAAATAGTTATTTTGGTCCTTAAAAGTGTAACTCGCTGTCAATTTGGTGCTTTGAATCAAACAAAAATACAAAATGGTCCTTGAAAGTGTAATCCGCCTGTCACGTTAGTCCCTCCCGTCAATGTGTGTTGTTAACTCCGTTAATCCATCCGTTAGTGTCAGTTTAGTCCCTGAAAGATGTCATTTACTGCCAATTTGGTCCCTGAAACATATACGTGACTTTGTTTTAGTCCATTGAATCTTAAGTTACTTCAGCAAAATTTTAAAATGGTTGATTAAGGACGCCAATAGACTCATGGACTACACAGATCTATTGTAATTGGAAAATCGATGGTTAATGGCGACTTTATTTGCTCTAAGAAAATCAATCAACATAACTTTGTATACTCATTGATCTATATTGAAATTAGATAGCAATTGTAATTTTTGATGTTAATTTGAAAGCTTCCACGGCTGCAGAACTTAATAAATTACGGTTATTAATTTTAATTCCTCTTTGTTTACGATGAATTTTATTTTATTTATTTCATAGATTAAAATAATATTTTTAAAATATAAAAACTATGTGGCATTCTAATGTGGCTTGCTACATAAGTAAAAAAAGAACTCCACATGATATTTAATTTTGACAAATTAGGGAGAGACTTTGATTTTAGAAATTGATTTTAGGATATTCAAAACATGAAGTGATTTGATTCGGATTGAATCAATAAACACTCCTAATGATTAATGATGATATCAAATAAAAGTAAAAGAGAATATGATACAGCTACAAGGTGTTAACTAGCCTAGCAAAGTCAAGGCACATATTGACAGCGAGTTACACTTTCAGGGACCAAAATGACTATTTACCCAAAGTTAAAAGTAACAAATTATTTTATAAATAGTTTTGGTTATTAGTATTTTAGTGTATATTTATCGTTTAAATATCAAATTTACGGGAAATGATCCTCACATGTTATTTTCTCTCATGTTCAATCATAGCCACTCATTTATTATGTAAAAGGAGAGAGAAAATGTGTTTTTAAAATATTAAAAGTGGAGAGTAGATGATCTAATGGTGGAGATTAGAAACATAACTCCCTCATATATTTTTTTCCAACATGAGAGCTCTCCTCAAATTGACCTTCATTGAATACTTTGTCTTTTCAGTTTTTAAGGTGAGTGAGAGTAGTGAAGTTATTTCATAGGTGAAGTTGAATGGAGGGTATTTTGGAGACTTTATTTAGAAAACACAAGAATTGAATGAGCTCATTGGTAGTGGTGATTTTTGTAAAAACTCAATAAATATAAAGGGTATAGTTGAAAAAATTTAGGTGAATTGTTGGACTGACAAGTTTTGCTATCCTACATATGAGAGATTGTGACTATTAACACCTTTGATTTCACTAGAAAATTTTATGTTGTACGCAAATAAATTTTCAATTTTTAAAGGGGTGTTTTAGTAAAAATACATCTTTCACCGTTTCTAATTTTCTTTTGTCTCAATTGAACAACAAAAATCAGCGCTGAAAGCCATTATTGAGTCCTTTTGTTATCCAAGCTTGAAGCTTCAGAGGTCGAGGCATAATTTGGGCTTAATTTTGGATTTGTGAGGAGCTTGTAATTGTGTGCCTACTTCCGGAGGCCTATTTGGGTCAACTTATTTGAGCTTACTTATTAGCATAAACCCATATGAGATATTGTTTGAAAGAGCTTATGAAAACAATTGATTTGACCAAAAAAAAAACAATTGATGACAGTTCATAAAATGTTTTCAGCAGGGGCGGATCCAGGATTTTTAAATAGGATGTTCCTTTTTCTTCAATGAACTAAGAATTGTACGATGTTACAAAAAAAACAATAAATTCCAAAAACAAAATCAACGATAAACTAATGTTCTAAAATAAAGTGTCTTTTGATGCAAGTTTAATTGCATTTTCCTCAATCTCATAGCATGAAGTGTTTGATGATATCTAAATAACCCTCATTGCTATCTCTCTTGTTTTAGAATAATATGACCATTTAGGATCCAATAGGCAATATTCTGAATGAATCCAATATAATTCACCTGAATTGCTTCCTCTTTTGATTTCACAAGACTGATAAAAGTGGACACACCTTCTTGAACCATAAATCTCTTTATTTCCTCAACACCAACAAGATTTCTCCACACGCCACAAGCAGGACCAACCAAATTTCCTTTAGAATCTGAATCTCCACAAATATTCAACAAAGCAGTGACACCACCATGAGCAGAAACAACCCAAGCATTATCAGAATTCTCAGTGAATTTCATCAAACACCTTGCAGCCGCAACTTTCCCTAATTCACTACCCCAATCCAAAACCTTAATCAAAGGTGCAATAAAACCAGCACCAACCAAAACCTCTTTATAAGAATCAAAACCTGCAATCACAGAAACAACCTTAAAACTCTCTTCTTGAATTTCCATCTCATTGGAACCCAGAAAACCCACCAACACATGAATAACATCACTCACATCAACAACAATCACCTTAAATCCTCCTCTGATCAAAAGCTTTCCACTGTAGGATACATCAAAACATCGTTGACCCAGATTGTTCTATGGTTGCTACTATTGAAGGTACTAACCTTGAAAGCAATGGGTTTTCGAAGAAGAATTCGCGTGAAAAAAGTAAAAGGGCGTGCATTGCTGATAGAAGAGAACTGGAGAAACGAAAATGACGCTGAATAAGAGAAAGGAATGGGAAGGAGAAGACGACGCGAGAAAGAAAGAAAGAAAGAAGAAACGACGTGAAAAAGAGGAACGAAAAAAATGAGGAACACGTGAAACAAAGCAAAACAACGTCGTTTAGTTTAATACATTTAAAGAGAAAAACAAACTCAGTTAGTGTGTTCCATTGGATTCGAACCCAGGACCTCTTACATAAAATTTAGGGGTATTACCACTAAGGCCAAAATGTTTGGGTGTTCCTGGAAACACCAGGAACACCCTTTAAATCCGCCCCTGGTTTTCAGCTTATTTTTATAAACTCTCAAGGATAGCTTACGAAAATAACTTATAGCTTATGGAAAAATATTTTCATATTACTTCAATTTTATTATAGAATTAGGGTTACATCCGTGTGGTGGTGAAGACGCGAAGGAATTGATTCTTTTTTTGCGTAAGTCATTGTTAACACTAAATGGCACTTGGGCTCGGGTTAATTGCCTCTCGTGGGTTTGGTGAACGGGTTTTTTTTGTGCCCCCACCACTTTCCTATATACTCCCACAAGACTTTTTTTGACGAAAATACCCCTAAAAAACCCACAATCGTATATACATATGGGAGGGGTATATACGACTTTGAAAATTAAAAATCGTATATACCCCCACAAATACATATATGCGATTTGTTATTAACAAAATTGTTATTAAAAAAAATTGTATATACGTATTTGTGGGGGTATATACGATTTGTAATTTAACAAGTCGTATATACCCCCAACCATATGTATATACGATTTGTTATTAAAAAAATTGCTTTTTATTTATATTAAAAAAAGGTTATAAAAAGGCTACAAAAAATCCGTTAAAAAGTCAAAACTAATCAAAAAATTATAAAAACACCACTAAAAATCTAATAAAACCAAAATAAGATTGTGCAAATTTTTTTAGATTTAATGGTCCTTGATTTTTTTCGATTTAATGGCGGTGGTTTCATTAAAATCGGAGTAGATTGTCCGAAAACCGATTTTTTAGCCTAAATTATTCGCTCGACGTATAACATCGTCACGTGTTAACGAACTCTACCCTAAACCGATTTTTTTAGCCTAAACTATTCAATTCATATCTAATTTATTTTTATTTAAAAAGTATAATTGTTTTTGGTCTAGATTAATTTTAATTGTTTAAATGATTTATTTATTTTTTATTTGGGCTACAAAGTTGTATATACCAAAGGTGGGGGGGTATACGACTTTATAATTTTAGAAATCGTATATACCCCCACCTTTTATACGATTTTAATTATTTTTTTTAACATTTTAGGGGAAAATCGTATATACCCCCCTTATGGTATATACGATATTTTTTTTGAGTTGGGGATATGTTGTGGGTTTTTAAATTTTGTAAAGGGTATTTTGGTCTTTTCGCAGGAGGCGTGGGGGTATATGGGAATGTGGTGGGGTTAAAAAAAAGGAACCCTTGGTGAACGGGATCCTGGGAGTTACTGATATGGGCTGGATATTGGGCTTTACCAATTGCAACTTGGACCCTCTACTTGATTTATTTTGGCCATTGCTTTTCCCACACCCCCTCCTACTCGAAACACATCCCATAAGGGTGTGAAAAGACCAAAAGACCAGGCAAAACCTATTTTTTTCACCTGTTCGAATGTGGGCCTTCGAACAGGTTCGAACGAGGCCGTTCGAGTGTGTTAAATATGGACAGACACCCTCTTGGGCGTTTTTCACCTGTTCGAATGGGGTCATGCGAACACGTTCGAATGGGGTCATGCGAACACGTTCGAATGGGGTCATGCGAACACGTTCGAATGGGGTCATGCGAACACGTTCGAATGGGGTCATGCGAACATGTTCGAATGAGGTGTTTCGAACGATGAGTCTTTGCGAGAATGACAAATATTGGGCGTCTCGATTCCACCGGCGCGATTTTAATCAACGGCTTACAATCACCAAATGTGTCGATAAAGGAGTGGATGTCATTCCCTTTGGAAAATGTGCCTGAACGGATAGAATTTAAACGGCTCAGATTTGTGATCTAAAAATGAAATCTACGGCTGACATTTCACCATGCCTATTATAAAAGGGGGTTCACATCCTCAGACCTTCTTCACCAAACCCTAATCTGCTTCTTCACCAAAATCTACTCTCCCTCTTGACAGATACAACCAAGCTGAAATGGAATGACAATTGTTCCCAACCCAGTACTCAAACGACAAATTCCTAATGGCCTTTCATCACCATGGGACTGTCACCACCGACGAACATGGTGTTGTGTTTCGTTGTCCTAACCATGTCTTATGCAGGATGAGTAAGGACATCGCCTTCGCCCAACTGAAGGAAAAGGCTGAGAGGAAGATTCGCCAGAGGGAGCGTGGCGTAAAGACGTGGAGCGTATACGTTTCAAAAAGTACAATTGTAGAGATGATGGGACTGTCCATTATTCAGTCATGGAGATCCAAAGCGACGACGACGTCCGCGCAATGATGGAACATCTAGCTAACGTTCCGATGGGGCGACAAATCTTAGAGCTGTACGTGGACACAATACGAACTCCAGAAGAGGTCATTTATCTTCTGGAACAGGGACTACCGAAACACTAGTTTATTAGTTAGTTGTTTGCTTATGTTGGTGTTATGTCTTTCGTATTTGATGTCTTTCGTATTTCATGTCTTTCGTATTTTGTAATGACAATAAATTTGCGCCAACGTAAAGGGAATTTCAATTTAAAAAACCAAATGAAACAAAGTACTTAAATTATACAAAACTTCCAAACATATATCCCCCCTAAGACATGATCCTACTGGGTGTTGCGCCCCCTCCTTCTCTCATACACGTTGCGAAAACTCCTCCTAAACCTACGGAAATGGTTGAGCAGCCTCTTGATGCGCTGAAAGACGCTCCTGGTTGGCTCTGGGACATTATCATTGATGGTCCCATCCATCTCATCAACCAAATCCAGCATATCTGGTAGCATCTGTCAACCAAATAACATAACATTATTATTTAAATAAGTAGAAGATTAAGAAACTTATCACTGGAATTAACATAAAAGACACGTACCACACCGACATCAGGCTCATCCGCAAGCTGTACATAATGCTGAGGGAAGAGAAAGGGATGTGAGACCCTTGAAAACCATGGAAAGTAGCCCGACACCGTGTTTGAGGAGTACGGCACACAGGGAGGCCCCCGCGCTACCAAGTGGTCCTCGAACTGTGTCCACCTCTCATCACACTTGGTTAGACGGCCCTAGTAGCAGGTCTCGGATCCTCCGGAATGTGTTGGATCTGCCCAAACTGTCTGAGCACTCGATCTGGCAAATGGCGCATCATGCAGCCACCACTCCGAATGAACCTCTCGAACTCGCCAACTCCTCAAAGTCTCTCTCTCCTCCCTGGGGGTCGTGTAGGGTCTCGTGTGACCTCCTCACGGTCTAGCCGGTCAAGGCATAATCTGATGGCATGTGACTTGATGGCCCCAGGGCCATCATTGCACAACCATTTCTTCGCCCGTGGCATACTCTCATCATACTCAGGGTGCACCACCCAAGAGGAAAATTTCGCACTCTGGAAGTGCTCAAAAATCCAAGCCTGTAATAAACATATCATTGGTTGATTATTAATCTGAAAGTAACCCTAAAGCAAACTTAAAAGTAAAGAATATGTTTTATACCTGAAGTAAAGGAAGATGACCAGCAATCTTCTTGGTCCTCTTTCTTGTAGCATCCTTCAGCTGATCGTATAGATGGGCAAGGGCCATCGCCCCCCAGCAAAAGTCTCCAACATCATCCAAATCATTAAGCATACCAAGGTAGCCAAGCTTAACCTTGTTGCCTGACTTGTCAGCGAACAAGGTGCAACCCAAAAGATAGAGAATGTAGGCCCTAGCAGCATGAGCCCACCGCCCCTCAGCTATGGCTGGGTGGTAGACCCTATCCCTCAACCATACTAGCCCAACAGACAACCCCCGGCCCGAAGTCTGGGCAGCTGCATCTTCGGGGGTGGCCCCCAATAAATCAATCAGCAGCTGCTCTCCCTGCCACGAAGTCCAATTAGGCATGTCATAGAACCAGCCAGTGATGGGGATGTGTAGCAGCTGGGATACATCATCAAGGGTGATGCCCATCTCACCCACAGGAAGGTGGAATGATGATGTATCCGGCTGCCAGCGCTCTATGAATGCGTTCAGCAGCCCCTTGTGGAGAATGGGGAAACCAAGCCCTACCAGAGGAACCAACCTTGAAGCTGTCAGAGTGTCCCTAATCCTAGCATAAAACACTGTGGTAACAGGTCCATGTGGAATTGTTTGTAAATCCGGCCGAACCTGCATTCAGAAATGACACAATAAGCCAAAACATTCAACAACATAAGAAACAAATTTACAACAGTCAACTATAAAATAATAACTTACCCAGCCAGAATAGAAATCAGTCAGAATATGTGCCTCGTATGTGGGCAAGACAGAACTATCTTTTGGTCCACCAGGAAATGGGAATATCGCCTCAGAGCGGCGACCTCCTCGAGGCTCAAGAAACCTCCTCCTCATGAGGCTCGGCGGCACCTCCTCTCCTCCCGTGTCTAGATGATGAAGCAACATCAGTAGAAGGGCCAGCCAACTCATATGCCGGAAATTGAGCATCACACTCAATATCTTGGCCAATATCCTCAACCGGAAGCGGGGGAGGAGGGACGTCAACCCTGCCCCTGCCCCTACCCCTAGCCCTACCCCTACCTCGGGAAGGTTCACCAGCTTCTTCCCTCCTTTCGCGGTTTGAAACCATAGGAGGTGGCCTACCGGCTCGCTCGGATGGTTGTTGGGAATTACCACCTCTGCTCCTCACCATATATGAAACAACAATCAAGAGAACCAATTAAACCAAATTAAGAGAACCAATCACAAATTAAGAGAAATTGTACTGTCAAACAACCGTTCGAACGCCCCCATGTGAACATGTTCGCACAACCCCGTTCGAACAATTCAGTTTCACATTCCAACTTACAACGGTTCGAATGAGGTAACGGTTCGAATGAGGTCGTTCGTACGGTGTTCACATGACCTCATTCGAACACCTTCGTTTTAAGTTGTTCGAATGAGGTCGTTCGAACAATGCAGTTGCAGAGAAAAAAATCCAAATGCGAGGAAGAGGGAGAGACTTACCTAGACGAAAATGGAACGAATAGAGAGAGTGATTGGCCGCGAACAAAACCCAACAACTCTTGATTTAGTTGGTGGAGAAGATTGAGCGAGAGATTTGGGGAGATTGAGTGAGTTTGGAGGAGTTGAATGAGAGGGAGAGGGAGAGTAAGGGTTCAAAGGGAAGGGGGTAGGGTGAGTGAGAGGAGTGAGGAAAAGTGAAGTGAAGGGGTGTGAGGAAAAGTGAGAGGTTTTGGGGGTATTTTGGGGTTTAAAGGTTTTACGGGGTGTGAAAGAGTAGGAGGGGGTGTGGGAAAAGTATTAGCCTTTATTTTTGTACTCTGAGGATTAATTTCTTTTAACCCCCCTATTTTGTTGGACCATTATGGACCTATTTTGCTATATGGGGTTCATGGACCATTATGTTCCGCTACTAGTGTGTGTCATGTTGTGGCCTACGGCCATTGAATAATATATTACACAGTTGACAAAAAAAAAAAGAGTAATGTTATTTAGTCAAAAAATTTCTAGCCAAAAGTAGTCACAATCACTTTACAATACCAATTTACCAAGTTTTTTAGGTTATTAACAAAGTAACCAATTAACCAAGTGTTTAGTCAATGACCTAAGAAACTGTGAAAAGAGAGGTTGATTAATGACCTAAAAAATTTGATTAATTGGTGTTGTAAGATAGCTTTTAACTGAAAGTTTTTGGCTAAATAACATTACCCCCTTTATAAAGGGGGCGATTTTTGAAACTTTTAGCGAGTCTTACATTTAAAGTAAATAGCTTTTTGACAGGACATTTAAAGTGAATAATTAAATTTCTACTAAACTAGTACTAAAAAATATTTTATATAGTAAAATTTCAAACCCATGTCACAATAAAAAGTACTAAATTCGGTCCAGGAATCACTTTTTGGGTTCATTCAATAAATGTTAGTCTTTAGTAATACTACCTCCGGTCCACTTTATAAGAGAAAAAATATTTAGATTCATTCAATAAATGATGTATCTAGCCCATCTTATAGACTAGATACATCATTTTTTTTGACAAGAACAAACTTAATTCATTTCAATTAATAAAAATGTCTCAATACAGATTGGAATCAAATCAAATATGTGGGGACTAGCAAACAATCTTGATGCCCGTGCTAACGTATGAGCAACAAGATTAGCTTGTCTCTGAATATAGCTAACCTTAAAGCTAGGAAAAAGAACTAAACGATTACAATAAGATACATCATTTATTGAATGAACCTTAAAAGTGATTTTCACTACAAGAAAAGCTTGTTTTAGCCACCAGCAATTGCCACAGAGCTTATTCCGTCAGTAATTTGCCACGGATTTGCGACGGCATGTGTAAAAAATAAGGGCGCGAAATTTCCCGCTGGTGTTTGCCACGGACATGTGAAAGGACAGAAATTTGCCACGGAGATGCCGTGGCAAGTCCGTGGCAACCCATTAATCAAAATAAAATGAGCTCGATCCCTATCCTAAAAATAGAACGTCACGCTCTCTCCTCCTCACCCTCTCGCTCTCTCCTCGTCACCCTCTTCCTCACCCTCTCGCTCTCTCCTCCTCACCCTCTCGCTCTCTCCTCCTCACCTACAATCTGCCTCCCTCCCTCACTCTCAATCACCACCGCCGTTCCATCATACTCCTCTGCTTAACTTCGACGAAACCCTAACCTCTTTCTCCTCTTTCTCATCTGCTCCTGTTCTCTTCTTCTCATCCGATCTGACCCCCTTCTTCTAACATTGCTTTTACAACCGCAAAAATGAAAGAGAGAGATTTGAGAAATAAGCCAGAGAAGGAAGTAGGAGTCCATGGAAGCGCCATTGATTTGTGTTGCACCCAGAAAAATCCGGTTTGGATTTCTCAATGTACAACGTGAAAATTTTATGAAGCCGCCACCAATATTTTAATTTTAAGACCAAAACATTGAAAAAAGGTCTTTTGAACAAGGCGGATGGTCTTTCGAAAACTAGAGATATGGGTTCGGGGGTCGATTACGTGCGGGGAAGGTGTTAGCACCCCACGCGTCCTCTCTACTGAGAGGGAACCTTTAATTAAGTGTGTGGCTTTACGTTTGATTTGAAAAATATCTAGATTTGCCTATTTATTTCTTATTTAAAGATAAATGGAAAAAACTTAATGAAAATTTTATTTTTGGCGCTTGACGAGAGTTGACTTCTCGCTCCTACGTATCTCCGGGTGCGATGGAGAATTCAAAGCTACGTAGTTCTCGTTTTTCGTGAAAAGGTTTTTGTCTTTTATCTTTTTAGTGAGTTTTCGGAACGAGACGAATATTCAGCGGATGATTAAACTAACTGAGGCTATGGGTAATCACCGCTAAGTACTCTTGAAAATGAGAGTCGCTACCACTGGTCAGACAAACGAAGGTTCTGATTGACTGTTAGCAGCAACTCGTTTTTATTTGATCTTTTGAAATTGGTTTTCGAAAGAGATTAATTGGCACGAATGATCAAACTAACCAAAGTTATGGGTGATCATCGCTTGTTGTTCTTTGAAAAATACATTGCCGCCAAAGTGGCTGGACGAAACAAAGGTTACGATTAGCCACTAGCAACAATGGGTTTGAAAATGATTTTTGTTATGGAAAATATTAATGTTTACGGTTGCGAAAATGATTTTATTCGTTATAAAAATGATAATGTTTATGATTGCGAAAAAATATTTTTATTTAGTGCGCTTGACGAGAACGTGGCTCGCTCCTACGTATCCCGAATGGGAATCAAAGCGACGTAGTTCTATTTTGAAAATGAAAATATTCTGGAAGAGTTTTGGAGAGGGGAAGAGTTTTCATAATGACCAAGCAAGCAGAGGCTTTGAGTGGTCATTACTAATAGCTCTTGATAGTGTTCATGACAATCAAACAAGCCAAGGCTTTGGGTGATAGTCACTAGTAACTTGCATTAATTTGAAAAGAGTTTGAAAGATTTTTGGGAAAAAGGTGTGAGATAGTAAAAAGGTATAACTAATTACGGAGGGGTTGTATTATTAACTGAGGGGGTGTCGTTAGTAATCTGAATAATAAAAAAACTTAAAAAAGAAAAAGACAAGAGAGGCCCATCATACATGCTTAAGCCGATACCCCCAAAACAGAAAACCCCATTCTCCTTCCTTATTCCCCTGCGCCGACCCACCCCCTTTTAGAGAGAGAGAGAGAGAGAGAGAGTGAAAGAGAGAGATCGACGGTGAGAGAGAGAGATCGACGGTGAGAGAGTGTACCGTGAAGAGCAGAACGGAGGAGAGAAGAAGACGCTGGCGGTGACGGTGGTGGTGACGTGCGACGGAGAGAGAGACGAAGGCGGTGGTTTTCGGTTGAACGCGACGGAGGGAGAGACAGGGGCGACGGTGACGGTGGTGGCTTACGCGACGGAGGTCACGGCGGCACACGGTGACTTTCGCGGAGGCGCAGATGCGATGAGTGGTGAGCCTCTTCTTTTCCTTCTCTTGCTTTGGTTTTCTTTCTTCTTGCTGTCTATGTGTGTGTATTTTTGGTGTATCTGTTTATGGTTTTTTTGTTGTGGTTGTTCCTCTCCTTCTTTCCTTCTGCGTGCGTTTGTGTGTGTTGTGTTTTTGTGAGTTTTCCTCTGTCTGTGTTCTTTTTTTTTTTGTGTTTCAGTGTATGTGTTCTCCCTCCCTTTTGCTTCTGTATTGAGGCTGATTTTATAGTCCAAAATGCCTAGATTAATGTATTGTGTGGTCAATTTAGAGTTGCTCTCTGAACTGTGTTTTTTCCAAAATATTTCATGTTTTAGTGCTCTAATTTTTCTGAACAGATTTTTCTCCTTTCAAGCCACTGGTGTTTTCATAGATATAACCCTGTTTGACCATATTTCAGTTGTCTAAGACTTTCCTTTCTTATGTATTTGTGCAGAGAAATAAATTGCAAAGGGAGAAAGAGTCTTCCATTTGAAGCTTTGGAGCTTTGACATAGGTCATGAAGTCTAGTCTATTTCTTTGCTTTGTCTTCTTTCTCTTGTCCTCGCTAATGATGCTTCTTTGTCTTTTGACTCTTTACATGTATTTTTTGGTCTAATATGTATCATTATATTGTCACCTTTGTAAAGGATATGTTCTGAAACCTTTTGGTATTGTTGTATATTTTTCAATTGTTTTTGGTTTTGTGATTCTTAAACAAAGAGTTTGAAGGAAAACTCAATAAACAAACAACAACAACAAACGTATCCTCATCCACAATTTCCTTTATTTATTTATTTTAGTTTAACATAATGGTGGCATCAATAATAATAATAATAATAAAAAAAGGTGACTAACGACTATCAAATGACACGAGTGCGTGACTAGAAGTTTAATACATACAAAAATAAACACGCGTATCCAATTAGAAAAAATGCAAACGCAATTAATAATAACGCGTGTACCCGGCTAAAATAACACGCGTACCCAGCTAAAAAATAATGCGTGTGTGCCTCAACATATATTTTTGAGTCTCTTTTCAACTACGAGAAAAATATTGTTAGAATCTCGCGTCCGCGAAAAGACAATTGAATTTCGAATTAGTCGGACAAAATTGGGGTATGACAGCTGCCCCTCTTTATTTGGATTTTATCAAGAAATATGAATTGGCCGAGACATATTTCGAAGGTAAAATAGAAATAAAGAATTCAGAAATTATACCAATTTTGTCCACTCGGGGAAATCCGAATTCTCCTTTTTCTTTTTTCTTGTTTTTTTTTTTTTTTTTTTTTTTTTTTTTTTTTGGAAAGATAGACACTTTTGTGTCGATGTGAAAACAGTAAATGAACACGGACGTGCAGACAGAAGAAGTAAAATGGGCACTTGCGTGCGGGAAGCGGTAAATTGCCCAGGCTGCCTAAAACCTGTAATCCTTAAACGAACTCTTGACGAATCCGAGTTTGCACGTGGCTTTGGGGAGCACGCTTCCTGAGAATGGTCTTTCGAGCGACCGGGGGGATCGTTATCAGCTCCGGAACTGATATACAGATCAATGCACGGACTGTATCTTAGGCTGATACAGCTATTCCGTTGAACCTCACATGGGGCTGCGGTCCATCGTGTTGCTCGTACACGATGTGAGACCTGGGCAGAAGGGAGCGATGATCTCTCTGGGCTCCAATCCGCAATGCGCGCCCGAGCGCTCTCTTTTCTCTTTTTGTTTCTCTCTTTTTTCTGAACTCCCAACTTGGGGGAGCATTTTCTAGAATCTGAAGGCGAGCATTAACACCGAAGTGTTTATCCTCTCTCTCACTTGTCTACAACTGAAAAACAAACCCATGCATGCAATGCAAATGCCATGATTGCCATTTTCTTTTCTTTTCTTATGATGAATGTAATGCAAATGCCTGAATTTCTATTTTCTTTACCTTATAATGCATGACTAATGAATGCATGATTTTATGCTTGGTGAATGCAATGCATGACTTTTAGTGTTCTTTGCCCCTCTTTTTTCAACTTCTTTTTTCGTTTTTCCTTTTATATTACATATTTTTTGCTCTTTTGCCCTTTTGGCTTCTCTTTGCTGGTTCGACCAACCCATGACAAGACTGAGGAACCGATTATCATCGTCGCGACATATAAGCCAAGCGCGGTTATCTTTCCTTTTTGTGACTTGCCATCTGCAATGGCCTATGAGTGCAATTATCATCCTTGCAAACTTAAATTGCCCCTAGGAGCTACTTTCTTCCCATGACTTTTAGAAATTTCGCAGCGATTGTGATGCTCTATGATTTATATACATGTTTTACTGATTCGTAATCATCACCATCATAAAACGTTTATTTTGAGCGTAAAAGCAAAAATAACAGAATAAACAAATGTGAGAAAGTTGGACTTTTATTGATGTGGAAATCGATCGCACAAGAAGTTACGCCGATTGTTCAATATATTTGAAAATTTAAACTACAAAAAGACGCGAAAAAGGTAGAAGTGATTTATCGATCGTCTGTCTCTATGGACGATGCTAAACATTTATGTCCTTGACTTTGATCACTCCTCATCCAAGCGTTCAGGAATTTGTATGCCTTTCTTTACTTTTCATGCCCAAGTTTTCTGACCCTAATTTTTGCCTGGATCGCCCTTTGCGGGTTTTCAATCCACCGGGTCGCTCTGATTTTGCCTAGGCCGCCCTTTCGGGTTTTCAACCTAGCGAGCTAATTCTTGCTTGGCTCATCTTTCTCTTTTTTCGTTTATTTCTTTCAGGCATAATACTTCTTCGCAAAGTCCGAATTGACTGGATTCTTGAGATCTTCGCCGTCCACGTTGGTAAGTATCAGTGCTCCTCTAGAAAAGGCTTTCTTGACTACATATGGGCCATCATAAGTGGGTGTCCACTTCCTCTGCGGGATCGATGCGGATGGGCAAGATCTTCTTGGCGCGAGGTTCCCCTCATTGAATTCTCTGGTCGAACTTTCTTGTCAAAAGCCGTTCTCATTCTCGGTCGGTACAGCTGTCCATGACACAAAGCTGCAATCCTTTTTTCCTCTGTGAGATTCGACTGATCCAAACGGGTTTGAACCCATTCAGCCTCTTCTAACTCGGTTTCCATGAGCACCCTGAGAGAGGGTATCTCGACTCCATGGGAAGAACTGCTTCGACCCGTACACTAGAGAGAAGGGGTTGCCCTCAGGTCCGACGAAAACATAGTTGCCCCAATTCTAGCTTCTCGTAGTTGTGAATGAACGACTTGCCCTGTTTGGAGGTATTGACAACCTGGAGTGACATGAAATGGGAGCCGAAAGCAGACTTCCCTAAGATCGGGGTGGGTGGGTGGTGAAGAGAATGCCCCAACTTTGAGCGGTGTTCCCAGTGCAAACCTTTGGTTCTCTGTGAATGCCTCGACTTTGGAATGAAAGAATCTTTACTTGGTGATCACTAATCCTGCTTTTAATGCAAATTGAATGGGTTTCGAGTGCAAGTCCTCTTTTTATTTTGTCACTTTCTTTTTCTCGACTATTTGTTTTTGTTCCCTCCTTTCTTTTTCTTGAGGGTTTGTTTTTTCTTGATCAGCTTTCTTTTTTTCTGATCATTTTTTTTTTTTTTTTTTTTTTTTTTTGAGCTAACACATTGTAGACAAATAAAATTAGTTGTCCTAAGATTTAAATTTTGAGAAAACAACAAAGAATCAGGTCATTGATCGGAATGGACTTTTTGGGATTGTGGTGTTTTGTGGAGGAAGGATGATTGGGCTTAATGAGGTGCTTGGGGTTGATGGGGAGAATGGGTCTTATTTGGTGTGGGCTGACGATTGATGGTTTATGACGGCTATTTGGCTTGATGAGGTGTTTGGAATTTTTATTCCTGGCTAAGGGTTTGTGCAGGGCAAGGTGCCGAGGTAAAAGGGAAGTGTTTGCGGTTTATGGAAGGAGGGGAGTATGGGAACGATGAAGTGTTTGAAGGTTTATTGAGACAAGGATCTCTTATATATTGTGGTAACATGTATCAGCTCGCCACTTATCTTTCTTTTGTATTTTTGCGATCTTCATTTTTAAATCCTTTTTCTTCTTATTATCTTTTTTGATTATTTTTTTTTTTTTTTTTTTTTTTTTTGACTTGGGTGAGCTGATAAAACGTGATGCACTTTTTTTATTTGAGGTGATCTTTGTCTAGGGTGATTTTAGGATTTCGCTTTTTCTTGGCTTAAGGTGGGTAGGAAAAGTTTTTTTTCGAGGATATGGGAAGAAGGTCAAACTTTATTTCAAATCATGATTGCTCATTTTCTCAAAAAAAATAACTCCAGGACAATAATTCATTTACTCTTATATATTTGCTCTTTTTCTTTATCTCTTTTTTTTATTTCCTTTTTCACTCCTTTTCCTTCATTGGAAGTGCCTCCTTGACCTCCTTCTTGTTCTCAATCAGTACTTAAATTGACCACTTCAGTGAATTCCTGTAGGTCAATAGCCTTTTCTTCTTGTTTCATCGATCTTATGAGTTCTGGAGGGGTTTCCCAGTCTTTCTCAACATCCCCTCAGCTTGATTGATGGGGTGATCAAAGTCAAAATATGGACTGTTGGCACTGTTATTTTGAGAGACAATTGCTGTGGATCCGCCTTTTGCCGAAGCGAAAAGGCAGAATAAAAACGAAACAAACAAGCAAACAATAATGAAACAGAAAAAAAAAAGACACATGAAATGAAGAGGAATGATTTTTATTGATGGAAATTCAAAAACAAAGTTTTTATTAATGATGATGATTCTAAAAATAAAAACATGCTTGCCCCTAACAACTTGTCCTATGGCCTTGGGCAGAACCACAGGGTTGCACCACAATCATTATTTTGAACTAAAAGTCACGGGAAAATTAGCAGCCTTCTGGTCCTTTAATTCTTTCACCAACATCGCGAAATGACGCACTGCACTTGCACCGCCTCTCTTCAACCTCGTGGGACCATCCTTGATGACAAAGAAACGAATTGTAATCAAGCAATCCAAATACTCACAAAGCTTTGGCGGATATCACAAACAGGGTGTTCGGGGAAGGATCATGAATAGGGACCTCCTCCGACAGTAGTGCCCGCCTCGAAGCTTAGCTAGCCTCTTTTCTGTTTTCCTCACCCATTCTCTTCTTATCGGCTGAGCGGGCGATATCCTAACCCACGCCCATCCCCGTACTCCTGTACTCTGTTTGGGTTACTGGCGATCCAATAAGTCTTGCAAGACTGCCTTGAAGGCCTCACATGCCCCAAATAAGCATTAACATTAACACAGCACCCCTTCCCGAGTGCAACCCTCTTGATGACTCGAATTTGCACATCTCTGCATGAATAACCTCTAAGGAGTCTTAACCTTCCCAACCTTTCTTACCAATTGCCCACCAGGGATCTCACCGCCTTAGTGATTGTCTTTTTCGTGGCCCGGCAAAGAATTGATTGTTGTATTCGGACCATTCGAGATCCAAACAAAGATCTACCGGTGTCTTTCACCACCGCTTGAAGACTCGCACTCTTCTACAAGATGACCAACCCCGCCTTCATGAAAACCGCAAGTGGCATTAGCGTTGTAACCACGGGAAATGGCGGTGACGACGCTTTCATTGGCCGAGTGTTGATCAAGTTTCGGAAGCCGGTGATTGAACAATTCATCAGTATGTCATCGATGTTGGATCAAAGTTAATTTGCCCTCTTGTCGCGATAACTCCAAGCCCTCGATCACACTGCCTGTAGGCGGCACAGAATAGCGGATGGAACCGTTTGCTGTGGAGGAGTACCAAAGGCCGGATTTCCTTCTGAGATTACATTCGTTTCCCCTTTCTTCTGCTTCGGGAAATGGGAGTGGTGCTTCTCTTGACTGTGGTAACACCCCCCATACTGAGCAGGGTTTTCCACGTGATAAACTACTTTTACGGGATTCACAAGAATTCCGGGGTAGGACTAGATGAACTTCTTGGCAGCATAATACCAGGACCAGGAGTATGAATTTGTGGTCCAGTAGCAACTCCTCTAGGTGTAACCGTGACAAGTTGACTTGACCCCACAGGGACCGCTTTAATCTTCAGATAACTCTGTCTGTCTACCCCTGGATGATGGGTGAAGTAATTGTCTCCTTGTCCATGAGAAATGGGAGTAGTTGTAACTTCAGCGGATCTGGGAGAAGAAACGGAAGTAACAACTCCTTCGATTTACAACAACGATAGCCCCAGTAACGGCCCCACCCCTCTGATCCTGCAGCATACTCATTTCTTCGACCACTTGTGCTTCCATTCCAGCCTTCAGAGCCTGATCTTCCTGAGCCAACTGCTCAGGATTGAGCACCTTCCCAACCAACTTATCTCGACTCGAGGGTCTTCATTCTCGAGATCCCGATTGCTAGCCATCGGTCTTGCTTGTGAAGCGGGTGTAATATCGGTGTTTATGAACCATCTTGCCTTTTCCGTTACGGACGAAACATTTTTATGAGTAACGTTATTAATGAATGCAATGCAGATGAGTGTTAGTTTAATGCCGAGAATTCTCGCAGTGTGCCATGTCTCACCATAGGTTTAACAGTGAATTTGGATTATTTTTCTTTTTGAAGCGCAATGTTTCATTTTTGATTATCTACTGTACCTATGACAAGACATTACTTCATCACTTTTAGGATTCTCTGCAAACAAATTTTGAAATGCAAATGATGTAATGATGCAATGATGCTTCTTTTTGTGTTTTTGCGAGAAGAGGATATTTACTGAGTGGTGATTTGAAAATTTTCACACTATATGCCCCCTCTATAGGCGCTTATTGAAAAGGAAAAGCATATCTTTTTGATTTCCAAAATTTTGGAGAAAGATGGATTGAGCGGATGCAACGATGCAACACACAATTTGGAAAGCCCTTGTGACCTAAAAGGGGTAGAACCTATGATCTAAGGTATTTTAGGGGTAATCTTCTTATGTAGCTCTATTCACACCCTCACAAAAGGTCATCGAGCCACGCTCTCTCTCATGAAAATCCCAGTAAATGCAAAGAAACTACTAGATACTGAAGCTTCATGAAAAAGCACAACTCGATTGAAACTTTCGCGAGTAGCCAAACGGACAAAGGTCCCGATGGGCTCCCACTACTCGAATCCACTCATCCTAAGGTATCCTAATGGACACAGGTTATGGTCTCTTTCTCTAATCATATAATTCTCAAGGTACAAGTGTGTGTGTGCGAAGGGCATTTCCTTAGGAACTACCCCACCTGCAAATGAAAATCCAGAATAGTCCAGACAATAGAAAGCAATAACATGTCGTATACCCTAGGGTTCAACATCAATCAAATATAACTAATCTAGGGTGCACAGGCAAAGAAAAATATTCAAATCAAATCACACAAACTACACACTTAATTAATTAGGCTTGACCCTCTTTAAAAAAATATTTTTTTTTTTAGTCCCCAGTGGAGTCGCCAGCTGTTGCACCCAGAAAAATCCGGTTTGGATTTCTCAATGTACAACGTGAAAATTTTATGAAGCCGCCACCAATATTTTAATTTTAAGACCAAAACATTGAAAAAAGGTCTTTTGAACAAGGCGGATGGTCTTTCGAAAACTAGAGATATGGGTTCGGGGGTCGATTACGTGCGGGGAAGGTGTTAGCACCCCACGCGTCCTCTCTACTGAGAGGGAACCTTTAATTAAGTGTGTGGCTTTACGTTTGATTTGAAAAATATCTAGATTTGCCTATTTATTTCTTATTTAAAGATAAATGGAAAAAACTTAATGAAAATTTTATTTTTGGCGCTTGACGAGTTGACTTCTCGCTCCTACGTATCTCGGTGCGATGGAGAATTCAAAGCTACGTAGTTCTCGTTTTTAAGTGAAAAGGTTTTTGTCTTTTATCTTTTTAGTGAGTTTTCTAACGAGGCGAATATTCACGGATGATTAAACTAATCGAGGCTATGGGTAATCACCGCTAAGTACTCTTGAAAATGAGAGTCGCTACCACCGTCGACAAACGAAGGTTACGATTGGTCATTAGCGAAGAACTCGTTTTTATTTGATCTTTTGAAATTGGTTTTGAAAGAGATTAATTGCACGAATGATCAAACTAACCAAAGTTATGGGTGATCATCGCTTGTTGTTCTTTGAAAAAATACATTGCCGCCAGTGGCTAGACGAACAAAGGTTCTGATTAGCCACTAGCAACAATGGGTTTGAAAATGATTTTTGTTATGGAAAATATTAATGTTTACGGTTGCGAAAATGATTTTATTCGTTGCGAAAAATGATAATGTTTATGATTGCGAAAAAATATTTTTATTTAGTGCGCTTGACGAGAACGTGGCTCGCTCCTACGTATCCCGAATGGGAATCAAAGCGACGTAGTTCTATTTTGAAAATGAAAATATTCTGGAAGAGTTTTGGAGAGGGGAAGAGTTTTCATAATGACCAAGCAAGCAGAGGCTTTGAGTGGTCATTACTAATAGCTCTTGATAGTGTTCATGACAATCAAACAAGCCAAGGCTTTGGGTGATAGTCACTAGTAACTTGCATTAATTTGAAAAGAGTTTGAAAGATTTTTGGGAAAAAGGTGTGAGATAGTAAAAAGGTATAACTAATTACGGAGGGTTGTATTATTAATCGAGGTGTCGTTAGTAATCAAATAATAAAAAAACTTAAAAAGAAAAAAGACAAGAGAGGCCCATCATACATGCTTAAGCCGATACCCCCAAAACAGAAAACCCCATTCTCCTTCCTTATTCCCTGCGCACACCCACCCCTTTTTGAGAGAGAGAGAGAGAGAGAGTGAAAGAGAGAGATCGACGGTGAGAGAGAGAGATCGACGGTGAGAGAGTGTACCGTGAAGAGCGGAACGGAGGAGAGAAGAAAGACGCTGGCGTGGTGGGTGGTGGTGACGTGCGACGGAGAGAGAGACGGCGCGGTGGTTTTCGGTTGAACGCGACGGAGGAGAGACAGGGGCGACGGTGGCGGTGGTGGCTTACGCGACGGAGTCACACGGCGGCACACGGTGACTTTCGCGGAGGCGGCAGATCTGATGAGAGTGGTGAGCCTCTTCTTTTCCTTCTCTTGCTTTGGTTTTCTTTCTTCTTCTTTGTCTATGTGTGTGTATTTTTGGTGTATCTGTTTATGGTTTTTTTGTTGTGGTTGTTCCTCTCCTTCTTTCCTTCTGCGTGCGTTTGTGTGTGTTGTGTTTTTGTGAGTTTTCCTCTGTCTGTGTTCTTTTTTTTTTTGTGTTTCAGTGTATGTGTTCTCCCTCCCTTTTGCTTCTGTATTGAGGCTGATTTTATAGTCCAAAATGCCTAGATTAATGTATTGTGTGGTCAATTTAGAGTTGCTCTCTGAACTGTGTTTTTTCCAAAATATTTCATGTTTTAGTGCTCTAATTTTTCTGAACAGATTTTTCTCCTTTCAAGCCACTGGTGTTTTCATAGATATAACCCTGTTTGACCATATTTCAGTTGTCTAAGACTTTCCTTTCTTATGTATTTGTGCAGAGAAATAAATTGCAAAGGGAGAAGAGTCTTCCATTTGAAGCTTTGGAGCTTTGACATAGGCTGTGAAGTCTAGCTGCTGCTTTGTCTTCTTTCTCTTGTCCTGCTAATGATGCTTGCTGTCTTTTGACTCTTTACATGTATTTTTTGGTCTAATATGTATCATTATATTGTCACCTTTGTAAAGGATATGTTCTGAAACCTTTTGGTATTGTTGTATATTTTTCAATTGTTTTTGGTTTTGTGATTCTTAAACAAAGAGTTTGAAGGAAAACTCAATAAACAAACAACAGCAACAAACGTATCCCTCATCCACAATTTCCTTTATTTATTTATTTTAGTTTAACATAATGGTGGCATCAATAATAATAATAATAATAAAAAAAGGTGACTAACGACTATCAAATGACACGAGTGCGTGACTAGAAGTTTAATACATACAAAAATAAACACGCGTATCCAATTAGAAAAAATGCAAACGCAATTAATAATAACGCGTGTACCCGGCTAAAATAACACGCGTACCCAGCTAAAAAATAATGCGTGTGTGCCTCAACATATATTTTTGAGTCTCTTTTCAACTACGAGAAAAATATTGTTAGAATCTCGCGTCCGCGAAAAGACAATTGAATTTCGAATTAGTCGGACAAAATTGGGGTATGACAATTTGCGACATTGATTTTGTTCCGTTGGCCGCCGTTCTCCGATTCGCTACTGTTCTCCCCCACCGACGTCTTCACGTACTCTCTCTTCAGCCCGACTTCGAATCCCCCCTCTCTCTCAAAACCCTAACCCCAATTTTTGCTTTTCTTATGATTTATATAAGGTTAGGGTTTAGATTTAGATTTTGATATTGATATTGATTTTGATTTTGATTTTGTTTTGGTCTTCTTAGGTTTTGTGGTTTCCTCTAACTTGAGGTAAGATTTATGCAGATTCCTTGATTTTTGTTCAGTGTTGGAACCGTGAACTGCGAAGTTGGAACCGTGAACTGCTATTCTGCAAACTGCGACTCTGCAAATGGGTATTGTTTTCTTCACCTTTATTGTTCAGATTCCTTGATTTCTTGTTCATCTTCATTCTGTTTTTTTTTCTTAAATGAGTATTATCATAGTTGCTGCATAAAATGATTTAGATATCAGAAAATGTTGCTCATAGTAACTCCTTTCTTGTGAATCATTGATGCAGCAGATAGAGTGTTGCCATGTCATAGGTTCATGATTCCAAGTCATAGATTTGTTACTTTTCTAATGTAATATAAACTGGTAGCCTTAAAGTTAATTATGAATGAGACTCTTTTGATGAACATGTGATTCCATTTTGTGCCTCTTCTACATATACGTGACTATATATTTATATAGCTGTGAGATTTTTTCTACTAATTAAATTTGTTTGATTCATGAAATGACCCCTGCTTTTGTTTGTGCTAGGCTAGATGTTTTCTTCCATGTTGTTGGTTGATTTGATTTTGATCATGGCTTGTCTTTGATTAACCTTACCTAACGGTTTATGTCTTTATCAATGATTAATTAGTGGCATGATGTAGCAATGGAAGTTTATATCCAAATCACCAAAAGAACACATAAGTCCACCTCTACAATAGTCCAAATCACACATTTCTCCTTCCTTGCCTCAAGCCTCAAAAAGATTAATTACATCATATCAGTATCAACAACATATATTACATTCTATTTATAAACATGGTGTTCAAAATGTGTTGGTGCTACATTGTAGTTGCAATAGGAACTTGAGCAAGATTACATTCTATTGATTGATTTGTGTGAAGATTGTGAATTGAGCAACTTGTAATGCTTCAATGTCTATCTTTTTTTGATTATAATGTTTTTGTAGTGGAGATTTGAATTGAGCAACTTATATGTTCTTTTACTGTTTCCTTGTAGAGTCCTACTCTCGAAGCAAAATATCGTGGTGTGGATGTGTTCCTTGTGTCGCCAACCAAACAAAGCAGTCAAAGAAATGTTTAGCAAGCAAGTAAGTTTTTAATTGTTCATCTATGCCTATTCAGCTTGCCAATTCTTATTATTGCCTTCCAAACATGTTGATATTGTTGGTAAGTAAGTACTTTCTTTAATTAGTAAGATGATATGATATTATTTGCTCTGTGCTAAAATGTGTATTTTCTCAATTCGTACTGGGTGAATTAGGTGGGTTACCAAGCCTTTATTGAAAGTAAAACCTTGTCATGAATTGTTGACTTGGTTAATCGGATTTAATTGTTGTGTATTGCAGGATTCTACTTACAAGTATTTTGAGGTCGTTTTGATAGATGTTACCCACAATGCTTTATATTCATCTATATATTCATCTTCTTTTTTATATTTGATTTGTGCCTTTGGGAACTGATTTATTGTATTTTGAGATTTTAACTTGGTTTTATTTGTATTATTACAGAGGAAGCAGGGAGAAGTAGACAAGTGGTGAGGTAAAAACTTAGATTGTCTTCATAATCATTAGCATCAAGTTTAACAATGTATTTTTTTGTGTGGTTTGAGTAGACCATCCACACTGGAGTGTGTGATACTCAAGTTTTGCTTGGTTGTACTTAAGGAGTGGGTCCACTTACTCACTTTCAGATATTCAGAATGGCATCTTGAGAGGAAACCAGCGTCCACCATATACCCTTATGAAGCCATTTGGTGCAAAAGATAAACGTTTAAGGGTAAGAATCCATATTATCTATTCAAAGATTTTCTCATCATTCGGTGACTTTGAGGACAAAAAATGTTTACCTTTTGGGGTTTGTTCTCGCATGCTTTCACCACAAAGTTACCAAAGGACTTGATGCTTACTTTTCGCTTTTTCTTTGTTAGGTGGCCCTCTCTTTCTGTGAGCCTCTTGTTCATTTTGCTTTAGTATGTGGTACTCGATCCGGGCTGCGCTTGGTGATATTCTCCTCGGGGACATTGACAAAGAATTAATGGATGCAGCCTGTGATTTCTTAAGAAATGGGGGCCTTTTAATAGATTTTGCTGCAAAGGTTGCTTACGCCAGTAAGATTCTTAAATGGTAAGTTATATGGGAGACTCTGCATAAGATTGATGGTCAATTAGGTAAATTTAAACCAAGAACTAGGAGAAGGTGGATGTTACATTTACATATATAAAGTATCATACTAGATACATATATACAAATGTACAATATATATTGGTGAAATCCATTTCAATGTAGTGGTTATGGGATGGGATTTGGCTTCTTTAAAGTAAGTTATTCACTTTAGTGAAAAAAGTAAGATATCTCACTACTCACAAGAGCATCAACTGATTATATTGCACACACATGTATAACAAATACTGGATTTGTTAAATATGTTAATTTTTTTCATCAATGGTTGGGATGTTTTATTTATTTTTTCTATAAAGTGACTCACTTTGAGGAGTCAAATCTGTGATTATATATGGTTACTAAATGAAATAGTTTAATAATTTGTTTTGGGGATTCTGACTTTTCTTCATATTGACATTCAGGTTTAGTATAGATTTTGGCAAGACTGAACTAGAGGTTGTGAAGCATGTGTCAATCTACTTAGATCCAGCGGAGTCAGAGTTATTGTTGGA
The DNA here is from genome assembly GCA_020916435.1 of Oxytropis ochrocephala. Taxonomy (NCBI): domain Eukaryota; kingdom Viridiplantae; phylum Streptophyta; class Magnoliopsida; order Fabales; family Fabaceae; genus Oxytropis; species Oxytropis ochrocephala. The sequence goes on from CM037091.1 coordinate 13,405,198, forward strand.
CTTACTTGCGAGTGCCACTACTGAGTTGAAGGTGATATATCAGCCTTATGACTGAGGTTTGAACTGTTAGTGTCTTATATGGACATTTTTGTCAATATGTATATTCATACCAATTCATACTCACATTATACAATAGAATTCATACCACCTCAGCTTTGATATAATCTCTCTTGATATAATTTGTAAGTGACAATCTAAAATACTCTAACATATTTCATGATAGATTAATGATGTATGTATTTTTTAGATATTCAAACAAAGAACATCATTATTTATGCTTTCTTGATGTCATTATTTATGTCTCTTCCTGCACGTGTATAATTTGTAGTGTTCCATAATGATCTGGTTGATGCTCAGAGTAGATAGATGTGTTGTTTCACCCTGTATGTTGAACTATTATCTAATTATATCATTGATTCTTTGAAGCAGGTATCCGAATAACTTCTTCAGTATCTAATGAAACTGCTGGCAGAGATACCATTGGGGGTATGTTGGCTTCATTGAGAAGAACATTTGAGAACAAGATATTAGATCTCAGTTCAATTCAGTGCTCTATCAACTTCTGTTGGATCCCAGTAAAAGAGTCTGTTTTGAGGCAATTTTGTGTGTAATTGGAAAATTTGATAACACTAAGAGGTGTGATTTATATTAAATAATGAGTCTCTATTCTCTTCTATATAACCATACAATATTTGATTGGCTAAATTATTAATTCCGTTGATGCTTGTATGATTTTTTTTTTAATTTTATTAAACATTCTCTTCAGGTTCATGCTTGTATGATTTATTTTTTTTAATTTATTTTTTACATTTGCGACGGATTTGCCACGGATTTGCGATGAAATTTGCGACGACTTTGCCACAGATATTTGCGACGGAAACATTTGCCACGGAAATTCCGTGGCAAACGATTTGCGACGAGCGTTTTTGCGACGAGTTTTTGTCCGTGACAAATGTTGTTTCTGCACGGAAATTTATACATTTCATGCGAAAATGCGTCATGATAAATCAATGATTTTAGCAGAGTGTTTTCTCTTATAAAGTGGACCCAATGGAATACATTATTCTCTTATAAAGTGAACCAAAAATAGTATATATTTAGTAGTACTTAGTACCCTTTTTGTCAAAAGAAAAGTAGTTAGCCAAAGTATTCCACAATTTTTTTTGGACAATAAAGTATTCCACAATTGGATGCAAGAAAAGGCAACAACGTTGTTGTCTGGTCAGAAAAACACAAGAAACGTCAAAAGCACCAGCATCATGTATTCCCCTTCACATATCTGCGTTTGCTTTTCCCACACCCCCTTTTACTCTTTCACACTTTTTAACAAATTTTATTCCAAAAATAATTTCGCGTGAAACGCTGTGAGAACGTGTTTTATGACTGTTCGAACGACCTTGTTCAAACACGTTCGAACAACATCATGCGAACGCAATAAAAAAGTGAATGTGGTGTGAGAGTCCATTTTTTGTAATAAAATAGAGTGTTCGAACACCCTCATGCGAACCTGTTCGCATGGTGACCCATGCGAACAGGTGAAATTACGTACAAGAGTGTGTGAAGTCAAGATTTAACACACACGAACGATGTTATTCGAACCTGTTCGAAGGCCCATGTTCGAACAGGTGAAATTCCGTGGAAAAAAAGAGGTTTTGGCTGACCTTTTGGTCTTTTCACACCCTTATGGGGTGTGTTTTGAATAGGAGGGGGTGTGGAAAAAGCAAACGCCATCTTTTTCTGATCAATTCCTCTTCACATATCTGTGCTCTCAAATCAAATCACAACAAATCATGAAAATCATAGAAGTTTTCAAAGCATCACCATCTCTACAACCCCAAGAATTACCTACAGAAACATCATTTCCTCTCACCTTCTTTGACATACTATGGTTAAGATTACCTCCTGTTCAAAGAATCTTCTTCTATGAATTCCCTCACACACCTGAAATCTTCTTCAATACCCTTCTTCCAAAACTCAAACAATCTCTTTCTCTCACACTTAGCCATTTTTATCCCCTTTCAGGCCACCTCATTTGGCCTCTTCATTCCAACAAACCCATCATCAAATACATCAAAGGTGACACTATTCCTCTTACCGTAGCTAAATCTGATGCTGATTTCAATTATTTAGCTTCCACTCATCTCATTGAAGCCACACAAATTCACAATCTTTTACCTCACTTAACTATATCTCATGAACAAGCCACTATTTTATCACTTCAAGTTACTCTTTTTCCAAACTTTGGATTCTCTATTGGAATCACTTCACACCATGCTGTTCTTGATGGTAGAACTTCAACTTCGTTCATCAAATCATGGGCTTATCTATGTAGACAATCAAATTTAAACTCACCTTTGTTACCTGAATTACTGTGTCCTTTTTTTGATAGAGAAATAGTCAAAGATCCAAATGAATTAGAGGCTAAGTATTTGAATGATTGGTTAAAGCAAGGTGGTGGAGAAAACTGTAACAATAATAGAAGCCTCATGGTTTGGGATCTTCAAGTTCCAGATGAGTCAATTAGAGGCTTATTTCATTTGTCACGTTTTGATATTAATAAGCTTAGAGAATTTGTAGTTTCTAAGAAGAAAGATTATAATAATAAGAGTCTTCTTCATTTGTCAACTTTTGTGTTATCTATTGCATATGCATGGGTTTGTAGAGTGAAAGCTGAAGAAATTAAGAACAAGAATGTTATGTTAGCTTTGAATATTGATTGCAGGTTACGTTTGGAACCACCTTTACCAGAAACATATTTTGGAAACTGCATTGGTGCTAGACTTGCAATTATTGAAACTAAAGAGTTGTTAAGAGAAGATGGACTAATTGTTGCTGTGGAAGTATTGAGTGAAGCTTTGGAAACTTTGAAAGATGGAGTGTTGAGTGGTGCACAAGATTGGTCTTCTTGGTTACTTGATGGTGTTGTTATTGCTGATGTTAAGACAATTGGAGCTGCTGGTTCACCTAAATTTGAGGTTTATAGTAGTGATTTTGGTTGGGGAAAACCAATGAAAGTTGAGATGGGTTCTATAGATAGAACTGGAGCATTTTGTATTTCAGATAGTAAAAATGGTGATGGTGTTGAGATTGGTTTTGTGTCCAAGAAAAATGCCATGGTGACCTTTGCTTCTCTCTTTGCTAAAGGCATTTTTGCATCTTCTTGAGTCCTTCTTGCTGCATGTGTAGTGTAATGTAAGGTTGATTCAGTTGCCAATAAAATTTGTGTTTTTTTATTTCATTGGATTGCTTATTTTCTCTGATAATTTGTTGAAGTGGAATAATTCATGTTATTTGGTAATCATACATTGGTATTAATGGTTAGTTATGGATGAATCATGTATTCATAATTTGGTTGCAAAGCTTTCAAAATCATCATGTGTTTGGATTTTGTTTTTCTTTTAGACATATTTCCTTTTATCAGAACATCTTCCCTTTTGTCACTCCTCACTCTCTTCCCCTGATTTTCAACCCAACTCCCTCCTCTTCCTCTCCAATACCATTACCCAATGTTACTAACCTCCTCCTATACCTTCACATTCTACATCCCCAATCAGACTTTCGGGTTGAGCAATATCCCGATTTATCAATGTGAGATAAATCTGTAGGCATGTTTCTCTACTACGGATTCATCGCTGATGATGTCTCCGGAGAAAACATGCATATTAATTTATCTCACATTGAAAAATCTGGAAATTTCTCTAAACATCACAAACCCATACACTTCCAAAAAACTACAAAATTATCATTTGAAAAATTATAAAAAGGTTACTAAAAAATGTTATAAAAAGGCTACTAAAAATTCGTTTAAGAGTCAAATATATATTCGATGATTAAAGCAAATATATATATATATATATATATATAAAAAGAAGAAATTGAGCATTAATGAGCAGCTATAAAACTGCCAGAAAATCAGATACATGTATGTATCAATGAACTTCAATTCTATTTATTTCCTCAGATAACTCCTCAACCTCAAACCGTAAATTCAGTTAAAAAAGAGTTTTAAACCGTATAAAATATAAAAAGAAATTGAAATCGAATCTCACTGGGATGAAAATCGTCTGTCCCATACACCCTATCTCACACCCTGTTCCACCAATAAAAACCCGCCACATCATTTATTATTCCACATCTTATAATTGTATGGGGCTTGGCGGTAACTCCCGCCAATGCTCGCAAGTTTTTTTATTTTTTTGTTTTCTTCTTTAATTTTTTTTGTTTTGTCTTTTCTTCTTTTTTTTTTTTTCTGTTTTTGTCACTTTCTTTTTTCTTTTTTTTATTTTTTATATTTTAATGTTTAGTCTTTTTTTTAATATATTTTTGTGTAAATCAGCAAGATCCTCCACAATTTACCAATATATCTCTCATTTTGTCTCATCGCTGCTTACCAATATATCCCCACTATATATTTTTGGATCGACATACCCTTGACAATTTTTCTTTCTCTAACACTCTTTCTTTTTATTATTATCAAAATGTACCCCGCATTTTGTACCTCACTATTTACCAATATACCCCCACTCTATCCGAGAACTATTAATACACAATCGTTGACTTCCCCCCACTCTTCAGTTTTTTTCTTCTCTTATATTTTAATGAGTGATTTACTGTCTCGAAAATTTTTAGATACTTAAATATGTAAATTTTGTTCTTCAATAATCGATTCGGTAAAAAAATCATTTTGGTCATTTTGCACCAACTGCTGGTATTAAATCTTTTCTTTAATTGTTTTTTTATTTTTATCTTTCTTTAATATTCGAGTACATGCAGGTGTTCTTTGCATTGACTCAGTATGGGAATTTCAGTACATTTACAATAGAACTTTCATCATCTTCTTTCAACGAGACATACAAAGATGACATTTACAATAAAACCTCCATATTCTTTTTTTCAACTTTGTATAATCGCTCCTATGGAGAACGCGTGTGACGCTGGGTCGGGGTTTGGTGAACCAACTGGTCGCTCCTCTAGGGCTTGGCGCTACTCCCGCCAATGCTCGCAATTTTTTTTTTCTTCTTTCCTTTTTTTTTGTTTTGTCTTTTCTTCTTTTTTTTTCCTGTTTTTGGTCACTTTTTTTTTCTCTTTTTTATCTTTTATATTTTAATGTTTAGTCATTTGTTTTGATATATTTTTATGTAAATCAAGGTATCCTCCACAATTTACCAATATACCCCTCATTTTGTACCACTGTTTACCAATATACCCCCACTATATATTTTTGGACCGACATACCCTTGACAAATTTTTTTTCTCCAACACTCTTTCTTTTTATTATTATCAAAATGTACCCCGTATTTTGTACCCCACTGTTTACCAATATACCCCCACTCTATCCGAGAACTATTAATACACAATCGTTGACTTCCCCTCACTCTTCAGTTTTTTTCTTCTCTTATATTTTAAGGAGTGATTTACTGTCTCGAAAATTTTTAGATACTTAAATATGTAAATTTTGTTCTTCAATAATCGATCCCGCATTTTGTATCTCACTGTTTACCAATATACCCCCACTCTATCCGAGAACTATTAATACACAATCGTTGACTTCCCCCCACTCTTAGTTTTTTTCTTCTCTTATATTTTAAGGAGTGATTTATTGTCTCGAAATTTTTTAGATACTTAAATATGTAAATTTTGTTCTTCAATAATCGATTTGGTAAAAAAAATTCATTTTGGTCATTTTGCACCAACGGGTATTAAATCTTTTCTTTAATTGGTTTTTTTATTTTTATCTTTCTTTAATATTCGAGTACATGCAGTGTTGCTGCATTGACTCCGTGTGGGAGTTTCGGCCACATTTACAATAGAACCTTCATCATCTTCTTTCTTTAATATTCGAGTACATGCAGGGTTGCTGCATTGACTCCGTATGGGAATTTCATCCACATTTACAATAGAACTTTCATCATCTTCTTTCAACGAGACATACAGTGACATTTACAATAAAACCTCCATATTCTTTTTCAACTTTCTATAACTGCTCCTATGGAGAACGTGTGACGCTGGGTCGGGGTTTGGTGAACCAACTGGTCGCTCCTCTGGGGATTGGCGCTACTCCCGCCGATGCTCGCAATTTTTTTTTTCTTCTTTCCTTTTTTTTTTTTTTCTGTTTTGTCTTTTATTTTTTATTTCTGTTTTTGGTCACTTTTTTTCCCCCTTTTTTATCTTTTATATTTTAATGTTTAGTCATTTTTTTTGATATATTTTTGTGTAAATCAAGGTATCCTCCACAATTTACCAATATACCCCTCATTTTGTACCAATGTTTACCAATATACCCCCACTATATATTTTTGGACCGACATACCCTTGACAAAAATTTTTCTCCAACACTCTTTCTTTTTATTATTATCAAAATGTACTGCATTTTGTACTTCCACTGTTACTCAATATACCACCACTCTATCCGAGAACTATTAATACACAATCGTTGACTTCCCCCTCTCTTGATTTTTTTTCTCTTATATTTTAAGGAGTGATTTAATTGTCTCGAAAATTTTTAGATACTTAAATATGTAAATGTTGTTCTTCAATAATCGATTCGGTAAAAAAAATTCATTTTGGTCATTTTGCACCAACGGGTATTAAATATTTTCTTTAATTGGTTTTTTTATTTTTATCTTTCTTTAATATTCAAGTACATGCAGTGTTGCTGCATTGACTCCGTGTGGGAGTTTCAGTCACATTTACAATAGAACCTTCATCATCTTCTTTCAACGAGACATACAGTCACATTTACAATAAAACCTCCATATTCTTTTTTTCAACTTTGTATAATCGCTTTCCTATTTTATCATGAGTTTTCTTTGACCATGCACGATACCCGAGTGCTTCACTTTTTCATTGTATTGTTATTTTTTCAATAAACAATTTAATTTAAAGGAGCACAAGGAGTGCCCATCCTTATAATGAGAGAAAAAAAAAAATCTACGGACGATGTTCAATTTTTCTTTCTTATTATGGGTTCATTTTTGTATTTGTATTTAATGAATGTCGATAATTATTAAAGTTCTTTAGACTTTTTCTTCTTATTTTATCTACAAAGGATGTTCAATTTAAATGTCTTTATTAAAGTTCCTTTCAAATTTATAATATTTGTTATTTAATTAATATTTATAATTTAATTTTTTATTCACAGTTATTAGATTTGATATTTTGCAAAGTAACATCATTTTCCTAATGGCATAAACTACTTATTAGATTTTATATCACAGTTAACAAGCTCAATGTTGACCAGTACAAAATTTTCTTTCAAGACGATGCGATATTATTATTCTTTCGAAAAATTAATTACTTCGATTATACGATGAAATTTAACAAACCCCGTGCGATATTAACGAACCCATTTGTTACACCTGTTAATATTATTTATGTATTAACCCGTTCAGAGAACGGGTATTGAGGCTAGTCACTACTAAGCCGCGATTTTCACATGGTTTCTTTTTGAGTCTCTGTCAATAAATCTGATTACCAAGCTTCTCATATATTTTTAGCCTAAATCTGTTTGAGCAAGAAAATAGATGTATTTTACTTGTACTTTTTCTTATTTTTTATTAGGAATATGTGTTCAATTTTTTGAAAATCAATATTGTAAAGGTCGATTAAATTCACTTTCTCATTACGTGTTTTTCCTATAACAAATAGTTTTCATTACTTTCACAGTTGGTTGTATAAATTGAACTAATTTGTATGCCAACATTTTCCAAACAAAACCATTTAAGAAAAGAAAAACAAATTATGTTTAACTCTTATTCAATGGCAAAAACCACGGGAGCTTCCCTTGTTTTATTTTTCCTTGTTACGACAATAATTATCAGTATTATGGACTTAATAGATTTGAATTTTGTTTATAAATTTAAATTTCCGTGTCTTTGGAAAGTTGGGCATTTATCATAAAAAAAAGTTGGGCGTTGCTGCCCAAAGTGGCGGAGCTAGCTAATTTTTTACATGGGGGCTAAATAGTAGATTAATTCTTTTATAGGTAAAATGAACTTCAATAAAAATGATTAAAAAATGTTAATCCCTACGTAGAAAAATGTAAGCAAAAAGTTTGCATTTGGTTTAAATTTAGACCAAATACATAGATTTTTCTGCTTAAATTTTGATACAGAGTGAATACGAGTTTAGATACAAACAATAGTTAACAAAAATTTCATTGAATACTAGTTTTATATACCACAAGTTCCACAATAGATATTGTAATGTCACTGCATATAGATAATATCTGACTTGGAATCTACTTGAACAGGATTAGAAAAATTCTGGGGATGTAGATTTTTTGTTATATGATTTCTTCTAAAAAGGCTACTAAAAATCCGTTAAAGAGTCAAAACTAATTAAAATTATAAAAAAAACCACTAAAAATCTAATAAAACCAAAATAAGGCTATACAATTTTTTTTAGATTTTTTTGAGACTATGAAAAATTTAAAAATTTAATAAAAAATAGTAAACGATGGAATTTGGGATTTTGAGCCTCACAATCCCATAAGAACTCACATCTAAGGGAGTCTTGGTCCTTGATTTTTTGGATTTAATGGTTGTGGTTTCATTACAATCGGAGTAGGTTGTCCGAAAATTATTTTTTAGCCTAAATTATTTGCTTGACGTATAACATCGTCATGTGTTAACGAACTACACCATAAACCAATTTTTTAGCCTAAATTATTCATATCTAATTTATTTTTATTTAAAAATATAATTTTAATTTTTTAAATGATTTATTTATTTTTTATTTGGGCTACAAAGTCGTATATACCAAAGCTGGGGGTGTATACGACTTTGTAATTTGTGGGGGTGTATACGACTTTGTAATTTTACAAATCGTATATACCCCCATCTTTGGTATATACGACTTTATTATGATTTTAATTTTTTTAACATTTTAGGGGAAAATCGTATATACCCCCTTATGGTATATACAATTTTTTTTTTAAGTTGGGGATATGTTGGGATTTTTTAAATTTTGTGAAGAGAATGACATTTTGGTCTTTTCGCAGGGGTGTGAAGGGGGGGTGTTTTATGGAAAAGTGGTGGGGGTAAAAAGAAAAGAGACCCTTTCTCTCTTAGTTAAATTTTAAGTCCATATAACTTTATTTGACCAAACAAAAAGTTATGTTGGAATGAGGAAGTGCCAGCACCAACTCAAAGAAATCATTTGTTTGCTTTTGTGGTAGGTAAGGGTTGGCTGGTTTTGATTTCCTCATTCCACACATTTTTTTAGGATTTTGCTTTTCCGACTTACCCACCCACTTAAAACACACTACATAAGAGTGTGAAAAGACTAAAATGTCATTAATGAAATAGTCAAAGGGTATTTTTTTTCAAAAAATATCACCTGTTCGGACATGAGCTTTCGAACACGTTCGAACAGTCTCATTCAAGTGTGTTAAATATTGACACACACACACACACCTCTTGTGCGTAATTTAACATGTTCGAATGACACCAATCGAACAGGTTCGCATAGACGTATTCGAACACCCTATTTTATTTCGTTTGTATGTTGTTAACCGATGCAACAATGATGGACCCTCACACCACATTCACCAATTTTATTGCGTTCGTATGCATGTGTTCAAACATGTTCGAACAAAGTCATTCGAACCGTCATTAAACATGTCTTCCACAAATGTTCAACGCGGAGTTATTTTTGGAATAAAATTTGTTTGTGGTGTGCGATGAGTAGGAGGAGGAGTGGGAAAAACAATTCCCTTTTTTAAGATAAATAAATGGAAAGGAAAAAAAAAGAGAAAAAACAAACTCTTGTATTTCAAACTTTTGGAATTTAACTTGGTTTAAATTTCCATTAAAAAATGGGATATTGGACTTTTTCAATATAGAATAGAATACAACTTGCAGTATTGGACTTTAACTGCATGATGTGTCCTAATGTTATATACCACAAATAGAAGTGGTGTTTGTTTTTTCCTCAAAAAGGAAAAGGTTTTTTTTTTGACAAAATTAAAGGTCAAAATAAAGTTAATAATTTTAAATATGCATTTAATTTCGATTATAAAGTAATAAAAACATCACACAAATACATAATAGTCTTCTCTCAATCTATTTTTGCTTTTGCATTTGCATGGTCATTGGTGTATGAATGTCGTAGCTTGTTAACAATAAAGTATCTTCTTCTTCCCTGCACTATTTTTTAGTTCGAACTATTAATTGTTGACTATTTACAGAGTATTTTAACGTTTTTAATAAAAGAGTAATCTTCGATCGTGCTTAGAATCAAATTTTACACTGAAAAATACTGACTTTGTCCAGTGTACCAAGTCGACCGCTCCCATATTCCAATATAGGTTAAACCACAGGGCCAACCGTAGTAGGTTTGTTGATCTTCTTTTGTGCACTCTTTCAATTCATGATATAAAATGTTGGTGATAAATACTTAAATATATGTGGAAGACGTTAATTTAGACATTTTAGAGACAAGACAATTTAATTAATATAGGTCAAAGATGCAACGACACATTTTCTTTCTGCATCACTTTCGATTAGTTATGCAAATTGATTTTGTTAAAACAACCTATAAAATAGAATGGAGGTTGCTGACAAGTATGTTTCACGAGCTGGTCAGTTCCACTTATCAACTTGATAAGTTGATGGGGAATGAATGATTTTGGCTTGTCGTTGGCGGATTCAAAGAGAGGCTAGGTTAAACAAAACAATATTTTATGGACTCAACGTAATTTTAACATTTGGATTTGGTTCTTTCTTTTTTTTTTTTCTTTTCTCAATTGGGTTCTTTAAGTTTCAAAATGTTAGCAACATTAGTCTTTTATGTTAATTTAACTAGTATTACCCGTACATCCGCACAGGTGATACTGTATTGTGTGTGTGTGTGTATATATATATATATATATATATATATATATATATATATATATATATATATATATATATATATATATATATATATATATATATATATATATATATATATATATATATATATATATATATATATATATATATATATATATATATAGTTATATGAAGTAATAATACTATTAAAATTATAATAAGTTTAGTAATGTATACATTTAAATGGCATTTTAGCATGTTATTAGTCTACATAAAGATAGATAATTAATAATTTGTAAGCTAGATAATTTATATGGGTTCAGATAATTCTTTTATCGTTATATTTTAATAATATATGTTTGCCATTAAAAAAAACGCCTAACACGGCTAACATTATACGTCGGTTGTTAGCAAATGACCGGTATGATATCTTTGGTGTAAATAAATTTTAACACGCTTAAGACACCACGTCGAGTTTTTTCTAATGCCCGACGTGGCTTTTCAAAAATAATTTAAATATTTATCACGCTTAATATGCCACATCTGTAACTCCAAGCTTGGTGCAAGTGGTTAATGCACTCCATCTAAAGGGGCGGATTCGGCTAGTACCCGAGTTCGATCCCCGAATGGAACAAATTGAAGCCAGACTTTACTTACTTACTCCGTGAACTCGGATTATTCGCGGCCCTTTCCCCTGGACACCGGAGTGGGGTCAAAGACCCCTAGACCAAAAAAAATATGCCACATCTGTTGTTTCTAAATGCGCGCGTAGCGTGGCTTTTAAAAAGAGTTTAAACGTTTAACACACTTAATTTGCCACGCAAGTTGTTTCTGAATGCCTTACGTGGCTTCTTTCAAAAAGAATTTAAATGTTTAAAATTTCACACCGATTGTTTTCATACGCTCGGCTTGGTAACTCTTTACTTAGATATTAATGCTAGGAACCTTTTATTCATTTCATTCTCTCGCTTTTGCACCCTCATCTTTAACCCTCGCTTCTCCTTCGTTTTCTCCGCCTCCTTCATTCTCTATTCTCGCTCTTTTGCACTAGCATCTCCAATGCCATGAGTCCATTATTGTGTATGTAGTTTGTTGATTTCTTAAACCTCTTAGATCACAATCTATGTTTGCTTCTAGTTTGTTGATGGTTTGAACTCTAAAGTTGTGTGCCTTTTGTGACTTCCTGTGTCCCCTGGGCACCCTACCCGTGTGCCCTTGAGAAATTTCATTTATTTTTAATTCGTTCTTATTTAATTTTTTAATATTGTGCATTAATAATTTTTCCTAAGTTCCTTTGCGATTGCAGCCACTACCTTTGTTGTTTTGGTGTTTGTCCAAGAGTGACAGGATGCCTAAAGTGGCTAGTCGTGGCCTTCTTCTTTGTGGAGGTTGAGCGGGAATGAACATTTCATGGTCATTAAATTGTTTTTTTAGTGTCCAAAATACCTAATAGCTCGTCACCGATACCTAAGTCGTGGACTGTGTTGGTACATAGATACCGAACAAATTAATGCTTGTGGGGCCTCTTGGAGTTTTGAAAAGGTGGATGCCGAGCAATAAGGGTACTTTTGAAAATGTCATTTACTAGTACGAAACCCGTGCGATGCACGGGCAACAATTTTCATATTATACTAAACTTAAATAATTTTGTGAAAATAATTAACATAATTAATAAATAAGAGTAGTCAACAAAAGTGTATCTAAATTTAGTGAAATGTGATAATAATATATCATATCATAGGTATACGATCACAGGTTGGCATTTTAAATAAGGTTATATATACTTTCACAAATTCGTTATAAACTTTCACAAATTCGTTTTTAGTCCCTATCAAATTTTTCAACGACATTTAGTCCCCACAATATCTTTGGTCTGCAGATTTAGTCCCTATAAAATGTTACTCATGTATATCCTTTAAATTTTTGAATATACACTCAACGTGTTATGATATAAGTCTAAGAAAAAATAAGCTCAAAATTTGATTTCTAAGACTATATTTTCCTTATTTTGTTTGTTGAGTTGTTAGTGCTTTTGATTTTTGATTTTAGTCATTGAAAAAAATTTCACTTATGCTTTTGGTCACTACATTTTATTTTCACCTACTTTTGGTCACAACATTTTATTTTTATCGCTTTTAATCATTTATGACTTTTAATAATACGCTTTTTGACCTTATGTAAGTGCTATTAAAAGTTATGAAGACTAAAACTGATTTAAAAATAAATGAGGACCAATAGTAGGTGAATTTTTTTTGAGGGACTAAAGATATATTTAACCCTATTTATTTATATGGACACATTTAGTAATGTTTTGAAAATTGAACTGGTGATACCTCTAGGTCTTTGGTTGAGTTGTATTAAAGCGCTCAAACTCGGATAAAGTCATGGTCGAATTGTTGAAATAATCGAAATGTACACAACATGGGGTTGTGGTTTAATCAATTGAACCAATCGATCGTTTGAATTTTAAATCACTGACATTTAGGAATTGATAATTAATATTACAAATAGAATATATAATATCTTTAACTTCGTCCAGAGTTATATTCAATCACTCAATTTAAAAGATTCGTTATAGCAAATTACAAATTCGTGAATCGTGAGAGTTTTGTTTCCCTAATTTTAGGTTATGTTTTTTTCTTAGCTCCTACTTCTATCATGTACCATGAAAAACTGTACATAAAAGAAATTAAAAGATTTGTTAAAGCAATTAACTTTCACATCATTTTTTGTCAAAAAAAAGAACTTCACATCATTTTAAAGCAATTGATTTTGTGAAACTTTTGATTGCTGGGCTAGACACATAGAAATACAATGTCTTCTCTAGACGAAAATCATCATGCTAAAGAATACAATCAAGTGTGTCAATATGAATAAAGTCATTATTTTATACCCAAAATTTACATTTCTTATCATGAAAACTGTATATTGCCAGTATAGTTAAAAGTAGATATAGGAAATGGGGTTTGACCTTGTATAGCAAATGTAATGCTTATAACGGCATGAAAACACGTAATCAAATTTCCTAAAGTAAGCTATTACACAGTAAGTCAAGTTGGTGCATGCATTCTGCAAGAGTTTATGTCAATTCCACTTATGTCAATCCTTACCTTTAGGTGCTTTTTTCAGAAGTATGAACACGAATAGAATGCTATGGTTAAAGAAATACTTACGAAAAAGAATGCTTAAATTTGTCAACAAAAAAAAAAGAATGCTTAAACGAAAAATATATGTCCACATGCATATGCAAATATTTATTTTGGAAAACTGCCAACAATATAAATGGAAGTTGTATTAATGAAATTAAATTGTAAATTGTTCATAGAATTGAATTGTGATGTGATTCAAAAAATTTGAATTTGAATTTATTCATTCAACATCAGTGTTGGGGAAGATTAACTGTGCGAATAAAAATATGTATATATATTTTATTTTTTGGGTTTACTTATTTTTTTAAAAATTCCCATTATGTGAGACATCAAAATATAAATTTGACTGTATATTTTATGATTGTCATGACGTTTAATACGATTTTAATATTTTAATTACGTGATTACGTATTTTTTTTGACGCAATATTGGTATTACTTTTTATGATAACTAAAAAAATAAATAGGAAAAGGAGCAACAAATATTTATTTAGTATTCCCAGGCATGCTTCAATTTTAAATTATTCAATCTTGAAATGCATTGATTTTTTTCAATGAAAATTTATTTATTTTTTTGAAAATCACTTGATAAATTGATTATTTGTGTTAGAACATTTGTATTTCAAAATTAAAATTGCAAATAAATTCGGTTACCAAAAACAACGGAGGGAAAATTCAATTTCAAAAGTTTTTGTTTATAGAATTAAAGAGGGAAAATCAATTGGATTTAATACCTCCAATTTCGGTTATGATTTTAATTAGTGTTTAGAAAAGAAATGGATTATAAATTGTGTTTATGAATTCAGGTATATAAAACAATTAATTGATGAATTTGGTAAATTCTTGTATGTGGCATATAAAAAATAAATTTGAATGATTTTGTAAATTTTTGATATTAATATTAATGACTTTAATTCTAAATATCTCATTTTGATTTCAAATTTAAAGAGTCAACATTAACTGTATCACGGTATCTTTATTTTGGATAGGAGAAAAGTTAGGAATAGTACAATATGTACTGTTCAAACTGTTGACCACTAATAGTTTGACACTTGGATTAGTAGTACTAACGTTAGGCCGAACGTTACGGTTTTACTTCCGTTAACTCCATTGCAGTATCAAATTGCCTCTGTTGCAATGGGATTAGGATCCTCAAACTTCACCTCCTCTAACTTTTCCTAACTTTAGTGCTTTTTGGATGAGAGAGAAAAATAAAAATGGAGGAAAATAAGATGAGAGAGAATGTATTAGAGGAGAGATATAGATACAAAGTTAGAGGGAAGTTCCCTTCAAAAAGTTAGAGGATCCTTACCCGTTGCAATAACACCCACATGGCGATAACTCTCACCAATTATTTTTTTGTTAGATTGGGATTTGGGAATTATTAAATTTGGGAATTAAAGCATTAAAAGGGCCTTGTTAAAAACATATATCACAGATGAATACGAAGAAAAAATCTGTTTGGGAATTTTCAATAGAAAAATAAATTGTCCAACATAAAAAAATATAGAAAAGGAAATTGTCCATGAAAAACATTAAGGCAAGCTAATACAAAAATAGTTTGATTTGTAATTTGAGAGATAGAATTTGTAATTATTCTTTCTTTTATAATTGTATAACAATTGATTGGGAATAAATTGTATTTAAGAGGATGAATTAAAGGTGATTTGGCAATAATACTGATTTGAAAAATTGATGTTAGAAATTTCAAAATTGATGTTAATTGCGATTTAATGGTGGTGTTGACCATCTTAAAAAACGGATGACATGGGACCTCAATTAGGTACACGTCATTTTAATTATAATGAGGTGGCCTATTAATCTGCTTATTAGGTGGACACGCTAGGTGATTGACATGTAAGCAATTAGGCCCCTTGTTTCATTTTCATTTGTATATATAATAGATTTCAAAATCCAAAAAGAATGAAAGAAATTAAGAAAAAGTTCTATATATAACACTATTAAAAATAACATAATAATTAATATCTAACACAATCAAGTCTAAATATATTTTCACATTGTACATCAAAATAATTCACTTCAATACTTATATTTTTTTTTTGTCAAAAAAAATACTTTTTTTTTTAAAAGCTAAGAACTTTTTCA
This sequence comes from Oxytropis ochrocephala, assembly GCA_020916435.1. NCBI lineage: Eukaryota > Viridiplantae > Streptophyta > Magnoliopsida > Fabales > Fabaceae > Oxytropis > Oxytropis ochrocephala. The sequence goes on from CM037091.1 coordinate 13,421,266, forward strand.
ACTTAACAACTTGAATGGGTCAATGTGTCTAAGAACAACTCCAAGAAAAATCATTAGAGTTGGTCTATGAATTATTTCTTAATTACCTATTTTGGTATAAACTGAATTTTGATGCTCCCTATTGTAACCTTTCCTTTTCCAGCCTTAGGTACCAAAGTAACCACCAAATAATCATCTTCATCATCTTCCAAATTCTCCAATACTTTTGATATCCCTACCTTAAATCTAGTATTCACCTTATCCCTATGTCCATGTTGCAAACTCACAAAACTACCCACAAACTCTATCTGATCTGGACCGCTCAATTTATCTTCATAATCATCAATATGAACATCAAACTTCACATAAACATCACTTCCAAACTCAATCCCTTCTATCACTAAAACCTCTTCCTCTTGTTCTTTCTCTCTCTTACACCTCAACTTCTTAGGTCTCTTCACAATAGTAGTTATTTTTGAGTCCAAATCTAAAGGAAACTTATTCACAAGTTTTGAACTCAAAAATTTGGCCTTTTTTGCTTCCCTTTGTTGCTTACTCATTCTTGGTGAAGTAGGTGGAGAATTTAACCATGGAAGATGAACATCTTCATAAACATACCCTAACTTTTTAGTATCAATACAATCTCTTATCTTCACACGAACAAGATTAGCATTCTCATCATAGAAGAAAAAATGAGTATCTAACCAATCATCATCCTCACTATAATCTCTTCTTCCTTCATTTCCACCCAATGTTTTCCATATAACCCATAATCTATCTATGTTAGAATGATGAGGGTAGAAAATAGGGTCTCTAGCAGCTGTATAGAATGTTCCCATGTCTTCACGATTTGGAGTATCAGCATCACCAACCCAAGTATGAACTGTGTTATGAGGAGCATTCTCTACAGAACCAATACCTGGATGAGACTCATCACCAAGTCTAAGAGGATTTCCCATGAACAATTCTTTTGTACTTGCTAACACCATATTTTTGTACATAGTTCCAAGGTTGAAAGAAATTTGTTGTTCATAAGGGACAAAAGTGTCATTTCCATTGTAGTCAAGATCAACAACATGGGGTGACGTGTGATTTTTGTGTCTAAGTTTATGATAAAGAGAAGAATTTGGGTTTGAAAAATATGATGGAATATTCATGCCTTGTATAGAATCCCAATTCCAAAAGGGTAGAGAAAAAGATGGGTCACCTACTAAATTCCCTAAGATTCTTTCAAAGAAATATAGGTACCAACGATGGAAAGGAAAGAAAAGCCATGACCTATGAATATCAATTTTAAGATCTTCAAAAGGGTATTGTTGATGATAAGCACCATTACAATAAGCACAATGGATTTTAGATTGTTGATAAAAGCTCCTTGGGTCATCACTAGGTAATGCTTTCATGAGAGCAATACCTCTTTCAAATTTAGCTATGAACTCTTCATCTAATAAGTGAGATGGTTTTCTAACTCTAAGTGGAATATTATTTAAAGAAGGTAAGTCTTTGAAATCTATGAATTTGAAGGGAGATGGTAAGGGTGGACAACAATTTGTTGGTGTTATTGCATTTAGAGGTAAATCAACGGGAAAACACTTATTTGCATTAAGGTGAATTGCACGCGAAGTAATATTAGAAGATGAATCTTCAATATTTTTGAAGCCAATGAAAGGGTTTCGAAAATAATGGTTGTTTTTTTCATTGGAGTTTTGTTGCTTGTGATCTTTTGAGGCTTTACATGGAATGCTAAAATTGGAGGGATGGTTTTGTTTTCCATGAAAGGAAGGGAAGTAATAAGAAAAGGGTTTAATGGTGAAGATGGAGAAGTAGTCTATATTGTTGAATAGAGAAATTAAGGGGATAAGTAAAATGATGAGAGCAAAAAATGAAGGGAGAAGAAGCTTTGATGGTGATGATGCCATTGGTGCGTTAGCTTTAAACGTCTCCTTTGTTCTCAAAATGTCTATAAAACAATAGTATTTAAATGAAGAGAGTAGTAAGTAAATAGAAACGTGTATTTCCTAGTTGCCTTAAAATGGACCTAAATATTAATTAGCAGAGACTATTTGAGAATATTTTTAGGGTTGCGAGTATCAAGATATAATATAAATTTAAATTAATTTCTTTAACGGCAATATATATATATATATATATATAGTGTATATATATAGAGTAAAAAATGTGTATTAAGGTACACAAAATCTATATACAACGGACAACCCTGATCACAAATAAGGAGGGATGGGAACAGATAGGCAAAAACCAAGAACACAGATATAAAAATTTCTTCCACATCATGTAAGGGACACTAAAGCCACGGTACCGAATCCTCTCTTATATAAGGTTAATTGGCCAAAAGTAGTGTAAAACAACATTTTGCTCTCCGTATTATACGTATTCATATACGTGCTCAGAAGAAGACAAAAGAAAAATAATGACAGTTTTTTACTAAAAACTGAGGGCAATGATTTCAGGAATAAGACAACAAAAAAGAATGACAGTTTTGCAGTTTTGCTTAAAAGTGGGGGTAATGAATTCAGGAATAAAACAAGAAACAGTAATGACATTTGTGTAATTTTAGTAAAAAATGAGGGCAATCAATTTGGAAGGTAATCTGCTTACAAAATTTATTTTCTTCTTTGTTGAACCCTTATCAGGAGTTTGACTTGCTTCTCTATATTTTTGTTGATGATATCTTCTACCTCTCTTATTTCATTATTTGTTTACTATACATATGTATTGTTCATAGGAACAAATTTTTTTGACAAATATTCATAGGAACAATTAACTTTTTTTATAAGAAAGATATTTATACATAAATAATGAAAGGAGCACTATATATCCAACCCATTACACAAGTGTCTAAAACAAAAAGTATCAAGCATTAATACAATGAAATGGTGAATTCCACCAATCCGAGATAACCACACCACCTGCACCATCTACCTTTCCAATGAACCATCCCTAAGATATATGCTTGATCTGATTAACAACATTGAGAATATCCATCACCTCCCCGTTGAAAATCATATTATTTCTCGCCTTCCATATAATCCACATAGTAGCCATCCAAAACATAAATTGCCCCTTATTTTTGTTGTTGGGGTACTTCACAAGCCTATCATATTCCCAAAAATGAACTCCCCCCACGGCTATAACATCTTCAATCCCCAACCAGCTTAGAATTTCTTTCCAAAGACATTGAGAAAAAGCGTATTGGAAAAATAAGTGTGCAACATTCTCATCACAAGTATCACATAAACGATACTCGACTGTTGTTAATGACTACATTTCTTCCTAAGTATATTATCCTTGGTTGGCAATTGGTGCAAGAATAACCGCCAACAAAACAACGCTACTTTGTATGGCACAGGTCCATGTCAAGTCTCATTGCCATCGTCCCAGAAAAAATATTTAATCTTATTTATAAATATGCCAAAAAAAAGAGGAAGAATGATATGAGATGATGTAATTAAATTATTCATCTTCGTCCCACATTGCTGGTTGTCTCGTCAATTTCAGCGATATAGGGATTCCAACTCCCAAGTTCGACCTCAGTGTGGATGTGTGAGAGTGTGTGTGGCTATTTTTGGTTATTTTTTCTCAGCAGACAAAAAATGGTTCATCTCTACTAATTCAAAAAAGATCAATCCCGTTATGACAAATTTATTTCGTCATATAACTATTAGAAATATTGTTAATGCCACATACCAAATTGAACTTTTCTACCAAAGAGCGCTTGGATGAGATGGTAAGGATCTCTTCCACCAGCTTAACCAATGACTTGGGTTTGAATTCAGCCTTGGGAATGCAACAATATTAAAACTCTTGATCGGGGGAGAGCTTTGTCACCCATTGTGGTCCTACCCAGCTCGAGGAATTAGTCTCTACAGTTGCACGCAGAGATACCGAGTTCATGAAAAAAATTGAACTTTTTTGAAATTTGAGGAATAATCACTATTAACTCCTAATTGAAAGTGATGGAAAAAGAAAAAGTGTCATCACATCTTTCCTATATTAATTAAATTGTCTCTAAAATGTCAAAACTAATTACTCCACGTATATTTAATTATTTAACACCAACATTTTATTTCATGAAAGGAAAGAGTGGACGGAAAGAGACTTAATTTATTGTTAACAAGCGACAAGTTGCATGAACCAATGACCATGCAAATGCAAAAAGCAAAAATGAGAAGACTATGTATTTATGTGTAGTTTTTATAATTTTACAATCATCATTTAATACATATATAAATTATCCAATAAGAAAAATAAGATCATTTTGGATTTTAATTCACATAAAATTTTAATTTATATAATATATTATAGTTAGTGAACACAAACACCTAAATCATCATTTAATACATATATAAATTATCCAATAAGAAAAATAAGATCATTTTGGATTTAAATTCACATAAAAAATTTAATTCATGTATTTTTTTTGAAGGAAATTCATATAATATATTAGAGTTAGAGAACAACACGATACAAACACCTACATTTTTTCCTATTAATAATACACCATTTTGACTTATAAAAAAGAAAGAAAGGACCACTTCCTATTTTTGGTATATAACATTGGGACACAACATGCCGTTAAAGCTCAATACTGCAAGTTGTATTCTTTTTGTTGGTGTAAATCATGTATTCCGTTTGGTTGGAGGGAAGAGAGAATGAGAGAAGAGATAATGACTTTCTATGTTTGGTTGAAGCGAGAGAGAAAGGGAATAGAGAAAGAGAGAAGAGAGAATGACTTTTTATTGCACTAAGAGTGTGTTTGTTTGAGTTGAATGAAAGAGGGAAGAGAGAAAAGAGAAAAAATTCTATCTTCCCTCTTTCTCTCCAACCAAACAGGATGCAATTATAGAGACTAATCCCTCGAGTCGGATTGAACATTAAAGTTTTTCCTCAAGATCAGTTTTGATGCTACCGAATTTCCAATGTTGGATTTGAACCCACAACTTTAATTAAGTTGAACAACCCAAATCATCTCATTTAAGCATTCTTGGATCGAGTTGTATTCTGAATGTTGCATGTTAATTTCGTGGAGATTTAAACCTAAATAAATTCAGAATGTTGAAATGCGAGAGTTTGTTACCTACCTCAATGGCAAATAAATGATTTCTTTTAATTTATTTTTTTTGCAAGTAAATGATTTCTTTGAGTTGGTGTTTGATCATGACTCCTCAACCTATTAAGTGTTGTGATTAATTTTTTTTAAAGAAATATTTCAAAAGTTTCAATGCTTTATTATTAGCTTTTGGAAAGCTTAAATTATAAAATAAATAAAAAGTAGTTGTCGCTTGTTCATTTTGTTTTATGAATAATATATATATATAATATATATATATATACTAAAAGTAGTTTTGTGTCGGTTTGTAAATTTTGTTTTATTTATATATGATATAATATGTAATATATATATATATATATATATATATATATATATATATATATATATATATATATATATATATATATATATAATTATATATATATATGACATTTGTGAATGATATTTTAAAAAAACATATATGGATGTTTATTAAAAGATCTTAATTTTTGAGGTGAAAGTAGAGGATTTTATGGGTAAGTGTACTTAGTGTAGGGCTATTTTTGTCATTAACTCCTAAAGTATCATTCAACTCCCTTAATCATAGTCACTAATTATTGAATCTTCACTTTCCTCTTTGAGCACAAACCTCATTATAAACATGTCTATTTTTATAAAAATGATAGAAGCTTTATTGGATTAAAAAAACAATATGTCTTGAAAGTATAATTCGGTGACTATCAAAAGGGATAGTTAAAGTCATATTCTCAATAGCTACTATTGTTATGAAATGTGCGGATATCCGAACCTCTTACAGATAGCCATTTTATTGAATATGTACCTTGCACCACCTGAAAGATGGTGGCAAAATGACACGTCGGCCAATTGCGGATGCATTAGATTCCCCCTCTAGTAACAGCATATTGTAGACCAGACAAAATTTCAGACCGTATGAGCTGTTGATTGTTCCGGATGAATTTCAACCTTGTAGACTCAATCATCGTATAACAATCAACCACAAATTGTTGGAACAATCGTCGTGCACAAACTATTTGACCAAACTCAACTTCCTTTTCTTGAACTCTAAAGGTAATGAATTCTCTTAATGTGACAGTTTTCCTTTTCTCAGACCTAGTGTACCCAGTCAGTTGTCTAAGTGGAGTGTTTTCACTGAATCCATCTTCACCGCGAGCAAATATTAAAGGGTACTGCAACGGGAGCAACGCGGTGTGTGTTTCTTCGTATTTGAATTTAATTTACGGTTTATGATTACATTCCTATCACTATTTTAAGTGTCAAACTATTGTGTCAAACATTACTTGTTAGGGTGGGGGATAAGAACCTCACAAAGACGTACATCTTGGACTCCCCGAAAAGTAAAATCTTTCACCTTAACTTAGTTGCTGATTTTAACGTGATGCTTGGTCTCTTTATTTGAAAGTACTATAAACATGCAAACAGAGGAGTCATATATTGTCAATGTAGTAAACATGATGTGCCCCAAAAGTAAATTATTTTGGTGATTTATTTTAGGTTGATTTATAGCATGAAAATGGTTACTCACAAATTATAGATTCCATAATTTGTTTGTACGAAAAAAAGGAATGATTAGGGTGATTTATTTAAAGGTGATTTATTTTATTATATATTCTCAAGTTTAGGGGTGATTTAATTTTTTTAAGCGAGAAAACCATCGTAAAAAACAATACCAATGAATTAGGGAATGAGACAAATATTTATATTAGTCTCCAATTTTATGTGGACAACTCATGAATTAATATACTTATGATATATATATATATTGATATTAATGTTAGTTTGATTTATCCTTATATATTTATCAATATTACGTTGGAAATTTGTTTCCGTTTCTTTGGTTTGAATTTAATACTATATATTTATTTTGATCACTAACGTTTACCATATTAAAGTGATTTCATAATATTATTATTATTATTATTATTATTATTATTATTATTATATACGTTTTGTTGGTTTGAACGGATATATCAAAGTTTACGTTGCTATCTCTTTAATTATATGATAAAAGGAATTCACTCCAATTCCGTTTCTCTCTTATCATCATGATATAGTAACGTTTATATAATGATCAGATGTCATTGGTTTTTATTACTTGATCATCATTTTAATATATAGAGAACCAAATGGAGACTGGTGAAAAAACTTGAATATATACTTTGGTTTTGATATAAACAGAGCGTGAGACATATATATGTGCGAGTTTCACATAATCTGAAAATCATTTTCTCTCTACCATCAAATATTCCGGGGTCATCTCCTGTTCGAATAAAAATATTCACAGTATTTTGCGTTTCAGCGCTTTTCTAACAAAATGCTTGCTATATTCTGATTTCTTGTTGAATTTCAAAATTTTTGGCTCAAGAATTGTTCAATTTGGTGCTCTATAACAAAATCATCATCATTGAGCTTGAAAGTTTCTTGAAATTCGAGTTCATGCTTTCTTTCCATAAGTGATTTTGCGCATGAGTAATTTTCTGAGGTTAATTTTGGTTCCACTGAATTCCTTACAAAATTTTATTCAAATTAGAGTCTAATTACATTCAATTTGGTCACGTTTTTGCATGAGTTATTCAGGAAACAAGAAATTGAAGTGTTCTTGGTGTTCAAGACATTCATAGTGTTATTCATTTATATAGTTTTTGTTTTGAAGGACCAAACATAAATATATCAAACAAAAAAGACCACTTTGACACAGATTCGAAACATAAAAGACCAATGTGGGAAAAAAAAAAGATAAATGACTAAATTGAAACTTTAATCAATGAAAAAAGACAAAAAAAAATGCAATTTAGCTTTAAAAAATATTAGAACTATTTGAAACCCTATTGTGTTTTTTCCTCTAACACAATTGATTGTTAGACGAAATATTTTTCATAGTTCCCTTAGTTCGAACTCGGAATATCCCCATTTCACATCTGCGAACTTCACAGAAATACTTACTACTCTATCTGCAGACAAAAAAAAAACAATACCTACCTCCTTTACATTTGTTAATAAAATAACACATGTCAGCATTTGTTTACTTCGCAATAATCACAATACCTTATTAATGCTGTAAACAAAGCTGCCCATGTGATCCATGCAAAGTTAGTTAATTAAGGACAATATGTGAAATTGAGCTGTAACTTTGGATCCATCCAGGTGAGGTGACATGCATTGTATTATATTATTACAAAGACATAGGAATATACACATTAATTATATTAAGGCAATGGAGAGACCTTTAAAGCTAAGGTAGCAATGGCATTATCTTCATCAAATCTTCTTTTCCCTTTAGTTTTTGCTCTCATCATTTTGCTTATCCCCATAATTTCGCTATTCAAGAAAAACAATGAAGATTCATCTTCTAACACTATTTCACGTGCAATTCACCTTGATGCAAGTAAGTGTTTTCCTGTTGATTTACCTCCACATGCAATAACATCAACTAATTGTTGTCCACCTTTACCATCTCCTTTCAAATTCATAGATTTCAAAGACTTACCTTCTTCAAATAATATTCCACTTAGAGTTAGAAAACCATCTCACTTATTAGATGAAGAGTTCATAGCTAAATTTGAAAAAGGTATTGCTCTCATGAAAGCATTACCTAGTGATGACCCAAGAAGCTTTTATCAACAATCTAAGATCCATTGTGCTTATTGTAATGGTGCTTATCATCAACAATACCCTTTTGAGGATCATAAACTTGATGTTCATAACTCATGGTTTTCTTTCCTTTTCATCGTTGGTACATTTATTTCTTTGAGAGAATCTTAGGGAATTTAATAGGTGACCCATCTTTTGCTATACCCTTTTGGAATTGGGATTCTATACAAGGCATGAACATTCCAACATATTTTTCAAACCCAAATTCTTCACTTTTTCATAAACTTAGACACAAAAATCACATGTCACCTCATATTGTTGATTTTAACTACAATGGAAATGACACTTTTGTCCCTTATGAACAACAAATTTCTTTCAACCTTGTAACTATGTACAAACAAATGGTGTTAGCAAGTACAAAAGAATTGTTCATGGGAAATCCTCTTAGACTTGGTGATGAGCCTAATCCAGGTATTGGTTCTTTAGAGAATGTTCCTCATAACCATGTTCATTTTTGGGTTGGTGCTAATGATACTCCAAATAATGAAGACATGGGATCATTCTACACAGCTGCTAGAGATCCTATTTTCTACACTCATCATTCTAACATAGATAGGTTATGGGTTATATGGAAAACATTGGGAGGAAAAGAAGGAAGAAGAGACTATAGTGATGATGATGATTGGTTAGATACTCATTTTTTCTTCTATGATGAGAATGCTAATCTTGTTCGTGTGAAGATAAGAGATTGTATTGATACTAAAAAGTTAGGGTATGTTTATGAAGATGTTCATCTTCCATGGTTAAATTCTCCACCTACTTCACCAAGAATGAGTAAGCAACAAAGGGAAGCAAAAAAGGCCAAGTTTTTGAGTTCAAAACTTGTGAATAAGTTTCCTTTAGATTTGGACTCAAAAATAACTACTATTGTGAAGAGACCTAAGAAGTTGAGGTGTAAGAGAGAGAAAGAACAAGAGGAAGAGGTTTTAGTGATAGAAGGGATTGAGTTTGGAAGTGATGTTTATGTGAAGTTTGATGTTCATATTGATGATTATGAAGATAAATTGAGCGGTCCAGATCAGATAGAGTTTGTGGGTAGTTTTGTGAGTTTGCAACATGGACATAGGGATAAGGTGAATACTAGATTTAAGGTAGGGATATCAAAAGTATTGGAGAATTTGGAAGATGATGAAGATGATTATTTGGTGGTTACTTTGGTACCTAAGGCTGGAAAAGGAAAGGTTACAATAGGGAGCATCAAGATTCAGTTTATACCAAAATACTAAAGTTTGGTTATGATTTTTGATAAAATATATTATGGCATTGTTTGATCCAGAAGTGGATCCTTCCTAGTGGAATTAATTTTTTTGGACTACATTGTACAAAATATTATGGTACAATTTGTGTGTGGTTTTTTTTTACGGTAACAACTTCATTCAATAGATAATAGAAACATTACAGACATTGTTGAGTTGAGACATTTTCCCATACACAAACTAAGGTAGTCTCTAGGAGGCAAGACGTACTAGAAACACAACACATATTGTTTGAAAAACATGAGAACAGGTTCAAGCCAAATACAATGACCTAACAACCAGACTAACAATAGCTTTCGCACATAGGCACTGACAATCAAGAAATGAGAATCCATAGTCTTTTTCCTAAACCAATTACAGATGATTTCTTTGAGTTTTGCAAGCACAGTTTGATTATTGTTGGTCTCGGGATTAACCGAATTTTCCTTTGTCCATAAGCTGGATGATGAATGGGGAGGCGTCTCTACCCGACAACGGTGGTTCTGTAGGGGGTCATGATGTAGGTGTAGCTGATAAGACGGTGGTTCGCTATGGGGAGAAGAGATCTCCAGTGAGAGAGCTAAACCCCCAGAGATCTCAAGGGGTTGGTGACGGTGGTAGCAGGCAAGTCGTGTGATAGATTCAATTTGATATAAACAACAGAATGAAGTGAAACTAGTACTATCAAGGTGATAAGTACTGTTCTATTGATTCAATATAGTAAAGGAAGCTGATTATGTGTAAATCAACTAGTACAATAGATGAAAATGGCAAGAAAAAGTAGAAAAGAAGCTAGGGTACTTCGAGGGACCCGATACCTCCCAAATGGAAAAGATTCCAAATACTTGCCTACCTCACTCACACCAAAGGTGTGTACCATATACTGCTACCAATTCTCTCTCTTAACAGTTAGTATCTGCCAGCAGGGCAGATACGAGGGCAGATACGCTCACACCCACGCACAAAGCAATCATTCTGAGTGGGAATCATTCCTAGTGGAATTTCCCAAAACACCCCTCTTTCTTCTAGTAAATACCTGTCCAAATAGTCTACTTCTATCATCGTGGTAGAGAGACAGAGTGGAAGGATGGTGGGTTGTTCGAGTGGTGCCATGGAGGGATGTTAATGGACAGACAAAAAAGCTAGAGGGAAATGGAGGGCTGAGAATAAGCCCCAAGCGATGGGGAGAGGAGAGGTTGTCGCGGTGGGAGGAGACAGCCTCCACAAGGGAGGGGACAAACCCTAGGAGAGCCTTGCGGCTCATAGGGAGAGTAGACCACTCATTAAGATTTGTGGGTGGTTATTGTGAAGAGTAATAATGAAAAGAAAAATGATACTCCCTCTGTTACAGAATATAAACAAAAGTGAGTCAACGAAAGTTGATGTATTTGGTCTTAATTTAAGACCAAATACATCAACTTTTGTTGACCCACTTTTTCTTATATTCTGTAACGGAGGGAGTACACCAAGAAGTAGTTATGGAGATATGTACCTTTTTGGATAAATCTTAGCGAAAATGTGGTGTCAATAGTTATATCAAAGATAATTGTTCATAACTTTGCAATGGGGCTATTATAGAAGGTAGCATGAGCAATATAAATCAATTTCTCAGTCTTCTTCAATTTAAACTCTAGTGCAACCATAGTCACATTTCTTCCACTCTTCACCACTGAGGCATCAGCTAGAACTTCTGCCTAAACAAAAACATAAACAAAGCAGTAATACCAATATGAAATAATGAAAATAGAGAGGATCAAAATTCATTATACATAAACAGAACAGAACTCACATTTTTTGGAGCACTAGATAGGTATGACACATTAATTTCTCCAAGAAAAAGTTCTTTGTCTTCAGCAACCACAGTTCTAGCACAAGCAATAGACAAAAATTCCACCAGAGAACCAACGGACCCGCCGTGCAGTGTTCCATAAATATTCTGCAAGTTCACTATAGAAACTTAAATAATCCATAAGATTTGGGAGAAAAAATTGAACCAAAATTGCAGTCACTCAATTGACTGTAGAATTCTTAATGAATCAAACTTTTATGGTCCAATGGATACATCACGTATGTTGTGGACACACAAGGTCTTCTGTCATCAGCAACTAATTTAAGTAACCCAATACAGCAAGATAATACAAACATGTATAACTAACTTAACTAATGCAACTAACTCAGATGTTTTCATGCCAGTAAACAAACTTGTTATGCAAGTAGTGAACATCATTTAGATGAGGAATCCAGCGAGCATACATGAATCAACTTAGTTTACGAACAACAAAACTACTATATTCTAGACGGGAGATGGTCAAATACACGAGCCTTCCAATAAATTTTCTATAAAAAACATCAAGCCAGTAGTGTCTCCCAACAAAGCTAGTGTATATTTCCTAAATTAAGCTGTTTATCCAAATGGGTCCATCTCTAAAAATCAAAAACTTATTGGCTTACATATCATATAATATAACTTGTAACCCTTGTACCCTATGGAATAGCCAACAAAAACAGCAGGTGTGGCATGTTGCCTGAATTAGATTCTGTTAGACTACAATGTAGCAGCAAAACATAAGCATCCAAACACGCTTAAGGATTGATAATCTGTCACATTGTTGTATAATATTCAGTAGAGATTTATTTTATAGAATAGGGAATGGCAACTGCTACACATTCTCCCCAAAATGAAATAAGAACTTTTGATTGGAGGAGACGCTCCTGCTACTTTCAGTAAATGTTGGTGTTATCTTTCCACTACAGAGTTTTTCCACAGCCTCTCCACACATGAGAATTTGTGCCATCTTCTGGAAATTATAAGGTAAGGACGGACAGTCAACACACCCCCTCACGCTCACTCAGTACGGGAATCTGAGGCATGGAGAAACGATAGAATAACCAAGATCTTGGCTCAATAACAGATCTATGAAGAACTATGACACTATCTTAAATTTGGGTTTAGCGTCTAACTCATCTCTATAAAAATGACTTGTAGGGTACTCCCTCCATTATAGAATATAAGCAAAAGTGGGTCAACAAAAGTTGATGCATCTGGTCTCAAACTTAGACTACATACATCAACTTCGTTGACCTATTTTTGGTTATATTGTGTAACGGAGGGAGTAAGGACCAACAAAACCTTATAAATACTACTTAGATCATATCTCTAGTCAATATAGAACTTTAACAAATCCACCATGAAAACCTTATAAATACTACTTATGTCATATTTCCAATCGATAAGGAATTTCAACAAATCCACCACCATCAAAATTCTTATCACTACATGGAAAGCTCCTAACTTGAATTCTAGCAAGTAAACCCAATTGAATTTCAAGCTAGCATCATCCACTAAAATCAGAACTATCGAACATATATTTCATTAGCATATGGTCCACAAATATCACATAGTAATAAACTGACATCTAAAATGTATAAATTGATGCAGCTAATTGAAAAGCTGGTAAGTAAATTGTATTCATTAAAAAAAAACTAGTTTTGTATTATGCGTATAAAGAAAAAAAAACAAAAAGAGGTGAAAAGGGGTGTTACAGTGATTTGAGGTTTGACAGAAATAGTGCAAGTGATTCGTCCACGCTGAATGTGATCGACTTTGATACAACTTCCAAAGAAGAGGGAATAGAAGCCATTGGTATTGCAGCCAAACTGATGTGGAATGGGTTTGGAAATGCCCTTTCGTTTAAGGAAATTGAGAGTCTCAGAAACATGTTGAGGATCGATTGAGATTGCAGTGGAGGAGGAAGATGCTGCTTCCGTTTGACTAGCAGAAGGGGAAGCTTTCGCCGCCATTGGTTCTTGCTTCCACCCAAATAAACACTACACTGTCTCTGTCATTTTTCCTTTTATCGAGTCTATATCCTTCCTAGTTCCTTTTATAAAGCTACTAAGTCGAACTAAGGCAAAAAAAAATTGGGTAAATAGTCATTTTACTCCTTGAAAGTGTAACTCTCTGTCAATTTGGTCTCTGAATCGAGCGCAAATGCAAAATGGGCCCTGAAAGTAAAATCTATTTGTCACGTTAGTCCCCCCGTTAATGTGTGTCGTTAACTTCGTTAATCCATCTGTTACTGCCAGTTTAGTCCTTGAAAGATGTCACTTACTGTCAGTTTGGTCCCTGAAACATATACATGAATTCGTTTTAGTCCCTCGAATCTTAAGTTAGTTCAGCAAAATTTTAAAATGCCCAATTAAGGACGCCAATAGACTCATGGAGTACACAAATCTACTGTAATTGGAAAATCGACGGTTAAGGGTGACTTTATTTGCTCCAAGAAAATCATTCAATATAACTTTGTATAATCATTGATCTATATTGAAATTAGGTAGCAATTGTAATTTTTGATGTTAATTCGAAAGCTTCCACTACTGCTGAACTTAATAAATTACGGTTATTAATTCTAATTTCTCTTTGTTTACAATGAATTTTATTTTATTTATTTCATAGATTAAAAAATATTTTTAAAATATAAAAGTCATGTGGCATTCCAATGTGGCTTGCCACATAAGTTAATTGAACTCCACCTCAAATTTAATTTTGACAAATTTGGGAAGAACTTTGATTTTAGAAATTGATTTTAGGATATTCAACACATGAAGTGATTTGATTCGGATTGAATCGATAAACATTCTTAATGATTAATGAAGCTAACAAATCAAAGTAAAAGAGAATATGATACAGCCGCAAGGTCCTGTTAATTAGCCTAGCAAAGCCAAGGCACAAATTGAGCCAATGCTAGTAAATTCAGGTTTAAAATTTTGCTGAAGTAACTTAAGATTCGAGGGACTAAAATGAATTCATGTATATGTTTCAGGACCAAACCGATGATAAAGTGACATCTTTCGAGGTCTAAACCGATAAAGAACGGATGGATTAACGAAGTTAACGACACACATTAACGGGAGGGACTAACGTGACGGACGGATTACACTTTCAGGGACCATTTTGCATTTTCGTTCGATTCAGGGACCAAATTGACAACGAACTACACTTTCATGGACCAAAATGACTATTTACCCGCAAAAAATTTGGTCAACTATACGTATTGCTTATTTTGTATACTGTATCATTTAACTTCCTCTATGATTGTGACATTTATCAGTGTTATCACCAAATTAAGAGTTAAGACCAACGTTCCCCTGATTGTGACATGTGTCAACAAAATATTATTATAACTAATGACAATTTTGTAGTTTTGCTAAAAAATGAGAACAAACATATAACAAAAAAGACAAAAGTATGAAAGACATTTTTGTAGTTTTGAAAACAAAATGAAGGTAAATATTTTCGGTAAAAGACAAAGAAAAAAGTAATGGCATTTTTGTTTCAACCAAATCTTCACCAGCTTCTTATACACCAAAACTATTTGGGGACCAAATCTGCATCAGCTTCTTATGCATCTTTTTCTCTCAACGTTGCTGTTAGTTTCTTTGTGTTGGGTTCTTCATTGTTGGAACCAATTTTTCATAACCCCACACAAATTCAACGTTACCAATTTTTCTCATCTTTAATTTTTCTCCTCACATTTGAAGATGAGAAAAATTAAATAAAGTGAGGTCATGAAGGTAGTAGAAGAAAATAAGAGAGTAAAATAATTTCAATGAGATTATTCTTGGTGAAAAGACTAAAAGAATCGAAGTAGGTTCCGTGAACGGTGAAGTGCAGTCTTTTCTTTTATTTGTTTTTTATTCTATTACTTATTTTTCATTTAAGATCACAGCCATTATTTTAGACCCATGATCAAAAATTGACTAGATTTATCCTCTAAATCCGTAGTCACTTTTTTGACTACTGATTTATCTCACAGAGATGTTTCCATAAGGAAATTGACTACTAACATCTCTATGAGATAAATCCGAGAGTCAAAAAATTGACTACTTGATTTATCCTCGCTTTTCTCATAGTAGATGTTCGAAAAAAAAAAATTGTTCCAAAAAAGTGATTACGGATTTATCTCTTGAGGATAAATCAGTAGTCAAAAAGTGACTACGGATTTATCATCAATAGATAAATCCTAAACAACTCAAAGTTTTAAAAATGACTACGGATTCATGATGATTCCGGAAGTTTGAAAATTGGATTTTTTTATTTTTTTAATGGACAATAAATTAAAAGCCAAATAATTTCAATGAGATTATTCTTGGTGAAAAGACTAAAAGAATCGAAGTAGGTTCCGTGAACGGTGAAGTGCAGTCTTTTCTTTTATTTGTTTTTTATTCTATTACTTATTTTTCATTTAAGATCACAGCCATTATTTTAGACCCATGATTCGTAGAACCCCAAATTATGTTTTTTGGTGTGAAAAAGCAGGCAATAAATACGGCTTTTGCGACGCTGATCGAACGTCGAATTTGATTTGCGTGGCCACCGATCAAAAAGCGACTCGGACACCCCAAATTATGTTTTGACTAGCCGACTCGAAGCAACGGGGCGATCCAAATCGATCGAATTCTCCAACAACGGCTAAATTTTTGAATTCTCCCCAACGGTTAAAATTTTAACGGTTTCGATTGTTTTAAATCAACGGCTAATGTTCGATCACACCTATTATAGATAAGTGCAACAAATCATACAAACCGAAAAAGTCTAAAAAAACAATTCTTGCAATGAATAAATCGAATCGTTAAAAATCAGTTAAAATTAAAGAACTAGTGTTAGCCATACTAGTGTTGGTAAAGAATAAATTGAATCCTTAAAAATCCGTTAAAATTAAACAACTAGTGTTAGCAAAGAATAAATCGAATCGTTAAAAATCATTTAAAATTAAACAATTCAATATTCAGCAACCATCAGGGAGGTTCGGCCCTGCCAAGTGTGAACCGGTTCGGCGCACGCATGGTCGAACCACACTTAACAGGTTCGGCACACGCTTGGCCGAACCGTACTTAATGTTTAAAAAAATGTTTTAAATTCAGGGGTATTTTGGAAATAAAGGTTGGTATGGGGTGTCTAGTGAGTAAAGGGGGAGTTGTACGAAATACGGGCCTTATTTTAATCTAATGGTTGACATTTGGGCTGTAGAAAATTGTTGTGGAGGATCCAAATCCATGGACAAGTAGTATAGCATGAAACATATACACTATTCATACCTTTTTTTGTATTTCTACTAGACCGAACGTACTCTGACTTGAGCGTCGAAGTGTCTTTGCAGGTACTACCCACACGTGCTCAAGAACCTAACCCATCAACGCAACACACCGACCAGGCCAACTTCAGATTGATCAGGTACAGATCAATAAGCTTCGGTCATGCTAGAACTAAAGATATTGCGTTTTATAAGAAAGACAAATATAAATTATATATATATATATATATATATCACAAAAAAAATATTTCGTTTAAATATTTTGACAGTAAAATAATCTATTCTTGTCTCTTTATATGTTTAAAAAACCCAATTTCACTCTCCAGCCAGTCATTCAGTCCAAAAAATTCTCCAGTCAGTCATCGTAGCAACATAATACAATGAAGGCCTTCGTTAAGATCTGGAGGTGTGAGAGGTAATTGAAGAAATTTGTTAAGATCTGGAAGAGCGAGAGGTAAGTTTATTTCTCATGATTTAATATGTTTTTATCATATCGTTTCTCATGTGTTTTTCTTACACGATTTTGAGTTCTTGAATTCAGATATCCAAACAAAAAAGTAATTTTCACAAACAAATGGGTCAATTAGGGTCAAGTTGATTATTCTTGAAATTTTATGCCAAAAAAATGGTCCATTGGGTTATTTGGGAATAAGAAATAGATGTATTTTCTCTGCTAATCAACTGCATTTAAGTTAGTCGATTGATCGGTTAAAATCTCTATACTAGAGATCCTTTCTGGCAAGGGCAACTCTTCATTTTTGTTTGTTCTACGAATGGTCTGTTGATCAAATTGATTGTGGGAATTATTCTAATTATAAATTCGGGTGAATCTAAAAATAAACCTATGAATAACTTAGTGACCAATCAAAAAAAAATTGTGCATACCTTTGGGTTTTCTAGGGTTGAGAAAAATGTATTTTCTTTTCTAATCTATTGGATTTGGATTGGTCGATTCACCAGAGCAAATCTCTTTCCAGCAGATAATTTCTAGAGAAGCGCAACTCCTCATCCCTTCTGTTCTGCGGTTGTTTGATTTGATTGTATCTTTTTGCGATAGGTTTTTACCACACTTTTGTTTTGGTCTTACTTGATCTTACTTCTACTCTAAATATAATAAAACAACATGCTAGCACTTTTACATTTTTAGACATCTTAAAATTTAGCCATTTGTCAAAAAATGGGGGCAAAATTGTAAATGTATCACTAAAAGACAAAAAATCCCTACTTTTTATAACTTTTTATTACTTTTTCTCTTACACACTTTCCCATCATCTCTCTCCTCTCTCTTTTTTATTTATTTTATTCTCTTCTCTCTCTCATAATGCCCCCCTCTCTCCTCTCTCATTTCTCTTTTTCTTCTTCAATCTCTATTTATTCTCATTTATTTCTATTTTATCTAATACTAATCTAATCTATTCTTCTTCTACTTTCAAACTAATAAAAACATATGCTAGCACATTTACATTTTTAGACATCTCCAAATTTTGACATTTGTCACAAAATGAGGGTAAAATGGTAATTTTTCCACTAAAAGACAAATATTCGCAGCTTTTTGTCAGTTTAAAAAAAGCATCGCCACGCTGACACACGACGACACATTGACGCGCGCCTCGGGCATAGCCGGCGCCGTGTCGCGTCGCTTTTTACTTTTTTCAAATTTTTTTTCTGTCAGCTTTAATGCTTTTTTAAAAAAAATGCTGACACGCCTCTGACGCGTGTCAGGTTTTAATATTATTATATTTTTTGAAATCTTACTTTTTTTTATTTTTTTTAACTGTTTTTTTTTAAATTGTTTTTCCTTTTAATTCTTTTTTAAAAAAGCATAAATTTTTTCAATAAAATTTTTTTTCCATCATTTTTTAACTCGATTTTTTTTCCTTTTTTTGTCAAAAACATTAAAAAAAATTTCCCTTTTTTTACTAAAAAAAAATTAGTCGCTAATTTATAATCTGCTCAAATTATTTGATCAATAATCTACATAAACTAATAAAACTAATCATTTCTTTTCACTACGGTCAAATTAATCATTTTAACCACTATGAATTGTCCAAAAACACAAACCTTTAACAAAAGTTTAAAATTAACTTTTATATACATAAATGAATATAATTAAACTAATATTAACTCATTAAATAAAATAAGTGAAAATATGTGGCAACAGGAGCAACAATGCGAAACTGACAATGGAATCGACGACGACATCTACAACGGGAACAGCAGTCGAACGATAGAGCCAACGAAAGCACCAACAGAGCGCTAACGAATATGATTTGATTAATATTAATATTAAATCATATAGAAAAATATGACTAAACATTCGGCAACGTGAGCAGCAGCTAATATGATTTAATTATTATTAAATGAAATAAAAAATATGAGTTAACATGTGGCAACGGGAGTGACAACGAGAGACTGACAATGGGAGCTGCAACGTGACTGGCAACAAGAGTCGCAACGAGAGCCAACGGGAATGTCAACGAGGCTGCTAACGGAATGCCCAACGGGGATGCATATTTTACCTCTATCGATCAATGTAATTCTGATTGTCAATCTCCTTTAATTTTTTCGACTCAATATAATTTGTATTTGTATGTTATATGCCACAATACTTATCTCTTTCTTCTTTGAATTTCAAATTATACATTTTCGACATGCAACGTCAGCAGCAACTAATATGATTTAATTAATATTAAATGAAATAAAAAATATGAGTTAACATGTGGCAACGGGAGTGACAACGAGAGATCGACAATGGGAGTCGCAACGCGATCGCAACGAGTCGCAACGAGAGCCAACGGGAGCTAACGGAATGCCCAACGGGGATGCATATTTTACATCTAATGTCCTAATACATTATTATCGATCAATGTAATTCTAATTGTCAATCTCCTTTTATTTATTCGACTCAATTTAATTTGTATTTGTATGTTATATGCCACAATACTTATCTCTTTCCTCTTTGAATTTCAAATTATACATTTTCGACATGCAACGTCAGCAGCAACTAATATGATTTAATTAATATTAAAAGAAATAAAAAATATGAGTTAACATGTGGCAACGGGAGTGACAACGAGAGACTGACAATGGGAGCTGCAACGCGACTGGCAACGAGAGTCGCAACGAGAGCCAACGGGAGCTAACGGAATGCCCAACGGGGATGCATATTTTACATCTAATGTCCTAATACATTATTATCGATCAATGTAATTCTAATTGTCAATCTCCTGGTCCTTTCATTTCTTCGACTCAATATAATTTGCATTTGTATGTTATATGCCACAATACTTATCTCTTTCCTCTTTTAATTTCAAATTATACATTTTCGACATTGTTCACAACTTATTAATACCTTTCAAATTACTATTATAACTTCATCACAATACACCGACCATACAGTATCACCCGTGCGTATGCACGGGTAAAATACTAGTTTCTTATATAAGAAAACCAGTCAACCAAAAAAATTAAGAAAACCAATAGAGTTTATTATTATTTGCTATATATATATTTTAAGGAATTAATTAACCATAAAAATTAATTAACTAGCATCATAAACAAAATTTCCTGGTTTTACTTATTATACGTTTAACTTAATATAGTTATATATTAATAATAAAGTAATTTCTTCAGTCAAAAGGAAAATACAATTAATTTCTATAAATATTAAATTTGTAAATAAATGTCCATGTAAAGTTTATTTATAGTATAATTGAGAAATTTATAACTATACTATTTTAGCATAATAAAATAAGGTTCGGTCATGCTTAGTACTTAATATATTTTGATTATTTTTCGTTTATTACGTAATTATTCTAAGAAGGACAAATATTAATATCAATATTTGACTAAAAAATTAAAGTCGTTGAATATACTTTTGCATTGTTGTTACATAAGAAGTAGGTCTTTTCCAATGCACTGCAAAGCAATTTTACATGGTGAGTTCCCAAAGGGTTTCATTATAATTAGAATTAATATATCAATATATATAGAGAGAGAGAGAGAGAACTCAATTAAATATCAACGACTCTACAGCAGCTGCAGATGATCCAGGTTTGGATTTTATTCACTTTGCCTTTGCTGATTTATAAGAAAGATAAAATGAATGTGAGAAATCTTATGTGTTTCTTGTAAAACATGCAGGAACCAATGACAAAAAGCAAATTATCTCGTAGTAACTCAAATGATCACTTGCATTATGAGATTTTGGTGAAAATCTTTATGGTTCTCAATGTTGTTGACTTGGCTACTATCCGGCTTGTTTGTAAATCGTGGGAGAGCAAGTCGATATCCTATGCTTTGGCGTAAACTAGATTTAACTAAATTGGACTTTGGAAGCTTCAACATATCCATGATACCATGTGCTCAAATGGATAGACTTTCAAGCACAAAAATTAATGAATTTTTGAAATATGCTCTAAATTTGAGTAATGGAAACACCAACTGCTTAATATTTAATTTCTACTTATACTTGCAAGACGTTCACTTAATCACAGCTGCTAAAAGGTAACACATTTTACTTAACCTAGATACACTTATCTTTTTCTTTTCCCTATACTTTTCTTTTAATATAATAATGTAAAAATTCATTTTGAGATTTTCAAATTAGTTTCCTTTTATGTTAAGACTGTAAAATGTTTAATCTATATTTGTATTTTCTATATGGTATATATATATATATATATATATACTAGTATAATTTACAGTGCAAAGACGGTAGTCAAATTCATTTGTTTAGACAATCGTAAGGTAATTACTTCAACTATTTTAAATATTTATATAATAGTAGGAAATTAAATTAGATTTATATATATATATATATATATATATATATATATATATATATATTTTATATATTATAATTTCAAATGGGATGTGGGGTTTTGTCCTAAAAGATTTTGTTTCTGTCTTATAATGTTTTGTAATAATTAAATGAAGGAAAATTAATATAAAAGTATTCAAACAAAGTACTAAAACAAAAATTGAAACCGATGAAAATATGATTATCATCGAATGTATTCTGAATGAGTTTATAGAAAAGCACATTACTATTACTAATGCCGAAAGGAAAAGGAAAAGGATATACGATAATAGAATGTCTCATCTATTTTGTAATATATCATTCATAATTTGTTTTCGCTAAGCATGTGAACCTGTGGGAATTCGATTTTATTGTTATAAGCAACACGTGTATACATCTCATTTTGTCATAACATTTTAAATTATTTTTGGCACCTTTAAAAATGCAAATGTATGTTTTAAATGTGTTATATGACACGTCGATTTCTTTGTACACCGGCTTTTATCCATTCATTTTGATATATAATATATATGTTTAAACATTTATTTAATTTTATATATATAGTCAATATTTTATATATTATTTGACTATTTAAATGTCAATTTTGATTTAATATATGTACATTCCATATTGCGAAAGAAGAACCTTATGATATATTTTGTATATTCCTATAAAGAAACTATAAACGGGAAATATCAAACTAACACTTCAGGAGATTATTAGAATATGAAAAATCAAGTCTTATTCGTAGATGCAATGTTTATATAAAAATCTTTAAGATTATATAAAGGTTAATATCTAAAACCCTAAATAGTAATACATAATCTGTCTAATGATGATAACTTTGACATTTTTGGTATATATTTCAGCGAATTAACTTGATGATGAGGAATAAAATCGTTGATGATGTAATTAGTGACGTGTCATACTATGTGGATGGTGACATGGAAGATCCATGGTTATATATAATGGAGATATAAAATAATGTACCAAGATTTTTATTTTTATTTAAAATAACAGTGAAGAATGGTGGTACAATAATGTGTTACGCTTATGAAACAACAGAGTTAGGTAGTCGACTTGGTTAAGAATTTCACTGAGTTCAAGAGGGGATTGGTTCGATTCTCTGCTTAGACATTTTTGGTATATATTTCAGCGAATTAACTTGATGATGTGGAATAAAATCGTTGATGATGTAATTAGTGACGTGTCATACTATGTGGACGGTGACATGGAAGATCCATGGTTATATATAATAGATATATATATATATATATATATTAATTTGTGTATTCTTTAATTTGTAGGACTCCAAATTTGAAACGGTTAATGCCGCCATTAACAGGCAAATTAACAAAAAATGGAATCGAAGTTGCAATGAGATTATGGAGGGGTCTTGAGTCGATTACCATTACCCCATTGGTTAGTAGGAATGATTACATTATTTCTGCAATTGGGAGATATTGCATAAACATCACTGAAATAAAGTTCACTATATTCTTTGGACGAAATGAAGTTGAGGCCTTAGTTAAGTACACCCCAAATCTGTAGGTCTTGAGTATTCGAGATATAACAGTTATCATGAGAGATTTATGTCATGTACTCAATGAACTGGAACATTTGGAGAAGGTGAATATATGTCACAGTCTCATTTTGAATAACGTCAGATACTCTATTTGTGATCTTAGAGATCATTTGAATGCCACAAGTTTAGGGAAACTTATCATTTGTAGAAAAACAATGTGCCTTACATGCCGGTACGGACACAATCCTAATGGACGGGGCTTAGGTGAGATGGAGGATGTTTGGAGTCAAGATGAGATAGAGTCGCTTGAACATTGATTTACACTCATGTATGAACTCAATCATTTTGATTTCATAGACTACAATTATATTTCTTTTTTGTTGGATTAAATTTCATATGAAACAAATATTGGGCCTCAATAATTCTCAACATTTGTTTTCTTTGTTTTTGTCGAACAAGTATTGATCAAATCATCTTGAGTGTGATAACAAATAAGGTTGCAAATGACTCTTGTTTACTTATGCAAGATAGTAGTACCCATCTTTCCCCAATTAGTATTAGCTTAATTCTAAAAAGATATTGGTGTGTTTGAATTTAAATTAGGTCATCAAATGGATAAGTTTATAGTGAAGAGACCAAGGTCATCAATTGATGAATGTGATCAAGCTCGCAACAACAACGAGAACCACGTGTTGAAGTTAATTTAGATGAGTTGTCGTCGGATCTTGGTTTGCGAAGAAAAATTGTGACATATCATCCTAATGATCAAGATAAGATACGGAGAGCGTATTTGCAAAAAGGGCCGTGTCAACCTAAGAATCACAACTTTCCACAAAAAAGTATTGGAAGCTCAAAGAGACGATTTAATCCAGCATGGTTCACTGAATTTGGAATTTGGATAGAGTACAACATTGAAAAAGATGCTGCATATTGTTTGTATAGGCCCGATTATGGAAAACAAGGGGCTGGTGATACATTTGTCACTGTTAGATTCAACAGTTGGAACAAGAAAGATAAGATCTCGTCTCATGTTGGAGGTCCTAATAGTGCTCATATTGACACCAAAATCAAGACTTGATGAACCAAAATCAACATATTGACACTGCGATTTCTAGGCATTCTGACAAAGTCAAGAACATATATCGAACACGTTTAACTGCTATTATTGATTGTGTTTGTTGGCTCTTAAAGCAAGAATTAGCTTTTCGTGTTCATGATGAGTCAGTGACTTCCACCAATCAAGGTAACTTTCTTGAGCTTCTTAAATTTCTTTCCATGCACAATGATTTGATAAGGAGCGATGTTTTGGATAATGCTCCTGAGAATCATCAATTAATTGCTCCAACAATCCAAAAAGATATTGCCCATGCTGCTTCATTAGAAACTACTAATGCTATTATAGCTGATATTGGCGATGAATTCTGTGCTATTCTTAAACGGCCTGCACCTACTCGTTGGAGTTCTCATTATGCCACTTTGATTAATATAGTATTGATGTTCTCTGCTATTATTGATGTTCTTGAGATTATGAAAGTAGACGGTACTCCTCGATCGGTAAAAGGTGAAGCAACTGGTCTTTTAATTTTGGTACAAACTTTTGATTTTGTGTTCTACTTGCATTTGATGAGAGATGTATTGGCTATTTCAAATGAATTGTCACAAGCATTACAAAGGAAAGATCAAGACATTCCGAATGCTATGAACTTGGTTAACATCACAAATGAGAGGTTTGAAACACTCAGAAATTATGGATGGGAGTCTTTATTGCAAGAAGTAAATTCATTTTGCAATAAGAAATCTATTAGTGTTCCTGCTATGGATGATGTGTTTGTTAAGGGGCAATCAGTACGTAACCCAAGAGGCATTACAGCAGAGCATCATTATCGTGTTGAGTTATTTTATACTGTGATAGACATGCAGCTTCAGGAACTTAATGACTGTTTTGGTGAGATTGCTCATTTGTTTGACTTCTTTGGATCCATCTAAATTGTTCTCTGCTTTTGATAAGGCAAAATTGTTGGAATTTGCAAGTTTTTATCCAGATGAGTTCTCTCCATGTTTGTTAGTAGTGCTTGATCATCAACTAGACGGTTACATCATTGATATGCGTAGGAGTGTTGAATTTGCTTCTTTGAAAGGAATCCAAGAACTTTTAGAGACATTAGTTGAAAATGGAAGACATAATGTGTATCCATTCGTTTATCTCCTTTTGAAGTTGGCACTGGTTTTCCCTGTTGCAACAGCAACTGTAGAAAGAGCTTTCTCTGCTATGAATATTGTGAAGAATAGGTTGCGTAACCGGATGGGGGATACATGGATGAACGACTGTCTAGTGACATACATTGAGAGTGATGTATTCAATAAAATTGACTCTGAGCTTATTATTCAACGATTTCAGAATATGAAATCACGTAGAGGACAACTATGAAATGTATGATTTATTTATTTAAAGATATTACAGTTGTTTTTAATTATATTTTTAGCGAATTGTGTATTTAAAAAATTTGAACCCCCCGACCCGAGGGTCCTGGATCCGCCACTGCTCATCTCACATGTACAGTACCATAAAACTCATCATAAGTTTAGTTCTCTTTGGGTCTGTTTGGGAGTTTGGAGGGGTGGGGAGGGGAGGGGAAGTGAGGAGGAGGGGAGGATAAACCCTTCCCTTGTTTGGATGTTACAAATTAGGCTTATATCTTTGGCCTTGATTTCATTTTGGATCTTTTTTTTTTCGTTTTGGTCCTTTATGGAAGGTCCTTTTTGTAGTTTTCCATCTTACACAAAAAGGACCAAATTGACACAAAAACCAACCAATGGACATTTGTACCCTTTAAACAACAAATTATACAAGGACTAGGGAAGTTGAGGCTTAATATGTAAATGGACATTTGTACCCTCTCTATGCTATTTGTTGTACCCTCAACATTGCTGTGTAGATTTTTTTTTGCTGCTAATTAATTTGTTGATTACATTTTTTGGTGCATCATCTGCACCGCTCCTCTATTAGAAAAAGAACAGCTTATTGAATTTTTTTATCATAATCCAACTATTATTATTTCTTCTAATAAATGTTTATTATTATAATTTGTAAAATTATACAAAATAATTATGACAGTAATAAATATTCTGGACTGTACTCCTTTTTTTTCATGGCAAATTGACAAAACAAAATACACATTTTTGTACCTTCCGTTTTCATTTTTTTATCAAATACCTTACTTTCATTGCTTATTTTTTTTATATTTTTTTACTAACATTTTTTAACTAACCAGCATTTATTTATTTATTTTGAACTTCAACGATTTCTTTTTTTAAATAATTGGCAATTTAAATTAAAAATGTTAAATATTAAAATTAATTATCTATCTTCTAACAATTATATATACACTTTTTTACGAAAGTAAATTATACATGCACTTTCTTTTTTGACGGAGTTATACATACACTTTCATTTACCAAAGTAAATTGCTAATACTTCAAATTTATTTAATACTTTAATTTCTTCAACTTGGGAAATATTGGTCATAAATTTGCATAACTTACGTTTCATTGAACACAAAAATTCATTCCTGTGCAGTAACTTTCCGGGCTCTTTACCCCGCTTTATATCAAAAAAAGGCAAACAAATTGAACTTTAAATTCAATATTTCATTTGAAAATTAGAAAATTCAAAACGAGATTAATGCTCATCAAACTCAAAATTACATGGATATTGTTTTTGAAATAAAATAGATAATGAGATAACGCACTATCAATTCTTCTCCTTAGCACCATATTCTATTATCTTAATACACGATTGCAACATTCGCACTTAAGACCAAAACATTCTTTCGTTTCTTGAGAGAGTCGACTTCAAAGAAACCGACATAGACATTCATCACCCGCACCCAAAGAAAAATACAAGAACGTTAACATAGCAAAACAGAATGTCAAAAACCTATTATAAATTAGCATACAAGATTTGCAAATTAACCAGACAAATAAACAGAGAAGTTATCACTATTTGAAACTGATACAAATAGATATTAATATTACAAACTGATACAGACAGGGAAATTATCACAATTTGAAATTGATATAAGTAGATATTAATATTACAAACTCATACAAACATAGAAATTAGGACTATTTGAAAGTGAATGTTGAAAGTACTCAGATAGCAGCACCTAATCTTATGTTTTCTCAACAGGTGTATGAGAGATGAAACCACATTATCTTATGTTTCCTCTTTGCTTTTTGTTAACCTGACCAAACCACGTATAGGCTAAACAGAGAATTGAGAAAGGAAGCAAAAATAAACAATTGCAAGATGAATACCAACTTTGTAAAAATAAGCTGCAATGAAGTTGCAATTGCTATCAAAGTAATACAAAACTTTTATCTATAATTCTGTGAAGCATAACTTGCAAATAGTGTTGTTCTCAGCCGGTGCGGTAACTGCGTCTTGGCACAACTATCTATCTCCATTCCACTTTCCTCCACGTGCGCGTGTGTCTGGCATTTCCTGAGCTGCTGACTCAGCATTTTTATCCTTCATGACACCCAACTGTCAAAAAACCTGAATGAAAATTAAATCATGTTGCACATGCACCTAGCCAAACATTTAAATACTTCCATTTATGCTGTGCAACATAACACTGATAAAAGAGAGGTAGGTGTTCAACAGATTCTTCCTCCAAAAAACACATAGGACAAGCTAAATCATGAACGTGTTGTAAACAATTTATATTAGTTAAAACATCTCTAGTTGGAATTCTTCCAAGTAACAACCTCAACCCAAAGAAGTTCACTTTTGATGGAACCGCTGTCCGCCAAACACTAGAGATCGCTGACTGCAAATCAAGCAAACACTCATATCAATTTCTTTGGATCTTTTTTCTATGGATCGAGTTTTAACCCAACGAGGTTTTAATGAAACTCATTTTATGTGTAAGGGTTGGGATTAAGATACAAATTAAGATAGTACAACTTAAGATGGAAAAGCTTCCTACAAAGTTGTGGTGCGTACTATCTATTGGTTTTGTTGATGACTAATCATTGTATTAGTGAAGAAACAACCTTCAATGGTCAATGAATCGAGACATATATGAAGATGAGAGAGCACAATTCCTAAATTGATCATCCAAGAATACAAGGCGAGACTAAAGAGTTGTAAGAGCTACTTAAAGAAGCAGAGCAAGCTTTATATGATGGATGTAAAAATACTTCAACTTGAACTTCTTAATCAAATGATATCACATCAATAATAATAATAACAATAATAATAATAATAATAATAATAATAATAATAATAATGCAATATATAACTAACACACTTTAACACTACCAAGATTGTACAGATACTAGTTTTATGACCCGTGCTCGCACGGGCTCACCTTTACTAAATAATGGTATTTAATTTTTTTTACAAATTTGTAAATGAAATATAATTGAAGAGAGTTTTTTTCAAATTTGTATACAATATGAAATTAATATATTAGAATAAACCGATATTAAACGTATATCTATATTTTTTTAGATGTTTATTAATAAGTATTGTGTGATTATTTTTGAGATATTTTTTTAAACTTAAATATCATTTAAAAATATAATAATCCATTTAGGTAAAAACAAAAATTTTAAAAGCCCCTTGCATAATATTGATATTTAACTGGCGTATTTATATTTATATTTTTATACCCATTATAGATGTTTATTAATAAGTATTGTGTGATTATTTTTTTTATTTTTACGAGATATTTTTTTAAAATGATATTTAAGCCTTTTTTTAAACTACAATCCTACTTCCATATTCAGAAAAGATTAAGAGAAAATACGAGATTGATTGAGTTGTCAAAAAATTGTCTCATTCCTCATAAGGGTATGGATTAAACTCCGCCTGTCAATGTGAGGACATATATGCTGAGTGATCTATAAGTATATCCGTGGATGCATTCGGATTATCCAAAGCCCTATTGTTTAACACGTGGATGCATATCAATAATTTGGTTTGATTGTGGACCACTCCTATGTAAGCCTTATCTGGATCACTTTACGTATTTTCTTACTAAATAATTTCTTTTTACCAAATCAGTTATTTCGGACTCTAAAATATCACAAAAACATCGAAGTTTGGTGTGAAGTGCCGATTGGAGCTAGAGTATAGCTTAGAGAAAATATATACTATTAGTAAATTAATATATTTTCTATTATTTAACAAAAAGATTAAAATATGAACAATTAATTTTTTTACATATTTTCTTACTAAATAATTTTTTTCACCAAATCAATTATTGAAGAGTGAAGTTCACGTATTTGAACATCAAAAATATTTTTTGGACTCTAAAATATCACAAAAAATTTAAACAAAAAACACAAAAACGTGGAAGTTTGGTGCGAAGTACCAATTGAAGTTACGGTACTCGTATATAATATAAACACTGATTTAAGTTTGCTTTTAATACCATTTTTTTGGTATAAACCAGGTATCCTCCGCGCGCAACTGTAGAGACTAATCCCTCGAGCCGGGTAGAACCACAATGGGCGGCAAAAATCTCTCGAGAGAGATTTAACATTACTGCATGTCCAAAGCTGGATTAGAACTCAGTACTTTAGTTAAACTAGAAGAGACTCCTACCATCTCATCCAATTGCCCTTGGGTTTTTAATACAGATTGATCCAAAGTGATCAAAATAAAAGCCATAAAGAAAAAATATGCTATTCGTAAATTAATACTACACTAATTTAAAAGGAGAAAAAAGAAACATCATTTTAAAAAAGCATTAAAATATGAACAGTTAAATTTTTTTCTGAACTCTATAGTTCATGAAAACATACTCATTAGCATCTCGATCACTTTATATATTTTCTTACAAAATAATTTTTTTTTTTGCCAAACCAGTTATTGAAGGTTCACCAAAACATTCTACTTAGCATCTTTATCACTTTACATAGTTTCTTATTAAATAATTTTTTTTACCAAACCAGTTATTGAAGAGTGAACTTTGCGTATTTGAACCTCTAAAATTTTTTCGGACAGTAAATATCACAAAAAATTTAAACAAAAAGACACAAAAACGTGAAAGTTTGGTGCAAAATACCAATTGAAGTCACAGTACTCGCATATAATATAAACACTAATTTAAGTTTACTTTTAATAACTGTTAATCCAAAGTGATCAAAATAAAAATCATAAAGAAAAAATATGCTATTAATGAATCAATACTACACTAATTTCTAATTTAAAATATTAAAATATAAATAAATAAAAAAGTATGCATTTGGCGTGGAACCACAACTGTAGGATAATTGCAATGCGGCTTCCGCATTATAAATAGAGATATTCAAACATGCGTCTTTTATTACCAAATTATTTTGTAAAAAATGTCAATTATTATTATTTAAAGAAAATAATAGCCTTCATTACCCTGTTCTGCAAAAAGCTCAAAGTGAATTGTATGATTTTACTGCCATGATGAAAAGATCAATTTCTACTACTTCATCGTTTCAAACAACCTTTATAAATATTACAACAGGGAAAGGGATATATATATATATATATAATCAAATGGAACTGCATTCTGTATGGTGTACATGCTCCAATCTTCACAAAGGAGTGAAAATTTCCCTATCAAATTGTCTGCAACCTTAGGGAGTGATGGCCGAGGCTAAGGTACATCAACATATATTTGTTGGAGAACTCAAGTGAATTTCAACGAAAATCAGAGAAAGAGTAAAACAGTTATAACAGAAATTTGGGGAAAAACTGTTTATTCAATGAACTGAAGAGTTGATTACAGAGACTTGATATTCATACCACTTACTACTACCTGAATCCACAAACAAGCAACCTGAACTTAATGGACTTACAACAAAGCAACAAGGACATTGTTTTTCCCACACCTCTCCCTACTCACCACACACTCCATAACCTTGCAAAATGACCAAAAAGCCATTTATGAAATCCGCGCTTTGTATTTTTTTACTAAAATTTATGATAGTTCGAACGCGGACAATCAAACTGATTCGGCCAAGCCCAACAGAATGTATAATATGTTGAAACACACACTTCCCCTCTGCTGAGAAGATAGTCGTTGTCAAAAAATGTGGTATAGAAGACTCTAAAACCGGAAATCCACATAACATCACAAAATTAATCTCATCCCCAAACTAGCAACCCGTATTTTAATGGGTTTACAACAAAACAACAAACACACTTAATGACACACTTAATAAGTTGTGTACACACATGTGTTTATTGATTATAACTTAATACATACACCAACAAACGGACTAATCTCTTTCAAACCTCGATGCTCCAATATATAATGCTCTATTGAAGAGAGCTTATGGATTTGCATCTTCGCGGTAGATAATGCTTCCAATAAAAAAATCATTTCTGAAATATTATATATATATATATATATATATATATATAAAGATTAGAAAAAATAAAACATTAAAACATAACATAAATTCATATATCAAAATCTAACTCACGGTTGAGTTCATATATCAAAATCTAACTCACAGTGAGGATAGATAAGAAAACAAACTTAGGCAGTGTCAACTCAATAACTAGATTTGAGAATCACAACATATACTTCCACCTTTTCAATTTGTGTCTATCTATTTTTTACCAAAGAGAGCTTTAGTATATATAGATAAACTTATTTATATATAACACGGAATTTTGAATCACCATGTCTGGTTATTAATGTGCATAATTAATATTGTATTAATATTATCTATTAAACATCATACAAAATTGTTACTAAATAATAATAAAAACATATCAATCACCTTTCAGTTTTAAATTTATAAACATTCATATAGATAAACACAGATTTGGATACTCTAACTTCTCATCCTCTACATTTTCTTAACTTTAGTATTTTTTGATGAGAGAGAAAAAAAAATGGATGAAAATGATGAGAAATAAGATGAGAGAGAATATATTAAAGAAGATAGATAGATAGATACAAAGTTAGGAAAAGTTCCCTCCAAAAAGTTAGAGATCCTTCCCCAATAAACACATATTGCTAGAAAAAGTTGAAGTAAGAAATAGACTTGAACATACCATAATAATCTATCTTTTCCAACTTCATCCATTCCTAGTGGCAATAAGTTCTTTATGAACAAACATCTGATAACAAAAATGAGAAAGATAATTTAATTCAACATGAAAACAAGAAAAGAAGTGGCAAAAGAAGAGGAAATAGAAATTGATGTTGTCTAAAGGAAAGGAAAGGGAAGTGAACAAAAGAGAAGGGTAGAAGAAAAAGAGTTGGTTCTCGTTAGGATCCTTCCCCCAATAAACACATATTGCTAGAAAAAGTTGAAGTAAGAAATAGACTTGAACATACCATAATAATTGATCTTTTCCAACTTCATCCATTCCTAGTGGCAATAAGTTCTTTATGAACAAACATCTGATAACAAAAATGAGAAAGATAATTTAATTCAACATGAAAACAAGAAAAGAAGTCGCAAAAGAAGAGGAAATAGAAATTGATGTTGTCTAAAGGAAAGGAAAGGGAAGTGAAGGAACAAAAGAGAAGGGTAGAAGAAAAAGAGTTGGTTCTCGTTATTTCAGAGGAAAAGAACTAGTGTTTTTCCAACCTTTTTAAATTTTGATCTATCAACTCTTCTCTTTCCTTTACTTTGTTGCTGTTGTGATTTTTTGCTCTCTCAGATTTGGTTCTTTCTGGCTATCTATGGTGTTCACTTTCTTGAATTCTCTTTCTCTCTAAAACTCTTCTACCAGAATCCCTCTTTCACATTTTTGTGTGATTCTCACTAATCTTTTTACTCTCTATTTTGTTTCAATTTTTCTCTACTATTCTTTCCCTAAAATCGTTTTCTCCTCCCCCTTTAGTTGCTGGCTTTGGGTTTTTATTGAGAGAGAAATGATCAATTTTATTTTCTTATCAATGTAATGTCTCTTTCAATTCCTAATTTATGATGCTGGCGTTTCTGCTTTTTTGGTTTGACCATTGACCTCTCTTTACTTTTGGTTTGAGTGTTGCAGTATACAGCTTGCAAAGCACAGAGGCACAGATATTTGGCACTATGCATAGGTGATAGGTGTAGGACTGAAGCATAAATAAGCAGAAACTCTTCTACCAGAATCCCTCTCATTTATGATGCTGGCGTTTCTGCTTTTTTGGTTTGACCATTGACCTCTCTTTACTTTTAATTTACGTACCCCCCTCATTCCCTCCCACACCCCCATAATCTAAAAAATTCCAAGAATACCCCTGCCTTTTTAAAAAAAAAAAAATTTTTCGGAATTACCTCAAAATAAGGTAATTCCGGTTCAAAAAATAATTGATAATTTCGGAATTACCTTTAAAACAGGTATTTCCTGGTTCATAAACATAAAAAAATTTGAATTACCTCTAAAAAGGTAATTCAAATTTTTAGTTTTTTATTAATTTTTAAACTTTGTATATTGAATTAATATTTAAACGCGTTATATTTTGTAACTATGATACGAGCGGTTTACGATTTAAATAACAATACGTCAAAATATATAAAATGAAAGCAACATAAAAAAATAATATAATGTACAAATACAACTACTATGGGTCCAAAAATGTTTAACAATGATGAAAATAAGCACGTGAAGTGGGTGAGCGTCGCGACATCTAAGGCATCCCGGGTCAATCACGTTGCTCTCTGCACCTCTCCTCATATGTCTCTCAGGACAAAGCTCTCGATGATATGGTGGATCTGAGTGGGCCGTGGCTCAGCTCTGCTCGCGTGGTGCAGCACGGGAGTAAGACGCACTGCAGTTACTCCGATCGTGTACCAAGGAAGGTAATCGGGATCGCACTCGCCGTGTAGCCCGCCAATCTACTAGCCCGCCAAAATGTTCTGCGCTCGAATCGATACATCGGTAACCCTGATATGATCATCGCGAGAGGAGCATTACCCGAAATGGGTGCTCTAGGGATCCTCTCAGTGGCCGCCCGAATCGCCAACGCACTGCGCATCGGCATGTAGGGAACACCGTCATCGGCCCAAAGCAACCCGACCTCTCCGCAACGGATATGTTCGACAAAGGAACATACACGCTGTGGTCATCATAAGGGTGAGGATGACATCCCAACCGCAGAGCATCTATCCGCGCCACTAAAGTCCACCAACTTGACATTATCCACTTCTTGTTCCCCGGTGGTGGCACGTGGTCGATGCGTCCTAGCTAACACTTTCCGACCAACGGCCAGTGGGAAAGTGCTCGTGAGATCCAAAGATCAAATAGTTAAATTAAAAATAATCGATTATTAATATATGTTAAATTTAATTAAAAGTTTTAAATTAAAAAAATAAATAAATGATTACCGGAGCGATGTCGAGTATCCGCCGAACCGCTTGTCGTATAAAAGACCGCTTTAAATCGGTGGGTGTAGAGGTAAGTAAGAGCGGCTATACCCCAAGACCACCGCCACACCTTTGAGATCCTGAAGCGGATACATCCACCTCACCGCACTAATGTGTGACTCTTGTCGGCGGAATGGTGGTGCTATCGGGAGAAGAGAGCATGTAGCACCGCGGGTACCGCTCATAAGCACCGTGCCATGTTCGCCTTGTAGCGCCCCTCTACACAGAGATCCTCGAATCGCCCCTCGTTATCCACTAAGCTCTGGATGACGATGCTTTGATCCATGCCCAAACGATCCACGGCCATGTGAAGAGCCTCAGCGAAATTAAATCGCCTGTGGTCCATGGGGTGCCATCCAGGTGGCAAGTGGAGCAAAGACGGCCCACATCATCCAAGGTGACCGTCATCTCCCAAAGGGCATGTGGAATGAACAGTCTCGGGATGCCACCTCTCCACAAAAGCGATATCAACTCATGGTTGATTCCCGCCGAGTGTGATGTCCAACTCGAAAGCTTAGCCACACGCAACCAAATTGCTCTACCGTGGGTGGTGCTCAGTAGGTCTAATCTGAAAACTTACGCGTGAGATACAACCTTCGGTTTAGAAATTTGAAAAAATTAAAATTAAACCATACGTTATTAAAAATAAGTAATTAATTGTTGTTAAGTAAAATTAAAAAAATTAAAATTAAACCATACGTTATCTATCCGGGGCCGCGCGGCGCGTATCCCAGTGTATAATCAATGGTGGGTGATCCACAGCTGGGGCAGGCTGAACCTCCTCCTCCTCAACCTCCTCCTGAACCTCCTCCTCCTCCTCCTCCTCCTCCCGACGATCTTGACCTCATCCTCCCGCTCCTCCCAAGCCTCCCAACCGTCATGATACATCTCTGGGTGCTCTGTTGGTGCCGCATATGGTACTCATGTCGTGGTGGTCTTCTATCCATTGCTCATCACCGGCCGAGGCTGAGGCGAGGCCGAGGCTCGAGCTCAACCATCTCTACCACTCGCACGCGGCTCTCGCGCCTCGACGCTCGAAGCATGCCCAGCACTCACGAGCCTCGTAAAAGTGTCCGGAGAAGGAGTATCGCTACTACTCGCCTCCCGAGGAATCTTGTGCTCGTGCGTCGGGCGCGTGGTCTTTGCTCCCGGAAGACTCTGCTCGCTTCTACGTTGTCCGATCGTCGCCACTTGTTAAAAAAATAAATGTAATTAGAAAATATTTAAAATTGAAAAAAAAAAAAAAAATGGGATTTTCGGAATTACTAGGTAATTCCGAAAAGAATTTCGGAAATACCTCAGAAGGAGGTAATTCCGGTTCAGAAATTATGAACCTGAATTACCTCCTTCAGAGGTATTTCAAAATTCTTTTCTAATTACCTAGTAATTCAATCCCTCTACTAATTTACTTACTTATTTCGAAATTATGTTTTGTGAAATGTGAAATGTGATTTTGTAAATTTCAAGGGGTATTTTTGTCCATTTGGGACATTATGGGGGTGTGGGAGGGAATGAGGGGGGTACCAAAATTAAGACCCCAACTTCTTTAGTGAAAAAAAAAGGAACTATGATAAAAGGGACTACAACTTTTAACCAATAATAATAGATGCCCTTTTAACTTTTTTGCAACGTTCATTTTTATTACTCCCTCGGTCTCTTATTAAGGGTGTGTTTGGATTGGTGATATGAGATAGAATAGAGTGGAATAAAATAAAATGATTTAGTGTTCTATTGTTTGGATATTTAAAAAAGTGATGAAATAAAGTGGTAAATGATGAAATCCATTCCATCCCATTCCATTGATTACCAACATTTTGCTTTCCCTCCGATTTGGGGTCCAATTTTTTATGTTTATCGTATTGATAAACATTTCATCGTAAATCTCCACTAGGACGGTTACCCGAGCGATGCACGGGGAGGTGATTAACAGGCCTATAGATGTAGTTTCAAAAAAATATCAACATTTTATAAGGGGGTATAAAAATACGCAACACATATATATAAGACGAAGAGACAACAATAGCCCTTGGTGGGATGAGGCAACAATGTCGATCCAAAAATATAGAGTGGGGGTATATTGGTAAACAGTGGGGTACAAAATGAGGGGTACATTTTGATAATTAAAAAAAAGTGTTGGACAAAAAAAATTGTCAGGGGTATGTCGGTCCAAAAATATAGAGTGGGGGTATGTTGGTAAACAGTAGGGTACAAAATGAGGGGTATATTGGTAAATGGTGGGGTACAAAATATAGAGTGGGGGTATGTCGGTCCAAAAATATAGAGTGGGGGTATATTGGTAAACAGTGGGGTACAAATGAGGGGTATATTGGTAAATGGTGGGAATAAAATTTTCCCACCGAAAGTGGATAAAAAAAGTGTTGGACCAAAAAAAATTTGTCAAGTGTATGTCGGTCCAAAAATATAGAGTGTGTGTATATTGGTAAAAACAAAGAGAGTACAAAATGAGGGTATATTGGTAAATGGTGGGAATAAAATTTTCCCACCAAAAGTGGATAAAAAAATAGTGGGGATATGATACAAAATATAGAGTGGGGTATGTCGGTCCAAAAATATAGAGTGGGGGTATATTGGTAAACAAGTGTGGGTACAAAATGAGGGGTATATTGGTAAATGGTGGGAATAAAATTTTCCCAAAAGTGGGAAGTCAACGATTGTGTATTAATAGTTCTCGGATAGAGTGGGGGTATATTGGTAACATTGGGGTACAAAATGAGGGTACATTTTGATAATAATAAAAAAAAAAAAAGTTGGAGAAAAAAAAAAATTGTCGGGAGAGTATGTCGTCTAAAATATATAGTTGGGGTATATTGGTAAACAGTGGGGTACAAAATGAGGGGTATATTGGTAAATGGTGGGGCACAAATATAGAGTGGGGGTATGTTGGTCCCAAAATATAGAGTGGGGTATATTGATAAACAGTGGGATACAAAATGAGGGGTATATAGGTAAACGGTGGGAAAAAATTTTTCCCACCAAAACGGCCAAATAAAGTAGATTTACTCTTTATAGTTCCTGGATTTGAAATGCATTGTTTATTTGTTCTACATTCTAGTCCACTTTTTTATTTTTTTTCAAATAATTTCTTAAATTATTTATAATACAAATAATTTTTAACTAAAATCCTTTTAGCTTTACTTGTTTATTTGTGTGCCTGATGCAGTGATGCTAGATGCGTACGACATTTTTTTTTTAAAGAAAAATTATGCTCACGACTTATTGCTTTCATATGAAGTATTTCAAGTTTTCAACTGACTTTGATACTACTATTCACGGTAAAAGGATGTTTAAATTATACATAATAGAGTTTTATAAATAAGGGTAAAAATGGAATGAAAATTTTGTCCCGTTTCATTATAAAATACCCAAACAATTGAGTGGAAATTTTATTCCATTATGCACCGCTCCGCTCCATTCCGTTTTGTTCCGCTCCATTTCATTCCGTTAAGTTGAGTGTATCCAAACATACCCTAAGTGTTGTTTAAGATTATGTGTGGGTATTAAGAAAATGATTAGATATGTTAAATTTTATGGTGGAAAAATGTGTAGACTAAAATACCCTTATACTTTTTTCAATTGGACTAAAATACCTTTATTCTATGGTGTAAAAATATCGTAGGACTAAAATGCGGTTATTGATATTCTAAAGTAAGAGTATTGTTGAAAAGTAATAATAAATATTATATTGAGATTCTAAAGTGACAATTAATTTAAGACAAAGAAACATTCTAAACAGAATACTTAATATAAGATGAAGAGAGTAGTCATTTAAATATTCTGAAAGTCCTTGCTGTTTTATATTTGAGTTAAAGTGTAACTGTGCAGGCTAGTTAGGCGCAGAGATGTCAAGATACATAGTAGCAACTACTATGACTAGTCAATTCACTTGCCTGCATGCCTCTTGTTTTTTTAATTTTGTTGTTGTCCTGTCTAGCTTTAAAATTACTAGCCCCACGACTCGTCCGATGGACGGGTTGGTTAGTTGTTGATTAAGTGAAACACATAGAAATAAAAGCAGTTAGGAGTAGCAGTTTTCGAGGATTAAAGGTTTATAGTTGTTAAAGACATATTGATCTTATACACAAGAAAATGGGAAGATAAGGGAGGTGAAGAAAAAAATTGTACGGTCTAAAGCATGATATGAGATAAGTGGGATGAATGGTTAATAATAACAAACGTCATAAAAATATTTCAAAAGTACAGACATTTGTTACTGAGACTACATAAGTTTTGATATTATAATAGAAGATGAATTAAATAAAGAGTAAACCTTTAAAGAAAAGAAACATAAGAAAATAGTGTTATGACCTGTGCTCCGCACATGCTGGGCCTATATTATATAATGTTATATTATTTTAATATATTACAAAACATTATAATTTAACATAATATAATGTTATCTATCGATGTATTCAAGTATATTTACGTAACTGAATTTTGCAGAGGAACCCTAAGACAAATTTATTCCTCTTATTCCATATATAATATAAAATTATGCGATACGAAGATCAACTCAGCTTCTTGATATCAGAAAGTGAAAGAACTTCACAACAATGTTGACAATATTGTTCATGAACAGAACTTCACAATATTTCAGAAAGTGAAAGAAGAGGAACAAGCACTCAAGACAGAGACTGGTGGAAGAGGAGGCTCTAGCAGTAGTCAAAGAGGAAGGGGAACAACTAGAGGTAGAGGTCGAGGAAGGCAAGCTCGAGAAACGGTGGAATGTTATAAATGCAAGAAACTGGGTCATTACAGGAATGAATGCCCAGAATGGGATAAAGAAGCCAATTATGCAGAAATGGATGATGAAGATACAATGCTGCTGATGACAGAAACAGATAAAGATCAAGATGAGGACCTTGAAGCTATGGTACTGATGGCAATCACAAGAATTCAAGAAAAAGAAAATAATATGAAGGATACATGGTACTTGGATTCCGGATGCTCAAATCATATGAGTGGAAACAAGAATTGGTTCTCAAAGTTAGATATGAACTTCAAGAAGACAGTGAGGTTGGGAAATGACACTAGGCTGATGGTTGAAGGAAAGGGAAGCATCAAGGTGAAAATGAATGGAGTAGTTCACACTATCACAGATGTATTTTTTGTGCCTGAGCTTAAGAACAACCTCTTAAGCATAGGACAATTACAAGAAAGAGGATTAGCAATTCTGTTTGATGGTGGTTTCTGCAAAATATACCATAAAGAAAAGGGACTGATTCTTGAATCTGTCATGGAATCAAACCGTATGTTCAAACTTCTATCTGAACCTGTGATTGAAGAGACAAAGGGAGAGACATGCTTCAGCACAAACACTGAACAGGAAACATATCTATGGCATTGCAGGTACGAGCACTTGGGAATCAATAACTTGAAGCTTCTGAGAAACAAAGAGATGGTGAAGGGACTACCTCAACTCACTGATGCGATGAAGACTTGTGAGGATTGCTTGAAGGGGAAGCAACATTGTGATCCAATCCCAAAGAAGAGTAAATGGAGAGCTAGTAGCAGACTTGAATTGAACCATGCTGACATATGTGGTCCTATAGCTCCTACCCCCACAAGCAATTAGAGGTATTATCTTAGCTTTATAGATGATTTCTCTAGAAAGATTTGGGCTTATTTGCTAGTTTAAAAATCAGAGGCCCTTGATAAGTTCAAGCATTTCAAAAACTTAGTAGAAAATGAAACTGGAGATAAAATCAAATGCTTAAGAACTAATAGGGGTGGTGAATTTACTTCTAAGGAATTTGATAGTTATTGTACTGAGAGAGGGATAAAGAGACAATTAACTGCTGCATATACCCCTCAGCAAAATGGAGTAGCTGAGAGGAAAAATAGAACAATAATGAATATGGTTAGGTCTGTTTTGATTGGTAGAAACATGCCTAAAACCTTGTGGCCAGAAGTTGTGAATTGGGCAATATACATACTAAATAGGTCTCCTACACTAGCTGTGAAAAATAAGACACCCCAAGAAGCATGGAGTAGTTGTAAACCCACTGTAGATCATATTAGAGTGTTTGGTTGCATAGGGCATGTGCATGTTCCTGATGCAAAACGAACAAAACTAGAAAACAAAAGTAAGAAATGTGTATTGCTTGGTATAAGTGATGAGACAAAGGGGTATAGGATGTATGATCCAATAGAGAAGAAAATCATGGTAAGTAGAGATGTTGTATTCGAAGAGAGTGAGTTCTGGGATTGGGCAGGTGAATGCAAGACAGATATTGATGCTGAGTTAGAATGAGGAGGTTTCAAAGTCTTTAATAGTGACAGTGATGATAGTGATAGTGAAGAAATAGGAGATAAGAGAAATAGGAGACCACCTAGACATCTAGATGCACAGAGCACATAAACTGTGAACCAAGAGGTAGAATGATAACTCATATTTATATGAGGTATTTATACTCATTCAAAGAATAAGTCATGCAAGTTCTCTAGCAATACAAAGGTTATTTAACTAGTTTTATGTAATTTCTGAGTCTTTGGTAAATAAATAAGATGAAGTGATAAATCTGTGCATTTAGGCACCAAGTGGTGCCCTCGAGAGCGCTTTTGATGCTTTTTGTGCTTGTGCGCAGAAATTAGTCTTTGAACGTTACCACGTCCCTCACCACGTCTACTAAAATGTAGCAGAGAAAGGGTGAAAAGATCTTCATTTTGGCGCGCTAAGCAATGATAAGTCAAAGATATAAAAGTCAGAAGATTTTCTGTTCCCCATGAGCTGACGCACAGAAGCACTGTAGCTCTGAACAGTGTCAGGAAAAATAGAAGAAACAGATATGGTAGGTGGGCAAGTGACATCAGCACGCGTAAGCAAGGAGGCTATTTAAAGCTCACTCGACTCTCTCTCAGCATCATCCTTCCACCAACTTGAGAATCACTTCATCTTCATCTCCTCACCATCCCTCCATTTAAATTCAGAACTAGTTTTGTAAAGAAGATCTGGAAACAGACTTCTGTATTTTGCTTGTCTGAACTTAGTTTTTATTTCTGCATTTTGTAAAGCTCAGACGTTGTAACGTCTATACAGCGTATATGCTTAAAAGCTACTTAGGTGTATCTTTTGCACTGGGGTTCTTTTATGTTATGTATGGT
Organism: Oxytropis ochrocephala; assembly: GCA_020916435.1. Taxonomy (NCBI): domain Eukaryota; kingdom Viridiplantae; phylum Streptophyta; class Magnoliopsida; order Fabales; family Fabaceae; genus Oxytropis; species Oxytropis ochrocephala. Next base: position 13,463,129 of record CM037091.1, read on the forward strand.
ATTAGGATTTTAAATCCTTTTCATTCTCATAAAGATGCTCAAAGATGAGCTAAACACCTTGTAGTTGAGTTGTTGATTTGTTTTTAATGAATTTCTAGTTAATGTTATGAAGTGTTAACGTTGCCTGCTTTAAATCTTTGCGTAATAATATTTTCAAAACTTGTTTTGAGGTTGGCATCTTAAAATGGGTAGATTCATAGAGTACGACATGGTCTATGAAAAGAAATCAAAGATTTATATGAATGAACAATGCACTAAAGACATTTAGGCATCTTTATCTAAGTCTAGACATAGAATGGATAATAGTTCATAGAACATTGCTGTGGGTACTTAAAATACAGGAGTGGGCCTATTTAGAACCTAGACATAGGATTTCTTGTACTTGAAACTCGGCGTTTTGTCTTTGAAAAGCATAGCTCTTTTTGCAACAGAGCGTTCGGACGTGGCCACGTCTACACAGTTAACATTTGAGCGTCATAACGTCTAAACGTTATAACGTCCCGGCTAGGAAGGATTTATCTCGCATGCAACAACTCAACTCATCTCTCACCCATATTCACAACCAACTTTAATTTCCTTGTTTTATTTACATCTTTAGCTTTACAATCAACTCTTATTGCCGATTTGCTACTCGATTCTCTTGTGTTTTGAAACTTGAACTTTAAAAGCAAATCAATCCTCGTGGGAACGATCTCTTACTTATATCCACTTTATTACTTGTACGATGTGTATACTTGCACTATAATTGCGAAAATTCATACTACTACACAAACGCAACAAGTTTTTGGCGCCGCGTTATAGGATTGTAAAACTTTTATTGTTCAAAAGTATTAAAGCACAAGTTGAAAGGATTTTACTGTGTTGTTTGCTGTTTCTGTGTTTGAACAGGTAGACGTTACAGCGTATGCTTAGTTCCAACTCAAGCTCTAGTTCAACTGAACCAAGGAGTGAATCTGAACCTGAGTTTGATCCGAACTCGAAAGAACTTTCAGACAACTAAGGAGACAACAAAGGTTAAGAAGGAGGCAGCAACAACAAGAGCAACACCCAACCATGTCTGAGCATAACACCGGTTCTAGAGGTGGACATACACCAAGAGGAGGTCGAGGACATGGTCGTGGACCACAAACTCATACAGAGACAATCATTGTTGATGATGAGCATTACCAAAGCGTGAACTCATCAATGCGGGACCACAAGACATGGTCAATGACGGGGGTGCCTATGCGTGATTATGCCGTGCTCAACCCCGCTCATTTACAAGCGAGGCATTGCAAGACCAACCCTACATACTTGGTCACTTTGAGTTCAAGCCAATGATGTTCCAAATGCTTTGCAAACCTGCAGCCAATTTGGAGGTTTCCTCGAAGATCCATATTCTCACCGAGACAATTTACGGATGTGTGCGAAGAACTTTGTCATCCCCGGAGTTTCGAGAGGATGCTTTTAGATTGAAGCTCTTCCCATACTCACTCAAGGATAAAGCTAAAAATTGGCTGAAGTCCTTAGACCAAATTCCATTCACACTTGGGATGAGCTAGCGGAGAAATTCCTTGCCAAATACTTCCTCCCAACAAAAATGCTAAGTTAAGAAATGATATCACTTCCTTCAAACAAAGGGAAGGGGAATCATTATTCAAGCTTAGGAAAGATGGAAGGAATTACTAAGAATGTGTCCTCACCATGGCATTCCAAAGGTGATCCAAATGGAGACTTTCTATAATGGTTTAGATCGACCAACAAGGTTGATACTTGACGCTTCATCGGTGGTGTCATTCAGAACATGTCCTTTTACGAGGCATGCAAGCTCATTGATGACATAGCCACCCACAACTCTCATTGGCCATCCGATAGATTTACTCACGGGAAAAGGCGGTGTTCATGAGATAAGTGAAGTTCTTGCTCTTTCTCTCAAGTGGCTACCCTAACCAACATGATCAAAACTTTGAGTACTCCAAACGTGGCCACGTCGAGAAGCGGTATTGCATCGATAGAACCTACCCGATCTGGTGGAGTAGTGTGTGTTTATTGTGAAGAAGGACATGTGTATGAGGAATGTCCTACAACCTCAATCTGTGAAACTTTGTCTCTCGTGAGCAAAGGAAATGGTCCTATTCCAATTCCTACAATTCAACTGGAGAAATCATCCAAATTTCAGTTGGAGAAACAACAATGCATTGAATGCCAAGAATATCGCTCTGCAATACCTCCGTGATTCCCTCCTCAACAACAACAGAGCGGTATGTGCGAATAACAACAATAGCAACTTGGAGGCCATGATGAAGAGCTTCATAAATGATTGTAAAACAACTTTGCAAACTCATGAGTCTTCAATCAAAACTCTGAAAACCAAATTGGGCGGATAACTTGACTCTCACTCAAAGCGAGAATGGAACTCTTCCTTCTACAAATGAAACACCATCATCATCCAACCCTAATGGTAATAATGGGGTAAATGGACAGGTAAATGCAATTTCTTTAAGAAGTGGTACTGAATATCCTGAACCACCTATACCTGTGAATGAAGAAGTGCAGGATAAGCAAAAAGAAGTATCAGAGAAAAAGAAAGGGAAAGAGGCAAGCTCAAGTGGTGTGAAAGATGCTCCAGACATTGTGATGTCCAACCCAGACGTTACGACGTCTAACTTTGAACCAGGAATTAAAACTGTACCCAGAATTGTACCTGAGTATCCTCCACCACCATACCCTCAAAGATTGAAGAAAGCTCATGAAGAAAAGCAATTCAGCAAGTTCCTGGAGATACTAAAACAGTTACACATCAACCTTCCTTTGGTTGAGGCATTACAGCAGATGCCAAACTATGCCAAGTTCTTAAAAGACATCATCACCAAAAGAAGAAGGCTAGGAGAATTTGAAATCAAGTTGCCTAATCGAGGAATGCGGTTTAATCATGCAAAATAAGCTTCCTAGAAAACTCAAGGATCTGGCGGTTTTACTATACCATGCTCCATTGGAGATTTTTACATTGGCAAAGCTCTATGTGACTTGGGAGCAAGTATCAACTTGATGCCCAAGTCCATTTATGACAAACTTGGTATAGGAACTGCCAGCCTACTTCTTTAAGCTTAACTTTAGGCGATAAAAGCGAGTTTATCCCGAAGGCATATTAGAAGATGTTTTGATTAAAGTTGACAAGTTTGTGTTTCCAGGTGGATTTTGTTATTTTGGATTTTGATGCGGATAAGGAAGTTCCCATCATTCGGGAGACCATTCTTAGCTCTTTGGAAGGACAATCATTGATGTGCGAGAAAGGAGAATTAATCATGAGAGTCAATGACCAAGAAGTCAAGTTCAACGTCCTCGATGCGCTCAAGTATCCGGAACCAAATACGAGGAGTGTTCTTATGTGGTTGCCATTGATCATATGGTCCAAAAGCGGTTCAACAAGGACAATAATCATCCGGAGAAGCTTACGGGAATAATGTAATACAAGAATTGTTAGCGGAAGAAGTTGCTCCTCTGGACGTCGTAACATCACATCACAGACGTAGCCGCGTCGAGCCCCCGCACCAAAGTCATGGACAAAGAGGTATGAATCTTTAGAGCAAGAGGAATCAAATCGAAGAAGAATGTACCTTCCATTAAAGAGCCACCCACCTTGGAACTAAAGGTGTTACTGATCATTTAAAATATGTCTTCTTAGGGAAAATGATTCTTTGCGGTGATCATTTCTTCCAAGCTCACTCTAGAAGCGGAAAACGATCTCATTACTACCACGAAAAAAAGACATAAAAGGCAATTGGTCGGCAAATGGCGGACATCAAAGGTATCGATCCCCACAATCTGCATGCATAGAATAGTCTTGGAGGAGAATGCCAAGAATAGCATTGAAGGCGGCGGAGGAGATTGAACCCCATAATGAAGGAGGCGGTGAAGAAAGAAATCATCAAATGGTTGGATGCGAGAATCATCTACCCTATTAGTGATAGCTCTGGGTAAGTCGATTCGGTGTGTGCCCAAGAAAGGAGGAGTTCTTGTGGTAGAAAATGAGAAAAATGAGCTAATTCCAACAAGGACGATGCTAATGTGTTGGAGGATATGCATGGATTACGTAAAGTTAAACAAAGCAACGAAGAAGGATCATTTCCTCTTCCATTCATTGATCAAATGCTAGATAGGCTCGCGAGGCAAGGATTTCTCTTTGTTTCCTTGATGGTTATTCGTTTACAACGGATAGCCATAGCACTGAAGATCGAGAAGACAACATTCACTTGTCCCTATGGTACCTTTGCTTTGAAGGATGCCATTTGGGGTGTGTAATGCTCTGCAACATTTCGGAGGTGCATGATGGCCCTATTTTCTTGATTTCATTGAAAATTCCATGGAAGTCTTCATGGGCGATTTCTCAGTCTATGGAGATTCATACAAGGCATGCTTGGATAATTTGGAAGGAGTTCTGATAAGGTGTGAAGAAACCAACCTAGTGCTCAATTGGGAAAAATGCCATTTCATGGTACAAGAAGGAATAGTGTTGGGACACAGAATATCAAAGAAAGGATTAGAGGTAGACAAAGCAAAGATTGATGTTATTGACAAGCTACCTCCACCAACAACTATCAAAGGAGTCAAGTTTCTTAGGACATGCGGGGGTTTTACGAAGGTTCATCAAGGATTTCTCAAAAATTTCAAAACCCCGTGGTGCATTGTTACAACGTGACAACGTCTTCAACTTTGATGAACAATGTCATGAAGCTTTCAACAAACTAAAGACTGCCTTGGTGACTGCTCCTGTAATAGTCACCCCAGATTGGTCAAAACCATTTGAGTTGATGTGTGATGCAAGTGATTATGCTGTAGGAGCTGTATTGGGGCAAAGGTATGGAAAAATTTTTCATTCTATTTATTATGCCATGAAACCTTAGATGATGCCCAATTGAATTATCTTGTGGATCAAAAAGAGCTTTTGGTCATTGTGTTTGCATTTGATAAGTTTAGATCTTACTTAGTGGGTGCAAAAGTTATTGTTTTTACTAATCATTCAGCCATTAAGTACTTAATTTCAAAAAAAAGATGCAAAGCCAAGGCTTATTAGATGGGTTCTCCTCCTCCAAGAATTTGACTTGGAAATTCGTGACAAAAAGGGGGTGGAGAACCAAGTTGCTGATCATCTTTCTAGGCTTGAGAATGTTGATACAGGTACAGGTGAAGAAGAGATAAAAGAAAAATTTCCTGATGAGAGACTATTATCAGTTGCCTCAGTAGTTGAAGACGTTACCACGTCCATGACATTTTCGTCAAACGTCATAACGTCGATACTCTTTGCACCATGGTATCTTGACATAGTTAACTTCCTTGTTAGCAAGATTGTGCTGTAGGACTCAACCACCAACAAAAGAAGAGATTCTTCCACACTACAAAGCAATATTTCAGGATGAGCCATACTTGTACAAAATGTGCCCCGATCGGTTACTAAGAAGGTGTTTAGGCGAGGAAAGAACAACTCCATGTGCTACAACAATGTCATTCGGCACCTTATGGTGGACATTTTGGAGGTACGGCAACAAGCGACAAAGGTTCTACAATCAAAGCTACTATTGGCCAACTTTATTCAAAGATGCACATGAGTTGGTAAGAAGATGTGATAAGTGCCAAAGAACAGGGAATATATCAAGCGACAGAGATGCCACTCACAAACATTCGGAAGTTGAATTGTTTGATGTATGGGGATGGACTTCATGGGACCATTTCCTATGTCCCATGGGAATCTATATATTACGTAGTTGTGGACTATGTGTCAAAGTGGGTTGAAGCGTGGCATTACCAAACAATGAAGCCAAATCATTGCAAGTTCCCGAAAAGAATATATTCACAAGATTTGGTACTCCAAGAGCCATAATCGATGATGAAGGCTCTCATTTTTGCAATAAGTTAATTGAGAACCTCTTGGCTAAATATGGAGTAAAACACAGAATTGCTACTGACTTTATCACCCCCAAACCAAAGGCTGCCGAAATATCCAACGGGGAGATTAAAAGAATACCGAGAGAAGATGGTTGGTCCCAACAGAAAGGAGTGGTCATTACACTTGGATGATGCACTTTGGGCCTCTGAGCGACATACAAAACACCATTGGGCATGTCTCCTTACAAGCTAGTTTATGGTAAGGCTTGTCACTTGCCAATTGAGCTCCAACATAAGGCCTATTGGGCATTAAAGCAATTAAATCTGGATCATGCAAAGGTTTGGTGAGGCAAGATTATTGCAATTGAATGAGTTAGAAGAGTTTAGACACCATGCCTATGAAAACTCAAAGAATGTACAAGGAAAAGACAAAGAAGTGGCATGATCAAAGAATTCAAAGGAGAGAAGCGGTAGAAGGCCAAAGTAGGTATTGCTATTTAATTCAAAGCTGAAATTGTTCCCGGGTGAAAGTTGAAGTCAAGATGGTCGAGTCCATTTAAATTAATGAAGATATATCCTCATGGTCTTTGTGGAATTATTTGATGAAAAGACAAACACCATGTTCAAAGTTAATAATGCCAACGTGTGAAACCATATCATGGAGAGCACGTGAGAGAGACAAGATCCGGATGTCCTTCAACAAATCTTGAATGAAAGAAACAAAAGTCCGGTCAAGACTCTTAAAGCAAGCGCTCTTGGGAGGCAACCCAAGGATTTTTAATTTTTCTTTGTTTTTAATTTTTATGTTGCGGGAATAAGAGGGTAGACGCGTCATAACGCCTCTCGAGAAAGCATTAGGCGTGGGCACGCGTCACGAGCGATCAAGGCAGATTTAAATGAAGTCAAAGGCGTAAATGATGACGTGGCAGAAATGATTTCCCTCTGAACCATGAACGTGGTAACTGACCACGACGTCATCCCCCTCACTTAACATGTCTAATCAATCTGCGGTTACTTTCTCCATTACTCCACTCTTCCATTTCTCAACTCCCCATAACCTCTTCCCCATAAAAATCTAACCATTCAAAGACCATTCCACCTCCTGCAACCTCTTTCTAATCTCTCTCTGAAACCAAAACCTACCATCCCTTCCTCTGAAAACCTAAAATTTCCAGAAAAAACCCCATTCCCTTCCAAACATTTTCTGCACAAACACCATGACTAAAGTGAAACAATCAGCCACCAAATCCTCTGGGAAAGGCAAGCATGCCGACCTGAGTTCATCCTCAGCCCCCATCCCTGAAACACCAAACCCATCTAAAAAGAAAGCCCTACTTCACGAAAAGGGTTTTCATCAAGAAAACCCCAATCCTAATTTTCTCTATGGCAACCGCGAAGTTGGGTTGGCGAAAATTTGTTATGCACTGAAAAAATAGTATATTGCTACTCGGTTCACGATTTCTACAAAGGGATCGTTGAAAGACCTGAAGGAGAGCCATCCATTGTCTCAAAGGTAAGAGGAGAGGAAGTAAAGTTTGGGGTAAGGGTCATCAATGACTATTTTGGGTTAGGGTACTATGGCAAAGCTGTGGAGACAAAACAAAAGAGCTATGGGTTGGCTGAAATGGATGCCATTAAAGATAGGATATGTGTTGAAGGTCTTTATGCAGGAAAGAAGAGGTGAGCATGGGAGCGAGTTCAAGATAATGAAGAAATACCTTTGTGATGAAGCCAACACTTGGTTCCATTTCATAAGGCATTGCTTAATTCCTACCTCTCTCACACATCCCGGGTCGACAAGGAGAGAATGATTGTGATTGATGCAATCATGTCAAGAGACAAAGTGGAGGTTGGGAAGGCGATCAACCGCGAGCTCAACAAATGGAAGAACAGGAAGGATGGATATTTGTACTTCCTTGTATGATAACCGATCTGCATGGAGGCGGGAGTGGAGATAGAAGCCTCGTAACTTGGGAGCAACCTCAAGGCCCTTTTTCAACAAAATTTCACCTAGGGTGAAATCAGAGGTGCCGCAAGTTCTGTTGATGCTCGGGCGTTACAACGTCGGAGGAAAGACGAGAAACTCCCAGCCAAGTTTATCAAAGAACAATTTGAGTGGCAAAAGAAGGTATTTGCCCAGTGTCTAAGGGAAAGAAAGCGGTTGAGGAACTCAGTATTGCTGAGTGGATGCAGGAGGAAAATGAAGATGATGTTCCATTGTCTACAATCCAAAGGAGAGTCACAAGAGAGAAAAGCAAAGCAAAGCGGCAAGAAGCCCACCAAAGAGGCAAAGCCCAAAGAAAGAAACAAAAGAAGGTAAGTAGTGAGGAAGATTTTAATTTCCGATGATTTAGATGATATTTCGAATGTGATGCGGAGGAGTCAAAGAAAGTGAGCATGGAGGTAATTAGTGAAGAGGAAGAAGAGGAGAGCCACGAGGAAAAAGGGAGTTCGAGTGAAAGGACTGAAAGTGAGTCCTCAAAGAATTCAAACAAACAAAGAGCGACCCAAGAAAAATCCAAAACACCTAGCCCCAAAGCACAATCCCCACAAACCACACAACCACCACCTTCACCAAAAGAACCTCCACCCATAACCAAAACACCCCAAAAACCCCACAATCCAAGGCTCAAGACCAACCAACAACAAAACCACCCCAACCCAACCTCGAACCACAAAAGCAATCATCACCCGGAAGCGGGCGTGGCGGCGTCTGAACCAACAAACACAGAAAGCAACCCACAATCCCAACCCATTTCCCCAAGAAAAAACCAGAGTGAAAACGCACTTGCATACAATCCATTTGGAAGGAAGAAGAGACAATGATAGTTTCTTGCGAGTCAAATCAAGCTCAAGCGGAGCGGAGAAAAAGAGGAAGTTGCGACCACCATAACACTCGAGCGAAGCTTCCTGTAAAAAGAAAAAGTCAAAGTCTTTGCAGACACCTGCTCTCGCTACTAGTGGTGCATTCGTTGCCACTACCATCGCTTCAAGCGCCCTTCCCGCTATTCTTTGAAGAAGCGCTGCAGCGTTGTAACGTCTGTGAAAAAAGAGGTCTGCGACCAAACTTGCGAAAATGCAAGTCATCAATGAACGAGAAGTCGCATTGGAAAAGGTCAAACAAAGAAGCAATGGAGGAGGCCACACGTAAGCTAGCGAGCACTTGTTGAAGCAAGCCCGAGGATCGATTCTTTGAACTGGAGTATCATCATCGAGGCGTGGCGACGTCTAAAGAGCCGAGAGGTGGAAAAAGCCCGTGTGATCCCCAGGTGAACCAATGCAAGTCAACCCCGCGATCTAGCAATGAGAATGTGGGAGGAGGCCAAAAAGAGGATTCTTTGAAGCCTCGAAGTCTTCTTTGGTGGAAGTGTTGGAGCAAGTACAAAAGAGAAAGAATCGATGAAACAACAACAACCACCACCACCGAGCAAGGAGGAGTGAAGGTCAAGAAAGAGAAAAGGAGAAGAAGAAAGGAGAAGGTCAGTAAGAAGGTACCCACCGGACAAAGCGGAAGGCTTAGGTCTGGTGCATCAAACAAGTAAGTCCCCCATTAATTTCAATAATAGTTGTAGTTTTTAATTTTTTCTGTTTTAATGATAAATTTCGTAGTGTTTCTTTTCTGTTCTGTGTGAGAACCCCTCCTTAAAAAAAAAAAAAAAAATCATGCTATTTCCCTTTGAGCAGTGAGGACACTGCTCAACTTTAAGTGTGGGGGGAAATCTCAATGTTTCAATGTTTTAAGTCCTGTTTGTGATTATACATGAAATCAAATGCATAAGTAGCCGGTTCTTACTCACATCAAGCATGAAAATAATTCTCTTTGGGCTAAGGTTAGTGAAAATGTGTGTGTGAGTAACCTATGCATGATTAGATGAAAAGAATTGATTGTTGCTCCTACACAAACTCTGTTTTAAGAAGGAATCTAGTTAGCTAGGGAATATTTTGTGCTGAAGCTAGTTTTGGTAAACTTTGGTGAGAATAAAACTTGATTAAAAACATAGAATAGCGATAGAAGCTAAGTTTGGGGGTAAATCAAGTCGTACTAAAATTTGGGTGCAAAGACGTAGGATGGTTAAGTGCGGGTGTAGCGTGAGTGCAACGTTGTAACGCTGCACCCGTAACGTTATAACGCCTGCCGTGTGTGTAGTGTTGTGTGCTCGACGTTGCAACGTCTCACCTATAAACGTTGTAACGTCTATTCCCAAAAATACCAAAAAGAGTGTGTTGATACAAATAAGTGGAAAATCCACATGTAATCTCTGTAATACCACAGAAACAAATGCCGAGCACTCCTTAAAAAAAAAAAAAAAAAAAAAAAAACCAAAAGTGGAGCAAAATAAAGAGAGTTGCTCAGAAAGGAGGGGGTTACAGTCCTTTTTTTTGCGTGTGTAAGTCAATAAATTAGTTGCACTAACCTAGTCCTAGCACCCAATTAAGACCCTTTGTCAAGCTTCAAATGAACTCCCATTTCTTATGTGAAAATGTTAGCCTATTCTTTGTTTTGAAAAATGTTTTACTGTCACACCATTTGGGAAGCCACTCTTTCATAGGCCAAAACAAGTTTCTCGAACTAGCTAGAGGAAGATTTAAATGCACGAGAGATCACACACTCACTTTGAGCTTTAATGAATCTGAATTTAATCATGCAAGTGGTGTGTGAGTGCGTGAGAAATTAGCCCTTGAGAATGAATTTTTGATCTGTTGATTGAGTAAGAGCATAACTGCTAGTGTAGTTGATTTCATGCTTTGTTTTGTTTGTTGTCTTGATTGCTTGAGGACAAGCAATGATTTAAGTTTGGGGTGTGATAACTCATATTTATATGAGGTATTTATACTCATTCAAAGAATAAGTCATGCAAGTTCTCTAGCAATACAAAGGTTATTTAACTAGTTTTATGTAATTTCGAGTCTTTGGTAAATAAATAAGATGAAGTGATAAATCAGTGCATTTAGGCACCAAGTGGTGCCCTTGAGAGCGCTTTTGATGCTTTTTGTGCTTGTGCAGAAATTAGTCTTTGAACGTTACCACGTCCTCACCACGTCTACTAAAATGTAGCGGAGAAGGGTGAAAAGATCTTCATTTTGGCGCTTAAGCAATGATAAGTCAAAGATATAAAAGTCGGAAGATTTTCTGTTCCCCGTGAGTGGCGACGCACGAAGCATCGTAGCTCAACAAAGTGTCGGGAAAAATAGAAGAAACAGATATGGTAGGTGGGCAAGTGACATCAAGACGCCAGCAAGCGAGGCTATTTAAAGCTCATTTCACTTCTCTCTCAAGCATCATCCCTTCCACCAACTTCGAATCACTTCATCTTCATCTCCTCACCATCCTCTCCATTTAAATTCGAACTAGTTTTGTAAAGAAGATCCGAAACAGACTTACGTATTTTGCTTATCCGAACTTAGTTTTTATTTCTCGCATTTTGTAAAGCTCGGACGTTGTAACGCCTATACAACAGATATGCATAAAAGCTACTTAGGTGTATCTTTTGCACTTGGGTTCTTTTATGTTATGTATGGTATTAGGATTTTAAATCCTTTTCATTCTGTAAAGATGCTCAAAGATGAGCTAAACACCTTGTAGTTGAGTTGTTGATTTGCTTTTAATGAATTTCTAGTTAATGTTATGAAGTGTTAACGTTGCCCGCTTTAAATCTTTGCGTAATAATATTTTCAAAACTTGTTTTGAGGTTGGCCTCTTAAAATGGGTAGATTCATAGAATGCAGGACATGGTCTATGAAAAGAAATCAAAGATTTATATGAATGAACAATGCACTAAAGACATTTAGGCATCTTTATCTAAGTCTAGACATAGAATGGATAATAGTTCATAGAACATTGCTGTGGGTACTTAAAATACAGGAGTGGGCCTATTTAGAACCTAGACATAGGATTTATTGTACTTGAAACTCTGACGTTTTGTGCTGAAAAGCATAGCTCTTTTGCAACAGCGTTCAGACGTGGCCACGTCTACACAGATTAACATTTGAACGTCATAACGTCTAAACGTTATAACGTCTGGCTAGGAAGGATTTATCTGCATGCAACAACTCAACTCATCTCTCACCCATATTCACAACCAACTTTAATTTCCTTGTTTTATTTACATCTTTAGCTTTACAATCAACTCTTATTGCCGATTTGCTACTCGATTCTCTTGTGTTTTGAAACTTGAACTTTAAAAGCAAATCAATCCTCGTGGGAACGATCTCTTACTTATATCCACTTTATTACTTGTACGATGTGTATACTTGCACTATAATTGCGAAAATTCATACTACTACACAAACGCAACATAGAACAAGGAGATAAGAGAAATAGGAGACCACCTAGACATCTAGATGACTTTGTGAGTGGAGAAGGTTTGTCTGATGAAGAAGAGGAAGTACACATGATTCACTCAGACCCTGATACCTTTGAAGTTGCTGTAAAGAGTGAGAAATGGAAGGAGGCTATGGATGCTGAAATAGCTTCAATAGTGAAGAACAAAACTTGGGAACTCACTGATCTACCAAAGGGAGCTAAGAAATAGGTGTGAAATTGGTGTACAAAACAAAATTGGATGAATTGGGAAGGGTTGACAAACATAAAGCAAGGTTGGTTGCCAAGGGTTGCTCTCAGCATCAGGGGATAGATTACACAGAAGTCTTTGCTCCAGTGAGCAGGTTTGATACAGTTAGAACAATTCTAGCTATGGCAGCAGAAAAGGGTTGGATTGTGTATCAATTAGATGTAAAATAAGCATTTCTCTATGGTAAGCTGATTGAAGATGTGTATATTGATCAACCTAAGGGATATGAGGTAAAAGGAAGTGAAGAGAAAGTATACAAACTTCATAAAGCATTGTATGGACTTAAGCAAGCTCCTCGAGCTTGGTTTAGCAAAATTGAGTCACATTTTGTTAAACAATGATTCAAGGCTAGTAAACATGAGCATACATTGTTTCTGAAATCTGGAAACAATGGTGAGATTCTAATTGTTAGTCTCTACGTTGATGATCTAGTTTATACTGGAAACAATGAGACCATGATGACTGAATTTAAGGAAGAAATGAAGAAATAGTTTAGTATGAATGATCTAGGAAGGATGAAATACTTCTTAGGTATTGAAGTGATTCCAACTGATGAAGGCATTGGGATAATGCAGAGAAAGTATGCTACAGAGATCTTAGAAAGGTTTGAAATGAAGAATTGCAACCCTGTGTTGGTTCCAATGACAACAGGTTGCAAGCTGAGTAAGGATGAGCAAGGTGAGAAAGTAGACAACACTTTGTATAAGCAACTCGTGGGGAGCCTAATGTACATGACCACTACTAGACCAGACATGATGTATACTGTTAGCTTGATCAGTAGGTATATGAGTGCACCTACTCAACTGCACTGGTTAACAACAAAGAAAATATTAAGATACCTTGCAGGAACTATTGACTACGGGATAATGTACAAAAGAGGAAATGATTCCGGTCTACAAGTATACAGTGACTATGCTGGTGATGTGGAGGATCGTAAAAGCACCTCAGGCTATGTCTTTCTATTAAATGGAGGTGTTGTGGCCTGGTCTTCAAGAAAACAACCCATTGTAACTCTATCTTCAACAGAAGCAGAGTTTGGGGCAGCTGGAGCTACAACATGCCAAGCTATGTGGATGGAGAAAATTCTGCTGGAGCTTGATTACTTGGAGAAGAAAGGCATAACAATCATGTGTGACAACACATCCACCATTAAATTGTCAAGAAATCCCACTCTCCATGGGAGGAGCAAGCATATAGATGTAAGATATCACTACTTGAGAGACCTTGTGAAGGCTGAAGAAGTAGAGCTGAAGCTTGTGGGACAAAATAGCAATTGGCAGACCTGTTTACAAAACCAGTGAGCAAGGAAACGTTTCTGAGATTGAGGAAATGTCTTGGCATGATGGAATTTCCTCACAAAGGCAAGCATTGAAGCTGTGAAGTGCTTAACAATATTAGTTCAGTTGTCTGCATATGCTGTACTGGTTTTCTATGTCTGTTTTTCTTGAATTGTACTTTGATTTGTTAAGCTGAAATTGTCTTCATTGTTTTGAGCAATTTAGCTTAAAGGAGGGTTTGTTGACTTTAGCCTCATGTATTAATTGTAATTAGCATTAGTTAATCTAGCTAATTAGGTTAGCTAGGCTTAGTTAGTTGAGCCGGTTATGTTTCAGTTAGTGCTCAACTTCCCTGTAACAAACTTTCTCTTATTTTCAGCTGAGCTATATAATGCTCATGCATTCATCAATGAATACTAAGAACTCCATTCTCATTACTTCGATTTTAACTCTACAATTACCCCATTGGTTAGTAGGAATGGTTACATTTTTTCTGCAATTGGGAGATACTGCATAAACATCACTGAAATAAAGTTCATTGTATTCTTTGGACCAAATGAAGCTGAAGCATTAGTTAAGTACACCCCAAATCTGAAGGTCTTGAGTATTCGAGATATATCAGTTATCATGAGAGATTTATGTCATGTACTCAATGAACTGGAACATTTGGAGAAAGTGAATATAACTCATAGTCTCATTTTGAATCACGATTCTAACGTCAGATACTCTATTGGTGATCTTGGAGTTCATTTGAATGTCGCAAGTTTGGGAAAACTTATCTTTTGTAAAAAACAATGTGCCTTACATGCCAGTACGGACGCAATCCTAATGGACATGCCAAATATATTCTTGTCTCTTTAAATGTTTAGAAAACCCCAATTTCAATCTCCAGTCAGTCATTGTAGTAGCATAAGACGATTGAAGAACTTCGTTAAGATATGGAAGAGTGAGAGGTAAGTTTATTTCTCATGATTGAGTATGTTTTTATCATTTCGTTTCTGATGTGTTTTTCTTACACGATTTGAGTTCTTGAATTCAGATATATATCCAAACAAAAAGGTAACTTTCACAAAAAAATGGGTCAATTAGGGTGAAGTTGCTTGTTCTTTAAATTAAAATTTATGCTAAAAAATGGTTCTTTGGGTTATTTGGGACTGACAAATAGATGTATTTTCTTTGTTGCATTTTAAGTCAATTGATTGATTCAAACCTCTATACTAGAGATCCTTTCTGAAAAAGGCCAACTATTCATTTTGTTCTTTCTACGAAAGGTCAATTGATAAAATTGGTTGTATCAAATGTAAAAATAAACCTATGAATTAATTATTGACCAATCCAAAAAAAAAATTGTTCATACCTTTGGGTTTTCTACAGTTGAGAAACAAATGTATTTTTCTAATTAGTCGGATTTTGATTGGTCGATTGACCAGATCAAATTTCTATCCTAGAGATGATTTTTGGAGGGGGCTACTCTTCATCCCTTCTGTTTCACGGTGGTTTGATTTGATTGTATCTTTAGGCAATAGGTTTTTACCACACTTTTGTGGCAATAAAAGGTTGATTTAGTCAAGGGTTAAATCGTGCGAAACTGCACATCAATACTAGTTGACGACGCGTAAGAAGCCACCGAGATATTTCTAAATTAACACAGTGGAAGCCCAACGCTCCATTCTCGAGTGCCTGGAGTTGGGGTAATAGAACTAAGATGCCAAATGCTCTGATGTGACCGCCCGAACTTCCTACACAATAATTTTAGTATTGTTTCCTACTTTTTCTAAATTATGCCAAAACCTGCTTAAGTCTCAAATATACAACCAACATGGATTTTTAAACATCAAAAATGACTAATTACACCCAACATACTCATTCCAATTACACTAGGACGGTTACCCGTGCGATGCACGGAGAGGTGATTAACAGGCCTACAGATGTAGTTTCGAAAAAACATCAAAATTTTATAAGGGGGGTATAAAAATACGCAACACATATATATAAGACGAAGAGGCAACAATAGCCCTTGGTGGGATGAGGCAACAATGTCGGTTCAAAAATATAGAGTGGGTGTATATTGGTAAACAGTGGGTACAAAATGAGGGGTAAATTTTGATAATTAAAAAAAAAGTGTTGGACAAAAAAAAATTGACAGGGGTATGTCGGTCCAAAAATATAGAGTGGGGGTATGTTGGTAAATGGTGAGTTACAAAATGAGGGGTATATTGGTAAATGGTGGGGTACAAAATATAGAGTGGGGATATGTCGGTCCAAAAATATAGAGTGGGGGTATATTGGTAAACAGTGGGGTACAAATGAGGGGTATATTGGTGTTTGCAAATTTTGAGGTAACAATTGGTAAATGGTGGGAATAAAATTTTCCCACCAAAAGTGGATAAAAAAAGTGTTGGACCAAAAAAAAATTTGTCAGGTGTATGTCGGTACAAAAATATAGAGTGGGGGTATATTGGTAAACAGTGAGGTACAAAATGAGGGGTATATTGGTAAATGGCGGGAATAAAAATTTCCCACCAAAAGTGGATAAAAAAAAGAGTGGGGGTATGGTACAAAATATAGAGTGGGGGTACGTTGGTCCAAAAAAATAGAGTAGGGGTATATTGGTAAACAGTGGAGTACAAAATGAGGGGTATATTGGTAAATGGTGGGGTACAAAATATAGAGTTGGGGTATGTCGGTCCAAAAATATAGAGTGGGAGTATATTGGTAAACAGTGGGGTACAAAATGAGGGGTATATTGGTAAATGGTGGAAAAAATTAGTGAGGTACAAAATGAGGGGTATATTGGTAAATGGTGGGGTATAAAATATAGAGTGGGGGTATGTCGGTCAAAAAATATAAAGTGAGGGTATATTTGTAATCAGTGGGGTACAAATGAGGGGTATATTGGTAAGTTGTTGGAATAAAATATTCACACGAAAAGTGGATAAAAAAAAAGAGTGTTGGACAAAAAAAATTGTCAGGGGTATGTCAGTCAAAAAATATAGAGTGAGGGTATATTGGAGTGGGTACAAAATGAGGGGTATATTGGTAAATGGTGGGAATAGAATTTTCCCAACCAAAAGTGGATAAAAAAAAAGAGTGTTGGACAAATAAAAAATTTGTCAAGGGTATGTCGGTCCAAAAATTTAGAGGGGGGTATATTGGTAAATAGTGAGGTACAAAATGAGGGGTATATTGGTAAATGGTGGGGTACAAAATATAGAGTGGGGGTATGTCGGTCCAAAAATATAGAGTGGGGTATATTGGTAAACAGTTGGGTACAAAATGAGGGGTATATTGGTAAAAGGTGGGAATAAAATTTTCTCACAAAAAGCGGGGAAGTCAACGATTGTGTATTAATTAAGAGAGATAATAATAAATAAAAAAGATTGTTGGACAAATAAAAAATTTGTCAGGGGTATGTCGATACAAAAATATATAAGGGGGTATATTGGTAAACAGTGGAGTACAAAATGAAGGGTATATTGGCACTACAAGAATTCACTGTATTACTGGCGGACTCAATCCCCCAGTAATGGCATAAATCAGTCAGAAATTGCACTTTACTGGCGGATTAAGTCCGCCAATGTCACCGTAAAAACGCCGCAGTAGCGGTTAGTATGGGTGATTTTCACCAAGATTCTTATCGGCGGATTCTTCGCCGAAATTACAAGAATTCTCAAGCAAAATTCGCCAAGAAATCACAGAGAGTTCTTGGTTGAAATTCCGCCAGTAATCTATTATATATATTTTTTTAAAAAATATTTTAAAAATGCTTTTTTATATTTAGTTTTTTTTTATGCGTTTTTTTATTTAATTTTTTTAAAAACTAATTCTTAATATTTAGAAATGCGTTTTTTTATTTAATTTTTTTTAAAAACTAATTCTTAATATTTTAAAAACTATTATATATATTTAATTTTTTATTTAAACTAATTTTTTTATTTAATTTTTTATAAAATGCGTTTTTTTATTTAAAAGTATTTTAAAAATGCTTTTTTATATTTAATATTTTAATCCTCTATGTGGTGGTGGTGGTGGTGGTGGTAGTGTGGTTGGTGGTGGTGTGGTGGTGGAAGAGAAGAAAAGAGAGTGGTGGTGGTGGTGTGGTGGTGGAAGAGAAGAAAAGAGAAGAAGAGAGTGGAAGAGAAGAAGAGAGTGAGAGGTGGTGGTGGTGGTGGTGTGGTGGTGGGTGTGTGGTGGAAGAGAAGAAAAGAGAAGAAGAGAGAGAGAGAAGAGAAGAAGAGAGAGAAGAGAGTAAATGAGAGAGAGTGGAGTGAAAAGAGAAGAAGAGAGTGGTGTTGGGTGGTGGTGGTGGTGGTGGTGTGGTGGTGGAAGAGAAGAAAAGAGAGAGAAGAGAGTGGAAGAGAGAAGAGAGAGAAGAAGAGAGTAAATGAGAGCAGTGGACGGAGGCACGTTGAACGCTGCCATGGCCCAAGCCCCCCAATATTCTATACTAATATTTGATGGTACTATAGTAGTATTAGAATACTAATAATTGGTAATCTCATTTCGCTTTTTAAAGAATAATAAAATGCACAAAACAGTACACCCGTGTATCTGAATTCGTGATTAAAACCACTACTTGCGTTGGCGTTGTTTAATTTTATTTTCAACATTTAGAAACATATCTATATAAATATCTAAAGGAAGCTTTTTTCCAAGCCTCTAAGATGCTCCACATCATCCTCATTAATTTTTCAATTAGATTTTCAATTATATTAATATCTTTTTATAATTTACACATATAAGGAGACTTATATTAATGATTACATATTAAGGCTAAATTATTAAGACCCTTTATATTTTTTCAGTTATTATATAATTAAAGACAATAAGTGTATTGATATGAGTTGAATAAAAATAAAAAGACATAAAGTTTGATGACTAGGAGAATTGAGCATTATTTTATTATTTATAAAAATAAAAACCACATGAAACATAAAAACGTAGACTTTAGCTTTCATATTTTTTAAGAAAAATTGTGTTCACTTCTATATTTATATTTATTTATAATTTTCATGGATTTTTTGTTGTAAGAATAGTGTATTTTCCTCTTTTATTTTTAGAAAGGAAAAAAGAATATTGAGCGATGGTTAATCTTTGGGTTACTTTTGGTCAAAAAGAAAACTTTTGGTTACTTTGGGTTTCTTAATTTAAATTTTGTTTTAATAGTTCTCTTATACTTTATTTGAGTTTTTTTTTTATATTACATTTTTAATCAGGAATATGAATGGTTTTAAAAAAAACAATAGTTTCAAAACGTCATATATTCTAATCTATTAACTTAATCTCATATTTCATCCCCTTTTTATTTGACATTTCCAACAACTTAATCTCTTATCTAAAGAACTAATTATAATATATTAAAGTATATAAAGTATATAATTATAATATTAATTTCAGACACTTTATGTTTTGTAACATCCCATATTAAGTTGCAACCACATACATATTCCATCCACTTTTTCTTTGACGGTAGATATTCCATCCACTTTATCAAAAATAAACTAACTATATGTAATATATTGACATAATAATAATAATAATTTCAATCAAATTACTATTGTCTTTATATATTATTATTATTATTATATTATTATTATTATTATCACTTTGTGATTTAAGGTTTCACACAAAAGAAATTTTTTGTCTTTTACGTTCTTGAATAAATTGTGTTTTACATTTATAAATAAACACTATTTGTATTCCTAAAAAAATACACTATTTGAAAAGTATTTATAACCACTATTTTAATTTCCACTAGGCCTAAAAAAACTGATGACATTAATATTATATTACTATTATTAATCACTTATAACTATTGGACTCTAAAAGTCACATTCTTACTAACTATATAAACTCTACACTCACACACCCTACCTACTCCTCTTAATTTCATTCCCCTTTTATGTTGAGTTAGTGTCATTAGTGTAGTGAGTTTGTTTTTGATGTTCTCTAAGTTTGAGTCACTTCATTTTTTTCATTTCCTTGCAAGTTAGGAGAGTTATTCTCAATTTGTGATTGTTGAATATTGTTGTTTTGTTTGTGTGATGCTTCTCATGAAGAGTTAATTGTAGGGGATCAAATTACTTTAAATCTATATGTGATTGTTGTATATATTGTTCTTTATCCAATGCTTCTCATGGAGATTTATATTGTAGGTGATAAAATTATAGACTTTTCTAGGTTGTTTGTGTGAGTTTCGGAAGTTCCTTTTGGGTCATGTCAGTTTGAAAATCGGTAATTGAATCCGTAGAAAACTTTTAATAAGAGTTCCCCAGACGGTCTATAGAAGATTCTAGCTATTTTAGATACATGTGTATTTGTGTAGGTTATAAATTGATCTTTTAGTAATCATGTTTACACCGACTTCAAGATCTATTTTGTCAATATATATATAATAAGGCTTGGATGATAAAAAGATAAGGCTACAAATTTTGATGATGGTATTTTTTTTTGGTTTGTTTATTTGTATTCAACAAGTGATTTCGTTAGGCTGATGGGGGTGATAACTAATTCAATTAATAGACATGACTACATTAAATAAAACTTAGTGTGTTATTAGTGTTAAATTGTAGTGGGTAATTAATTTAATAATGCATTTGGTTTTTACTTTAGTTATTTCTTGCTCCTTGGTGTCTTCTTGATTGCCTAGACCGTTACACTAATACTTATCAATTATATTTTAAGAAAAAAACTTAAAGAATAATTAAAATACATATTATAATATTTACCAAAATTTATTATTTTAATAATTTTCTTTAAAATAATTAGATGAAACTGAATATTATTAATTAAATAGTTTAGATAAATTTAAAAGATTATGATACACATGCATTTTACTTTTTTTATTTGCAACATTAAGTTAAGTAGATATAATTACATAAATGATAAAATAAATGAGTGTAAAATAAACTAAATAAAATATTGATTATTATTTTGAATGAGATGTTTTCTCTAATATAATTTTTATACAAGATTGTGTATTGATAACCTATTGCTTATTAATATTAGAGTTAAATATGTTTTTTTGAAGGAAGTTAAATATGTTTTTAGTTCCTAAAAAATTGCAATTTTTGATTTTAGTCCCTATAAAAAATTCACTCACTTTTAGTCCCCACATGTACCCTGTCAATGCTTTTAGTCCCTTATGACTTATAATAGCGTTTAGAGATGCTCTAAATGGCCCCAATTAAAAGTTATAAGACTAAAAGCATTGACGGAGGAAAATGTGGGGAATAAAAGTGAGTAAAACTGTTTATAAGGACTAAAAGCACAATTTGTAAAAATTTTAAAGATCAAAAATATGTTTAACCTTTTAGATTATACATTGTAGAAAAAATTATTATCATTATTTTTTTAAATAATAATTCTATTTAATATTGTAAATACTAAATACCATATATTTCTTTTAAATCTTCTTCATATTATTGTAAAAATAAATAATAGAGAATGTATTTGTTTATTATTATTGTTTTTTAAATTCAATTTTAAATCAAAATTCTTTAACTTCACTTTTATGTTGAATTTCATTTTATTTTAAATTTCAATTTATGAATTATTAATTGGTGATGAAAATAAGAAAGAGTAGTAACTTTTTGCTTTCTATGATTTATCTTTCACCATAGATATTTATGTATCTATATTTTAAATTTACGCCACTAAATTCCACATATTAAATAGTATTATAATCTTCTTACTAAATATAATGAAAAATATTGTATTAAGTTAAAAATTAATTAACATGAAAATGTATTTACAAATATTTATACCATTTCTATCTATCTATCTATGAAAATGAATCCCCAAAGGAAGCTCCACAAATTTTCTCAATAGTTTTGACAGAACTTTCTCTATTCATTTCACTTTAATAATAAAATAATATTTCGAAACAAATAATCTCATAAAAACTATTAACAATTATTTATATAAATTAAATTTGAAAAATATAACAACACGCAACGCACTTGACATTCCTCTAAGTATATTCCTATAACTCTTGTCGATTAAATGATTAAAATAAAAAGTAAATAGTAATGCATTTTACCCTTATGCAATGAGAGCATTATAATATTAGTAGAAACCTTTCTTCCGTTATAAATAGAAATATGTTAATAGGTTTTGAAACTTTTTTTAGAAAATAATAATATATATATATATATATATATATTTGTCATTAAAAATCATAGTATATACGGATATCTTATTATGGTTACCAAAAATTCAATAATTATTATTAAGAAATTTCTTTTTGACACACTTATTAAGGAATTTCTTAGATCATAAAATTGGTGATTCAATCCTAGCTCAGTCGGTCGAGTGAAAAGAGAAGAAGAGAGTGGTGGTGGTGGTGGTGTTGGGTGGTGGTGGTGGTGCGCTTTTAAATGAGAGAGAGTGTGTTTGTAAATGATAGAAATAATTTATTGGCGCGAATTGAAACATATTCCGCCATTTATCGTGAATTTTAGCCAAGCATCATCGGCGAATTTCTTGGCGCCAATATATATATATTGATAATTTTTTTTCGCGGATTTCCGTAATTAAATTCCGCGAAATGAATAATAATCCGCCAAGAATTACAATTCTTGGCGAAACATAATTTTTTTATTTCTAATTAAATTCCGCTTTTAATAATCCGCCAAGAAACATACTCGGCGAAATGCTATGATATCTGCTAGAATCGTACTGGCAGACTAAATCCGCCAGTAATCGCCAAATTACGCCAGAATTTTTACTGGCTGACTGATTCCGCCATAAATGTTTAGCCAGTAATGCAAGTAATTCTTGTAGTGTGGTAAATGGTGGGGTACAAAATATAGAGTGGGGGTATGTCGGTCCAAAAATATAGAGTGGGTGTATATTGGTAAACAGTGGAGTACAAAATGAGGGGTATATTGGTAAATGGGGAAAAAATTTTTCCCACCAAAACGTTTATTAAAGGCGATTTAGCCTTAATAGTTCCCGATAAAAAAAAATTATAACATCAATATTTGTGCAGAATTAAAATAGTTTCCCCCCAATAAATCTAAGAGTTAAAAGCCAATCAAACAAGGTCCTAAGCAGGCTCTCAAATAGGAGCCCTAAATTATGAGACCAATGCTTCAGCCAACCCCCATTCTACTCATTAGATACCTTTTATGGGGTGAAAAGACCAAAAGTCCTTACTGAAAATTGAATTTTATATTTTTTAAAAAAATTACATACGGTTCGGCGCACGGTTGATCGAATCTGATCGAATCTGGTAGTGCTGAACCGTGTATTTTTCAATGTTCGATGGAGGTCCAGTCGAACTGGTTCGATTAACCGTGCGCCGAACGATGCATTTTTGTCTGTCACCTGATTTTCACGTGAGGGTAATTTGAGATTAAACCAAATTTGAGGTGTCTGATGAGTGTAGCTGAGGAGGTTGGCTGAAACATGGGCCAATTATGATTCTCGTAACACCCTAACCTTTAGGCATCGTAAACTCAAGATGTTAACTATTTCAATACGATCAGAGTGTAAATGCTTATCTAAATAAATAAATAAATCAGAGTATAAATCTATTTAAGGAATTGAAAACATATTACTTGACGAAGTAAACCATTAATAACATATTCCAGAAAGTATAATTACCGAATGAAAACTTAAATCACATAATATATAATTCAGCTCCGATAGTAGAGTTTAATTACTTTTAATTTTTAACAGAAACCTAAAAATACATAACACACCTCTCTCTCTCTCTCTCTCTGCTCGCGACGCTCTTGCGGCAGCACTCCGTCGTTCTACTACTACGCCGGCGAAGCTCTTGCAGCGCCCCGCCGTCTAATGCCCAACTTCTTCTTTGCACTATCATCTTCCACCGTTCTCCGCCTCCATCAAAGCCTTACGTACTGGTGGTGACTTCTGCCGCAGTCTCCCTCTTTCGATTCGCTACATCACCAATTTCATCTATTGAACTTTCCGTTCCTCTTTCAATTTTTTATTCAGTTCATTGTGGTTTCAATCTCAACTAATTATTGATTCTGGGTCATTGATTTTTACTATCAAAATCCAATTTTTATTTCAAAAATTTCATTTTTTTTTTCTTTTTATTTTCAACAAACACAATGGGTACTGTTGATGCATCATTTTCAGAGCACCCCATAACAGAAGATACCCTTAAGTTACTCTATGATGTTTCCAATTCCTCTAACTTAGAAAACTCGTTAGAAATTCTCATTCAAAATTCAAAATCTGATTCTGGACGTTCTGATCTTGCTTCCAAAAGGGTTCTCTCTGCAGTTCTCAATATAGTTCAGTCACATCATAATCATAATCACAATCTTGTGTCTTTATGTTTCAAGCTTCTTAGAAACTTATGTGCTGGTGAACTTGCAAACCAGGACTCATTTCTTGAGCTTGATGGGATTGTTGTTGTGTCTAGTATTTTGAGGTCAGAGGCTGATTCTTTAGACCCTGATCATATGTTAGTTCGTTGGGGTCTGCAGGTTTTGGCAAATGTTTGTTTAGCTGGGAAGAAGCATCAAAGTGCTATTTGGGAAGAGCTTTTTCCACTTGGGTTTGTGTCTTTTGCAAGACTTGGTAATAAGGGGATTTGTGATCCATTGTGTATGGTTATTTATACATGTTGTGATGGTAACCCTGAATGGTTTAGTGAGCTTTCTAGTGATAGTGGCTTGCCTGTTGTAGCAGAAATCGTGAGAACGGCTTCTTCTGGTTAGTTAATTAGTACTTTGTGTATTTGCTTCTGCACTTGTTTTTTCTATGTTTTCATGTTGGAGTAATTTCTAAGCTGTAGAAATGATTTTGTTTATGTTGCTTTCTTTATCCATTGGTTAGTTAGTAGTGAGAGTGATTAATTTTTAAGTTGTAATACTGGCTTTTTCATGTTCAGCTAGTTTTGGAGAGGATTGGATAAAGTTGATTCTTTCAAGAATATGCCTCGAAGATTCTCAATTGCCCGTGTTGTTTTCAAAATTGCAATTTATGGATGTTCCTAAGGGTGAAGATACTACTGAGTCAATAGATGATCAGTTTTCATCTGAACAAGCATTTCTTCTGCAAATCATATCAGATATCTTGAACGAGCGGATCAGAGACATTATTGTTTCATCCGATGTTGCATTGTTTGTTTTTGGAATATTCAAGAAATCTATTACGGTTCTCGAGCATGCAGCGAGAGGCAAGTCTGGTCTTCCCAGTGGGTCTGTTGCAGTTGATGTTCTTGGCTACTCTCTTACTATCTTGAGAGACATTTGTGCTCAAGATAGTCTTAGAGGTAGCAACACAGAGAATGCAAATGATGCTGTTGATGTGCTATTGTCAAATGGCCTCATTGAGTTGCTTTTGTCTCTACTTGGAGAACTTGAACCTCCAGCAATTATCAGAAAAGGAATCAAACAATCTGAGAATCAAAACGGCGCTACAAGTTCCTTGAAACCATGTCCTTACAAGGGGTTTAGGAGAGACATAGTTTCAGTTATTGGAAATTGTTTGTACAGAAGGAAGCATGCACAAGATGAGATCAGGGGTAAGAATGGTATTCTACTGCTATTACAGCAGTGTGTTACTGATGAAGATAATCCTTACCTGAGAGAATGGGGCATATGGTGTGTGAGGAATTTGTTGGAAGGCAATGAGGAGAATAAAAAAGAAGTTGCTGAATTGGAGCTTAAGGGTTCTGCTGATATGCCTGAAATTGCTAAACTTGGTCTTCGAGTTGAAGTTGATCAGAAAACTGGGCGTGCAAAGCTTGTAAATATTCCATGAAATCTCACTATGACTTGGCTGTATCTAAACATTATTACTTGCTGGATTTTTAGATTGGGATTTTCTTTTCATATTGAAATTGCTGTTATCAATGGAAAGCTCAGAAGAAAAATCATATTCACAATAGAAAGTTTAAGATGTCATAATATCAGTTTTGCCTTCCTGTGGATACTTTTGAAAACTTCCTAAGAAGTTTAATGAGAAATATATTCTCACCATCTCAAATTAAAAGACACATAATCATCAAAATTATGACATTTTTAAGCAGAACTGACAACAATTGTCATATAATACTTACTAGCACCGAATTACAAAACAAATAACATTTCAAGTAATGTAAAATATATATACACACAGACTGATTTCTTGGAAGTTTATTCCTAGGATAAGTTTGCTTGTATAATAATCAACAACTTGGTATTATAAAAACTTATCCAACAATGTATGATAATGTTTGTGTTTATGTGATGGTCCTATGAAAGGAAAAAGAATAACCTGTAAATATGTTTGACTATCCACTCTGTATTTCTGACTGTAACTATCATGCATTTCAAAACTGTTTAACTTCTATTTGTAATTTACATACATCTTGTATCAAATGGTTAGATTCTCCTTCATGGCAAGAAAAGATCCAACTATTTTTCCTCCCACATCAGGGAACTCTTCATGGCCGGGAAGGGATCGAACTTTTCCCTTTCGATCAACTTCAACCGGATATTTTAGTAGATGCCCTCTCATCTCTGTTACTTCATTTGCTGCAAATTGTTTCCAGTTCATTTCACCAAGTGATTTAACCCTTCTCACACATTCAAGGCTTTCAGGTTGCAAGTAGCATTCATCAATTGTTCCAGTGTGTTCTGCCCAAAGTGACATCCTATATCCATGGATCTACATTTCATAAAGAATTGCTGTCAGGATATAATACATGCTGATGGATTCAAAATTCAAAACATGAGCAGAAAATGAAAATCAAATGACTATCATAATAAGAGAGGGACGCGAACGAAAACTAAAATATAGATAGAATCTTTAAAAGTGATTTAGAGGTAGAAAAGAATGGTTACTTGTCCATGTGGACAAGAAAGTTTTCTTGCCCAGGTATGATGAGGTTGGTAGGCTCCCATTGCAATCTCACTATCTCTTGTTCCTTCCATAGAGCGTTGGTTGATATTTGCAGACCCCACAATCACATATTCATCATCAACTATCATCCCTTTTGAATGAACATAAATCATGAAACGTCGGCTATTTCTACTAGCTGCTTGTGGACTATTTGCTGGGGGAGGATTTCCGACGACACTGACATTATCATACATATCTATGGCCTCTCGATTGCCGAGACAGAAAAAGTTCAAGTAATCTTGTGGAGAGAATGCTGCTTCAAGCCCAGCCTCAACCAAAGCCTTGTAAATTGTCTCATACATCATTTGCATTGTTTTATTCTGCAAAAATTAAAATATACTTCCAGATTAACATATGCATTGTTAACCAAGTACTGAGTAAATTAAACCCTACCACTCATTTCACATTGGGATTTGAATTTGAACCACACCTGCCAAAATAGAATCCTTTGTGTGGCAGCTCCTGTTGGAACACCCTCTGGCCACATTGGAATAACTATATACACTGCAAACCTTTCATTTGCTCTAATCTTTTCAGCGATCTTTAGAGCAATTTCCATTGGGATTAAATTATTAGCACCTGCCAAAACATAAAATTTTACATAAAAATACATCTTAAAAAAAAAGTTATGTGGCACCTCATTAACAATGTTTTACCATCATTATAATTTATATTTCAATGAGCTTTTTTCTGCAAACCATGAAACAATATGATGTATCTGGTATAATAAGAGCCTTACCAAGGTCTTTGTGTTGACTCCAATTGTAAGAAGAGCCGATGAAATATTGATTCTCTATATAGATATAATGCTGTGCGGCTCGAATTGCCTTCACATATGCTGTATGTATGCTCATGTCAATCAGCACATTCTTCCCACATACAAGGTTCTGTAAATTTACCATAACATTTTAACTTCTCATACACAAGTTGATCGAAGTCTGGTGAGAATTGAAATCAAGCATGAAAAAGAAAAACTGAAACAAAAAGCCTTTGTTCACCTTCCCAGTTGCTTCTCTTGGATCTTTTGGAAATCTCTTAACCGAGTTTGAATCAATTGAACGGAATATCTACATTCCAAAGTAAACAGAATCAATAATTTCATTCGCAAGAAAATGAGGAAAGAATTACTTCTAGAAAATCAAATCAAAACCATTGGTTCAATTTATAAGAAAATTTTACAGTTTTAAGTTCATTGAATAACTAATGTATATGGTCTATAATACAGATCAGATACATCAGTTAGTTAATTAATGAACCTAAAACTATCATTTCTTCTAGGACCAGAATAGTAACTAATTACCTGAACATGCCAAGATTCAGGATCATCATCACCACTAGGCCAGTCATTAGCGCCAATAACATCTGGAATTCTTTCCAGCGTAAGCAAAGCATCATCATATGAAATTTTCAACTTCTTTATCCCATGTGGTTTTGCAGCTTTCCTCCAACGCTCCTCAAAGTTAGTTAAAACATCATAAGCTGCTGGACCATCAATTTTAGAATGTAAATCATGCCACGGCTCCCTTGGACAACCGCCGGTGTTACCCTGTCATGAAATAACTCATATCAACAGAATAATCCTCTAGAGCTACTAAAACATAGATTGATTCATTTTGTAGCTATTTTTTAAATTTTACAAATGCTTCCATTAATTCCTTTCTTATCAAATGATTGATGGATGACTGTAATTAATCTTGATCATGCTAGAAAGTGGAGTTCGAAATAAGAGAATACCGTGAAAGTAGGGTTGTGATAATCATCCGTATGTACTGTCTGCAATGTCCTAAAGAGAGGGTGGTGAGGAGTATCATATCGCCCATCACATAAATCAAGTCCACCAACAAATGCTACAATTTTTCTTCTGTTATTTCCAGCATCAGCATCCACAATTACAGTTTTCTGATGATGTGTGTATATAGTTCCAACTTCCTGATAAGAACAAATAAATTCAATGTATAAGTATGTGATAACGTATCAAGATATCCAATGCAAACCAGTAAATATAACAGCTAGGAAAACTAAACCTTGTTAAAAATCTGGAAGCAAGAACAAAAGTTTTACTTTCCCATATGCAATTGCCAAATGTAAATCATAATTTATGACTTCAAATCCTAATAATGCAAGGTTTTAAAGAATGACTGAATAACAACAAGAAGAAGTAACATTACAGCAAAAATGAGTATAAGTTAGTAAAATATATCAGTAAGTAAAATAGTTGTCAAAGCTAACCTTTTGCTTGATCCAGCTATGTCGTTTTCCAGCCATGCGAGGACAAAGAAGCACATGTACTGATGAGTGCTTGAAAAATCGTCGTGTTTCTTCATCATGAGTTGCCATGACACCATCCTGAATGTAAAGTCCAAGAGTTTCACATAATTAAAACTAAAAGGAAAAATCATAAATAGAATACTCATATTAATAGAAAACTAAAGGTTAAATTATACGTTTGATCCATCTTTATTTTAGGTTTCCCTTATATATTATTTGTTTCAAATTAGCCCCCTATGTGTACAGGTTACAGATGTGGTCTCTTTTGATTATTTTTTTAGAAGTGGTCTCATCTGTTTCAAAATGGTCTCATCTTTTTCAAAATGGTCTCTTATACCAATGTGGTCTCATCTGTTTCAAAATGGTCTCTTTTGATTATTCATGAGATGATGACAACATGAAGCAAAGATGTGCACATTAGAGGCAATTGCCAACCAAATCCTACCAGCTCTTCCAATCACAGAAATGCGAAGATATGTAACAGAAAAAATTGTATTACTTACTGTTTTATAACCCAAGATACTTCTTGATGTAGGATCATCCCAAATAAGGAGAAGCACTCTTACTCCTTCCTGTGACTTTGACCTCAGAAGATCACCCAAGGTATCATCTGATGCATAACCGCCATCCCTTACTAACCTAACCTTGTGCCACACTGACCATCCTGTAATATAAATCATACGGCGAGCTTGACGTATGGCATCAAAGATGTCACGCCAACACTTTCCGTTAACATAATACATCCCATTGTCAAGCAACACATTAGGGAGGCTGCCATCTGGTACATGAGCATCTTGATATAGAGTAACAGCTCCACCTTTCCTCAAAGGAAAATATGTAGCTGGAACACCAACATAATCGGGCCCCGCTCCAACTCCTTGATGATAAAAGCTTAGTTGCTCCATTGGAATGTACTGAATGGATAGGCTCAGTACAGCACCTTGCTTACAAGGCTTCCCATTATTATTAAGGATAGGGTAGGTTCCTTCGACTTTTGCCCCCGAGTATATTTGTTCGACTGGAATTGCCACAACGCCAATGAGCTGCGAACCCACAACATCGCTGTCTTTAACAACAAAATGCACTTCAGCTGCATTATGTGCAACAGGAACATAGAAATGTTGCGTCCAAACAGGATTTTCAGAGTTGCTAATAACAAAAGTCCTCCCAATTACAGCATTTGATACTGAAATTGAAACATAAGGATCACTTGTAATCTTCGTATTCATAGTTCCTTCAATTTTATTGCTCACACTACCTGGTAATTTACCAAACATATCCCCTATTGTTTTGTGGAACATATCCATATTTGGAAGATTATTAGCTTCATAAACCCATATATCTAAATTACCATGCAAGAGCAAAACTCTCAATGACCCTTTATTCTGCGCCGGAACAATCTGCAAACTCTGACTATGTACTGACTCATTAAACGAACCAGAAAAATCTGAAAGCCTATCTGAATTCACCCGACCAGGGTACGAGGATCCCCAACCCGAGAAGGAGTTATTACTAGAGTGTCCATAAAAGTCCTCTTTCTTCTGTTGCAGCATTGGATCAATCTGCAAACTCTGACTATGCATCAGTGACTGTCCTGCAGGTGCAGGAGGTGATGCAGGAGCACTTGGCTGGTTATTATCAGACAACTTAACATTGTTCATAAGACCCTCCAAAGACGGGTACGCAGAACTCTGAGAAGGCATGGAATTATCACCTCCTGTGGAGCTTGAACTTGAAGTCTCTTGCCAGTAAGGACCAGAGAAGCTATTGGCATGCAAATTGACATTGGGACGATCATCGCGAGGAGGATAAGCGCCATTTGGTTGATAATAATGATGAGAATGAGATGGACTATGTTGTAAGCTAGCATGATGTGAAAGGGAAGGATGAGGAGAAGAACTATGAGTCCCTTGAGGAACATGATAGGGATAAGAAGGATAAGGTTGTGGGGGATAAGGATAACCCCATGAGGGTGGAGGGTGGTTAAATGAAGGGGTTGAGCTTAATTGAGGAGGAGGGGGGTATGCATAATCCAATGGTCCAGAATGAGAAGAGGAGGAGGTGGATGATGATGATGATCCAGGGGGTGTAGGATATGAATAATTGAAGGAATGTGAAGAAACATAAGGATATGGATAAGGAGGAGCATGTTGTGCATATGGATCAGGTGGGTATGGTGGATTAGGATTAGGGTTAGGGTTAGGATTAGGGTTAGGGGGATAAACATATGGATTTGGATATCGATATGGAGCAGAAGAACTATAATTGTCCATAAAATACAATACAATACAAATTCCTAACCCTTGATAATATAAACTAAAAAGAATTCAAAATTTTGATACTTAATACAAAAGGATCATAGAATAAATCAAAATTGGAATCATAGAAGCAAAGAACAATGTAGTTTGGATTTGAATTGATACAGATTAACTGTACACAGGTAGCTAGAGATTTAAAGAAAAGAAATAAGTGAATTGTAGTTGTAGAAGGAAGATAATTTGAAAATTGGTAGGTGTTCAATCAAATGAAAAAAATTAGTTGAAAGTTGAGATTTTTACCTTCAGAAGAAGAAGATTGAGAGGATGAAGAAAAAAGTTACGATGGAAGAAGAAGAAGAAGAAGAAGCGTCTCTGTCTTCCAACTCACGCAGTCACCGCGGTTGACGACGTGTACAATGTCCATGTGGAATACCCGAATGATACGTTAAATTAAATATATTTTAATTTATGAGTTTAATTTATATACACGGTAGGTGTATGAGCTTTTTACACTATCTACCAATTAAATATTGACACATCACCAAAAATAAATTGTTCAATTGATAATTATCAATTAGTCAATTGATAACCAACCACTCATTGAATTGTGATTGATGGTGGTTGTAAAACCTGATACACATACTGTGTATATAAATTAAACTCTTAATTTATACGTTTTCTACACGCTTATTTTAATAGAAATACCCATCTTAATAGTATAATTCTAAGTTTAATTTAGCATCTGATGTAAATTAACTCAGCACTTTCGTTTGCATTTTTTTATTGCAAAAACTGTCTACTTCATTTCATTAATAATAAGCGCAAAAATACATGCCGATATATTAAAGAAAGTACGAGAAGAAACTGTTAATAAAGCTATTCGGGCTAAAGTATGAGCCACCTTATTAGTTTCTCTCCTAGAGAACTCTATATGGAGAGTTTACACTAAAACAACCAAACACCTCCCTACAAGAATATACTCCATCCGTTCCTTATTACTTGTCGCTTTTCGAGAAAAAATTTGTTTCTATTTACTTGTCATTTTCAAAGTCCAATGCAACATTTATTGTTGTTTTGTCAATAATGTCCTTAAATATTTATTGTAGAGAGACGAATAGAAAAAATAAGATAATAAATGATTAAGGGTATTATGGGTAAAAGAGAATTAATTGTATCAAATGTAACAAAATTTATTAAGCTCATTGGTATGTGTAAAATGCCAAAAAACAACAATTATATAAGAACGGAAGGAGTGCTTTTTAAGTTCATTTGTATTTTACCTATATTATAGATCAAATACATTAATCATGCGATGCAATAAATCTAAAAAGGGTTTTGTTGTTTGTATATAAGTCGGGAGAGAGTAAGACAGAGTCGTAATCTGAAATAAAGAATAGTGGTTGTTGAAATTATCCGCAACCACTTTGGCATCAAGTTGAAAAAAGGACTTTCGTTTGCATTGGTTTTGACATTTTTTGGTTGTAAAAGACACAACAATTTCGGATTCGGTCAAGTGGTGGCAGTTTCCAACTAGGGTGGTATCCATGTGGGGACGGCTCCATTTAAGATCCCACAAGGCAGAAGTTTCCTCTTTGACACATGGAGATATAGATGTTAGAATTTAGATGGGATCCTTCCTCTTCAAATCAAGGCCTATAATTACAATATCGACTTTTAGAGTCGATTAATGCGGGAAATCCTTGTAAAATCTTTTACATTAGACATGTATGGGTATAAGCATATGTCTGGCTATGATACCATCCATCATCTAATATAGTTGTTATTGGCTGCGCAGCATGGATGAGCATGATAATTGATGAGGACATGTATGAGTGGTAATAGGGTTTTGTTTGTTTTAGGGTTAATTCTCTGGGGCATGGTTGCCATATTGTTGCATTAAATGACTTGTACCTTCGGGTAGCTTAAACGTGCTACGTGGAGAGGTGATATGTGAGGTGTCATTGAAACAAGAGAGATAGTAGCCTGATGTGCAGATTGGCAGGTGATATAGGTGAATAGGCTTTTCAGTTTGCAGGCGTAGGGTCCATGACTTGTATACAGTTACAATTCAACCTCTTCCTCTCTTTGACAATGACAACTCACTCTGGTTACAATTTCTCTCTCGTATGCTCCCTCATAATGTTCATTTATACTCATTCGCTTCCTCTTTTTCTATTTCATTCTCTGCTCTTCCTCTTCTTCTCTCTCTCTCAGCCGCTCCTATTCCGCTACCTCTCTCATCTGTTCCCCTTCCTCTTCTTCCCTCTCATCCGATCCAACCTCTTAAATCCCTTTCTTCTCACCTTCTCCTACAATAGAAAAACGACCGAGAGAGAGAGAGAGAGAGAGAGAGAGAGAGAGAGATTTCAGAAGGACATCAAATCAAAAACCAAGAACAAAATCAAATCAACAGATCAAGAAACAATTTACATATCTCTTTCGGAATAAAATCAATAAATAAATGAAATACAAAAAAAAAATTAGAACGCTTCATCTTCACAACTGGCCCAGATCTGAAAGAAGAGGAAGAACAAACACATCCTTCAAGACCATCGGCGCCAAGCTGCCACTGTTCGTCGTCGAAGCACCGCGTTTGCTCCATAGAGCAGTATATACGGACAGTGCCGGACATGCATGGAGCTGTGACAGTGAAACTGTGATGAGGTGAGAGTGACATAGTCAAAGAGATTAGAGTGAGAGATGAAGTAGCAATGAGAGTGAGTTAGTGAGAGATGAGTTGTGAAAGAGATAATCACAGAGAGGTAGAGGAGAACGATGAGATCAGAGGGTATGGGTGAGGTCAGGTGTTGAAGAGGTGAGGTCAGGACACGGGAGATTAGTACTAGAAGAAAATAGAAGGATCTGAAGACGTTGGCAAAAAAGAGAACGATCTGAAGAGTAAAAGAGGAAGAGATTTAGATAAAAAAATGAGGGGAGTTGATACAGTTAGGGCTTTTTGCGGTTCATTCGATTCGAGAACTGAATGAATCGATTAAAACAGATTCGTGAATCAACCGAATCAGTAGTAATAGCTGATTCTGACCGAATCGAATCTGCACTAACAGCTTCGGTTACGCTTTATCTCGAATCGAATCTATTCTCGAACTTTTCAAATTTTTACCCGAACTGTTAGGGAACTTTAACCCGAACTGTTAGTGAACTTTTATCTGAACTTTTATCCAAACTTTTACCGAACTATTAGTAAACTTTCCGAACTTTTACCGAACTGTTAAAATTACAATTTATAAAACCAAAATAAATCGAAACTGAAAAAAACTATTTTAATAAGTAAAATGAATAATATAACAAGTGATGTTTTTTTAGTAAAAAAGTGATGATTATTGTAAAAAATTATGATATGATGAACTTTTTTCATCTTGTTAATAAATGAAAGAACTGTTTTAATAAATAAAATTAAAATCACCAATCCCTCAATATAATGATTTGTTTTTTCATATCTGTTGAGTTAATGTATTATTTTTTGCAATCAGTGGTTTGCCTTTACTATTTATTTGTGGCTCTTTTAAAAGCCATTGCGATGAATTGCAATGTAACCGTAAGAAAGATTAAGCCACAGACAGCGTGTCAGCACTCGTGACGTTCCCATACTGAATTGCGATTAACACAACTCCAACAGTTCAGTTTTCTTGGTTCAAGAACTGAACTAAGCTTAACAGTTCAGTTAATGAACTGCTTTATAAACACCAGTTCAGTTTGTGAACTATAATGAAAAGTTCAGTTTTTTATAGTTTGGTTCAGTTCAATTCTGCAGTTCAGTTTGGTTTTTTGGTTCTTTTGAAGAGCCCTAGATACAGTTAGTTGATTGGGATGAGGGAGGGCTGTGAAATTTTTTATGAGATAAATAAAAGAAACCTATTAATTTTGGAAGGATGTAGAAAGCTATTAATATAATGGATTTAATTTATATACACAATAGGTGTATGTATGTTGTAAACTATCAATCACATAGTGATACATCATTAAAGAGAAATTGGTCAATTGGTAACTACCAATTAGTCAATTAGTAACCACCCACTTCATAAATTGTGATTGGTAGTGGTTGTAAAAGCTCATATACCTATTGTGTATGCAAATTAAACTCTAATATAATATAGTCAAACTATTCTAAATTAGAATAATATAATCGTATCAACCAAAATTAATATAGTCAAACAATTAAGTATTTCCTTCGGTCTACAATATAAGAGAAAAAATTGGACATCTCACATACCAAAAAATGACATTAAAATCAACTATTATCATTTAATAGGGCTATAAGTTTATCTTTTTTTCAAAATTGCCCTTTTCATTTAATTATGATTTACACTCTTAATTAATGATAACATTATTAACTACACCACTTAAATAGGGGTAAATTTGGGATTGATCATTTAATACACCTCAAAAATTGTGTTTATTTTTTATATTGTGGACCACTAAAACTCAATTTATGTTGGAATTATAAAAATAAATACCTACCAATACCAAATGATAGATTAGAAAGGAAAAAAAAATTCTTACTGGATTTATCTGTTGGGGATGGATCTACTGGTGAAATTACTAAAGATGATATCAAACTTCCAATACCGGATGACATCCAATTGCAAAGTTCAAAAGACTCAATTGCATCAATTGTAGACTCTACATACTCGACCTTTTAGGATTAATTGACTGATTTAACATACTACCAAGACAGAGCTATTGTGGCCCCAAAGAATAATATTGTCAACTACACCAATGAATACATGTCAGCTCAACTATTCTTGGAGAAGAACAATCTTACCTCAGTTTAGATTCACCTCATTCTGACCTAATGCACAGTGATCGTGTTGACAACGTTCACTCATTTGAGTTCTTAAACACGATATTATCATCGGGGTTGCCGAGTCACAAGTTACATTTGAAGGTAGGTGTTTCAGTTACGCTACTAAGAAATGTGGATCAGATAGCAGGTTTATGCAACGGGACACGATTGATGATAACCCGCCTTGGCAGATATGTACTTGAAGGCATGGGCATATCAGGTCGGAATATTAGCTTCAAAGTTTTTATACCTGCTTGACTCTCACACCATCTGATTCGCGGATCCCATTTAAGTTTCAAAGGAGACAATTTCCCATTGTCGTATCTTTCACGATGACCATAAATAAAAGTCAGGGTCAGTCTTTAAAACATTTGGGGTTTACTTGCCAAGTGCAGTGTTTTCTCATGGCCAATTATATGTTGTCTTATCTCGGGTAACGTCAAAGCAAAATTTACAAGTTTTGATCACACACAATGAATCACTCTCAGTTACTTCCAGTGTTGTGTACCATGAGATATTTAGAAATATAAAGTAAATGATTCCAATTTATAAGCCTTTGCTTTATTCTATCAGGTTAGAATTTTAATGCCAATTATTCATAACAATAGTCCCACTTTTTGACAATGACTGTCTTTACCATGTTTTACAGGAATATATACCTATACAACTTATTTGTGATACACTTGCATACATATATAGCACATATGACGCAACAGACACACATTTACTAGCCCCGTGCAAAGCACGGGTGAGTGTTCTAGTAGGAGTCTATATACTAACTTTGTCACTTAAGTATAAGATATTTCTAACCTTATCAGAAGCAAAAGTTGATTTATTTAGTTAATAATCTTAATTATGTCTATTTTTATTTTTACCAAATTATCTCTATTATTTATACTAATTTTCTAATGTTATTCCTTATATATATATATATATGGGACAACTTATATGAGAATATTTGGTTATTATGAAAAATAATGAAATCTATAATCGTTGGATTAAAATTAGCGGTTCAGATTCTATCATTAATTACAAGATTTCGTATGATTGGTTTCTTTTAAATTAAAGATCACAAGAGATCTTGAAATTAATGACGAAATCTTAATTATTAATTTTAATCTAACAGTTATAATCAAATGTTCTTTTACTTACAATTATAATTAAATGTTCTAATCTTTTATATATAAAAGTAAGATACAAATTAAATAAGACAAAATAGAGGACATTTGGGCGGGAAAAAGTCCGCCAAAATGGAGGGTATTATGGTAAATTAAAATGTTGATGATAATTGTTTGTCCCACTTGCAATTATAGCATCTATAGCCTATCCCATTTCCAACACACACATTCATTATTTACGCACCAATTTTCAAATCACATTAATCAAATGTTTATCCAACAAAGTAAACACATTGAAGAAAGATGACTATTTATATACATTGCATTATTATCAAAGTTCATCATTAATAGATGGAGAATTTGAATGGTTCAATGAATATATGCGCATTGGGAATATAAACTATAGTTGTATTAAGAAAAACCAATTATAATACCAATC
Source organism: Oxytropis ochrocephala (assembly GCA_020916435.1). Classification (NCBI taxonomy): domain Eukaryota; kingdom Viridiplantae; phylum Streptophyta; class Magnoliopsida; order Fabales; family Fabaceae; genus Oxytropis; species Oxytropis ochrocephala. The sequence continues at coordinate 13,500,597 of CM037091.1, forward strand.
TTTAATCTAAATAGATGTGAATATTGGAAGAAACCAAGAAAATCGTAGTTGTGTCTTGTGTCGGATAAGTCATAAAAAATTCAGTTCAATGTTGCGGATGTGAATATTGGAAGAGATACCAAGAAAATCCTAATTGTGTCTTGTCATGAGTTGGATAAGACATAAAAAAAATTAATTCGATATTCCAGTTTTGAAATTGTTTTATAATGTTTATTGAATATTATTTTTGCACTAATAGAGGTTTAACATATTTATTATAGATGAAGATTCAAGAATTTTTTTAAATTGTTTTTTATTTTCATTTACATTTCTAAAAGAATTATCGAGATTTGTGTAGAAATCCATGAGTCCATCACTATTGGTTGCTTTGACAATTTCAGCGATATAGGAACGTCAATTCTTGGGTTCCAATCCGGGTGTGACCAGTGGTAATGTGTGTGTGATGTTAATTTTCTATTTCATTCGGTAGACCAAAAATATATATACATTCATATTCACCCACACATATCTAATTGTTCTTTTTAATGTAGTTACACACATATATAGTGGTTACTAATTTGTTTAAAAGATTAGTAATACCAAACATTACATAATTTTGGGATTATTAAATGCACTAAGTTGAGAGATGATAATAAAACTTGTGAATTCTACACTGAATAAAAATAAAAATTTTAAAATGATAAATAGAAAGTGTACAAATGGATCATTCCAAACAACAATGAAAATAATTAACAAAAAGAAATTGTAAATTACTCTTATGCCAATAATTTCCAACAATAATATAATAGCCTATAGCCTAATGGGTGATAAAATCAAATGAACTTTTTTTGCTTCTTCTCCTATTGCCACGTCACAGCTATAGGACTTCTAACTTTATATTTACCAGAAACCCAAATTAATGACCCAAATGATGAAGCACCTCTAACTCTTGCTTTTCCAAGTGACAAAAACCTAACTTTATAACTTAATTTCTGACCCAATTTCTCAAACTTCAATTTCCTTGGTTCAACACTAACAACAACTCCATTTGGTTGTTCAACTTTAACATCATAAACACTTTGTCTTTTCCCAACATTTGTAACAACTCTTTTCAATGTCACACTAACATTTTTAGCTATTCCATTAAATAGAACAGCAAATGAAGGATAATTCAAGTCACCAACTTGAAAAACTGGTTTTTTCTTAGAACATGAAAATTTCACTTTTGACAGTAAAGTAATCTGAGAGGAAGTGAAATTGAGACTACATAAGTAATTTAAGTAGTCATTAGTACTAATATCATAGATTAATCCAGGATCAGAAGCACTTTCAGGGTTAACATGACCAGAACCAAAAGCAAAAGGGTTTGCAGGTAAGCTGTTTGTACCAATGTCTGAAATAGAAGTTCCTTTGTTGTTTAATGTATAAGCTGTGGTCATAAGAGCTGATTTAATTGCTGCAGGTGACCAGTTTTTATGAACTGATTTAATCAATGCTGCTAAACCACTGACATGAGGACAAGACATTGAGGTACCTGAAACTATGTTAAATAGAACTTTTCTTTTGTCACTTTTAGTCAAACTTGGACTTGTTTTTGATGGCCATGCAGCTAAGATGTTCACACCAGGTGCTGTAACATCTGGTTTAATAATGTCTGGTCCTATTATACTTGGTCCTCTAGATGAAAATGCTGCTACTATTGGTGCTGTGTCACCATATCTTGTTCCTATAAATGAAATTGAAGCTATAGGTTTTTTTGATGAAGTTATATATTTTCTAATATATTTACCTGCTGAAGCACCTAATGAAGTTGCTGGTAAAATGTGAGGATCAGAAAGAAGCTCTTCTCCTTGAGATTCTGAGTTAAGTAATATCATTCCTTTTCCACCGGCTTTTCTCACTTCTTCACCTTTTTCTGTTCTGCTATTTATACCTCTTTCACAAACAACTATTTTTCCTTGTACAAGTTTTGAGACTAGTGAACCTTTTGTGCAAAACTGTGCTTCCCTTTTTGTACCTGCTGATTTGGCATAGACAAGAGGTAATTGATTTGTTTGTTTTTTTCCTTGATATAATGATGTTCCTTCAAATGTTTTGTTGTTTCCAAGTATGACTTTTGTTGGAAAGCTTCTTGAAGTGTAGCTAGCAGCTACTGTCATAATCCAAGGGGAACCATTTCCAACTGTTGATGCAAATGGTCCTGAGTTGCCTGCTGAACAAGAAACAAAAACACCTTTTTGTGTTGCACCAAATGATGCTATTGCTATACTGTCATTGTAAAATGGTTTTGGAATACTTCCTAATGAGAGTGATAAAACATTTACACCATCAGAAACTGCTTGGTCCATTGCTGCTAATACATCAGAATTTGCACAGCCAGATGGCCAGCACACTTTATATGCTGCAATTCTTGATGTGTATCTCATTCCACTTGCTGAGCCTCTAGCTAGGCCAAATAGGCTCGCATTTTTCACCACATTACCTGTGAATCAGGAAACAATCACCGTAAGACTCTAGTTGGCAAAAAGCAGCGGATAACAGATAAACTAATGCATAGCGAATAACAGGTAAGCTAGCAGATAGCAAATAGTTGATATCGGATAAGCTAGCGGATTGAATTTAAAGAATTTGGTAAAATTAGCAATTGAACTAGCTTATAAATATAAAATGACTTTAATAGACATTTGTAATTAATGTTTACATCTGAGAGAGAATTTTCATTTAATGGAGGATAAATGAAGAATTTAGTTAAAATAGCAAGGGTAAAACTGAGAGAGAAAAATGAAATGCTATAAGTTCAAACGCTAGCATTTCATTCCACTTGCTGAGCCTCTAGCTAGGCCAAATAGGCTTGCATTTTTCACCACATTACCTGTGTGATTCAGGAACAATCACTGTAAATCAGGAATTAATCTATCTCTCTAATTTTATATATATATATATATATATATATATATATATATATATATATATATATATATATATATATATATATATTAGTTTTCCTGAATACGACAAATCAGGAATTGATCTGACTCCTTAATTATATTTAGGGTCTGTTTAGATTGAGTTATTTGGGTTTATCTACTGACATAAGCACTCGTGAGACTATTTGGGAGAGCTTATGGGAGCAGTTTATGAGATGTTCATAAGCTGTTTTCGGCTATCATAAGCTCCCCCGGATAGATTATGAAAACAGCTTATAGCTTATAGAAAAATAATTAACATTGTTTCATCATTTATTATAGAAACAGTTTATGCATCAGCACTTATATGATAAGCGTTTATGCCATAAATTCTTAATTAAGCTGTTTATTCAAACGGATTATTAGCTTCCCTATAGATTAAGCTAGACAAATCAGGAATTGATTTGATCTACCTTAGTTGTAATTATTTGTTGCAATTACTCGTAAAGGTTGTAATCCTGATTTATAGAAGCAATAACAAAGAAGAAAGACATCAAGCCAAAGTTCTTGACATTACCTGCTGCAGTTGAAGCAGTGTGGGTTCCATGTCCTTGAGAATCTCTCGGGGAGAGATAATCGGTTGTTTCGTTGATTTTTCCGATGAACTTTTCATAACCTTTGAAATAAGCTCTTGCACCAATAAGCTTCTTGTTACAACTAGTGGAAGAGAAATTTTTTCCTTGTTGACAAATACCTTTCCAATGAGAAGGTATTGGTGACATACCTGAGTCCTTGAAACTAATATGTTCAGGCCATATTCCTGAATCAAGGACTCCAATAATCACTTCTGAAGCTAAGTTAGGAACACTCCAAAGTCCTTTTCCATTGTTTAAGCCAAGAAAATGTGGAGTGTATGTTGTATGGAGAGTTGATAGTTCATCTGGTATAGCTGAAAGGAAACCATCAATTTTGTTTAAGTGTTTGAGTTGTTTCTCAGAAAATTGTGCTGCAAAACCAAACATGCTTGTTTCATAGGTATAAAGAAGTTGAGGTGGTAAAATCTCATTTTCTTTTCCTTCTTCTTGTATTGAAGCTTCTGAAATGAAATCAAGGATTGATTCAGACCATGGTTTTGTACTGTCTTGAGAATGTACTGAGGTTGTGATTTTGGTTTTGTCCATGTGTACTATGTATGTTTGCTGTCCTGTTAGAGCTACTGAATTTGTTGTCACCATGAAAGTCAATAACAGAAATACTATCCTAGAAATCATGATTCCTGCAAAAAATTAAAAAAGAGAAGAAGAATAGTTCATGGCTAGTGAGGATCTAAAATATATACTTAAAAATCATCCAGACCAGATACATCAGCTATTCAATGAACTAAAAAACTGTATTGTCTCTTATAAAATGGACCAGAGGTAGTACGAGACAATGTATATAACACTATGCAATGCAATGAGAAACTAGAGAGACTACAGACAGATAGAAGTTGTGGTCAGTACCTTTGGGGGACTTAGCACAAAGACAAGGAGAAAGTGTTTTTGGGATAAGGAATGCACCTCAAATCTTAAATAAGCTCTAGAAAGTGAAGGCATTGAATTAAAGAAAAAAAAAGTAGTTTACCTTGTCTTTACTTTTCTTCTACTTCAAGACTCCAAGTGTATATTTATAGAAGGGAAACAAGTCTAAGTATGTGACATTGGTTATCAAATATAGAAATATCTTTCTCCACTCTGTACCTAATTATAGTAATCACCATTCACCACTTTCTAGTTTTACTTTTGTCACGTTTCCTTTTTGAGAACCTTCTTATGTTATATTTATGATATTGTAACATTATAGAAAATACAGTTAAAAGATTAATTATTAGAATATTGATTGATGTTTTCCTTGAGACAGCAATATGAGTATTGACAAATTATTTTGGCTAATCAAGTAAAAAGTTACGTGTGTTTTGAGTTTTAAGTTTAACTATTGGGTAGATTATTTAAATTTTGACTTTTAATCCACACGTTTGCTATGGAAACATTTATATAAAACTATGTTTAGGTTTTGATTTGAAGTATGTCATTGAGAATGTTTGCTATATATTTAGTGTTTAATCATCTCCTCATCTACATCTATAAGGCCTAAAACAAATGGTTGTTAGACTGGATAATTTCCGTGGTTACTCAAGTTCGAACTCTAGATCTCTACTTTGCGCGTGTGAATTTATGAGTGGTACTTATCACTTCATCTGCAAACTTCATGTCATTGTGTCAAACTTCGAGTGCAGGGAATCCAAATTCAGAAGTAAAGTTGCACAATTGTAGATATTCACTTTGTGTGTGTAAATTTACGAATGATATACTTGTCAGTCACTTCATGCAAACTGCATGTTAGTGCACCAAATTTGGAGCACAGTAAATCCAAATTCAGAGTAAAGTTGCGCAACTATCATTATCTATTATATCTACTATTTTTTACCAAACAGAGTCTAATTATATTGCTCATGAATGCATACCAAAAGCCATATACTAGTATGAATAAGGAAGAAGAATGTGAATGACTATGAACATTGAATGAATGAGTATGGGATGCAACTAATGAAGAGGTTTCATGAGACCAGCTAGCTAGCCCATTTATTACTAGTTAGTTGAGTCACGTGGGTTATAGATACATCTTTAGTGGATTGGACAAAATTGAAGTTTGGCTGTGGATTGCCTTGAGCGAGTTCGACGGTGACTTCAGAATTGAAGTTTTTGATGATGTCTTCTTTTAAACTGAACTCAGCGTTTCAAATTTTGGAATAAAATTTGTTAAGGGGTGTGAAAGAGTAGGAGGGGGTGTGGGAAAAGCAATAGCCTTGAAGTTTTTGATGATGTCTTCTTCTCATTAAAATGTTCACATTTATATCATACTTTTTGTTATTATTGCCAATATTGTCACAACTAGTGTTCATACATATATATCGTCATAGCTAGCTTTGACAATAGTACTTAGATAAGATAGTAGAGGTCTCTTCCAACTTAATCAATGTCATGGGTTCGAATCCATCTTTGAGCATGCAACAGTGCTAAATCATTTGAGGGAGAACTTTGCCGGCCATTGTGATCCTACTCGGTTCGAATGATTAGTCTCTACAGTTGCACGCACAGAGAATACTTAATTTATACAAAATAAAAATACATATTGTCATAGCTAGCTTTCTATGTAAGCAAAAAAGGTGGCAGTTATGATTTATGAAAGACCCATTTTTAAAGGAACCACCATTTTAAGACTTCAAGTGCTAGATAAGCTATAATGAACCTCAACCATACTCTATACTTTCTTACTTTCTTCACTCATTGATATTTTCAGACCATTCTGCACTCATTACTGTGACTTGTGTGAGATCTCAAACAGCTGTCCTTTGAGTCCAATTTAAGTCACTCCTCTTGTTTTTGTTTTTTTTAAACCAGGGCTAATTTTTAGAGGTACTGAGATCGAGCCTTGGCCATGCTCACCGGCAAGAGATCGAGCCTTTCGCCAAATAGTTAAGGAGCTCAAATATTTACCACTTATTCTAAAGCATGTTGGTTAAGTCAAACCTCTTTTCTATCTATTTTTTTGGATAAAACTTTTCTATGTGTATAAATTCTACCGGTATATGTAATTTGGTAGAAATGTAATATATTTTTTTGGTTATTACAAAGTAATATTTTACTACATCACATGTGATTTTATCTAAATTTTTATATATATAAGAAAAGGACATCAGATAAGTAATTGAATTTGAATTGGGTGATAAATATTTAATGTGATTTTTTATAGTTGTAACTCAAAGACTTTTTATTAAATATGGGGCACGAGAAAAAATTAAGATATGCAACCTTATCCTGTGAGTGAAGGATCAACATACTTTCATCATTTATATTCGTGAACATATTATAGTTCACACCAGATCTTGGTGTGCTGATGTGTCAATTTGGCTAGTAACAGTTTTAGAAACCAAAATTGGCTAACATTTTGCATGCTTTTATTTTGGTTGGATTTGAAGATAGTTATGTCCATTATTTGGAGCTGCTACGTAAAGGGTTAAGTTGTAAAGGGTTTACTAACAAATTGTGTATACGTCCGGTAATCTGGCTGCTACGTATACACAATTTGTCGGTCTGTGTTCTACCCTCGAATTAAAGTTTTTGCTACATCTAAAACTCAAACTTAAGACTTTGGAGTGAGATCCGAACTCAATTATTACTCGATCAACCCCTTATTAATAAAGATTATATGCAAAAAAAACTAAGTATTGAAAAAAGTAATAAAAAGATAACCTTACCAATAGATAATACAAATAAAAATGCAGAAGATACATTCAATAAACTTAAAAATGGACATAAAGAAATTAGTAATGTACAAGAGAATGATATATGTAAAGAAAAAAGAATTAATGAGGACACAAATATTTATAGATTTAGAGAAATTCTTTAGAAATTACACTTTTTTTTATAAATACAAAATCTTTTATATCATGAAGAGAATAATAAAAGACATAACGTAAAAGACATAAAAAGAAGGTCCTCCTATCGTGTTTTCGAATCGGAACTAGAACTCATAACATGCAAGACATAAAACTGTAGAAGTTAGAAATAAATTCAATTCATTTATTTTTGTTGTAATTGTTTTCTTTTAAGTGATAAGTAATAGTCCTTATCTCATAGGTGATGTATTAGGGATAAGTGCTGTTGTAATAGGTGAGTGCTCTTATTCTAACTGTTTTAGGTAAGTCTGTTAGAACTGTTAGTTAGCTCTCTTTCATTCATCTTTGTATAAGACTTCACTCTCAATGAATTGATCACAGAGTTTTTCCTCATTTGTAACTCTGTTTCTAATAATTGGCATCAGAGCTCGCAAGGGCCTGATTGAGCGAATTGTGCGTTTTCCCCAAATTCATCGCGAGAAACCCTAGATTTTTGTTTTCTGATTCGTAAACAATGACAGAGAAAGAAGCTACGTTCCTGCATCCATCAATTCCCAAATTTGATGGACATTATGAGCATTGGTCAATGCTCATGGAGAATCTCCTGAGATCGAAAGAATATTGGTCGCTAATTGAAGACAGAATCTTTACACCACCGGTCGATGCTACACCGGAGTTGATCAAGAAAGGTGAAGAAAGAAAACTCAAAGATCTAAAGGCCAAAAACTATTTGTTTCAAGCCATCGATCGAACCATCATGGAGACAATTCTTGATCAGAGCCATGCGAAGGCGATTTGGGAGTCAATGAAGCAAAAGTACCAAGGATCTTCCAAAGTCAAGCATGCTCAACTCCAAGTTGCAAGAAAAGACTTTGAAATGCTGGGAATGAATGACGATGAGAGCATCAACAACTATTTTGGGCGAACACTTGCGATTGTGAATCAAATGAAGATGTTTGGTGAAAGTCTGGAGCCCGTGATCATCGTTGAAAAAATATTGAGGTCTCTACCAAAAAGGTACAACTATGTTGCTTGTTCAATTGTTCAATCGAACGACGTAACCACTCTTTCTGTAGATGCATTGAAAAGTAGTCTGATTGTAGAGGAACAGAGAATGAAGGATGAGAGTGTTGAAGAGCAAGCTCTCAAGGTTACAAATGGAGGAAGGTTTGGTAACTGTGGTAGAGGAAGAAACTCAGCAAGAGGAGGACGTGGTAGAGGAAGAACCAACAAGGAGTTGATGGGATTCTACCATTGAAAGAAATTGGGACATTATAGGTACGAATGCCCCAATTGGGAAAGCAAAGCTAACTAAGCTAAAGATGAGCAATAAGAAGAGGTATTACTGATGGCATGCCTTGATGAAGCATTGATTGCTAATCAAGAAAGGTGGATAATTGACCCAGGATGTGATTGTCACTTGATGAACAAGACAGAAAGTGCTCAAGAAGGAGACAATTTGCTTATGGCTTACACTGATTAGGAGGAAAGTGTTGAGCAAGAAGTGTGGTTTCTTGATTCGGGGTGCAGTAATCATATGTGTGGGCGCAAGGATTGGTTCTTGGATTTGAATGAACAAATCAGAGTTTATGTGATGAGAAGAAGACAAAGGCAGTGTGAAACTTGAAGTGGATGGAATTACTCAAAATTTCACTAATGTCTATTACATTCCTGGTCTTAGCAGCAATTTGCTAAGCATTGGGCAGCTCCAAGAAAAGCCAGGACTTGTTGTTGTGTTTAGAGGAAACATGTGCAAAGTGTACCATGATGATAGAGGTTTAATTCTTCAATCCAAAATGGCATCAAATAGAATATTCAAGGTGACTGCAAAAGTGATTGTAACCTCATGCTTTAAGGCTTCAACTGAAGATATCACTCATCATGGCACTGCAGTTTCGGCCATATAGGATACAAATCACTCCAATTGTTTGCAGATAAAGAAATTGCGACTGGCATGCCTGAGATAGAGCAACCAACAAATACTTGCAGTGATTGCTTGAAGGGAAAGCATCATAGAGAGCCCTTTCCTCAACAAAGCAACTGGAGAGCAGAAGGGAAACTGGACCTCATTCATGCAGACATTTGTGGACCGATTACTCCTCAATCTCATAGAAAAAAGAGGTACTTCTTGACCTTCATATATGACTACACTAGGAAAACTTGGGTGTTTTTCTTAAATGAAAAGTCTGCAGCCTTAGAAAACTTTAAGAAGTTTAGAACTGAAGTAGAAAAAGAGTCTAATTGTGTGATTAAGTGCTTGAGAACTGATAGAGGTGGTGAATTCACCTCTAAAGAGTTTGAAACATACTATAGTCAACATGGTATTAAGAGGCAACTCAACAAATAAAAAAGAGGTACTTCTTGACCTTCATATATGACTACACTAGGAAAGCTTGGGTGTTTTTCTTAAATGAAAAGTCTGCAGCCTTAGAAAACTTTAAGAAGTTTAGAACTGAAGTAGAAAAAGAGTCTAATTGTGTGATTAAGTGCTTGAGAACTGATAGAGGTGGTGAATTCACCTCTAAAGAGTTTGAAACATACTATAGTCAACATGGTATTAAGAGGCAACTCACTGCTGCCTACTCACCTCAGCAAAATGGTGTGGCTGAGAGAAAGAATAGGACAATATTGAATATGATTAGGAGTATGCTTTCTGAGAAAAATATTCCAAAGGAATTATGGCTCGATGCTGTGATTTGGTCTATACATGTTCAAAATAGGTCTCCTACTGTTTCCCTTAAAGATGTCACCCCTAAAGAGATGTGGGGAGGGACTAAACCTACAATACACTATTTTAGAGTGTTTGGGTGCATTGCATATGCTCATGTTCCCAAACAACAAAGAAAGAAACTTGATGATAGGAGTACCAAATGTGTCCACCTTGGTGTGAGTGAAGGCTCTAAAGCATATAAGTTGTATGATCCCATAGCTAAAAAGGTCATAGTGAGTAGAGATGTGAAGTTTGTAGAAGAAGAAAAGTGGGAATGGGACAAACCACGCCACACAAGTGAGGTTTCTCTCATTGATGATGAAGAACAAACTGATGTAGATATGTCTATGCCACGAAACACAATTGAAGTAGTTGATAATGACACTGGTGAAGTTGAAAATGATATTGGTGGAGTTGAAAATAATGTAAATCAAGAGAATGACAGTAATGATACCACTGGTGGAGATATACCAGAAAGTTCTGAGCAAGGGAGAGTGAGAAGAACCCCTACATACCTAAATGATTATGAGTTAAACCAAGTTGAGTTGGGAGATGATCTGAACATGATGAATATGATGACTATGACTTATATGGAGGATCCAGTTAGCTTCAATGAGGCTGTGAAGGAGGAGAAATGGAGAATTGCTATGAATGCTGAGATAGAATCTATAGAGAAAAATGGAAGTTGGGAGTTAACTCATTTACCTCAAGGTGCCAAGAAAGTTGGGGTAAAATGGATCTTCAAAACAAAACTGAATGAAAAAGGAGAAGTAGAAAAGTATAAAGCAAGGTTAGTGGCTAGAGGCTACACTCAAAAGCAAAGGATTGATTATAGTGAAGTCTTTGCTCCTGTGGCCCGTTGGGATACTATTAGAAGTGTGATTGTTGTGGCTGCCTTGAAAGATTGGAGAGTGTTCCAATTAGATGTTAAGAGTGCCTTTCTTCACGGAGACTTAAAAGAAACTGTTTTTGTAGAGCAACCAGCTGGTTACATCAAAAGAGGTGAAGATGACAAAGTATACAGACTAAAAAAGGCTTTGTATGGGCTTAAACAAGCTCCTAGGGCTTGGTATAGCAAAATAGACTCTTATTTTGTTAAAACTGGGTTCACTAAATCTCCCTCAGAACATACTCTGTATGTTAAAACTGATAAAGTGCAGAATATGTTGATAGTTAGCCTCTATGTTGATGATTTGATATTCACTAGCAATTCCCCTCAAATGCTTAGTGAATTCAAATCATTAAGCAAGTTTGGAAGAATTAAAATACAAAGATTGAAACGCAAAACATTAAACGTTAATAACGAAATACTAAAGATTCATTACAAAGCTCAAAGCAATCCAACTTCAAGAGAATCAGCTTATGATGAGCAACAACACAAGAAATACAGCATAAAAGTGTTACCTAAAGCCATAAAACCGAAATCACAAAGAGATGAAAAATACTCCAAATGATGACAGCTCCTGTGCCGCTACAGCGTCTGCCGTTATAACGTCTCTCTCAGCACTGCAGAAAATCTACATTTTATTATGAAAATGGAGCTTGGACGAAAATGGAGTGCAAGAGAGTTATTTCTAGCCCTCCTCTCATCAGACCAGCAAACCAAGATGAAGAAGATGAGGTTTTTTGACTTCTCTATATAGAAAATATCTCCCAAAAAAGGTGACAAGCCATCCCACCAACTATTTTCATCTTCCATTACAAAATATACAAGTGTCCTATAAAGTACAAAGTTGGTGGCTGCTGCAGAACTGCTACGAACCGCTTTTCGGTGATTTGACATGCTGCAAAAACTGCTTTTTCGTTTTCTCTCTCATCAGCTGCAGAATCCAACGCTATAACGTCTGACACTATAATGCCCGATGCTATAACACTGAACAAACACATTAAAAATAACAAGAAAGCACCAAAAGTGCTAATTTGTCACATAATCAGTTACTAACCCTTTTTTACACTAAACAACATATATTTACTTAATTAAACAATAATATTACTTAAGAACTTGCATTAATTTAAGTAATAAGAGCATAAATAACTCATATAAATATGAGTTATATCAGCATGACATAAGTAAACACATCGATATACGCTTTTATTTCCTAAGAGACTTGGTGAATCGAGGCATCAATGAGTTAAACTACTATCCCACTGAGCAACAAGTAGCTGATATATTGACTAAGGCGTTGAAGACACCTACCTTTCTGTTGCTGCGTGAGAAGCTAGGAATGAAGAAGATATGTGACTGTTAAACCAAAATACACACTGTATTTCTAGTTTAAGGGAGAGTGTAGAAGTTAGAAATAAATTCAATTCATTGTATTTTTGTTGTAATTGTTTTCTTTTAAGTGATAAGTAATATTAAGTATCAAACATCTTGAATATTCTATGAAAAATTAAAATTGCCTAATTATATTGCATTATATAATCAATTATATTTTGAAAAATACTTAAAATATAAGGGGAACTTAGCGACTCAACATATAGCAACTACATTCAAAAATATTCAACCCATTTCTATTTTTTAATGAATTGGTGTAATTTTGAAAAATGAAATTTTGTGTAATGATTTACATAAAATATTATTATCTCGTGAATTTTTGTGTGCAGGAATCTCTTCATCTACTGTTATTTCTTTTTATTTATTTGATTTGATTACCATTAATGTAACTTTATATATATATATATATATAATACTTATCATTATTTTTATCTAATTAATCTAATATTAACTTATAATTTACACATAAGTAAGGCTTTTAACGCTCTGCATGATGATCTTTATCTATATTTAAATAAATGAGGCTTTCATTTTAATTTTTCATATATCTATATTTATAACTCTCTACATATGTAAGGGAAGCCCCAAAGGAGTTTGGGAGATTGGTACAATGATTAGAGATGAACATGAAGAAGTTATGACTGTTGCAATTTGGCGATACAGAATACCCTCCTTTGATCGTTGAATTTGACTCACTAAATGTTGTGCAAGGAATGCCCTCCTTTGCATGCTAGTAACTTGGGATTCAAGAAAATGAAATAATTATGAGTACTTAAAAAGAATTTCATGGTTCTAAATGTCATCCATAAACTCATTAAATTGTTATCAAAGAGCATTCAATTATATATTCTATCATTCCCTCCATTTTATAAAAATAGGACCAAAGTTTAAACCTCTAAGCAAAACCGCAACAACCTTTTTATTGGATAATTTCATTAGATACAAACATAATGATATAGATCTATAAACATATTCATACTATGAACAAATTAAATGTCAACATTATGCAAAACAAGTGCTACAAATGCAATTCTATAAGTATATGATCGACACGGATCACCTGCTACGCCAGCGTGAACCATCCAATTTAAAGAGAGAAGTGTTCTCTCTCTAGATCGAACGGTTCACGTTGGCGCAACACATACTACGCACGGCAGAAGATCCAGATCCGTATGATAGGATACTTCAGAATGTAACCTTATGGTTTGTAGATAACAATAGGACTCCTAACAATGTAACGTGGACTTCTCCAAATAAGTGAACCAGATAGAATTTGCATACTTGCAATAGATTTAACATTCACAACTACTTTGAAGCTCTTCTTCTGCATGGTTTTATTAAAAGTAAGGAAACTAGGCTTCACTGTGATATCCACTCCTTTTGGTGATCTAATTGTAGCATTGTAGATAGTTGGAACAGGACCTACATTGGTTACTGTTCTTCTGAAAACTGTTACTTGTGTACCTTTGTTACTTTCCAATCTAAATTGCATGCTGGGATAGTTTATAGCATCATGGCCAAGTCCAGGAATCATAGATGAGCAATTTATAGGTGAACCAACTAGTACTGATAAACATGAACTTTTGTAACCTTCATGGCATAAGAATTGGATATAACCAAAGTCATCCATGTCATAGATTAATCCAGGACTCACTGCTCTTGTTGGGTTTAGTTGACCAGATCCAAAGGCAAATTCTGCTTCATTGTTAATTCTTTTGCTCATAGGTTTGGCTTCACAAAGATTGGAAACATGTCAGCATTCTCAAAGTTGTGAAATATTTTGAGTTGTGGAGCAAAAAGCCTGTAGATCGAGCATATAAAAGTGGGTCCCGTGCATGAGGCTCCCACAAGTTTGGAATTCAAGTGTAGGTGATTAGTCTCACATCGATTAGGAATGAATTAAATGAAGGATATATAAAAAACGTACCAATGTCTTAAGGTTTTAGGTGGAAATTTGGAGTTCAGATCTCTTGATAGTCTTCATTTAATCCATTCCTACTTCCTAGTCAATCGAATTCCAGGAGACTAATACACAATTACCTCCCAAGTCACTTGAATTCCAACAAACAAGGTAGAGCCAATAGGTAGATACACACACATCATTACCTCCCTAGTAGAAAGACTCGCTTTGAGGATTTAAACACCTTGCCTTCAGGTAGAGTTTATCAAACCAAGCCTTTTCAAAATAGATCAAAACTTAATAGGCCAAGATACAAAAAATAAAATGGTTAATGGCTGGAACGCCAACTTCGGTTGTCTACTAAGTTGTGTTTTTCGTGTGGCACCAGTTTTGTTGCCATGCCTAGTTGTGTTTTTTTGTAACAAAAAACATCGGGTTAGTTGGCCGGCTTGACCCAGTTAAATTTTTAACAAAGTAGACCACAAAAAATGTTCAAAAAATCATTAAAAAGCAGCCCTAGACTGGCCCATAGGCCAACTGGGCTGCGCCAAAACAGCTCGGATTTTCTAGGCCTCTATTTAGTGAACCCAACCTAGAACGCCAGTTTGACTGGACCAAAATTGATACATCTACCTCTAGGGCACAAGACACATCTACCTCCAGGGCACAAAACAGCAACCTTATCACTGCACCAAGGCTTGCCCAGATTGGACATATGATGAGAACAAACCAACTAAATTTTGTGTAAATAAGCTTTAATCTTCTAACCTGTGGTGATAATAGCAGATCTGATAGCAGCAGGAGTCCAATTGGGGTGAAATGACTTCACATATGCTGCTACTCCAGCAACATGAGGACATGCCATGGAAGTTCCAGACATTATAGAAAATTCTGAAAATTGTGTATCCCCTTTCATACCAGTAAGTGATTTCCTAAGAGTATATGATGCCAAGATGTCAATGCCAGGAGCTGCAATATCAGGCTGCATAAAATACATTATAAAACACCCTCTCTTCATTAAATACCCTATTCTTTAGAACATAAACAATTAAATTAATCTGCTAGCAGTACCTTGAGAACATGTATGGAACCTGGATTTGGACCTCTAGATGAGAATGTAGCAACAAATGGAGCTGGTCTTTTTTCTTCATGACTCTTGTAGATAGCTGCTGATGGTGATCTAAGTAGAACAAGAAATTCATATAAATTTGATTGTAACAAATGTTTGGTTAGATAAAATTAATGAAGAATTAAGAGCATGTTTTACCTTGTAGATTGTATATAATTGGTAACAATTTCACCTATGCTATGATTCACAACCGTAGCAGGAGCTATGGAAATTTGAGCAACATCAGGATATTCATCATATTCTATTATACTACCAATGCCTCCAATTTCTTTTACTGTAGCTTCAGTGCCCCATGATCCTAAACAGTAAACAAGCTTTCCTTTCACCTTATTTGCCTGTAAGGACCCTTCATTGCAGAATCTGTCCATGCATTAATTTTTCATTATCTTTGAACAATTAAAACACATTTTGACAAACCAAAGGAACATTACCTAGCACTTTCCTTGCTTTTCGAGTCCTTCGCGGCATCGATACCATTAATAAGAGGGTACTGGTTTTGTTTTGGATTGAAACAACTCACTCCTACCCCCTGCATACCATCATAGTTTGATTAATAGAGATAAGTAGCACCGACACTTCCAGTCGAAAACGTGTTTGGTACTGACACCGAAACTTTAATTACTTTTATTTTTCAAATTAAAATTGGTGTCTGCAGTGGCGGATCTTAATGGGAGCTGGGGGGTGCTACGGTCCCCCCTCGGCTCCCATTAAGTTAATATATACACATATATATTTTATACTTAAAGTTAGATTATATAAAACTGAATGAACACTAAGCAACAAATGTATCAGTAGTCGAGCGGTTAAGAGCGTTACTGACGTATTTAGGGTCCCTAGTTCAATTCTTGTGATGACACTCAGACATAGGTAACTTTGACCACTAAACAACCAAACTATTATGAATACAGAGTCAAATTTGGTTTATATATTTGTTACTATTTTGGCTCCCTCCAATTTTTTTGTCAACATCTGCCACTGGGTGTCTGTGTGTCCGTATGCATGTGTTTGCGCGTGTCGCGTATGCGTGCCGATTAGTGCTTCATAGATAAAGAGTGCTGCTATTTTTTGTTTGTGAATATGTAAATGGTAATAGAATTAAACTTACTGAAACATTCTTTCCATTTCCAAGCTGTACAGTGTTCTTGAAAGCTCTGTCAATGCCACTAGCTGCTACTGTTAGAATCCATGGTGCAGTATTTGCCACAGTTGCCATACTTGGACCTTCATTTCCAGCTGATCCAACAGTGATTATACCTTTCCTCATAGCATGAAATGAACCAATTGATATAGAGTCATGAACATAATCAGGACTTCCTCCACCTATAGAAATAGATATGACATCTACACCATCATGTATAGCTGCATCAAATGCAGCAAGAATGTCCATGTCTGCACATCCAGTGAGTGACCAACAGACTTTGTAAATTGCCAATCTAGCCGATGGAACGGCGCCACGAGAAGTTCCGCTCGCCAAACCAAAAAGACTTGCATTTTCGACTAAATTGCCTGCAGCTGTTGATGCTGTATGAGTTCCATGGCCATCAATATCTATAGGAGATAATATGTCTCTTGGATCAGGTCTTCCATCAGCTTTGAAATATTTGGCTCCTATGATCTTGCTTCAAGTTTGCCATAGAGTTTTTCCATGCAGAAGAAATACATAAAGTTAAAGCTTAAGCCATTATAGAAGGTGGCTTATAGCGTTCACCAGTGTACCAGTTAAATTGACTGTAGGATATAGTATAAAATATTATGAATGGTTGAGATTTCATGTTGGTTGATACAATCTCAACAACTAATAGCATTTTATATTATATCAGATGGTCAATTTGACTAGTAAACGAGTAAGAGACTTGGTTGATCTCACACCTAATTCATTGAGAATTTGATGACACAATGTAAACAAAGAAATGGAGAATTTACTTATTGCAGCCTGAGAAATTAGCATAGTGTCCACAAGATCCTTTCCATTTTGCTGGTGGAGGACCAATGCCGTCGTCTTTGAAGCTTTTCGACTCAGGAGTGATCCCTACCTCACCAATATGGAAGACACACAGCACAAGTTTGCAATCAAATAACAAAGTATCATTTATATAGCATCACAATATTATCATATTAAGAAAATAATTAACCTGTGTCCAAAAGGCCAACAACTATGTCACGCTCTAATCTCAATCTTCTCTTAGCAGTCTGAGGTAAACCAATGAAGTTCCATGATCTTGTTGTGTGTAGCTTGCGATACTGATTTCGAAACACCAAAAGCACTTCTTCCATGGCTACACATACAAAGAAGGATTAAGAAAAAATAACAATAAGAAAATAAGAAGTTAGAGAAAAATGATCCATACTTGATAACTTATTGGCTTCATCTTCAGATAGTTTTGCAGCAAATGCATTGAAGCTATTTGTGTAGCTATATACAATGGACTCTTTGGCTTCAAGATAACTAAATAAACACAAACAAAATTTTCAGCTAGATTGTTTGCTTCTACATATATAGTTACATTTTTGTTTTATTCTTTTGTGCAAAGAAGAAAGATAAGGAACTGTTTGAGTGAGTTATCAGATAAGAAGCACTGATACAGACACAGACACAAACACAAACACACAGACACATGTTTTAATTTGAAAAATACAAGTAATTGAAGTGTCGGTGTCTGGCATAATACATGTCAGACACCGGACATATCTTCAACCGGAGGTGTCTGTGCTACAGAGGTTATCAGGTTACCTGTCCTTCACAGAAGATAGAACATTCAAATGGGTCTGAACTGCAAGGTCTCTGCTTACAGGATGAGCTTCCAAGAAAACAATGTAAAAGTCCAATGCTTTTTGTTCAACTCCATAAACTGAAAAACTGCTCAACAAGATCAGAAGTAATTGAAGCCAAAGAAAAGAAAAGGGTTTGCTTAGTTTCTGTAAAAACATATTCAATACTGACATGTTTTGTCTTTTTAGAACTAACATGAAAAATAAGCTCCAAGAAGAAGCTTATATACCCTTTCAAAATTAGCAACTTGTTTATAAATATTTAAGACTTTGGTAGTGGGAAAGCTTGTAAGAAAGATTAAGAATTTCAATGTCACATAAGCAGCCTAAGATTGCTTCTTCAAGTGAAACTTACCTTGACATTTTCATTTTGTTTATGTTTGTTCTTATCCACTGTCATGATCTTACAACAGAAAGAAATGTTGGTAATAAGAAGTATAATTTTAGAAGTTTTAATGTTACATTATAATTTTGAAGATACAAATCACTTTCAAGTACAGTTGAGTAGAGAGATATATTGCTTAAAATCAAAGAGCCCTTAACATTATGAAGTCCCTATTCCTTGAATTCCAATGCAAGCGTTTAGATTAAACGTACAATAGTGATTACTTAGGCTTAAAAATGTGATATTTTACTTTAGCATAATATTCTTATTATCCATTAGTAATATGAAAGGAGAAAGAAGTATTAGTTGGAATTAAAACATGGGTGGGTGCATTTAGTTACTTCAATACCATATTTGTTTACTTAGGGCTGTTTGGATCGGTTTATTTGGACTTATTTACTGACATATGTAGTTGTGAAACTGTTTAGAGAACTTATAGAAACAGCTTATAACATGTTTATAAGTTGTTTTCAATAATTTCCATACAGAAATGCTATCCGGACATAGGATTTTCGACAAAGGGGGACAAATACCACAAGAATACGGTGGGACCCCCTTATTAGCATTTATGGAAAATTTAAGCAAGAAAAAAAACTCTGGGACCGTTTATTAATTAAATGAAAAGATATATTATTGTTAAAATTGATTAAAACAAAAACGTGAATACATTTCCCTCAGCTCTCGCTAGCAGCAGTAGAACATCAACAACATTTCTCAGCTCATCTCAACTCAGCTCACTTTCCCTTTCCCTGCAACATCAAACTCCATCGCCATCAAACTGTTCTTTCTTCTCATCCGTCATGCATCGTCTACCTCACTCATCCTTCTACCTCTGTTTCTCGTAATCTCGCATTTCAAACTACAAAAGTACGGTTTTATCGGTTCTTTATATGAAAAGCATGCGTATTTGTGTGCATCTTGTTGTGCTCTTCATTTCCCTCCAACAAATTCACAAGGGTCAGTGGAGGGGAGGGAGAGAGAGAGGGAGAGAGAGAGAGAGAGATTTCATGTTGCTGCTCTGACAAGTTTATTTTTTGAGATTCAAATTACATACCCATTGGGTTTGTTGAGAAAACCCACAAATCAAAATCATATTTTCACAATGGTGTTTTGTTAACTTGAACGTATGCTAATGCTACAATCCAATGGGTTCATATCCAAGAAGATTAAAGGTGCATAAGAGATAGTCTTTGAGTTTATTTAGGGTCTCGAAAGTAATTTTAGAGAAACCTGTGTAAAGGATTTAGGTTCCTGAACAGGTGTTTCAGCCGTCCACCCCCTCCTTGACATTGCTGGAATATAATAAAGTGATGTAAGCAAATGTTTTTTTTATGATCATTGGTTTCTTGCTAAATTATTAGGTAATGTGATTTTTTTTTTGATTATTTGGTTATTGAGTGCTACATAAAAATGATTTTATTTATTTATTCCAAAAAAATTGAAATCAACTTGTTGCAATTTTATTTCACATCTCTGGTTGTCATTTGCTTGGTTTGTCTGGTTTATTGTTTTATGATAATTGTGCCATTGTTATTCCTTAATAAAGTTGAAAGAATAGAAGAATACTAGTATAATGCTACATGATTCAATGAGCAAAGGGTAACAAGTGTGTCATTGCCATTGTGATTGGGTAATAATTTTAGCTATTTTTAATAAAGTAAATCCATACCAAAAACATTTAGCTATTACCACACATTCAATAAATTTGAATAGTGTACAGACAAGCCTGTAACTAAATAGCAGGTTAATTTCACCTTATGACAGCATTTCAGAGCAACTCTCACCATCTCACCTTCACAGATGCCAAGTTTTTCAAAAAATTGACCAATCTATTATTTTCATCATTTCTTTGTGAATTTGATCATTGAACCAAAATCAAGTACTAAATCATTGATTTGGGACCCATTTATATAAGCACAAAGTCATGTGTTGTTAAAATGCCATGTAAAGTATCAATTTAAATCGGATCACCAGGTTAACAACACAAATACCCAAATTTTTCAAGCAAATGACCAACCTACTATTTTCATCATATCCTTGTGAATTTGACCATTAGACTAAATGAGGGTACTAAATCAATGGTTTGAGACCCATATATATAAACACAAGATCATGGTTTGTTGAAATGACATGTAAAGTATGAATTCTACTTAAATCACCACCTAACCAACACAGATACCCAAGTTTTTCATACAAATGACCAACCTATTATTTTCATCATTTCCTTGTGAATTTGACCATTACACCAAAATCAAGTACTAAATCATTGGTTTGGGACCCATTTATAAGCACAATGACTTGGGTTGTTGAAATGACATGTAAAGTATGAATTCTATTCAAATGACATCTAATTTTTCAGATTGAATCACATCATCAACCCCCCTTCACAAATACCCAAGTTTTTTTATAAATGACTGTTGCGCCCGAAAAAGTCCCCGAGGGGTTTTTCTTCGTTTACAACTTTTTAAAACAATGAAGTCGCCACCAATATTTTTTATAAGGAAAATATTGAAGAAAAACCTTTTTGGAAAGCAAATGGTCCTTTGGAAAACCTGGAAAGTTCGGGTTCGGAATTCGGTTAGGCATGGGAAGGTACTAGCACCCCACACCTCCTTTCTACTGAAAGGGAACCTTTAATTAAACGCGTGGTTTTAAGTGTTGACTTGAAAAATACTTAAATTTGCCTCTTGGTTGAAAAGACTTAATGAATTTTTTATTTGCGGCGTTTGACGAGAGTTAGCCGCTTTGGTTTTCTTTGAAAGGAAAAATGTTTTTAGTTTATTGTGCTTGACGGAGGTGATCCGCTCCTACGTATCTCTAGGTGCAATGGAGAATTCAAAGCTACGTAGTTCTGGGTTTTATTTTTATCTTGTATTTTGTTTAATTGTGAAAACTGAGCTTTCATGGTGATCAATTGAGCGAAGGCTCCAAGTGACCACCATTAGCACTCCCTTGTTAATAATCATGCAAGCAAAGGCTTCGCGGGACCAATATGAGTTTTTTTGATTTAATGAAAAGTTTTTTAGGAAAATTAGGCGTTCATGATGATCAATTGAGCAAAGGCTCCAAGTGATCACCACTAGTTCCTCATTGTTAATGATTATGCAAGCAGAGGCTTCGCAAAACCATTAACAAAGTTTTTTTATTTATTTATTGAAACCTTTAGAAAAATTAGGCGTTCGTGATGATCAATTGAGCAAAGGCTCCAAGTGATCACCACTAGGTTCTCATTGTTAATGATCATGCAAGCAAAGGCTTCGCATGACCACTAACAAAGTTTTTTGATTTATTGAAAGTTTTTAGAAAAATTAGGCATTCGTGATGATCAATTGAGCAAAGGCTCCAAGTGATCACCACTAGTTCCTCATTGTTAGTAATCATGCAAGCAAAGGCTTCGCAAGACCACTAACAAAGTTTGATTTAATGAGAAATTATTTGGGTTGAGAAAGAATTAAAAAAAAACGAGAAAAACGTGAAAAATTGCAAAATGGGGGTGTTACTAGTTCTTTGGAGGTTGTATGATTAATGGGAGGTGTAAAAATTAAAGGCCCAATTTAGCTTTTTTGTTGTTTGGTATTTGCCAAAAAAAAAAGGATGGGCAGAGTGCAATGAAGTAGCAGGAGGGGTGGGATTTGTAAACTGTTGTTATCAGGAAAAATAAATAAATAATAATAACCCCAAAAAAAAGGGTACATAAGGCGTTTTTTAGGGTTTTTGAAACCCTCATTTATTCCTTCCCCTAATTTGCGCCGCACCAGCCTCTATGGAGAGAGAAGCAGCGACTTGCGAGGGAGGAGGGAGAGAGAGGGTAAGCTTTGGCCTCACCATGGGAGAGAGAGAGAGACGGTGTGGGTTCGGTGAGAGAGAGAGCAGCGACGTCCGACCGTCCTTTGGCCGGCGTCGTCTTCGGTGAGGGTGGCGCGAAGGGGAACCGACGGTGAGGGGAACCGAAATGGGGGGATTTTCGCGAAGGGGAGGAGGAGACCAACCGGAGCTCGTGGCGGCCTGACAGTGAGGATCTACGGAGAAGCGAAGCCCACGGTGGCTCGCCACGCCGTGACGGTGGTTTTCCTAGCTTGTTTTATTTATGCTCTCTCTGATGTTGGCTGTTTGTTTTGTTGTTTTTTTTTCTTCTTCTCCAGGCAAAAATCTGTGCATATGTTTTCGGTTTTGGTTTTTTTCTTCTCCATTCTATTATAACAGTCAAAATCTATGCATACATTTTTTACTTTGAAACATAGCAAACAACAAAACAAAGAACAGATCTATATACATGTAAAAAAGAACAGATTTATGTACGTGTTCTTATGCTTTTGGATTTTTATATACCCAGAAATACCAACCTGGTCTCCTATAAAAAAAACAACGAATCAGTTCTCTTTCTCTTGATGGACTGCTGTTGTTTCTTAATATATTATGCAGGTTGCCTCTGTTTGAAACCTTTCCTCCTTTTTTCAAATGCTCAGATATCAGAAACCGTGTTTTTGTGATTAGGGTTTCAGTGTAAAACCCTAATCGTTTTTTTTTGTGATGTTTACCTTGAAATTCGTGTCCTTTGACTGATGTCTGGTCCTGTTTTTATACTAGAAAACTAGGTTTAGCATTTAATTTTGTTTTCCTTGGGCTTTGACTAACTTTGACCCTCCTTGTTTTTCAGATCTGCAGCCCAAATCAACAGTTGGAGAGCAGCTGAAAAATCCTAATTGCACCTCTATATTTTTTTGCATTTTTATTCTATTATTTTCGGATTCCCATTTTTTTGTATTTTTAGTGTTATTATTTTTTGTATTTTCTGGACATTTGGACATTTGAACTCTCCTAAGTTGTAATAAAAATTAAATAGTATTTTTTTGACATTTTTGGACTATCTATACATGCTCAAAATACATTAACTGCACAAAAAAAAAAGAATAATAATAATAAAAAGAGTCTGGCCAAACACAAAGACGAGAACGGGCCAGACTAGACGAATACGCTAAAGCGAGACTCAAATATAAGAAATGAGCTCATTAACTAAAAACACTACTTATGTACGACTAAACCCAAATACGGAGATTAAATTGAAGAACGCACGAAAAGATCGATCATTCGCGTGCACCGCTTATTTTAAACAATGATTTTTCGATTTAGTTGAGTTCCATGATTGAAATTGGCTTAAGTTAGGGGACGGACAAAATTGGGGTATTACAGCTGCCCCTCTTTATTTCACATTTCGCCAAAAAATATGAATTGGCCTTTTCATATTTGTTGGTGAGATGGAAATAAAGATATAGAAATAATACTAATTTTGTCCGTTTCAGAAAAACTCAACTCTTTTTGATATTTTCTTTTTGAGCGAGGGGGTTAACACTTGTCGCATTAACGAGAAACCAATAAATTGGAAAAAAACGGTAAATTGGGGAAAAGCGGTAAATTGGGAATTCAGAGGTTGCCTAAAACCTTCTAACGGACTCTTGTCGAGTCCGAGCTCTGGGGTGGCCTTTTCGAGCGGCCGATCAATATCAAGTCCGGAACTGATTTGATCAATGGATTTACGTTGTGCCTTAGGGCGACCACAACTAATCCGAAGGACTTAACGAATCGATGGATCCATCGGCGTGCTCGTAACGATGTTGTGATGCGTGGAAGGAGTTCACTAACTCGTGGGAGTTCACTAACTCGGGTTGATGGAGTTTACGAACTCGGATTGATGGAGTTCACGAACTGCGGGGGTGGCCTTTTCGAGCGCCGATCAACATCGGTCGGGCGGATTGATCAATGGATTTACGCCATTGTGCCTTGGGGCGACACAACTAATCCGAAGGACTTAACGAAATCGATGGATCCATCGCGTGCTCGCATAACGATGTTGTGATGCGTGGAAGGAGTTCACTAACACTTGTGGGAGTTCACTAACTCGGGTTGATGGAGTTTTACGAACTCGGTTTGATGGAGTTTACGAACTGCGGGTTGATGGAGTTCTGAACTCGGTTTGATGGAGTTTACGAACTCGTCTTTGATGGTGATTTTCTAAAAATGGGATTTTTGGGACTCTCGGGTCGAAGTAACTTTTCTCTTGGATGGTGCATGAAATGCATGCACTTGGGTATTTGGGTGCACATGGATGCAATGATTGATTTTGGTGGGATGTTTCTTACGTTTGATTATTCTTTCGCTCTTACGAGATGCGAATTTGAAAGTGTAATGCACTCTTGTTTGATGCCATGGAGTGATGAATGGTATGGATGACATGAGAATGATGAATGATATGAAGATGTTGTGTTCTTTTGTGTTCCGTCCTCTGTGATTTTCTTCTCTTTTTTTTTTTTCTTTTTTTTTAAGCAGCTTTCTTTTTTCTGCTTGTTTGTTTTTTTTCTTCGGCACTTTTTGCTGGTTAAATCCATCTGCCGGACGGAAGCTGTTCCAGGACGATAATCACGCGAGGATTGCGCACTGATTCGTTATGCCTGTTTTGTCTCTTTTTTTTGCAACTTTACTCACTTGGAAATCGTTTCTTTCTGTATTTTTCAAATATTTCGTAATGATCCTGTAATGCTCTTGAATGTGCACATGTTTTTCAAATCAATTTCATCAATCATAAAAATTATCATTTTGAAAGAAACTGGATAAATGAAAGAGAAGACACGAAAAGCACATATATGAAAGAAAAGTTTGACTTTTATTGATATGGAAATTGGACGTGCAGAAAGTCACGCCAATTGAAAGTATATTACAATCTTTCTTTTAAACTGAGAAAATACAAGAGAAAGGAACAGATCTTGTAATTTCATCTCTGAAGTAACGGTGCCCGCCGTCCATACTCATAACTCGATCACCTCTTATCCAAACCTTTGGGAGTCTTGATTGCCTTTTCTTTTCTCAAGCCCAAGTTTTCTCGACCCTAATTTTTGCTGGATCGCCGCTGCGGGTTTTCGATCCACCGGGTCGCTCTGATTTTGCCTAGGCCGCCCTTTGCGGGTTTTCAACCTAGCGAACTGATTTTTCCTTGGCTTATCTTTCTCTTTTTTCGTCTATTTTTCTAGGCATAATACTTCTTGACCACATCTGAGTTCACTGGACTTGGAATCTCATCTCCGTCCATGTTTGCGAGGATTAGGGCTCCCCCTGAAAATGCCTTCTTCACCACATAAGGTCCTTCATATTTGGGAGCCCATTTGCCCCTGGGGCCCGTCTGGATCGGCAAGATCTGCTTGAGTACAAGTTCTCCTTCCAGAATTTCTTGAGACGGACTCTTTTGTCAAAGGCCCTTATCATCCTCTGTTGGTATAATTGTCCATGTCACATTACGACTACCCGTTTCTCGTCAATGAGGTTCAACTGGTCAAGACGGGACTGAACCCACTTTGCATCATCAAGTTTTGTCTCCATTAACACCCGCAGAGATGGTATTTCAACTTCAATGGGAGGACCGCCTCCCAGTAAACCGATGAATAGGGGTTGCCCGGTCGATGTGCGCGCACCGAGGTGCGATAGCCATGCAAAGCGAAAGGAAGCATTTCGTGCGGTCTTTGTAGGTTACCACCATTTTCTGCCTTGTTTTCTTGATATTCTTGTTGGCGCTTCAACGCCCCATTCATCTTGGGGCGATGCGGGGATGAATTGTGATCTTTGAATCTTGAACTCAAAGCCACATAGGTCCTTCATCATTCTCATTGTTCAAGTTCTTTGCCATTATCGATGATGATTTTGTTGGGAAGACCGTAACGGCGGTCGGATCTTTCTTGACAAACTTGGCAACCAACGAACTAGTTATAATTGAATATGAGGCGCTTCAACCCACTTGCGATCTCTAAAACTTTGCGTTGATATAATTGTAACTTGAATGAATCTTGGAGTGCGACCTTTTTTGATTTTTCTTTCTCCCTTTTTTTTTTGAGATTTTTTTTTTTTTTTTTTTTTTATTTATTTATTTTTTTGGACAAACATATTTAAGTAAATAAACTTATTTGTCCTAAAGCTAAAACTCGAGAAAACAAGAGCAATCGATCATTGATCGGAATGGATTTTGGAGATTGTGTGTTTTGTGGAGGAAGGATGATTGGGTTTAATGAAGTGCTTGAAGCTAACGGTAGGATGATTTTTATTCGGCGTTGGCTGACGTTTGATGATTTATGATGGTTATTTGGCTTGATGAGGTGTTTGGAAGTTTTATTCCTGGCTAAGGGTTGGTGGAGGGCGGGATGCCAAGGTCAAAGGGAAATATTTGCAGTTTATTGAGACAATGATCTCTTGTGTTTTGTGGTAACGTGTATCAGCTCACCACTTACATTTCTTTTGTATTTTTGGGATTTTCATTTTTAAATCCCTTTTTCTTTTTTCCTTTTCTTTGATTTTTTTCTTTGATTTTTTTCTTTTTTTGATTTTTTTTTTTGACTCGGGTGAGCTTGATAGAAAGTGATGCATCTTTTTTGATATTTGAGGTGATTCTTGTCTAGGGTGATTTTTGGATTTTTTTGGCTTACAGTGGGTAGCACAGTTTTTTTTCGAGAATATGGGAAGATGGTCGAACTTTATTTCAAATCACGATTGCTCGTTTTCTCAAAAAATTAACTCAAGGACAATAATTTATTTACTCCTATATATTTGCCCTCTTCCTTTTTTTTTATTTATATTTTTTGTTTTTTTGTTTTTTTTTGAAGGAGAAAATCATCTTTGGGACTAGCACGATTCAGATCTCTGTAGTCGACGCACATTCTGACCCTCCCATCCTTTTTGGGAACTGGGACAATATTGGCAGCCCACTGTGGGTACTTGGCCACTGCTAGGAACCCTGCATCAAACTGCTTCTTTACCTCATCCCGAATTTTCAGTGACATCTCTGGCTTCATTCTTCTTAATTTACGCTTGGTGGTGGGCACTCGCTTGACCAAAGCAACTTGTGTTCAACAATATCTGTGCTCAACCCTGGCATGTCCTGATAAGTCCACGCGAATACGTCAGCGTAGTCAAGCAGAAGCAGAATCAACTTTTTGCGCTCTTTATCCTCCATTGCAGTACCAACCTTGACCTCTTTCCTGTCTTTCTTAGTACCCAGATTGATCATTTCTGTGGATTCCCCATGGGGCTCAATGACTTTTTCTTCTTGCTCTACCATTCTCATGATTTCCGGAGGAGTATCCCAATCGTCCTCAACATCTCCTCGAACGATTAACCTGGGTAATCAAAGTCACGATATGAGTTATGGGCATTATTATTTTCAGAGATTATTTTTGATCCGCATTAAAATGGAGCGAATAAAGACAAAGAAGAGACACACAAGCGAAAGATGAAGACGAAATTTTATTGAAAATTCAAAATAACATTTTATTGATTGATGAGTCTTGACAAAAACATGTGTGCCCGAATGAAATGTTCCAGGCCTTGGCGAGCGAGGAATCTACATTACAATGAAAATTACTTTAAATTGAAAAATACGGAAATCCATGGTCTCCCGGTTTTGCGACTTCTCTCCAACAAAGACAAAGAATAAGCACTGAGTTGACAACACAGCCACTCGAGCTTGATCCTTCTTCAACCACATTAACCTGGTCAGGGTTCAGCAACGGGCTGGTGGTTACATTGGGTTGTTGAAATGATATAGTCTTTGCATCAAGTAATTCTTGCACCACATACTTGAATGCTTTACAATCCTCCACCACATGACCTACTGCCCCAGAATGAAAGGCGCAGGTAGCATTTGCGTTGTATCCCCGGGATAGGGAGGTTGGTACGGCTTCATCCGACGAGTGTTGATTATTTTGTTGGTGATGAGATAATTAAACAAGTCCGTTGTAGGACATGGGAATAGGATCGAAGACAACAGGCTTCCTTTCATTATAGTTCCGGTACTGAGAGTTTGATTGAAACGGATGTGCAGGGGCGGTGCTTGAAGGAAATGGAATAGCTTGCGGAGGATTACTGTGTGATGGACCACTGGCCCCGATAACTGCATTGGTTTCACCTCTTTCTTCTTGTAGGGTCCAGAAAAAAGGCTTTTTCTGACTGGAAGGAGGTGTTGGGCCATGAGCTATTCTTAGTTCGCGCATGTCGTTTCTCTACTCTTCCCCTGTGACGACCATTTCAGAGAAATTCGAGGCTACGCTGCCAACCAACCTATCATAATACACCGCAGGAAGGGTCTCCATAAACATGTGGACCATTTCTTTGTCCAGCAGAGGAGGTTTTACTTGAGCAGCGAGGCTTCTCCACCTCTGAGCGTACTCCTTAAAAGACTCATTATCTCTCTTAGCCATGCATTGTAGCTGAGTCCTGTCCGGAGCCAAATCATTGTTGTACTGGTATTGACGCATAAAAGCATCTGCCATGTCCTTCCAGCAGCGGATATTGGTTGGCTCCAAATCGCATGTACCCGGTCGAGGAGCTCGGCTAAACTTTCACGAAAGTAGTGCATCATCGAGTTATCATCCGGGCATGTGCGATCATTTTCCGTGATACATTGTCACATGATCGTATTGGGCAAGTCGTCCCTCTGTATTTATCAAAAATTGGTGCTTTGAATTTGGGAGGCAAGACTAGATTAGGGACCAAACACAACTCATGGGCATTTATGGCCCGTGAACCTGCTCCTTCAACAGCTCTTAATCTCTCCTCTAGCATCGATACTAACTTGGTTTTGATAGGGTAATTACGAGGAAACCATTCACACCGTAATGAGGATTATTCATCAACATTACGGTGGGGTTCACGTGTGGGTCACGTGAGTGAGTGGTATTCGAGGAATTGATCCACCGAACTTGGGGATGGACCATTCTTTGGTGAATGAAAGCGAGCGGAGTTCCTGCGGAATAGGAATCGAATTTGGGCACGAGGCGTTCCGTTCCTCCATTGTTTGCGGTGAGGGGTTGGACTTGCTCTGCAACCACAGGGGATTACTTCTGCATTAGCCTCGACTCACGGAGGTGTGTATCGGGTGGGAGTCCCCAGGCATCCCATGCATTCCGGTTGGCCACGGTTGTGGGCCCCTGAAGTATGGCGAAGGTGGCGATCTCGAAGACTCGGAGGAAGAGCGGCAGCGGCCGGTAGCGGCGGCAATGGACTTTCAACGGCGATTCTGTTCCTCAAGGCTTGTAGTATCGCCATCATTTCGATCATCACGTGCTTCCATTGCCCCCATTTTCGTTCTCAACTCTCGATTCTCCCGAACCAATTGCTGCGGATCGGAAACTCGGCGATTGGGGTATCATGGTCTCGATTCACGGTTCCTAGGTCTTCGATAATAGGGCGGTCCGAGTCATTCAGTTGTTGCCATGAGCCTTGCTTGAAGACGCAGTCGGTATCGATGTTGGCGAACCAACTTGCCTTTTTACGTTGTGAAACACACTTATGAACACGAGCGAATGAATGAATGTAATGCAATGCTTTAATGCATGAAGAATGCAAATGACGAATTTTTTTGGATTTTGTTAGATGCAAATGCAATGGTGCAAAAATGATGTGAATGCGAAATGATGTGGATGACATGGAAAAATGGTAATAAAATGAGGTTTAATTGGTGGTACTTTGAACATTTTCAAGCGCATGCCACCTCATGTAGTTGTTTATGAAAGAGAAATTACAACTTTCAAATAAAGTTTGAGAAAAGGGATGCTTAAGCTAAATGCAACACCTGGCGTGCCCCGTGTCCTACGAATGGTGGGAATCCTAGGGTCTAAAGTCGACGAAAAGGGTAATCTTCTCATGTAAGTTCTAATCACTTCCTCACAATGGCAACCAAGAGCTAAAGTCTTCCTCATGATAACACCCACAATCGTAGAAAGCTACCGAGTGTGAGGCATCATGACAAAGCGTACTCTTGGGCGGAACTTTCATGAGAGCCATACAGACAAAGGTCTACGAATGGCAGTCACTAGTCGTTCCCACTCTCCTAGGTTTTTGTTCAGACCTTGGGTTTTAGGCCCCACTCAGCGCTCACAAGTATAGGGTGTGAAGTGTGTGTTGAGGGACAATACTTAGCAATAACTACCCTTCCCCACCTGCAAATGAAAACCCAGAACAGTCCAGACAAAAGCAAACAATAACATGTTGTCTACCCTAGGGTTTAATATCAAATAAGCCATCCTAGAGTTTCAACAACGACTAAGTGAATTACTTACCTCAAGAAAGGGAGCCAAGAAGGGGGAACATGATAAGAGTGGGGGAATACATGGAGTAACTAAGCATACAAGCAAAGAAGATAAAAGGGAAAACAATCATAGCAGAGCAAGAAGTGAATGCACATGGATGCAACAATGCTTGTATGAGAAAGAAGAAGAATAGAGGCAAAATAAAATATTCAAATCAAACACACAAATCACATATTTAATTAATTAGGCTCGACCCTCTTTTTGAAAATTTTTAGTCCCAGAAGTGAAGTCGCTTAGTATTGCGCTTGAAAAAGTCCCCGAGGGGTTTTTCTTCGTTTACAACTTTTTAAAACAATGAAGTCGCCACCAATATTTTTTATAAGGAAAATATTGAAGAAAAACCTTTTTGGAAAGCAAATGGTCCTTTGGAAAACCGGAAAGTTCGGGTTCGGGGGTCGGTTAGGCATGGGGAAGGTACTAGCACCCCACACCTCCTTTCTACTGAAAGGGAACCTTTAATTAAACGCGTGGTTTTAAGTGTTGACTTGAAAAATACTTAAATTTGCCTCTTGGTTGAAAAGACTTAATGAATTTTTTATTTGCGGCGTTTGACGAGAGTTAGCCGCTTTGGTTTTCTTTGAAAGGAAAAATGTTTTTAGTTTATTGTGCTTGACGGAGGTGATCCGCTCCTACGTATCTCCAGGTGCAATGGAGAATTCAAAGCTACGTAGTTCTGGGTTTTATTTTTATCTTGTATTTTGTTTAATTGTGGCCCGAGCTTTCATGGTGATCAATTGGCGCGAAGGCTCCAAGTGACCACCATTAGCACTCCACTTGTTAATAATCATGCAAGCAAAGGCTTGCGGGACCAATATGAGTTTTGATTTAATGAAAAGTTTTTAGGAAAATTAGGCGTTCATGATGATCAATTGAGCAAAGGCTTCAAGTGATCACCACTAGTTCCTCATTGTTAATGATTATGCAAGCGGAGGCTTCATGAAACCATTAACAAAGTTTTTTATTTATTTATTGAAACCTTTAGAAAAATTAGGCGTTAGTGATGATCAATTGAGCAAAGGCTCCAAATGATCACCACTAGGTTCTCATTGTTAATGATCATGCAAGCAAAGGCTTCGCATGACCACTAACAAAGTTTTTGATTTATTGAAAGTTTTTAGAAAAATTAGGCATTCGTGATGATCAATTGAGCAAAGGCTCCAAGTGATCACCACTAGTTCCTCATTGTTAGTAATCATGCAAGCAAAGGCTTACAAGACCACTAACAAAGTTTGATTTAATGAGAAATTATTTGGGTTGAGAAAGAATTAAAAAAAGCGAGAAAAAGTGAAAAATTGCAAAATGGGGTGTTACTAGTTCTTGGAGGTTGTATGATTAATGGGAGGTGTAAAAATTAAAGGCCCAATTTACGCTTTTTAGTTGTTTGGTATTCTTGCTAAAAAAGGGAATGGGCAGAGTCTGTGAAGTAGCGGGGAGGGGTGGGATTTGTAAAAATTGTTGTTATCGGGAAAAATAAATAAATAAATAAATAATAATAAACCCAAAAAAGGGGTACATAAAGGCGTTTTTAGGGTTTTGAAACCTCATTTATTCCTTCCCCTAATCTGCGCCACTTTTGGCCTCATGGAGAGAGCGCGGCGACTTGCGAGGAGGAGGAGAGAGAGGTAAGCTTTGGCCTCACCATGGGAGAGAGGCGGTGTGGGTTCGGTGAGAGAGAGCGGCGGACGTCGTCCGATCCTTTGGCGGCGTCGTCTTCGATGAGGTGGCGCGAAGAGGCAAGCGGTGAGAGGAACCGAAATGGGGATTTCGCGAAGGGAGGAGAGACCAACCGAGCTCGTGGCGGCTTTGACGGTGAGGGGGATCTGGAGAAGACGAAGCCCACGGTGGCTCGCTTAGCGGTGACGGTGGTTTTCTAGCTTGTTTTATTTACGCTCTCTCGATGTTGGATGTTTGTTTTGTTGTTTTTTTTCTTCTTCTCGAGGCAAAAATGCATGCATATGTTTTCGGTTTTGGTTTTTCTTCTCCATTCTATTATAACAGTCAAAATCTATGCATACATTTTTACTTTGAAACATAGAAAACAACAAAACAAAGAAACAGATCTATATACATGTAAAAAGAAACAGATTTATGTACGTGTTCTTATGCTTTTGGATTTTTATATACCCGAAATACCAACACAGTCTCCTATAAAAAAACAACGAATCGATTTCTCTTTCTCTTGATGAATTTCTTTGTTGTTTCTTAATATATTATTCAGGTTGCCTCTGTTTGAAACCTTTCCTCCTTTTTCAAATGCTCGGATATCGAAAAGCAGTGTTTTTGTGATTAGGGTTTCGATGTAAAACCTAATCGTTTTTGTGTGTCTTTATTTACCTTGAAATTCGTGTCCTTTGGTGATGTCCGATCTTGTTTTTATACTAGAAAACTAGGTTTAGCATTTAATTTTGTTTTCCTTGGGCTTTGACTAACTTTGACCTCCTTGTTTTTCGGATCTGCATGACCCAAATCAAGAGTTGGAGAAGCGGTGAAAAATCCTAATTGCACCTCTATATTTTTTTGCATTTTTTTTCTATTATTTTGGATTCCCATTTTTTGTATTTTTAGTGTTATTATTTTTGTATTTTACGGACATTTGGACATTTGAACTCTCTAAGTTGTAATAAAAATTAAATAGTATTTTTTTGACATTTTGGACTATCTATACATGCTCAAAATACATTAAGCGCACAAAAAAGAATAATAATAATAAAAAGAGTGCGGCCAAACACAAAGACGAGCGGGCGGACTAGACGAATACGCTAAAACGAGACTCAAATATAAGAAATGAGCTCATTAACTAAAAACACTACTTATGTATGCGACTAAACCCAAATACGGAGATTAAATTGAAGAAGCATACGAAAAGATCGATCATTCGCGTGCACTTGCTTAATTTAAACAAATGGTATTTCGATTTAGTTGAGTTTCATGATTGAAATTGGCTTAAGTTAGGGGCGGACAAAATTGGGGTATTACAATGACCAACATGTTATTTTCATTTTTTCATTGTGAAACCGAACATAAGACTACTAGTGAGTACAAAATGAGTGGGTTGGGAGTTGGGACCCATAAATGTAAGCACAAGGACATGGGGTCTTCAAATGACATCTAATTTCTCAGTTTGAATCAAATCACCAAGTCCCCTTCACAAATACCGAGGTTTTTCATACAAATGACCAACATGTAATAGTCATCATTTCTTTGTGAAATTGACTATGAGACTACAAGATCGTAATAAATGAGTGGGTTGGGACACATTTATGTAACCACAATGTGATGAATGGTTCAAATGACATATATATTTTCTCGATCCTAATGAAATCACCTAGTTCCCTCTGAAAATACCCAAGTTTTCATAGAAATGACCAACTGTAATAGCCATCATTTCTTTATTAAATTGACTATGAGACTATAATAGGGTAATAAAAGAGTGGGTTGGGACACATTTGTGTAAGCATGGCGTGATAGATGGTTCAAATGACATAGTTTATCGGTTCTAATCAAATCACCAAGTCCCCCATAGAAATACCCGGTTTTTCATACAAATGACCAACTTTGAAATAGTCATAATTTTTGTGAAATTGACTATGAGGCTGCAAGGGGGTAATAAATGAGTGGGTTGGGACACATTTATGTAACCACAACGTGATAGATGGTTCAAATGACATATAGTTTCTCGAGTTCTAATCAAATCATCAAATTCCCTACATAAATACCCAAGTTTTTCATATAAATGACCAACTTTGTATATCTCTTTTGGGTGCAAGTTTGGGTACTTTTGTTGTAACTAAACTTGTATGTATCTTTTGAACAATATTCATGTAAATTGTGTAAATGTCTTGTCGTTGATGTAAATGCCTCACGATTGATGTAAATGCTACTAGGTTGATTTTTGCTACACATTGTATAGGCAGTCGTAACCTCTCAAGTTTATCTAAATTATTAAATTTTGGACATTTCTTTGTCCTAAGGCATTCACATTAGTGTTGTCAGTTGGTGATGTGATTTGGACATAGAAATTAGATGACATTTGTATTTCTATAACAGGTTGGTCATATATACAAACAACTTGGGTATTTCTGTGTGGGATTGGTGATTTGATTTGAACTGACAAAATATATGTCATTTGAACAATCCATCACGTTGTGCTTACATATATATGTCCCAACCACTCATTTATATTACCATATTGTAGTCTCATAATCAATATCACAAAGAAATGATGATTATTACAGGTTGGTCAATTATATTAAAAACTTGGGTATTTATGTGGGAAACTTGGTGATTTGATTAGAACTGAGAAACTATATGTCATTTGAACTATCCATCACGTTGTGCTTACACAAATGTGTCGCAACTCACTCTTTTATTATCCTATTGTAGTCTCATAGTCAATTTCATAAAGAAATGATGGCTATTACAGGTTGGTCATTTCTATGAAAAACTTGGGTATTTCTGTGGGGAACTAGGTGATTTGATTAGGATTGAGAAACTATATATGTCATTTGAACCATTCATCACATTGTGGTTACATAAATGTGTCCCAACCCACTCATTTAATAACCTCTTGTAGTATCATATTCAATTTCACAAAGAAATGATGACTATTACAGGGTTGGTCATTTGTGTGAAAAACTTGGGTATTTCTATGGGGATCGGACTTGGTGATTTGATTAGAAATGAAAAACTATATGGCATTTGAACCATCCATCACGTTGTGCTTACATATATGTGTCCCAACGATCACTCATTTATTACCCTCTTGTAGTCTCATGGTTAATTTCACAAACTAGTGATGATTATTACAAGTTGGTCATTTGTATGAAAAACTCGGGTATTTATTTGGGGAGCTTGGGTATCTGCACATCAGTTATTTTACCAGTGTTACTAAATTATCAACATCAAGACATATAAAAAGGCAAATAGGGGTGTACTTGCTTGCTTCTCGAGTCATATGGTACACTTAACTTTTGTACATTTGCCTAAATTAAGTACATCAAATGTTGAACATAGGCCACAAACAGACAATGGCCAGGAAATATGAGACTTGATTATATAAATGGTAGACCACACTTTAGGCAAGGGACTTGATTATATTGTGTTCCCTCATTCTTCCCAACATACCAGTATCTAAACTTTCCTGATTAGTCCCAATTTCCAGAACCAAACTCCTGCCCTTCTTGTATCAGATCAAAGCTTGCAGCCAACATGACACCTGCAACCATTCCATTGCATAATCCAGCCCATTGTGCATCAAGCTTCCTATTACCCACAACATTATTGGCATAAAATTCCTAAAAAAGCTACAACTCCATAAGCTAAGCTTCTATTCCATCAGTAAGACCTGATGATATTAAATTCTAGAAAAATGCAGTCCAAATGCAATGAATTGACCTTTTGGTATATGGCTTTGGACCATATGATATGACCAACCTAGTTGCAGCAGATAATGAATAAAAAAGAATTATCAGAGATCAAAGCATCAAATAAATTGAATACAACACCAATGATAGGTACCAATGACACCAATGAAATAAACGATTATACTCTAAGCACAAAAATACATACCCTAGAAGTATTTATCAGTCTTTTCTCAGATGCACTAATATATTAAGTTTTTTCAGAAACTATCAGTTAAGTTTTTCATAAACACCTATAGCTTATAAGGACGCTTTCTCAATTGAAGAATCATGAATTTCTTTTAGTTGGGTAGCTTCCAAAACTGAGATACTAATCTAAACTTGGTCTTGATTTCCTTTTCA
Source organism: Oxytropis ochrocephala (assembly GCA_020916435.1). Classification (NCBI taxonomy): domain Eukaryota; kingdom Viridiplantae; phylum Streptophyta; class Magnoliopsida; order Fabales; family Fabaceae; genus Oxytropis; species Oxytropis ochrocephala. The sequence continues at coordinate 13,536,975 of CM037091.1, forward strand.
ACCATAACTTTCTTTTAGTGCTCATTGCTAAATATTCATGATTTTCTTTTACTACTTGCTAAAGTATTCATGAAATTCTTTTCCTGCTCATTGCTAAAATATTCCCTGGGTAACAAATAAAGGGGTTTATATTTACAATTTATCTATCTCACAAACTAACCTTAAAGACAAACTTGAATGCAATTTCAGCCTTATGGTGTTTATTCTTGTCTGGATGAAGTTGCAAGGTTGCAGCAAGTTAATAAATAAAAATTAGTCATTATTATTTAGGATAAAGAGACAAATCAATGCAAATTGCATATAACCATGAAATGAGTTTAAACATACCAAGTTTGTGGTGTTTCTTGTGAATGGTATTTACCCTGCATTATTATCTTCCACCTGTGACATCCCAATATAGAAATGTTCACATCATATAAAAGACCAGTTTTGCATTAACAAATTTTCCATTAACAGTATAAAAGGTTCAAATACTTATTCCAAGAATGCAATGCCAAATTGCCAATCGATGAAAGGAGGGTCGGAAAGGCTTGAGTTTGAGACATGTCTATGAACGCATTCAATTGAATGAGTAGAAATGGAACATAGATTCAATACCATATGGGTTTTCTGATCTGGGTCTTGTGCTATAACCCCTCAGCCTCAGTGAGTCGGTGTTGGAAACAGAAGTGTGGGTGCTGATGGCAGCATCAGAAACGCAAGCATCCATGAGATCTTGACATAGTTTAAAAAGCATCCATGAGATAGAGAGAGAGAGAGAGAGAGAGAGAGAGAGAGAGAGAGAGAGAGGAAGGATACGGAGGAGAGAGTAGACGCAACTGTGTTTCTGAACAAGTTTTTTTTTTTCTTTTAAAAATTATAAATTATAAATATCATTTAATTTTCAGCAACTGGGTCCCACCGTATTCTTTCTTGTATTTGTCCCTCTTTGTCTTAAAATGCTTGTCCAGATAGCATTCTTGTTTCCATAAGCTTCCCAAGATAGCTTATGAAAACAGTTTATACTTACGAAAAAACAACTTAACATTATTTTTATATTTTATTATAGAAATAATTTATGCATAAGCTCTTATATGATATGCGCTTATACTATAAGCGCTTCATTAAGTTGTCTATCCAAATAGGGCCTTAATCATCATCGTTTTTGTTAGTTATATATGATACGCCATGATGTATATATATATTAAATCCAAAAGTGCAACAAGTATGTCATGCTCTAATTTCAGTCTTCTCTTAGAGGTAAACCAATGAAGCTCCATGATTTTGTTGTTTGTAGCTTGCAATACAATTTCCGAAACACCGAAAGCTCTTTATGATACGCCGATGATGTATATAAATTAAATCCATAACATGTGAGGATCAAAGTTAGGTTTAATTTGTATACACTATCATTGTAAAAAAAAAATTACACCACCAACTAATCAAAACTATGATATAAATGACTTTTAAGGTAATCGAGATAAAATCGAGAAAGAATCCTCTTCATTTCTCCAAGGAAATGGATGGTCCATTACCTAAGTTTTGATCGTATAAAATATATAGATGTCTGATATATATTTTCTATTTTAGGTATGTATGTATTAATACATTCAAAACATAAGTAATGAATCTATCCATTTATTTTGAGAAATTGAGAGAATCTCAACCCTTATGACATGTTATTTCGTGATCGAGAAAAAACCTCTTTCCATTAAAGTTTGAACAAATTGTCAAATGTGAAAAAAGAGTTTGAACCAGCAGCATCCAAACCTTAAACCCTAATGTCCCTCCTCAAACGCCTCACCCGCCAAAATTCAACCACCGTACCGGTGACCACATTTCTCACGCGCCACCTCTCCACCGCCACCAAATCCAAACTCCACGACCGCTACACATTCACACCACCCTCTTCCCTCTCCCCAGAACCCCAAAACCCCAATGACTCTCCATCAAAACTCAACAGAAAAAAGCTCAAACCAAAGTACAAACCCCCTTCCTCGCTCGACCGAACCGGCAAGAAACCTGTCCGGTCCAAATTACCCTTCGATTTCCGGTTCAGTTACACGGAGAGCAGCCAAACTGTGAGGCCAATCGGACTCAGAGAACCTAAATACTCGCCCTTTGGACCGGGTCGGGTTGATCGTCCTTGGACCGGAGTTTGCGCCCCTGCGGTTGACCCGAAAGTGCAGGCTTTAGAGGGAGAAGAAGACCCGAAGTTGGAGGAGGAGAGGAAGAAGAAAAGAGAATGGATTCAAGGGGAAGAGCTTACCAATGCTGAGAGAAAAGCCCTCGTTTTGCAATGTCAGAGATGTAAAACTAAACGCCAAGTTAATATGGGTATCAATATTCAAAATCCTTTTTCCTTTTCACTTTTTCATTTTATTTCAATTTAACTTCAATAATTATAAATGTCAAATTTATCTAAAATGTGCATGATCATTGTGATAATAAGGTGTTATCAAATAGCAGCACTATGGCGTAGCCGAATTGCTGTTGTCCGTGATCCGCGATATGCCCCATCAGTACTGTTAAACAGCGGCTATAGTGTTGTTATAGCGCTATAACTTAGCGGAATTTGAACAAATTGCTATTGTCTGCCACCCGCGATATGCCTATTAGTACTGTAAAATAGCGGTCATAGTGGCACTATAGCATAGCAGATTTTGAACGAACAAACCGCTATTTTCTGCATTCCGCGATTGGCAACACTAAAATATCACAATTTTCAACTATCCAATTGAAATTTAATGTATACAACAAAAACTACTCCTGGAGTAAGTGAATCACTGTTATATATATGTGTGTGTGTGTGTGTGTGCGTACATGTCTATTTTTATGCATATGTATCGTGACAATGTTAATGAGTGACTTCAATCTGGTTTGGTTGCAGGGAGGGATGGTTTAACTCACAACATGCTGAGTGAAATTCATAACCATTGGAAATATGCTGAAGCGGTTAGGATCAAATGCATGGGTGTTCCAACTGTTGACATGAAAAATATTTGCAATCAGTTAGAGGTTTATGCCTGTTTATACTCTTTCAATTCATTTGCATCTTACAATGCACTACCTTCTATTATAATCCATTTGGTTGAAACCTTGGATCTATGAAGTGTCATTTGTACAATTAAACTTATCGGATAACACAAGTATAAGCAATTCTCTTATTCTTGTGGCAGGACAAAGCATTTGGGAAGGTCATTTTCAGACATGGGGGTACACTTGTATTATACAGAGGTAGGAATTATAATCCTAAAAAGCGACCTGTAATTCCTATCATGTTGTGGAAACCCCATGAACCTGTATATCCTAGACTGATTAAGACAACAATTGATGGCTTAAGTATTGAAGAAACAAAAGAAATGAGAAAGAGAGGATTGGCTGTTCCTGCTTTAACAAAACTTGGTATGCTCATCATATTTACTAATTTTACTTGTCAGTTTACTTCTGTAAATACTGTTGACTCATACTTCTGTAAATATTACTGACTCAAAAGTGAATTGCAGCCAAAAATGGGTATTATGCTCATTTGGTATCCATGGTCAGAGATGCTTTCGGCGTCTGTGATTTGGTTCGGATAGACTGCCAGGGTCTCGAGAGGACTGATTACAAGAAATTAGGCTGCAAACTCAGGGTAAAGACAATTTGTTTTTGCTTTTTGATTTATGTTTTTGTAATAACTAGCTGTACATTAAGGTCTATAAGATCTTATTATCTTGTGATGTTTAACTATATATATATACATATCATTTTTTGTTAGAAATTTACCGGGTCTTGATAAAATTGAATTTGTAGTTTTGTTTGTAGGGATTTTAATTTTGGGGAAAACTGCTGGGCCTATCAACTTTATTTTCTAGAAGAGAGATTTGGCAAGAAAATCCCTATATCCTCAAGCAAATTTACAACATGAGCTTTTGAGAATTTATTTTGAAAAACTCCCTAAACAAGATGCCTTATTGTTAGAATTGATTCTCAATGACCAAATGTGATTATATAGACCCTCCAGAATATAAAAGAGACTAAATACTAGAAAAAAGAATATAAAAGAAACTGGATAAGAACTTTATGCGTAATGAGTTGATAAATTTCCATGTTTGGCTAGATTTTTTTCTATTTCCCAGGAACTTTTAGCAACATGATGATTTCCATCGGTTATACTTCTTTTTATCGTTTTGCTTCTTGACATTCCACCAATTTACTGTAGTATTCCGTACAATATTGTATTATGGTTATCATGAGTTTAATGCTGAGTCATAGGTAGCCAGACCACCATCAACACCATTGTCACTCTTTCTTCTAATAATGAGAGCTGAGTGGTCTCTGCAAATGTTTTCCTTTTTGGATGTGGGTTATGTTTTTGGTTTTCTTTTATTTAGCAGAGTACTGAATTACGTCGTCATTATAATATGGGTAAATTCCACCTTGCCTCTTTGGTTTAACAACACCTTGGCCTAGTTTGGATTAGCTTCTGGCTTATGGGATTGGGAGGGAACCTCTCAATTAAAATAAGTTTATAGTTCTTTATATGAAAATATCTTATAATTATAATGATAATGATAATAATAATAATAATGATAATAATGATTGCTGGTTTCCAAGTTTTGTTCCCCTGGGCTTCATGCTTTAAGTTGCTCCTTTTCAACTATATCAATGCAGGACCTGGTCCCCTGTATTCTGGTGACTTTTGATAAAGAACAAATTGTAGTTTGGAGGGGGAAGGATTATAAGCCCTTTAAGGATGGATATTTTCTCAAAGATCGAGAATCTTTCGATGCTGATGAAGGTGGTGACTTGCTCATGGATGATGAAGAAGAGCTTAGTAACAGCAGCTTATGAGACTAATACTGCAGCCAGCTGTAATAATCAAATATAATCTTGTGCAAATTGCAGCCATGAATCAGAAGTTCCTGTAAGATTATATGACTATGTTCTGTGTGCAGTCAAAGAGTGAGTTACACTTGAGATAATGTCATGGGTATATGCTGCTATTCAGATATCTGTCTCCAAACTATTCTTTTCCATGATTCATTTTGGTCTTAAAGTGATGAGAAGCAATCTGAAAGATATAGAATTAGTCCTTCATTATATATGTATAGTGGCTATCTATTTACAGTGAAACCAGCAGATAATTTTGACTGGGATCTTCACATTTTCTAATTTTCTATGATCTGCAAATATTGCACTCAGCAGTTCAAGTTGGAATCAGTTTCTCATGAGTTGTAATCCATTGTCTTGTACAAATTCACAATAGCTAGTTTTGACTCAATTTATGTTTCACTGACACAGCTAAGCTTGAAAGGGCTGTCTGAGTTTTAATACTTGCTGGTGAAAGGCTGGCTAGGCATTGATAGTTCAGGCTGAGAGAATCCTTGAGTAGAATTGAGTGGTTTGCAGATCATACTCTCATAGTCCCGGCTTCCTCTGGAGAAGTGGGCAGCGCAGTTAAACGTCCAGACAATAGTTTCAACCGGGCAGTGCTGCGACGCAGCCATATTTTTTTGACGTGAAGCATTTAGTGCATTTCAATAATAATCAAATCGATAATACATGAAAGAAAGAATCATTGTATTCTTGAGGACTAATCGTGAATAAGGTCACTCGACAAGTGCATGAAAGAACTTTATTAAGATTCCTCCTAGTGAACTCTACATGAGAGTTGTTGCTAAAAAAATTAAATAGAGTACAAATTGAAATCAAACAACTAAATTCGAAATAACACACTTATTAGAGTTAAAAGCATCAACCACCATCTTCTCGTCAAAAAAAAAAAAAGAAATCTTTGCAACCATCTCAAGATAACATCCTTGAAACCAAGCTCACAAACTCAGTTAATAGTCAAATGCAAACCCATAATTTCACCTATTATAACATCAGTCAATGGGGTGAACCAATGAGTTTTAGCTCCAATAAATTTACCAAAAGCTTCCTGGATACATAAACCGATGCCCACTCTGTTTTTACTCAAAAAAAAATAAAAAAGAAGCATCAATATTACACTTCACATGCCACGAGACATCACTAGAATTATTACTGGAGCTGCTGCTAGCACCTTCAAGACTCTCTAAGCCGCGAGCAATAGACCAATCACGAAAAATATTAGTACCAGACTATACTATTAACATCCATCTTCTTGTTATTCTACACACAGTCATTTCGAGCTTGCCACAGACTCCATAAAGTCATGCACTAGGTTTCTTTAAAAACGCTACGCATCGACGTGAGCTTGCCACAGAGCTCACCATATAACCAGCGTTTCTTTAAAAACGCTACGCATCACACAATGCGTTCTACCAAATAACCAGCGTTTCTTTATAAACGCTACGCATCACACAATGCGTTCTCACCATATAACCAGCGTTTCTTTAAAAACGCTACACATCACACAATGCGTTCTCACCATATCCAGCGTTTCTTTAAAAACGCTACGCATCACGCAATGCGTTCTCACCATATCCAGCGTTTTTGAAAACGCCACCCATTGCCTTAAATATTTCTACCAACTAACTGTACCAAATTAAACCCTCCCTTTCACTCGGTTCTCTCTTCCCTCGCTCTCACTCTCACTCTCAGCAAGCTCTGCACTCTCTCTCTCTCGCTCACGTCTCTCTCTCTCTCTCAGCTCACACTCTCGGTTCTCTTCTCTCCCTCACTCTCATCAGCTCGTGTTCTCTCAGCTCTCCCTCACTCTCGTTCTCTCTAGCACCACCCCAAACCCACAAACCCCCAAACCCACAATAACCCCCAAACCCACAAACCCCCAAACCCACAATAACCCCCAAACCCACATTGTTTGTCTCAATCTTCTCTCAAAGGTTAGTTCTCTATTTTGTTTTTTGTTTTTTAGGTTTTTTGTTAGGTTGGAGATGAATGTAGTTTGATTGGAGAGGAATATGTTGAATGTCTGGAAAAAAAAATATTTGATAGGAGAGGAATATGTTGAATGTAGTTGTATGTGTTTGATATGTGTAAAATTAGTTGAATGTGTTTGATAGAAGAGAAATTAGGTGTCTCTTTTAATATGTTCATTTTCATCTACATTTTTGAAGTGTATACAATTTAAATTGAATTGCTTTGAATAGGAGTACTTATTCATGTGATGAATATCTATCAATTGCTATGAAAGATTGTTCGTTTTTTTTACAAATAAGAAAGATTGTTGTTGTTGTTGACTAAAAATTTTAAGTGTTTGTTGCTTGGTTTTGTTGAGATTTTGATTCTCAAATGATAGATTTTTAAGCAAGTGTGTGTCATCTATATTAGTAAAATCAAATATGCCTAAATCGAATATGCGAATTGTTTGTTAGGTTTTGGGAGTTTTTTTGTCTGAGCTTCGCGATCGTTGTTCGAGTTTGTCCCGTTCGAGAGTTCGTTCTAGTTCGAGTTCACACCGGTTGGATATTTGTCGTTGTTGCTTCCACTTGTTCAGTACTTTTTTGTTCTTTTGTTTATTTTATATGAAGAATTAATGACTATATAGAAGACATCAAAGTCTTTGATTTGTTTAGTTGAAACTATTAGCTAGTTGATTGAATGTCTTAGCTTCAATAAAATTGTAAATTCTCTTATCCGAATTTATTATAGATATTGGGACATTATGGATAGAAAGTGGATGTCCGCGAATCGTCTGTCCAAGGAATATAGAGATGGAGTGGATTATTTTGTGAACTGTGTTGTTCAACGTTTAGGAGATCTAGTAATATGATATGTCCCTCTTTTACGTTGTTGCTATGTAAAATCGATTAATGCGCATTTGAGTTGACAGACATTTAAAGGGTAATGGAATTGATCAAACTTACACTTGTTGGACAATGCACGTGAGGAAAGAGTTGAATCTTCGAATATGGGTAATAAATCTCGAGAGATGTGCACCGTTGACACCGAAATACCTACATTTGTTGGGGACAAATTTGAAGAGATGGCAAAGGCTTTTGAAGACGATCTAAATGACCGTCCTCAAATGTTTGAGAAGTTGATAACGGATGCAGACGCCGTTGTATGAGGTTTGTCTTGAATTCACAAAATTATTGGGTCGTGATAAAGTTGTATAACTTGAAAACTTGCCACGGATGGACGGATAAGAGCTTTCTTGAATTACTCACACTATTGAAAGAAATGTTGCCAAGGATAATGTGCTCCCTTCTCGGACGTATGATGCAAAACAAATGTTAGGGTCCATTGGCTTGAACTATGAGAAGATACACGCTTGTCCCAATGATTGCATTCTAGTTCGGAATGAACATGCATTTTTAAAGTCGTGTCCTAAATGTAATGCATCGCGGTATAAAAAGAAAGATTCTCGCTTCGTAAAAGGTGTTGTGGTATTTTCCCATAATTCCTCGATTTAGGCGTATGTACCGTAGTTCGTAAGATGCAAAACACTTGACATGGCATGAGGATGAAAGGATTAAAGATGGCATGTTATTTACACCCGTGGATTCTCCGCAATGGAAAAAATTTGATATTGATTATCCCGATTTCGGATTGGATCCAAGAAACCTACGACTTGCATTGTCTGCCGATGGTTTTAACCCGCACGGTATTCGTGAGTAGCTCCTACAATTACATGGCCCGTGATATTGGCGATTTATAACTTACCTCCATGGCTTTGCATGAAACGCAAATATATGATGTTGTCTTTGTTAATTTACAGGCCCAAGCAACCGGAAATGATATTGATGTATACTTGGCTCCTTTAATTGAAGACTTGAAGCTAATGTGGGAGAATGGAGTAGAGGTGTATGATGGGTTCGTAGAAGAAAGTTTCAACTTGAGGGCTATGATTTTTGGCACAATTAATGACTTTCCAAAGATACGGCAATCTATCCGGAGTACAAAGATGCGAAGGTCGGTGTGCATGCCCTATATGTGAAGATAACACCGATTGGATGTGGTTGGAACATGGTAGGAAGAATATCTACCCCAGTCATCGTAGATTTTTGCCATCTACTCATCGAGATCGATCGTTGAAAAAGGCATTCAATGGGAATACCGAACCAGTAAAGCTCCCACGGCTTTGACGGGTGAACAACCGTTTGAAAAGGTGAAAGATTTGAACATTAAATTTGGGAAGCCTTTTCTTTGGAGAGGTTGCCAAGCGGGGTGGAAGAAAAAGTCGATTTTCTTTGAGTTGCCATCTTTGGAAGTCATTATATGTAAGACACTTCATTGATGTGATGCATGTTGAAAAAATGTCTTTGAAAGTGTCATTGGTACCTTACTCAATATGCCGGAAAGACTAAAGATACCATCAACTCGAGGTTGGACTTGCTTAGTATGGGGTTGAGACCGAGAATGGGTCCGATAAAGAAGGGTACATGTACATATCTACCTCCTCATGACTCATACTCTATCTAAAAAGGAGAAGACCGTGTTTTGTAAGTTTCTTCATGGAGTAAAAGTTCCAGAGGGGTATTCTTCAAATGTTACAAACCTTGTATCCATGAAAGACCTCAAGTTAAAGTCTTTAAAGTCCCATGATTGTCATGTTCTAATGGAGAATTTGCTCCCCATTGATATACGATCCATTTTGCCTAAGAAAGTGCGCGACGCTAACCAAACTTTGTTACTTCTTTAAGGCGATTTGTAGTAGAGTGATTGACCCTAGAAAGTTGTCATCATTGCAAAGAGAAATTATCATCACTTTGTGTGAGCTTGAGATGTATTTCCCACCTTCATTTTTTGACATAATGATTCATCTAACTGTTCATTTGATTAGAGAGACACAATTGTGTGGCCCATGTTACATGAGATGGATGTATCCGTTTGAGCGTTACATGAAGATATTAAAAGGATATGTGAAAAACCGATCACGACCCGAGGGTTGTATTGTTGAGCGCTACATAGTTGAAGAAGCTGGTTGAGTTTGGACCGCCTATCTATCTAGTCTTGAATATTCTGCGGGACTTCCAAGGTCTCGCCACTTAGGAAGCATTAGTAAAGGGGTGTCGGGATATAAAATAGTTATGGTGTCAATGGAAGAACTACATCAAGCACACTTATATGTTTTGCACAATGATAGTGAGGTTGATTCATATGTTGCCAAGCACATGGACATACTTAAGAGTGATTACCCATATAAGAGTGAAGTTTGGTTAACAAAGGAACACAATCGGAGTTTCATAGTGTGGTTAAAAGACCACATTGATTTCGAGTTTGCTATGAATCCTACTTCGATTTCAAAAAGATTGAGATGGTTAGCAAAAGGTCCAAATATGCATGTTTTCTCTTACACCAGCTATCTAATTAATCTGCTACACGTTCTATACAAAAACCCATGATGATCGTGAGTAAAATGCAAAATAGTGGGGTGACTCTTGTTGTCAAGCTATGCATACATCAAGTGCCAAAGACAAAATCCCGTATACGCGAATATGTCATACTTTGGGGTCATTGAACAAATATGGGAGTTGGATTACACCATGTTTCAGGAGTCTGTGTTCCAATGTAAGTGGGTTGACAATAATAATGGTTTACAGATTGATGAGTCGGGGTTCATGCGGGTGAATTTCAAGAAGTTGGGATATAAAGATGAGCCTTTTATTTTGGCATCCCAAGCTCAACAAGTGTTTTATGTCACTGATCCAATTGATATCAATTGGTCTATTGTTTTACTGACACAAAAAAATTAGTGAATTACATTTATGATCAAGAAACCAATGATGATGGTATCGAGGACGACCACTTTCTTGAGGACATCACTAGAAGAGGAAAGTACTTATAGAGAGGATGTTGTGTATGTTAGAAAGGATCATACTGATGGAATTACGATTCGTCAAAAACAAAGTACCAAGGAGCGAATTGCAAAAAAATTGTATCGAAGAAAAGGAAAAGGTAACCGACATAGATGTTATTTTATAGACATGGATCTTATTTTCATCTTCTTTGACTGATTATTTATTTTTTTGTTGGATGTTTTTTTTAATTGGATAAATATAACAAACAATGATTATGTTTTATTGCGGTAAGATGGCGATCGAGTGATGGACATGATAGTGGGCATGACACCGTGAGAGGCGATGATCATGATGTTGCAAACTATATCGAAGCGTGCTCTCGTGGAATGACAAGAAAAAGGATATCATCAACCGGATAAGTAAAGGAAAAGAAAAATTAAGTGTAAGTTACTAATTAATTGCTAATTAACTTCATTCAATACTAAATTTTAATTGTTTGCGATCTAATTTACTATTTACATAATGCAGGTCCAATGGAATGTTAAGGGTCTGCCAATTGGAGAAAACAACACTCATTTGATTACTTTCCTTGGTAGTAAGGTAAAACAAATGATACCAATAACAATCACTACTTGGGTTCACACAAAAAATCCCGTTTTGAAGAAACAAAAACATGAGTTGTGGGTAACAATACAGGTATATAATTTTAGATTTTTTTGGTTATCTTATTTAGTAATTTTGTAGTCCCATATATATATATAAATTTATTTATATCATTTTCATTGAATGTGCATAAGCAGAAATATTTTGATGTGGATGATTCTAAAGGAATGGATAATGAAGGAAGCCTAAAGTTACATAAAAATTTGAACGACATTAACAAAAACTTGGCTGAAAGATGATAATGGAAACATCAATTGGAATCCTCCACCAATATATAGTGGGTTTATTTCAGAGGAGGATTGACACACATTTGTTAGGAGACGCACTGAAGATCCAAACTTCTTGGTTAGTGCTAATATCTATTAAGTTATAACATAAAATATATTTCACAATTATCTATTATACATTAATGTATACTTATCTCTCTTAATGAAAAGCAAGTGAGGTGAATCGAAAGTGTGCTTACGGGTCAGAGTATCCTTATAGAGCGGTGCTACTCCATATCAACATATTGAAGAGAGATTGGTAAGGCACAATAAGCTTGATTTTTTTAGTTTTGTTCTGGGGTGTATCAAAGAATTATGAGGATCGCCAATGGCAATTGGACTCGCGCCCGACCCATCACGATCGCCCAACACGCCGCTTGGAGCGCAATTCTCGCCGTAAAATTCTCGCATAACGGTCGGACATCATCAGATATATATCGCCATTCGCACATGGCATCGTGCACGTTCTCTAACCTTGTGCTATCCGCCCGAGCGACTCTCTCACTAGATCGTCGGAGTGTCTTTGCGTACCACCCGAGGTGCTCAACGCTGCGTGAAGCCGGGACCGGTCCCTTCAACCTCTCAACGACCGCCCATCGGCGAAGCAACCAACACTTCAAATCTTCATTGATCAAGGTACGATCAATTGGCGACCACGATGGGAGGCCCGAAGCGCCGCCCTACCTATCTCATGGCTCCACGCGACCGCCCCGACGCGGGCCACTTCTCGACTCAATCCTCCGGCGAACCAGCAGCCAGAGACCGGAGGTGGCGCGCCGCATGACCACGAATCTCAAGGACTCCCACGACAAGAACCTTCATGCGGCACAACGGTGCGTGGACCGGTCATCCAGCCAGATCCATCCGGCCGCTCTGAGATCTACCGCCCGAGCCGATTGAAGCGGGCATCCAGAACCTCTCTGCGGACCATGTTACTCAAGCCGCTTTGCAGATCTTGCAAAACAAGAATCGTGTGATTGCGCATCGAGATGCACTCATCTCCCGGTATGAAAAGAGGTTCGATTCGGGCGCGCTCACGTGCGAAGACGGAGAACCTTCACTTTCGCCGCCGGCCGCGCGAAGACACCGCTCCTCCTCGCGCAGGAGCATTTCACGCCGAGAGAGCACTACTCATCATTCTCCGGCGGAAGCGCGGCACGCAGTCGCCCCGGCGAGAACGCAGCGTGACGCCGCTCAATGTCCGATGACTATGAAGATTCCAAACTACCGCCCCGACACGGTCGCCGCCCACCGTATACTCCTCTAATGAGTCGTCCGGGTCACGCCGGTCGAGAAGCAGATCTTGGGATTCTCGTGAAGAGCTGGAAGAGTACAGAAATGGAAGAATTAGGGACGTTTCGCATCGGCCTAGGAGAGGCCAAAGCGAAGCGACCCGTAAGGCCTCTCGCCTACCGCCAACCGCCCATCCGGAGGATTCTATGGAATGCCGGGAACGCGAGCATGCCTCGCAATGCAACCCTTTGGGTCGAACGGCATTCGAATGAGCATGGCCCGCTTCTCGCGGAGATCAGCGCTATAAGATTCCGAGATCTCCGCAAGCCGCCCAACCTCAACAAGTTTGACGGCCGAGGTGATCCAGACAAGCATCTCCGTTACTTCAATAATTACTGCTGCTACAGGGAATTGGGACCGACCATGAAATGCAGGCTTTTTCCCGAGTCGTTGGACGGCCGAGCATTGGAATGGTGGGAGTCTTTGCGCCCAATACCATCTCCTCGTGGGACGACACGATTAGAATATTCTTGTCTCACTACACCGCCAACAAAGCAATACCGATCTGAGGAATACTTGGACTCGGTGCGTTCAGGTGAGAATGAGACGTTGAGACGAAGACATCGACCGGTTTAACACCGAGGCCGAAGTTCTGCTCGTGACTTGTCGACAAGGACAAGTTGAAGTATCTCGAGCGTGGTATTCGGCCGACCACCGCTGGTTCGTTGAAGAGTTTACATTGAATCATTACCGGATCTCGGCCACTTCCCGACAAGGCGGCTAACGCCCACATGCGCAAGATGAAGAAACCACAGCGTGAAAGGCCGTCCGCATACGACCTAAAAAGAAGAAAGCAAGCGCGGCGGGTAGGGCATGAAGGTCGCCGCGACAATCGGCCCGACTTTCGAGACAAAAAGTTCGATCATCGCACTCGACTCAACACCTCCATTGCGCGGATCTACACGGAGAGTGCCGAATAATGAGTTTGTGGAGTCAAGCGACCAAACCCTCGCGTGCTCAAGAAGGGGCACGACCGACCAAAAGATACTTGCCGCTACCACAAGAGTAAGAGGGCACGATACTAACGATCGCATGGCCCTCAAAGATGATATTGAAGAACCGATACGAAAAGGTAAGTTGGGAAAGTATGTGAGGTCGGAGGAAGGCGACCGACCTCCTCGAGAAGCCAAAGGAAGCCGATCCGGGACGGAGGAAAGGGCGGCCATAGAGGGCACCCAAAACAAGGATCGATCCGAAGATCGTGACACTCGGCAGTCCAGAGGCCGTAATGTTGCGATGGTTATTCATGGTGGAAACCCCCTGGATCGCAGGGAATCTAATAAAGCCACTAAGAGAAAGTGGGACGAATTGTTAATGGTTGCATCCACCTCAGCACCACCACCGGTCTCGGCGCACCTCCCATCTCGTTCGATGATAGCGACTGCATGCGACGGCAAACCTAATAGCTATGTTCCACCGTAATCGTCCAGGCGGTTATGGCAAACACAGAAGTGCAGAGAATCCTGGTCGATCAAGGTAGCTCGGCTGATATAATGTTTGAAGGCTTGATCGACAAGATAAAGGTTGATCGAAGCGAGATAATTCCCCAGTGCCGAGCCTACTCCTCTAACGTGTTTCAATGGGGTGACGACTCATCCGCTGGGAACGATCGGTGATGGTCACGCTTTGGTGACGACACCGGGATAGTACTGCATGCGGACGGTCGGGACGGCGTTCCTTGTACTCCCCTCAAATCCTCGCTATCAATGTATTATTGGTAGGCCGACTTTGGGTAAGCTAGAGGCCGTTACATCGACGGTGCATCTAAAAATGAAATTCTATAGCAAGGACGACCAAGTAGTTACCCTCGGCGCCGACCTTGAATCGCCAAGAAGAAGCCACGCCTATACCAAGAAATATGTGACGAGGTAGATCGTGGCCGAACGCTCAAAGCACTAGTGAAGGCCATCAAGTCAATGTCGCCGATTTGGATGCTCGGTATGATCCGGATAAGCGACCCGTAAGACAATGATGGTGATTTGGCTCGAGAACCGAAGCACAGCCGTGATAAGACCGAGCCTCATGGAGAGTTGGAAGACGCTCAACCGGGTGACGACCCATCCAAAACGGTGAAGCTTCGGTAGCGACCTACCGAGCAAGTGAAGCAAGATCTTGTGCATGCTGCTTAAGAGACTATCGCCGACTGCTCGCATGGCGCATCGGACATGCCCGGTATCCCTATCGAAGTGGCGCCATCAACTTTCGGCCGACGGCGGGTCGGCCGGCCGCACAAAGAAGACGCACTCAAAATGAGGAAAAATCTCAAGCCGCAGCAGCGCCGCTGAGGACCTCATAAAGGCAAATTTTATAGAAGAGATCAAATACACGACACAGGCCGTCCAATGTCGTCTTTGGTTAAAAAGAAGAATGGAAAATGGAGGATGTGTGTGGACTATACTGATCTAAACAGGGCATGCCCGAAGGATGCCTTTCCTGTGCCCAACATTGACAAGCTGGTCGATGGTGCCTCGGGCTACAAACTACTGTCTTTTCTGGATGCTTACTCTGGATACAATCAGATCACGATGTATCCGCCCGATCGGCACAAGACGGCCTTCATGACCGATCGGGGAAATTTTCAGTACAAGGTGATGCCATTCGGTCTGAAGAACGCTGGAGCGACCTACCAGCGCATGATGAACAAGATCTTTAAAAGACAGATCGGTCGCATATCAGAGGTGTATCTGGACGACATGATCATCAAAAGCATAGCCGACCCGCACTACCACGTGGCGACCTCGGAGAAATATTTGAAGAAGCTAGAAGGAACTCACTTAGACTTAACCCCGAAAAATGTACTTTTGGAGTGAGGTAGCCGATTCTTGGGTTTTCACCGATCGAAAGAGGATCAAGCAAACCCGAAAAGTGTAGAGGCGATCGCCGATATGAGGCCGCCACGTCGAAAAAAAGAAATACAACGAGCTTAAATGGTATGGTGGCCGCTCTATCCGTATTCATCCCCAAAGCGCTGCTCGCAAGTCGCTTCCAATCGCTTAGACTCACAAGAAGGAAGTGGATTTTGAGTGGACCGAGCAATGCCAGCGAGCATTGGATGAGTTAAAACAAGCCTTGATTAGCCCGCCGATCATGACCAAGCCGTTCACGGGCGAGACGTTATATCTCATGATTGGCCATAACCGTAAGAAGTTCTCGATCTTTGTGCTAGTTAGAGAGAACGAGTGAAGCGAGAATCCGGTCTATTTCATAAGCAAAGTACTCCAAGGGCCCGAACTGAGATACCAGAAGATAGAGAAGTTTGCCCTTGCACTCCTAATAGCTGCTAGAAGGTTGAGACCCTACTTTGTGGCCCACCAGGTCGTGGTAAGGACCGACCAGCCTATCAGGCAAGTCCTTCATCGGCCGGACCGGCGGGAAGAATGATAAAGTGGGCGGTAGAACTCGATGAGTTTGGTATCAAATTCGAATCCGGATCGGCCGCAAAAGCTCGGTGTTGGCCGACTTTATAGCGTAAATGACTCCTACCCGTAAGATCAAGCCGGAGCGACACGGATCTTGCACGTAGATGGGTCGCCTAATAGTAAAGGGAGTGGAGCCGCCTACTCGAAAAATTCCGAAGGCCTGGCCGTGGAGGTGTCTTTGACTTTCGCTTTCCATACGTCCAATAATCAGGCCGAATATGAGGCGTGTATAGCCGGCCTGCAGCTCGCCAGAGATTTCAATGTTGACCGAGTTGAACTCGGATCGATTCCTTGCTCGTAGTCTCGCGAGATCAAAGAATTATATGATGCCAAAGATGACGTCTTTGAAAAGTTATCTAGCAAGAGTGAGAGAACTCGCTCAGCGATTCGACCGAAATAAGTGGTACATGTGCCTCGGACCAAAAAATGTTCGAGCGATATATCTTATCAAAGCTTGCAAGCACCAAGACTCGTGGAATCATCGAAGTGTAATTCAAGAAACTTTAAATCGGCCGAGTGTGTCGACTAAGCCAACCCGATCCACCGGGCCGTTCTTTGTGTCGATTCGATTCGATTGGATCGCCCTATCCTAAGGTACATCGTGGAAGGCGAGGAACCGAGCGACCAAAAGCAGTGCAAAGTTGGTCGTGCTCGGGCGACCAAATACTCATTATAGAAGAAAGTTATACGTAAGAGATTCTCCTCTCCATTGCTAAGGTGTCTCACCTCGGTCGGGCCGACCACGTCTTTGAGGACATTCATGAAGGTGTTTGTGGAAGTCACCGGGCGCTGCGTTCCATAGCAAAGAAGGCCTCGTGGCCGGCTACTATTGGCGCGACCATGGACGAGGATGCCAAGAAACTCGCTCGTAAGTGCAAGAAATGCCAAGTGCATGCCGATGTCCACATTGCACCTTCCTCGAGAATTACAAAGTCCGGTCTCACCTTGGCCGTTCGCTTTGTGGGGCATGGATCTTCTAGGCCCGTTTCCACCGCTCCGGGCCGCTTCAAGTTCTTGATCGTGGCGATGGATTACTTCACTAAGTGGATCGAGGCCGAGCCGCTTGCAACAATCACATCGGCCAAAGTCGGTAAGTTCTTCTGACGGTGTGTGCTAGCCCGCTTTGGGATCCCCAAAGAATTGATAACGCATAACGGCACCCGGTTCACAGACAAGAGATTCGAGAGAAATGTTGGTTTACTTAGGGTGAAACAATGCTTTCACCTCGGTCAACATCCTCGCACTAACGCCAAGCCGGCGGCCACCGTGGTAATTCGCGTGGTTTGAAGCGGCGATCGATGAAGCGAAGGGAATCTGGTCGAAGAGAGTCGCGATCCGTTCTATGGGCCTACAGAGGACGACCCTCATTCATCGACCGAAGTCGCCGCCTTCGATTGGTGTACTGAATCGATCTTTGTGATACCCATAGAGATGGGCGGCCGAATGGAGGACTTCAAACCCCTACGGTGGTTGACAACGACCAAGGCTATCGAGAA
Organism: Oxytropis ochrocephala; assembly: GCA_020916435.1. Taxonomy (NCBI): domain Eukaryota; kingdom Viridiplantae; phylum Streptophyta; class Magnoliopsida; order Fabales; family Fabaceae; genus Oxytropis; species Oxytropis ochrocephala. The sequence continues at coordinate 13,554,764 of CM037091.1, forward strand.
GAGCCGGACTTGATTGAAGAATCATGCGCACCCAAGCTTCGCTAAGGAGCAATTGATCAAACAGAAAGTCGCAGCCAGTACAACGCCGAGTTCAAAAGAGAGAATTCTCGGTCGGCCACTCGTTAAGACGCGGTAGACGTGGAAACAAGAATGCACGCCAAGGGAAGCTCGGCACCAAATTGGGAAGGTCCGTGTCGAGTCATCACGAAGACCGCAAGGCAGGCATATGAGCTGCAAACCATGGATGGGCGACTATCCCCGTAACGTGGAATGCGAGAAAAGCTTAGGAAGTATTACGTTTGAATGTAACCAAGAATTTGAATGTAATAACGACCGATCTATTAATGAAAGCAGCAGCGCTCTTTTCCCCATCGGGTTTTTACGAGGCCCGACCTTTAAAAACATGATGTGTTCTTTACTTTCTCGCAAGAATGTATGACCGGTCGCTCAAGATTGCCCGAGGCAAAGGAGCGATCGAAGACTTATCAGAGCCACTGAGATCGTCGAAACGATCTAAATCGAGCGACCGTCGAAACGGTCCCCAACCGAAGTGCCATCGAAATGGCCCGGGGGTAAAACCCAAGAAACCTTAGATCGTCGAACGATCCGAATTGAGCGACCGTCGAACGGTCCCAACCGAAAGTGCCATCGAAATGGCCCAAGGGTTAAACCCGCGAAACCTTAGATCGTCGAAACGATTCGAATTGAGCGACCGTCCGAAACGGTCCCAACCGAAAGTGCCATCGAAAATGGCCCAACAACGCTTAGGTCGTCGAAGCGATCGCATCGAGTGCCATCGAAAATGGCCCAACAAAGCTAAGGCCGTCGAAACGATCTACCTTAAATGCCATCGAAAGGGCTTGATAGAAGGTCGCCGAGCGACCCAAGGCCCCGTTGGGATATTAACTTATCAAAGAATAGATGCTTTCGAAGTAAGCACGAATGACGACCGAACGGTCTTAAAATTCAAAGACTTAGAGAAAAATAAGCATACAAGGCGCATAAAAGAGAAGCGACCAAAAACGCAGCGCCATCGGCGAGTAACGAAACCACCGCGAGCGCCGTACACAAATTCAAAATGAACAAGGCGAATAAATGCAAGAAGTACGCAGAAATTGCAACGTAAATCCAAACGGGCATAAATGAAAAGCAAATAAAGATTGTCATTACAAATAGGGGCCTTGTGGGCCGAGCGCCACGAATAAAAAGCGATCGCACGGCGCGAAAAAATTGTCGCCCGAAGGCAAGTTAAAGTTACAAAATTACACCGCTCGCAGGCGGGCTTCAAAAGAGAATGGTGGCCGGGCGAATGACGTTGCCCTGCTCGTCATATTCCGCAGGCAACATGATCTTGTTATTTTCAACGTAGTGCGTGGGCTTGATCATCTTGTCATCGAAATTGATCTGCAGATCGGCATTCAACACCCGCGCCTGGCCAAGAGCGTTGTAAAATTGCTCGATCGCAGCCTCCTGACCGGCCTTGGCCACCATTTGGATCTTCTCCTGCAGCTCGGCGTTTACGGCCTCCAATCTGGCCTTCTCTTTCTCGACGGATTCAAGGTCGGCTTTCAGAGTGTTCACCTGGCCGGCAAGCTCCTTGTTCCTCTTTGACAGCTTGGCCCGGTCATCCTCCCCCCGTTTGAGGGCTTCCTTCTTCGACTGGAAGAGCTTGTCGTATTTCTGCTGCGCCTCAACCAAAGCCTTGCCCTTCCCTGCGAATTCAGGTCGAAGGTTGGTTAGTCGGTCGAATAAAGGTAAGATAGAAATTACAAGACTAAGAAAGTGAAATTACCATCAGATTCGGCCACCAGCTCGGCCATGACCTTCTCGACCCCCATACAGAGAGAAGCGCAGAGCGCCATTGGCTTCCTTCGGTACTCCTCCAGATCGGCCGCACTCAAGCTTTCGAGCTGGATGATGGGAACCTCCTCCGTTGCAGGAGCCGGGACCCGACAATCACGTTTGGCCCGCTTGGGTGAGCGATCGGCCTTTGGGAGGAGCGCGACCGAGGCCCGCCGACCGGTTTCTTCACTTGCTCTTAGGGGTGTGGGGCACTGCGGAGGAAGGTTCGAGGATGATCCCCGACCGAGAAGAACGAGGTCCCTTAGCCCCTCTTCGGGGCTTGGACTGGCGAAGCGGCGGGGTTCCGCTTTGCGGACATCCTTTCGCAAAATAACGAGCTATGGGTTAGAATAAAAAGTTCACGAGGCCTGCGCAGCAGAAGAATATAAAGAAAAAGTGCAAAGGCGCACCAATCTCGGCCTCGGTTTTTCGCCAGACAAGACGGCGGTCGGCAAGGTATGTCGCCTTTAGGATCTGGACGCATCATGCTCGACAAATGCGCCTTAATCATCTCCAAAGACTCGGATCGGCCTCCCCGCAGATCGTTGACAGAGTAGATGTAGTCGCCCGGCCTCCTGAAGAAGTGGGCTTCGCCCACATGATTGGAAAGAATGGGGACCGAGCATCCCATCCGGTGAATCTCGAAATGGCCATCCCGCCTCCTCGGGTCCTGAACGACCTGTAAGTAGTGGCCTCTCCAGCCGCACCGAGCGACTCTTGGAAAGCCTTGAAGAATCGATGATGAGTCTCTTCGCATTTTGAAGGAGACCTCGCTCCTCTTCTCTTTGTTTGCTTTCTCCCCGAGCCACTTAGCTCAAAGAGAGTGAAGAAAAGCATGATCGACACCGCCACCAAGTCGGGTTAACAAGACTTCAAAGGTTTTGAGGAACGCCCATGCGTTCGGATGAAGGCGAGAGAAGCGACCGATATATGACGCAGACGCCCCGTTGGAACTTCGGTGAAAGGAGGAACGATCTTCATTTTCTCGACCACGATCCGATACATGGTGAATTTCGAAACCGGGAGTAGGTGGCGATATCTTGGCCGTCTTTCATACCCCTCACTCTCCACCGGTGAGTCGTGGCTCAACGCCAATGTCGAGCGGGCGTAATGATCGACCGTCGCGATACTCCCGTGCGCCGAAGAGTGTCGGAGACCCAAGACATATCGAGAGGGTCTCGGGCTATATCGTTTGAACATCGGCCGCTTCTTCATTCGACCTCCTTCGTTGTTGGCCTCCCGGCCCGAGAAACTAGCGGCGGGTGGGCGATCTCTTCATTAGCCGCTTCATCTCTCGCCGCCTCTCGGCGTCGCATAACCTCGTCCTCGACCGACGCGTCTCGTTCCTCATCATCATCGGTGTCGATCACCTCGACATACTCGCCTTGTTCAATGACGGTATCGACCGATGGTGGTGTAGAGACACTCGACCGGGACAACAGAGTGAACGGAAGAGTGGGAGCTAGAGTTGAGCCGCTCAAGAAGCACCGCTCGAAGAATCGACATTTTTGTCACCCGAAGACGACTTGAGTCCGCCTCGTGGTATTGGGCTCGCCTACCTCGACATGTATGTGGCGAAGGATCAGGCGGTTTTCCGGGATACGGGCGATTAATTTTGTCCGTGGCATACACAAACACTGTGATAAAGGGATCGAGTCGGTCGATCGAGCGGCAGCACTCATGAGAGGGGCGGTGGCCATCCTCGACTGACACCCCTATCACGAGGCGTGGAAAAGCACAAAATACTTTGAAGAAAAAACTAAAGTCTAAAAGAGTAAAAGAGAGCGATCGACTCGCACCTTAAGCAGTGTTGAAGATCGGTCGCAAGCGAATCAAGCACTCTACAGATGCGAGTCGGCGCGAGCAGTCGAGCCTGGCCGCCGAGCAAATCGAAAAAGTGTGAGATATGAACTCGTCTCGAAGGGTATTTATAGTGAAGACCCATGGCGCGAAGAGGGCCGGGACCGGAGACGGCGTCGCAAGCGTTTCATCTTCTAGCCAATGGTTGTCTCCGCACAACCTCGGAAACACCAAACGTCGCGTCTTCAATGTCGGGAAAGACCAACCGTCGCGGCGGCGGTGCCGACGGTTGGCTAGCGGCCGACCGCCCCACAAAGAAAAGCAAACGGCGCGTCCGTTTCATCAAGAGAACTTCGCTCCTGGGGGCATCGATTCAAGCCTCACCCGCTCTTGCGACCTAGGCTTGGGGGCAATCGTTCTCGGGTGTATCGGTGAATTATGAGGATCGCCAATGGCAATTGGACTGCGGCCCACCCATCACGATCGCCCAACACGCTTTGCTTGCGCACGCGATTCTCGCCCGTAAATTCTCGCATAACGGTCGGACATCATCAGATATATACGCCATTCGCACACGGCATCGTGTGCGTTCTCTAACCTTGTGCTATCTCGCCCGAGCGACCTCTCACTAGATCGTCGGAGTGTCTTTGCAGGTACCACCCGAGGTGCTCAACGCGTGAAGCCAGGACCGGTCCCTTCAACCCTCTCAACGACCGGCCCATCAGACGAAGCAACCAACACTTCAAATCTTCATTGATCAAGGTACGATCAAGTTTCATGAAACTTTTTATAAGTAATTTCTTAACATTTGGTAAATTTAAATATAGTTGGTGGAGAGTGGGAAAGATCCTACTAAAGAAGGTGTTGCGCGGTATGTTTTGTGGGTAGAGGCTCGACTAAACAAAGAAAAGGAGATTGTTGATCCTAAACTAAGGAGGTGTCTGAAAGAATTGTAAGTATTTCCTAAATTCAAGCTCGCTGATTTTAATTGTAACTTTTATGATTTTTATAATGGCCTATACTTTTGTTTTGTGAATCAGGAAGTCATATCACAGTCAGTGTCACAGGGAGAGCTCACTGATTGCTCTGAAAAAGAAATCCTTACACGTGCCTTAGGTAGAGAAGAATACTCTGGTCGCATGAGGGGGTCTTTGGATTTGGCATTGCACCAACCGAGTACTTTGGACCAAAAACAGAAAGTCTATGATGAGAATCATGATTGTCCACAATTGAGAAAGATGATGGAATTGTATGAAAGTTTGCAAGCTCAACTTAATGATATCCGATCGCATTATGGCCATGTTATGCCACCTACACCATCCCCTACTACACATAGCGATTGCACGAGATAGTCGTACCATACCGTCAACTAAGGTATTAATTGTTTTTATTACAATAAATAAGGAATTAATCTCTCTTTATTGTACATATATATATGTATATAACATCAAATAATGTCTTTATTATTTTGTGGTTTATAATTGATTTAGGACAACAATGAGTGTGAGTGTGAATTGTATATCTCAAACCCACATGAAATGGTTGCAATTGGCTTCACACGTAACTAATCGGGTCCTCTTGATGCACAATTTACCCTACCTCCAAATCATGTTGTAGTCGAGTTGCGGTACCAATTAGGGAGGATGCACCATTGCTGCTCCAATTGACAAGATTGATATATCTTGTGACGTGTCACAAGCGCTTGGTACCTTTGTGGCATGGCCATCGACCTTGTCGTTGTAAGTGACAATATATTTGTAACTAACTAATTATAGTTTTTGTCATATAATTTGTGCTAACTAAGTAATTATTTTTGTTTATACATAGATACGCCAAAATGCAAAATCTAAGAGAAAGTGTCTACCGGCAAGAAAATGTCTCCTTTGAAAAGTGTTGGCAAGGAAAAATCTATTGGCAAGAAAGTGTCTCGATCCACCCCTTCTACAAAAGTGTCTCACCACCCCCTTATGTAGAAGTTTCTCACCGCTTCTCCTCCAAAAGTGATCGATCACCTCCTCTTCTCGCCAAGTGACTCATCCCTCCCCTTCTCCAATTGTGTCTCAGCCCGCCTCTTCCTCTTCCATTAATGAAGCTTGTGAACACTCAATTTTTAACGGTATTTTTGACGTTTTCTCGAAAAATTACGAAAATATACACTTTTTGCGTGTTTTAGTCGTCGAATACGTTATTTTACTCGTTTTTGTCACTTTCGCATTATTTTTACTCTTTTTAAACAAAACAAAAAAAATATATAATTCAAAAACTACAAAAAATAGTAGATTTAATTGACTGTCTTATTAAAATGTTTTTTTTTTACAATAATCCAAAAAAAATAAAAACAAATTTAATAAAGTAAACAACAGCTTCAGCAGATTCTAGGGTAAACAAGCAGTAGGAGTTGATTTGAGTCCGATCAAAAGCCCAAACTCGCAAAACAAAAATCAGTACCAACCAAACGCAATCGAATGTAATTAATGGAAAAAACCTAAATATTTAGTATATAAAGAGAGTCTAAACATGGTCAAAAGACGGGGGAGGATGACGGCAGCCAAGAGGAAAAGGGTTTGGGGAAAAGTCAAACAACTATTACCACACATATATTAAAAGGATCGGTTCCAAAGCAGCATCATGTCGACGCTAACAACGGTGACTAGTACACTCTTGGGAACCATCAACACAATAGATCTGTTTCTGATTTTTCCTTGCAAGGGCCAACATCCTCGGTTTGGTTCCTTACATTGATCACTTTTTAATTACTGTCTTTTATTCACCATTTGTTTATTATCATTTTGGATCTTTATCATCACGTAGTTTCATGTTTTTATCCAACGTATTTTCAAATCTTGTAACACAGTAAGCGTTTGGATCTCTATGTGGACCGAGCCTTATTTGTCCAGTTTGCATCGTATGTCTTCACTTTACTTTGTTACACACATAGAATTTTGTTCATCATATTTCTAAAACCCGTAAACTAAAACTAGATCAAGTGCTTTTAAATAATAGGTTATAAATCAAGTTTATTTTATTCCAAAATATATAATAATAATAATTAGGATTTGGTCGGCACGCACGCCTTATCAAATCACCACACCGATTTAAGAATTCGAGGTTGATAACTTTGGCCCTAAACCACTTTAAAATTAAAACCGAACGATACGTCGCTTTCCAAAAAAAACCCTAATCGGTTTATTATTATATAAAGACCTATTTTTCAAAATAGCAATAAAAATGGGTTTTGATCGAGATGTACATCTTATCAATCCGCAACACCTGCTTTAAGAGACTTGAGTTGTCTGACTTAGATCTTAAACCCTTCCAAATTAAAATCAACCAACAAACAAATTTTCTAAAGAACTACGTGACTTTTGAGTCTCTCATCGCACTGCAGAGTATGTAGGCGCGGGTCTCTCCTCACAAAGTCAAACTAAAATTTTCTTAAATTAGTCCTTTGTAAATAATTATATTTCTACTAAATTTTATTAAGTATTATTTTTGGGTAAACAAATAACTAAACGACTTATTATTTGCACAAATCAAATTTAGGTAACTGTCTCAGGACGTATGTGTTAGGGGTGCAAAGTGAAATTAGGTTTTCACCCCTTCCCTACGCATAACCGACTCCTGAATCCGACCTAGTTACGCAGACCATTAACTCATTAGGTTAGGTTTTCTCAATTTTTCCTATCTTTAATAAATTGGGTGGCGACTCCATAAAAACATATATTTTGAGCCGTCCACGTGAGACACCACGATCCACGACGGATGGCGACTCTATTTGGGGATAGTGAGAGTCAAGCCCGAGATGTTTGGTTGTGCAAAATGATTATAAGGTACACTTTGTTTACCCCTCTTAGTCTCTTATTTATTTATTTATTTATTATTTTTCTTTGTAGATATCTTATTTTTATATTTATATTGTTCCTTATAAACCCTAGGCTAGATGACATGTATTATTTGTTGTTTGATTGTATTTATTGAAATATTTTGTGATTTTATTTTATTTTTAAGTTTTGAGGTTTGTGTGCTCCCTTCACACACTACACCTACACTGTGAGCACACACTGAGAGTTGAGCTCATACCTGAGCCACAATAAACACCTAAGTTAGAACGAGGATAAGTGGGACTCATTCTGGATGTACATCTTATGTGACTTCCATGAACTCCTCATCTAGAGCACGATTCTTCTATGCGGGTACTCGATCCGGGATGTACATCCTGTTGTGTTTACCTTCTAGAAGAGTACTTGGCTCTAGAGACCTTAAATCTCAGTAGGTTAGAACAACCCACCTTGAGAGTACTCACAATAGAAGACATTAGACCCAAGGGGCCCAGAGGCCAATATTAAGTCAAGTCCGTGTAGACCACAAAGGGAGTTATGTTGCCTCTTAACCTTGTTTTTGGTTGCACTTTTTCTTCTTCACGGTATCGACCATATAAAAATCAAAAAAATCATATAGCATTTCATGCATAAAAAATCATATAGCATACAAAAATCGCTTTGCATTTCATGCATACAAAAAAAATCATTTGCATTTTAATGCATGATAAAATAATAATAATAGTAATGCAAAATTGTGTTGTTATTCATCATTCATCATAAATTATTCATTCATCATAAATCGTTCATCCATCATAAAATAAATTACAATATTTTTTTAAGTACTCATAGCATATTCCCTTTAAATGGAGCAAAAAAAATCCACTGCATTTCTTGCATAAAAAAAAAAATTACAAAGCAAATGCATGTTGCATCTTAGGATGACTGTTTGCATTCATATCATGCATTTCATATCATATTGGCTTCTTTGAACCATTTTCATGTAGCATTTTTTTTCTTCTCTTTAAAGACAATCAAATAAAAAAAGAGTTTTGAAGCCATTAAGTCTTCATTCATATTAAATTTTTGTGCTCGTGTGAAAGTGGATACCAATCAAGCTTTGACTCATGGAATTGGATCCTTCTCTCGAAAGTTGTTGGGAAGGTTAATTATCAGAGGTTTAGGGAAGTGACCTGAGAGAAAAGACTTTACGGGGCACAATACCGGGGCATATTGGGAAAGATGAGTGAAAAATAGGGAGACATAATGTTGTGGCAATCAGTTCTGGAATAAAAAATTCAAAAGCCAAAAAGAGAGAAGATTGTCATTGGTACTTGTTTAGTCATGAAAGCTTGAAACCAAGTTAACTTAGTTGAAGCTTTACACTAATGGATTTGCATGGATTTAAGAACCCATTTCCATCATTTCTCACCCATGTTCCCTTAAAACACTCACCCATTTTCGAGTTCTTGCCTCAAGTGATCATTCCTAAATCCCTCTTGATTCTGTCATTCAAATACGAACAAGTGAGCAAAAATCAAATCTCAAAGGTCCATTTCCCAAAAAAAACTGAAACAAAAAAAAGAAAAAAAAGAAAAAGAAATAAAGAGCAAAGAATGTGTGAAAGAGTAGATGTTATTTCAAAATTAAAATTTTGCAAATGAGGAATCATGATTTCAAATGAAGAGTGGTCGTCTTTCTCAATCCCACACAAAATATATCCCTTACCATCCCCTTTAAGCCTATAATACCCTTTCACCAAACCCCGGACAAGGATCGACACTAGAATAGAATTTAGTGCATTCAGCTTTCCAAAGTTATGAAATCAAAGAGATAGTGGAAAAAGCCAAAAAAGGAAAAGAGAAAAATGAATAAAGCCCGCAAGACTGAAAGCAAGTATTGTCAGTCTTGGCAAAAGTTAGGGCACAAAAGAAAAAGTAATGAAAAAGCATAGAAGTGAAAAAAATAATTAAAAAAATGTGAATGATTTGAGGATTGGGGGAACACAAGAGGAAGTCAATGCACTAAAGATTCATGATCCGTTCCTATAACCCATTACCCATACCCATAAGACGTTTCTCCGACCCTTCTACTCCTTTCTCTTCCATAACCCATATCCAAAAAACATTTCTTTAAGCTTTCTAACCATTTTTTTTCTCCATAACTCATAGCCCATATCCATAAAACATTTCTTTAGCCCTCCATTCATTTTCCTTCTATAAAACATAACCCCTACCCGTAAAGCATTTCTGGGAGCCTTCTAATCATCTTTCTTTCATAACCAATAGACACATTGCAAACCTCTAAAAGTCCACTCTGATTGATGGATGATTGATTTCATTTTCTTAATGTTAATTTTGAGATAAATCATTTGCTCCTTTTAAATTATTCTTTGCTCTAATAAAAAATGAAGAAAAAAAGAGAAAATCCCGCTAGATTGAAAACCCGAAAGTAAGCGATCTAGGCAAAAATTAGGGATAGTAATAATAAAGCCCGCTAGATTGAAAACTTGCAAAGGTAGTCTAGGCAAAAATTAGGGCACAAAAGGGGAATGAGACTTTCAATGAGATGTTTAAGTAGTTCACTGGGGAAAATTGTTGCTACTTGGGCCAAACAAAAGTGTACATTGGGGCAATTTGTGGAGGATAAGTTTGAGAGTCTCGAGAGACCCCACACTGGGGCAAAGTTTCGTAAGATCCTTTAGGAGTCAAAGGTTTCTTGCTACACCATGTAGTATTCTCTCAAGGCAGTGCCTTTCACTAGAAATCTTACAATACCCTACATTCATCAAACTTTGTTTACCACACCTGTGCATCCTCGTGAGCAAAAACTTTTACCAATATTGGAGCAAAGCTTGTACATGGCCCTTCATGAGTCAAACTTTGTTTGTTACACCCGTGTAGGGGCAATACCTCTTACCAACACAGGGGCAAAAATGTTTGCTCGACCCCTGATGAGTCAGATTTCGCTTGCTATGCCTGGTAGTCTTTCTTCTGGGATAAAACCCAATTCTCAGCCAATTTCCAACAAGTCAGGTACCTCAAGTAAATGGAATGCCCAATAACTCAATGGTTGCCATAATACATTTTCCCTATCATCTTGTGTCGTCTTTGTCCTCCCTATGTTTTCCCTCTAAAAAATACCCTCCACTTTCAAACCAAAAATCCAGAAAACGCTAAATCTTAGCCCTCAAACACCCGTGAGTCCATGCATGTTCATTAAGCAATGCTTCAATAATGGTCAACTTGGATTCAGTGACGTGATTTAGAGAGCTAATGACAATCAGAAAAAAAAGGGAGAAGGTCCATTTTGAGGGTGTTTTCCTGTGAAAGGTGGGAGATAATCATAAAAGAAAATAGAAAGCTTGAAAGTGGCAATGATAAATTCCCATTTAAGGACAAGTTTGATTGGTTTCAACTCAAGCATGCACAAAGAAGAGAAAAAGAGGAAAATTCTTTCAGTGAATTTAACTTTCAATACACGCGCACTCAAGACTCATGCATTATGGATGCATTTCATGTCATAGTTTGCATACATTCCATGTCCATCCATGCATTCTACTTCATGACTAGAATCATACATCCGTGTTCAAGATTTTTGTAAATAGAGTAATAAAGACTGTCCAAAGCAAGGCTTGCATTGCATGCTCTAAACTCAGTGTTATCGGTTCGACCACTGAAACCTTCTTTCATGCTCTGCCTGCTCACCCTGGCATTTGTTTTTTAAATTCTGTATAATCTGTTCACCGCATGGTCTTTTAAAATTTCGTACTAACGGTTCACCCCCTCGCATCGCTTTTACTTTCATGCTAACGGTTCAGCCCTGGCATTGCTTTTTACTTTCATGCTAACGGTTCAGCCCTGACACTGCTTTACTTTTCATGCTAACGGTTCAGCCCTGACATTTGTCTTTTTAAATTTCATGCTAACGGTTCAGCCCTGACATTTGTCTTTTTAAATTCTATGCTAACGGTTCAGCCCTGGCATTGTCTTTTAAATTTCATGCTAACGGTTCAGCCCTGACACTGCTTTAATTTTCATGCTATCGGTTCCGCCCTGGCATTGTCTTTAAGTTTCATGCTATCGGTTCCGCCCTGGCATTGTCTTTAATTTCTTGCTATCGGTTCCGCATTATTTTTACTCGTTTTTACTCGTTTTTGTCACTTTCGCATTATTTTTACTCTTTTTAAACAAAACAAAAAAAATATATAATTCAAAAACTACAAAAAATAGTAGATTTAATTGACTGTCTTATTAAAATGTTTTTTTTTTACAATAATCCAAAAAAAATAAAAACAAATTTAATAAAGTAAACAACAGCTTCAGCAGATTCTAGGTAAACAGCAAAAGAGGAGTTGATTTGAGTCCGATCAAAAGCTCAAACCTGCAAAAACAAAAGTGCGCCATACCAAACGCAGTCAAATGTAATTAATGGAAAAAAACCTAAATATTTAGTATATAAAGAGAGTCTAAACATGGTCAAAAGACGGGGGAGGATGACGGCAGCCAAGAGGAAAAGGGTTTGGGGAAAAGTCAAACAACTATTACCACACATATATTAAAAGGATCGGTTCCAAAGCAGCATCATGTCGACGCTAACAACGGTGACTAGTACACTCTTGGGAACCATCAACACAATAGATCTGTTTCTGATTTTTCCTTGCAAGGGCCAACATCCTCGGTTTGGTTCCTTACATTGATCACTTTTTAATTACTGTCTTTTATTCACCATTTGTTTATTATCATTTTGGATCTTTATCATCACGTAGTTTCATGTTTTTATCCAACGTATTTTCAAATCTTGTAACACAGTAAGCGTTTGGATCTCTATGTGGACCGAGCCTTATTTGTCCAGTTTGCATCGTATGTCTTCACTTTACTTTGTTACACACATAGAATTTTGTTCATCATATTTCTAAAACCCGTAAACTAAAACTAGATCAAGTGCTTTTAAATAATAGGTTATAAATCAAGTTTATTTTATTCCAAAATATATAATAATAATAATTAGGATTTGGTCGAGCACGCACGCCTTATCAAATCCGCCATTGACCGATTTAAGACCGAAACAGATAACTGAAACCCTCTAAACCACTTTAAAATTAAAACCGAACGATACGTCGCTTTCCAAAAAAAAAACCTAATCGCTTTATTATTATATAAAGACCTATTTTTCAAAATAGCAATAAAAATGGGTTTTGATCGAGATGTACATCTTATCAATCCCACAACACCTGGTTTAAGAGACTCGAGTTGACAACTTAGATCTTAAACCCCTTTCAAATTAAAATCAACCAACAAACAAATTTTCGGGAAGAACTACGTGACTTTTGAGTCTCTCATCGCACCAGAGAGTATGTAGGCGCGGGGTCTCCCTGTCAAAGTCAAACTAAAATTTTCTTAAATTAGTCCTTTGTAAATAATTATATTTCTACTAAATTTTATTAAGTATTATTTTTGGGTAAACAAATAACTAAACGACTTATTATTTGCACAAATCAAATTTAGGGTAACTGTCTCTCGGACGATATGTGTTAGAGAGTGCAGTGAAATTAGGTTTTCACCCCTTCCCTACGCATAACCGACTCCCGAATCCGACCTAGTTACGCAGACCATTAACTCATTAGGTTAGGTTTTCTCAATTTTTCCTATCTTTAATAAATTGGGTGGCGACTCCATAAAAACATATATTTTGAGCCGTCCGCGTCGAGACCACAGTCACGACAGATGGCGACTCTGCTGGGGATAGTGAGAGTCAAGCCCGAGATGTTTGGTTGTGCAAAATGATTATAAGGTACACTTTGTTTACCCCTCTTAGTCTCTTATTTATTTATTTATTTATTATTTTTCTTTGTAGATATCTTATTTTTATATTTATATTGTTCCTTATAAACCCTAGGCTAGATGACATGTATTATTTGTTGTTTGATTGTATTTATTGAAATATTTTGTGATTTTATTTTATTTTTAAGTTTTGAGGTTTGTGTGCTCCCTTCACACACTACACCTACACTGTGAGCACACACTGAGAGTTGAGCTCATACCTGAGCCACAATAAACACCTAAGTTAGAACGAGGATAAGTGGGACTCATTCTGGATGTACATCCTATGTGACTTCCATGAACTCCTCATCTAGAGCACGATTCTTCTATGCGGGTACTCGCATCCGGGATGTACATCCTGTTGTGTTTACCTTCTAGAAGAGTACTTGGCTCTAGAGACCTTAAATCTCAGTAGGTTAGAACAACCCACCTTGAGAGTACTCACAATAGAAGACATTAGACCCAAGGGGCCCAGAGGCCAATATTAAGTCAAGTCCGTGTAGACCACAAAGGGAGTTATGTTGCCTCTTAACCTTGTTTTTGGTTGCACTTTTTTCTTCTTCACGGTAACGACCATATAAAAAATCAAAAAAATCATATAGCATTTCATGCATAAAAAAATCATATAGCATACAAAAATCGCCTGCATTTCATGCATACAAAAAAAATCATTTGCATTTTAATGCATGATAAAATAATAATAATAGTAATGCAAAATTGTGTTGTTATTCATCATTCATCATAAATTATTCATTCATCATAAATCGTTCATCCATCATAAAATAAATTACAATATTTTTTTAAGTACTCATAGCATATTCCCTTTAAATGGAGCAAAAAAAATCCACTGCATTTCTTGCATAAAAAAAAAATTACAAAGCAAATGCATGTTGCATCTTAGGATGACTGTTTGCATTCATATCATGCATTTCATATCATATTGGCTTCTTTGAACCATTTTCATGTAGCATTTTTTTTCTTCTCTTTAAAGACAATCAAATAAAAAAAGAGTTTTGAAGCCATTAAGTCTTCATTCATATTAAATTTTTGTGCTCGTGTGAAAGTGGATACCAATCAAGCTTTGACTCATGGAATTGGATCCTTCTCTCGAAAGTTGTTGGGAAGGTTAATTATCAGAGGTTTAGGGAAGTGACCTGAGAGAAAAGACTTTACGGGGCACAATACCGGGGCATATTGGGAAAGATGAGTGAAAAATAGGGAGACATAATGTTGTGGCAATCAGTTCTGGAATAAAAAATTCAAAAGCCAAAAAGAGAGAAGATTGTCATTGGTACTTGTTTAGTCATGAAAGCTTGAAACCAAGTTAACTTAGTTGAAGCTTTACACTAATGGATTTGCATGGATTTAAGAACCCATTTCCATCATTTCTCACCCATGTTCCCTTAAAACACTCACCCATTTTCGAGTTCTTGCCTCAAGTGATCATTCCTAAATCCCTCTTGATTCTGTCATTCAAATACGAACAAGTGAGCAAAAATCATATCTCAAAGGTCCATTTCCCAAAAAAAACTGAAACAAAAAAAAGAAAAAAAATCAAAAGAAATAAAGAGCAAAGAATGTGTGAAAGAGTAGATGTTATTTCAAAATTAAAATTTTGCAAATGAGGAATCATGATTTCAAATGAAGAGTGGTCGTCTTTCTCCATCCCACACAAAATATATCCCTTACCATCCCCTTTAAGCCTATAATACCCTTTCACCAAACCCCGGACAAGGATCGACACTAGAATAGAATTTAGTGCATTCAGCTTTCCAAAGTTATGAAATCAAAGAGATAGTGGAAAAAGCCAAAAAAGGAAAAGAGAAAAATGAATAAAGCCCGCAAGACTGAAAGCAAGTATTGTCAGTCTTGGCAAAAGTTAGGGCACAAAAGAAAAAGTAATGAAAAAGCATAGAAGTGAAAAAAATAATTAAAAAAAAATGTGAATGATTTGAGGATTGGGGAACACAAGAGGAAGCTGAATGCACTAAAGATTCATGATCCGTTCCCATAACCCATTACCCATACCCATAAGACGTTTCTCTGACCCTTCTACTCCTTTCTCTTCCATAACCCATATCCAAAAAACATTTCTTTAAGCTTTCTAACCATTTTTTTTCTCCATAACTCATAGCCCATATCCATAAAACATTTCTTTAGCCCTCCATTCATTTTCCTTCTATAAAACATAACCCCTACCCGTAAAGCATTTCTGGGAGCCTTCTAATCATCTTTCTTTCATAACCAATAGACACATTGCAAACCTCTAAAAGTCCACTCTGATTGATGGATGATTGATTTCATTTTCTTAATGTTAATTTTGAGATAAATCATTTGCTCCTTTTAAATTATTCTTTGCTCTAATAAAAAAATGAAGAAAAAAAAGAGAAAATCCCGCTAGATTGAAAACCCGAAAGGGCAGTCTAGGCAAAAATTAGGGATAGTAATAATAAAGCCCGCTAGATTGAAAACTTGCAAAGGTAGTCTAGGCAAAAATTAGGGCACAAAAGGGGAATGAGACTTTCAATGAGATGTTTAAGTAGTTCACTGGGGAAAATTGTTGCTACTTGGGCCAAACAAAAGTGTACATTGGGGCAATTTGTGGAGGATAAGTTTGAGAGTCTCGAGAGACCCCACACTGGGGCAAAGTTTCGTAAGATCCTTTAGGAGTCAAAGGTTTCTTGCTACACCATGTAGTATTCTCTCAAGCGCAAAGCCTTTCACTAGAAATCTTACAATACCATACATTCATCAAACTTTGTTTGCCACACCTGTGCATCCTCGTGAGCAAAAACTTTTACCAATATTGGAGCAAAGCTTGTACATGGCCCTTCATGAGTCAAACTTTGTTTGTTACACCCGCAGTGGGCAATACCTCTTACCAACACAGGGCAAAATGTTTGCTCGACCACGATGAGTCGATTTACGCCATATGCCCGGTAGTCTTTCTTCTGGGATAAAACCCAATTCTCAGCCAATTTCCAACAAGTCAGGTACCTCAAGTAAATGGAATGCCCAATAACTCAATGGTTGCCATAATACATTTTCCCTATCATCTTGTGTCGTCTTTGTCCTCCCTATGTTTTCCCTCTAAAAAATACCCTCCACTTTCAAACCAAAAATCCAGAAAACGCTAAATCTTAGCCCTCAAACACCCGTGAGTCCATGCATGTTCATTAAGCAATGCTTCAATAATGGTCAACTTGGATTCAGTGACGTGATTTAGAGAGCTAATGACAATCAGAAAAAAAAGGGAGAAGGTCCATTTTGAGGGTGTTTTCCTGTGAAAGGTGGGAGATAATCATAAAAGAAAATAGAAAGCTTGAAAGGGCAATGATAAATTCCCATTTAAGGACAAGTTTGATTGGTTTCAACTCAAGCATGCACAAAGAAGAGAAAAAGAGGAAAATTCTTTCAGTGAATTTAACTTTCAATACACGCGCACTCAAGACTCATGCATTATGGATGCATTTCATGTCATAGTTTGCATACATTCCATGTCCATCCATGCATTCTACTTCATGACTAGAATCATACATCTGTGTTCAGTACTTTGTAAATAGAGTAATAAAGACTGTCCAAAGCAAGGCTTGCATTGCATGCTCTAAACTCTGTGTTATCGGTTCAGCCCTGGAACCTTCTTTCATGCTACCGGTTCAGCCCTGGCATTTGTTTTTTTAAATTCTGTGCTAACGGTTCAGCCCTGGCATGGTCTTTTAAAATTTCGTGCTAACGGTTCACCCCTGGCACTGCTTTTTACTTTCATGCTAACGGTTCAGCCCTGGCATTGCTTTTTACTTTCATGCTAACGGTTCAAATTTCGACAACTCGCTTTACTTTTCATGCTAACTGGTTCAATACGACATTTGTCTTTTTAAATTTCATGCTAACTGCTCACTTCGACATTTGTCTTTTTAAATTCTATGCTAACTGGTTCACCGCATTGTCTTTTAAATTTCATGCTAACGGTTCAGCCCTGGCACTGCTTTAATTTTCATGCTATCGGTTCCGCCCTGGCATTGTCTTTAAGTTTCATGCTATCGGTTCCGCCCTGGCATTGTCTTTAATTTCTTGCTATCGGTTCCGCATTATTTTTACTCGTTTTTACTCGTTTTTGTCACTTTCGCATTATTTTTACTCTTTTTAAACAAAACAAAAAAAATATATAATTCAAAAACTACAAAAAATAGTAGATTTAATTGACTGTCTTATTAAAATGTTTTTTTTTTACAATAATCCAAAAAAAATAAAAACAAATTTAATAAAGTAAACAACAGCTTCAGCAGATTCTAGGGTAAACAAGCAGTAGGAGTTGATTTGAGTCCGATCAAAAGCCCAAACCTGCAAACAAAAGTCAGGCCCAGTCAAACGCAGTCAAATGTAATTAATGGAAAAAAACCTAAATATTTAGTATATAAAGAGAGTCTAAACATGGTCAAAAGACGGGGGAGGATGACGGCAGCCAAGAGGAAAAGGGTTTGGGGAAAAGTCAAACAACTATTACCACACATATATTAAAAGGATCGGTTCCAAAGCAGCATCATGTCGACGCTAACAACGGTGACTAGTACACTCTTGGGAACCATCAACACAATAGATCTGTTTCTGATTTTTCCTTGCAAGGGCCAACATCCTCGGTTTGGTTCCTTACATTGATCACTTTTTAATTACTGTCTTTTATTCACCATTTGTTTATTATCATTTTGGATCTTTATCATCACGTAGTTTCATGTTTTTATCCAACGTATTTTCAAATCTTGTAACACAGTAAGCGTTTGGATCTCTATGTGGACCGAGCCTTATTTGTCCAGTTTGCATCGTATGTCTTCACTTTACTTTGTTACACACATAGAATTTTGTTCATCATATTTCTAAAACCCGTAAACTAAAACTAGATCAAGTGCTTTTAAATAATAGGTTATAAATCAAGTTTATTTTATTCCAAAATATATAATAATAATAATTAGGATTTGGTCGAGACGTACGTCTTATCAAATCCGCCACACCGATTTAAGACCCGAGTTGTACAACTTGGTCCTAAACCACTTTAAAATTAAAACCGAACGACATGTCGTTTTCCAAAAAAAAACCTAATCAGTTTATTATTATATAGCACCTATTTTTCAAAATAGCAATAAAAATGGGTTTTGATCGAGATGTACATCTTATCAATCCCGCAACACTGGTTTAAGAGACTCGAGTTGTCTGTTTAGATCTTAAACCCTTTCAAATTAAAATCAACCAACAAACAAATTTTCTAAGAACTACGTGACTTTTGAGTCTCTCATCGCACTGCAGAGTATGTAGGCGCGGGTCTCTCACAAAAGTCAAACTAAAATTTTCTTAAATTAGTCCTTTGTAAATAATTATATTTCTACTAAATTTTATTAAGTATTATTTTTGGGTAAACAAATAACTAAACGACTTATTATTTGCACAAATCAAATTTAGGGTAACTGTCTCAGGACAGATGTGTTAGGGGTGCAGTGAAATTAGGTTTTCACCCCTTCCCTACGCATAACCGACTCCCGAATCTGACCTAGTTACGCAGACCATTAACTCATTAGGTTAGGTTTTTCTCAATTTTTCCTATCTTTAATAAATTGGGTGGCGACTCCATAAAAACATATATTTTGAGCCGTCCGCGTCGAGACCACGGTCACGACAAAGCTTATATGAATATTGGTCAGGCCGACGCGTACGAGAAATACATGATGAAGGAGACAGACCTTATCATAAATTTTGATGAAGAAATTTTTGGAGCTAGCGGTCCAGTAATAGTCGGACGTGAGGATATCCGTGCTGTATGTGATTCGGATGAGGCAACCGGTATTGTTATGAATATATATGCCATGTACTATGTAATTTATTTTTTGACATTGTCGATTTTATTTTATTATATCGTTAATTTAATTTTTATATATATATATATATATATTTATATATCTAAATGTAGGTACTTGTACGAGGACATTGTGGTCCCTTCCGAACAGACACATAGATTTTTCTTCTTGTGTCCGGAAAGTACAACCTTTCATCAAGTGGATCGCAGCCTGCCAAATTATCAATCACTTGTGGAACAAAACCGGGCTGCTGTTCAAACTTATGTCAATGAGCGCTTCAATGAAGCTCAAAATAGAAGTGATGATGCCTTACTTCTAGCACCGATTAATCTAGGGTGAGAAATTTTACTCATTCTTATATAACATGCATTTTTTAAATAGTAGTCAATTACTTATTCGTAAATTTATTTTGTAGGAGACATTGGGTTTTGTTTGCAATTAATCCTAGCAAACAAACCGTGTATTACCTTGACTCCCTTCAAAATCATTACCACAACCACATCGAGTTTGTGGAGCTTTTTAACAGGTGTGTTTATTTTGTGCCATTCTGCATATTTCTTACTTTTACTTATATATGTATATATTGTTATTAATATAGTTATATGACATTCTATTCAGCGCTTTAAGCACATATTGGGTAGTGGATAAATTAACGGTCAAATGGTTACCAATAATTGTAAGTTTCTAACTTATACATTACATTATTTTGTCAAAAAACTGTATTCAACTCAATTTAACAATTAACTAATATTATGTTTTGTAGTGTCCTAGACAATTCAATAACATTGATTGTGGGTATTATGTCATGAAATATATGAAGGACATTATTACCCAAAAGAAAACCACCCCGTCAGGTATCTACTTATAATATATTTTTATATGATTTCGATTTAATAGTGGTTCTTTCCAATATTTAACCATTTCAAATCTAATTTATTTATTTATATAATTTCAGTATTTTCGCGATTGTAAGTACCAGACATACTCTACTGAGCAGCTTGCTGAGCTTAGGGGAGAATGGTGCAGTTATGTCTCCCGTTTTTTTTAAAGTTTCATTTGGATACATATAGTTTTTGGTTCATAATATTGTAACTTGATAGCTTGTTTTGGATACATATGAATTAGATAATGAAACTTCTTAGCTATTTTGTTTTGGTTCCTCTTATGTAATTTGTTTCTGTTATATGTAATTTGGTTCCTCTTAGCAATTTGATTCTCATATGTATTGGATTGGATTGGTACATGCATAGTAACTTGTAAATATAAAAAGGAAAACACACAAAACAGGAAAAAATTAAAAAAAAAAAATTAGGCAATATTCAGGCAATGGGTGGCGCTTTTAGAGAGCGCTGCCCATTGTTGGAGTGGAATAGCCAGCGCCACGTTCAGCAGCGCTCAAAAGCACTGTCCATGGATAAAAAAAAACGCTGCCCATCTACTAGATCTGTTGTAGTGGTTATAGAACCACCCAAATCATGGAGATACACATATTTATATCAATATTCTAACAACATAAATATGTGCGATTAGTGCTACGCTACCGTTGTAGAAACCATCCTAGTTGGCGTCACTGCTCTAGATTGTGGCCACATTGTCAGGTCTAGGTTTATCGCCAACGGCACGTTGTCACCCACATCAAAACCTCGGCGATGTTTTGTACTGTTTCTCAATGGCGTTCTCCCAAAACGAGTATAAAAACATATTTGTTTAGATACATACATGAAATTAATTGACCATGTAGATATATAGGCCTTTATTTTTCTCACCCCCTCATCATCAATCCCACCCCCATTTTTCAAAAAAACCCAATACTACCCCTGCCTTTTTAAAAAAAAAATTTAATTTTTTCGGAATTACCTCAAAATAAGGTAATTCCGGTTCAAAAAAATTAAAAATTTCGGAATTACCTCTAAAAAAGGTAATTCCGAAATTTTTAATTTTTTTTTATTTAAAAGTTTGTATATTAAATTAATATTTAAACGCGTTTTATTTTGGAAATATGATACGAACGGTTTACGATTTAAATAACAATACGTCAAAATATATAAAATGACCAACATAAAATAAAATTACAAATACAACTATGGGTCCAAAATGTTTAACAATGACTGAAAATAAGCACGTGAAGTAGGTGAACAGGCGACATCTAGGGCATCCTGTGTCAATGCAAATGCTCTCTCTGCACCCTCTCCTCATATGTCTCTGGGACAACAGGCTCCTGATGATATGGTGGATCCTGAGCTGGCTCTGGTTGTGGCTCTGGCTCTGGCTGTGGCTCTGGCACCGGAGTAAGACGCACCCTAGTTACCTGACTGTACCAAGGAAGGTAATCAGGATCGCACTTTTCGCCGTGGTAGCCCGCCCATCTACTAGCTCGCCAAAATGTCCGCGCCCAAATCGATACATCAAGAACCCTCAGATGATCTCCGCGCGAGAGGAGCATTACCCGAAATGGGTGGAAGATGGATCCTCAGACGCGCCCGAATCGCCAACGCACTCGCCCGGCATGTAGGAACAACGCTATCGCCTCAAAGCAACCAGCCTGCAGAAATGATATGTTCGACAAAGGAACATACCGCTTTGTGGTCATCATAAGGGGTGAGGATGACATCCTCCACCGCAGAGCATCTATCCGCTGCCTAAAGTCCACCAACTTTACTTTATCCAGCTTCTTGTTCCCCAAGCTGGTGGCACGTGGCTGATGCGTCCTAGCTAACACTTTCCGACCAACGACGGTGGGAAAGTGCTCGTGAGATCCAAAGATCGATTGCTGCGGCGGTGTCGGCGTATCCGCCGAATCGCTTGGTCGAATAAAAGACCGCTTTCGGCAGCTGGGTGTAGAGGTAACTAAGAGCAGCTATACCCCAAGACCACTGGCCACACTGCTGAAGATCCTGAAGCATATACATCCACCTCATTGGCACTAATGTGTGAGTCTTGTCAGCCAGAATGGTGGTGCCTAACAAGAAGAGCATGTAGCACCGTGCAGCCTGCTCATAAGCACCCCGCGCCATGTTCTCCTGTGGCGTCCTCTACACGGAGATCCTCGATATCGCCCCTGTTATCCCTAAGCTCCTGGATGACAGTAGCCTGATCCATGCCCAAACGGTCCACAGCCAAGTGAAGAGCCTGAACAGAATCAAAATCTGGGGCAGGCTGAACCTCCGCCTGAACCTCCTCCTCCTCCTGAACCTCCTCCTCCTCCTCCTGAACCTCCCAACCGTCATGATACAGCTCTGGGTGCTCCTGTTGGAGACGCATATTGTACTCATAATCTGGGTGGTCACGGTAGGGCTGCTCATACTTGGGCTGAGGCTGAGGCTCAGGCTCAACCAACTCTGGGTGCTCCTCTATCACTCTGGCGCGGGCTCTCTGGCGCCTCTGACGCTCATAAGCATGCCCAGCAGCTCTGAGCCTCTGTAAAGTGTTTGGAGAAGGAGTATCGCTACTACCGCCTCCCTGGAATGCTCGCTGCCGTCGTACCGCGCGGTCTTTGCTTCCCGAAGACTCTGCTCGCGCTACGTTGTCTGATCGTCTACTCGCCACTGTTAAAAAAATAAATATAATTAGAAAATATTAAAAATTGAAAAAAAAATGGATTTTCGAATTACCTCGGAAGGAGGTAATTCCGGTTATGAACCGGAATTACCTTCCTTCTGAGGTAATTCCGAAATTCTTTTCGGAATTACCCTATAATTCCGAAAATCCCAACCGGATTTACTTACTTTTTCGAAATTATGAAATGTGAAATGTGAAATGTGATTTTGTAAATTTTCAAGGGTATTTTTGTCCGTTTGGGTAATTATAGGGGTGGGATTGATGTTGAGGGGGGTGAGAAAAATAAAAGCCAGATATATAAGTGGCTTGCGTCTCAAAACATAATGTGATGGTAAAACACACGTAGGTGCTATCTAGCTAGGCACTAAGATAAGGGTCCAAACCCTATACACTTCATTTTTCTCCTTCTCATCCCCCACCACCGACGGCAAGTACTAAAGAAAAAATATATAAACTAGTATGTAACCCGTGCGATGCACGGGAAGCAATTTTTGTGTATAATATTTAATTTAAAAATTGTGTGGGAAAAACTACATAGTTAATAAATAAAAAAGTAAAGAAAAGTGTATTTAAATTTAGTAAAGTTCGATAACAACAAATCATGTTTATTAATTTAATTTAGTATATTGAGATATAATTGTTGATGAGTATTTGTGAGTCACCTAACCTTGGGTAAAGATTTAATCTTGATAACCAACATCGTATAGCACAAGTGGCTGATATTTGGGTGCATTAACCATCCGGTCAAAGATTCGATCCTTTACCGGTGCGTACGGAAAAATACCTAGTGGGAGAGGTCACCTGCTTAAATGGATCTCAATACCTCGAATGATTAATCTCTGCAGTTGCACGCAATAGATAATTTGGTTTACAAAATTTCTCAGTATCTCCTTGATGAAAATGTGTTAATGGACAAAAGAACAACTCATGTTTTCTTCTTTGTGGTTTAGATAATTGTAAATATTGTCCATATCAATTTCTTAACTATAATCCATATATATATATATATAAGGTCAAATAAAAATGTTTCTTCAAATAAGTTAAATAAAAATTAATGTTATATCACCTATGATATATAATATATAAATTTTACTAATAAATATTCACAAGCAATACACATAATGAAGGAAACGATAATATCATATAGCCACATTGACAAACTGAAATAATTTAGAACAATAAGTTGACTAATTTTAGCAGGAGCAAACATTATTTTAAATTATAAAAATCCATGTGGTAGTCAAATATGGTATGTCACATCAACCAATAGGTTAACCAATTTTGGCAGTGGCAACCATTTTACAAATTAGAATAATACAGAACCGGAAAAAAAACTTAGAAACCAAAATCTTGGTTGGGTTATTATAAGGAGACCAAAAGTGTAATTATGCCTAAAAATATTATGAACCGCTAATTATACAACCCCCCCCTTCCAGTTTCTTCTGTTATTCTTCGATCCTTCACAAGAACTGTCTTGACCTGCCTGTTTTTTCTGTCTGGCTTCCTTTCTGCCGCATGGGAATTACTTGTAACGCACAAGTTCAAAGAGTTGCATATGAGAGTTTTATATCTAGAGCAATGGAAAAAATACACTATCACTTCAATTCAATATGAGAGGGAACTTATCGTGCAAGAAGACAGATTAAATTAAATTAAATATTTTCATATGCAAGAAAGTAAAAATTGAAGACTTGTGCCATTGATTCTACAATTTCAGTATGGGGTAAAAAAAATATAGGACAAAATATTTTTAATTGTTTCCTAATTATTGTCATTTATATCCAGTTATTGAGAAAACATTTATTTTTTCCAAGTTATTGTCATTTTTAATTGTTTCATGGTTTATGGTATTCTTTTTTGTTTGCACAAACACCGCAACATCTCTTACTAATTAATCCAGAAAGACTTAAAAATCCCCATAGACCACGTTGCAAAAATACCACACAAAGGACTTTAGTAATCAAACCTAAACAACACCTCCTATCAGAACAAACAACATTAAATCTCAATGATAATGAAAATCCAAGTCCAACCACATTTAAGCAATAGGGCTAAGGCTTACTCTCTGCTCATCTTAATAATGGTGAAATACCTGAGAACTCATGCATTGCCATCATGTTTCAAATCACAAGTTTTTAAAAGCTGACTCATGAGTTCTCTTTTGTGGAGTGAGTCTAGCTAGAAGTGCCTTATTGTGGCAGTGCTTTGTGTCCACGATGTATATCATAATTATTTTATGTGTCATTGTGTTAGTATAGAAACACAACCACATTTTTAGTATATGTGCATTTTTCTGTCCTTATCTATAATATATTGCAGAGTTAATTTAAAATTCAAATTCAAGTAAAAAACAATACATTTAATGTAGCTATAAATAGGTGGTCAAAAAAATGTAGCCAGAAAGAGACCTTGTTATGGTAATTTTTTGTTATTTTCTTTTTGAATTAACTTTTTAGAATAGGTCAGCGACACATAGGATCATTATTATGAGACATCAACTGTAATTCCTAAATGGCTTGCTATTTTGTTGACATTTGGAATAATCTTAAAATAGATTATTCGCAATTGTATTATTAATAGATTGATAATAGATAAGTTAATAGATAGAATAGATGCATTTTTCTATCCTTATCTATAATATAATATTGCAGAGGCTTAGTCATTTAACTTGTTGATTTGTTATTAGAAAACTTTCATGCTGTGTGTGGAAGACGCGACAAAACAAAAACTCAAACTTTGAGAATGTTTGGGAGAGTCTCGAAGGGATTTGGATTCTGCATTCAGACCGAATCCAAATCCGGCTAGAAGAGTCATATAATTAACTAACTTTGCATATGATCTAGTCAACAATAAAATGAATCATGCTCAAATAAAACAAAAGTTTCAGAACCAAAGGAGTCAATAACATGGATCTAGATGCGAATATTGATATAAGCAAAAGCAGCCGGAAAGCAGCCACTCGAGAAGATGTCTACTAAGAAATCGAAACATTACAAACAATTCAATAGATATCTATGGTTTCCAAAATAAATTAAAGATTAAAAAAAACTAATCTCTTGAATTAGCTAGTATGGCTTAATAACCTTATGGAAAACAAACTGACTTACATAGCAATTTGGAATGACAACTGATTCAAAATTCATTGAAACGTAAAATGCAAAATAACTGGATATTTATTTTGTGTTGTTGTTGATGGAATTGCTAAGCAAGATATATGTGGAGTGACAATGACACCATTAATGGATGTTAATGACATATAGCGGCTCTGCCTTAGTCGTGCAACAATCTACAACCTCATCGTCTCCAAGATAGAACAAACTCTCTCAAAATATGATTGCACTCAAAAGAACCACTAACTTTTTTTGACGATAGAGAACCACCAAACTAACACCCCACATTTTCTATGGAGTATTCTCCCTTTTTGTTTTTGCCAAATAAAATCATAAGACATTTTTCATCTCATGTCCCGTACCAAAACTTGGTTTCTATAAAACCAAAAGCAAGACCAAAACTTGGTTTTTATAAAATCATCATAAGGCATTTTTTCAACTCATGTCCGGCTCATTTCTTTTAATGATGAAACGTAAGGAAGAGGTATTTAACACTCATAATGGAAATAATAATTATATAAAATATAACTGAAGAAAGATTAAATTTGAAACGTATATAAAATATAACTGAAGAAAGATTAATTTATAAAATCATAAGATTAATTTGAAATAGAAAAGCATGTGTGTAGAGTGACATGGAATGAATAATCCTAGTAGGCTGAAAAAATAGGAGTGCTGATGTGGATGGCCTAATTTGTTGACACATAAGATTAGGGGCTTTGAGAAACCTATTTAAATGTATTATTTATAGATTAGTGTAGAGTTTTGCATTATTTTGGTAGGGCAAAAACCTTTGCGAAGAAAATTTATGACGTGGAACTTTGCTCAACACTCATTACATCACATGTTCAATGCCCATGATCAAATTATTGCACATCAAACGAGTGGACTAAACTACATACCAGAAAAAGGTAAAATCTTTTCAATAAGTGATTGAGAGATACTATTTCTTGAGAAAAAAACAATACTAACAAGAAAAAACTAGAGAAAGAGAAACAAAATTAATATCGAAAGGAAATCTATACTCTATTTATGTGGCATAAAAGGCTATGATGAGAATTGAGAAAGGTTTGTTGCGTTTTCAAATTGTGATTGGTTAATGGTGTACGTGATTGTACGGACGAGGTCGACGTGTCTGTAACAATGTACTATTTCCTCTGTTTTTAACAAAGGTGCTCTGTCCCACATTCCCCCACACCTGCAATTGTAGCCCCCACTCTCCTCTGTTTCCTTTCCAACCAATGCCTTTTTTAATTCAATCCTCTCAACCAAAATGTCTAAAGATTTTATGTTTTCCATAACCGGTTCTTCCAACACTATTTAAGATACTCTCTGTGTCCCATTTCATATATAAGTTAAGAAAAGTAACTAATTTTACATGAATAAGAGAAATTGTGACTTAGTTTACCAAAAAATAGCCCTTATTAATGAGATTGGAAAGATGAACTACTAAAATAATGAAAAGGTATAATTGAAAAAGGAATAGTAAAGTTTTATTGGTATTCTAAAAAACCATGTAATGTAGGACAATTTTTTTTGATATAAAAAAACTATTTAATACTATCTCTCTCTTAATTTCACTCTCTCACTATTATTTATAATTTTTTAATGATGAGAAAAAGTAAAATTCAGAGAGAGGATGGAGAGCGATGTAATAGTAGAGTGGGAAGGAGAGAATCCTACCAACAATTTAAGTTGTATACGGATAAGAGACTTAGTTATTCCCTCGTCCAATAAATCACTATTTTTAACATAGCAAATATTACTTGTAAAAAAACTATAACATGTTATTTTATTAAATATATTTTAACTTTAATTAGTCTCTTAATTTTCTAAACAGAGACAAATTAGTCCCTGACATTGAATAGGCGGGAGACTAATGCCCCAGTTTTAAAAATATGAAAGACTTATGTGTCTCTAAACTTTTACTCTAAATAAAAATGAGTCAATAAAAATGGATTTACTAGTTCGAATTCTTGTGATATCACATGTGAGTAGCTCACAAGAATTCGAACGGCGAGTTCTCTAAATTTTCCTCATTACGAGTCAAGTTGCTTCCACTCACCTAACAACACATATTATTAATGTTAATATATATTTTATAAATTTACATATTTTGTGGTTCTAATTTTATCATTGGCTACCTCATTTACTTTGAATAATTATCCATTCATTGCCTTTTAACTAAAAATAATTCTTTAAGAGGGGCCCATAAACTTGATTTCTTACCAAACGGGGAAAAAGAAGAGGTTTTGAAAAATCAAAGAATAAAAAAGTTTCTTAATATGGTGGTGGGGCTGAGAAGGAACCAAAGATGATAGGTGGATGAATAAGGAAAGCTCTAATATCTATAAATGCTTTAACTCTCTCTCTCTCTCTCTCTCTCTCTGTAGACACACAAGTTTTCACTCTTTTTTGGGTGCTTCTCTTTCCTTTTTTTTCTTCTTCTTTCTTCCCTTTTCTATTCAGAACCAAAGATTTCTGGGATTTTGCCAATTTGGTGTAAATCAAAATCAACAAACCTTTCTCTTCACTTACTAAGAGACAACTACAAGTTACAACTACTTGAGTCTTCAGTTGCTTTTCTTCCTGGTAAGAATTATCAACCAATCATTACTTAATTTATATATAAATATTTTTTCACAAAAAAGAAGGAAAAAAAATAAAGAATCCATTTTTGGGATATTTGTTTGTTTGGTATTTAGATCCTTTATAAAAAAGGACATTTATTGCTATTTTTGACAATCTGGGTTTATGTTATGGATTTTGTTTTTTTTTCTTCTTCCTTATTATAATTTTTGGTTTCATTGTTTGACCTTTGATGAGTGAGATTCCTCTAGAAGACTCAATTTTGCTGGATTTCTCTTATATTGAGTGACCAAAAAAGTTAGTTTCTGATGATTCTAATTTAGCTATACTTCTTAGAGAAATATATTTTTTTTATTTTAAATTTTATATATATATATATATATATATATATATATATATAATTTTATTTTATTTAGGTGATTTTAATTTGTTGTAGAAGAAAGAATTAAGAATGGTGAGAGGGAAGACACAGATGAGGCGTATAGAAAATGCTACAAGCAGACAAGTGACATTTTCAAAGAGGCGTAATGGGTTGCTGAAGAAAGCTTTTGAACTTTCTGTTCTTTGTGATGCTGAAGTTGCTCTTATCATCTTCTCTCCAAGAGGAAAACTTTATGAATTTGCAAGCTCTTGGTTAGTACCTATCCACTCTCTCTCTCTCTCTCTCTCTCTCTTCCAAATTATTTATTGCATTCACATCTATCTATATACATAATTTGTTAGCTAGTTAGCTTTAAAAGATTTCATGAAATTATATATAGGTATATAGTCACAAAAGTATAGTGGTTAACTGATTATAGCTGTCAAAAAAAAAACTAATGAGTTCTATTTAATGTTATGAAATGGGGTATATTGGATGTGGATACCGCTAGCTACACGCCCGAGAAGTGTAGCTCACATAGTTGAGGAGCGAGGGAAAGAGACATCGTTAGTAGAAATGTAGGCGTACGTGTTTGAAACCTGCCGCCCTCTAGCAACTAACACACTAGTTAGACTTTGTTTATAAAAAAACAGCTAGCTACTCGGTGAGTTAGTTGTACTCTCTCCCTCTAATATTATTTATAAATTTTTTTACAGTTTTTGGTTTATTGAGTATCTGATGTATCTAATCTATAACATTAATTTGCTTTTATATACTCCCTACATAATAAAATATAAGCAAAAAAAATTATAACATGTATTTGGTCTAAATTTAAATAAAATAAATAGACTTTTTATAATTTATATTTTGTTGCAGAGAGAGGTATATAAAAAAAATCTATTGAAGGGAGAATAAGATTACCCTAACCAATAAACTATAATCTTGAAATTAGATAACATTAAACAGCTTAAAAAGAATTTGTTCATTGAACTATTTTATGTTGGTTTTTCAAATTTGAAAACTTAAAACTTTAAAGATTTCAAATCTTCCTTTGTTAGGTGGGTTTTGAAATTGAGATCACAAGGGGTTAGTTAGTTTGTGTAAAGTGAATATAGCTTTTGGCCTAATTAAGAAACTAGTACCCCACTTCCCCAACCTAATGATATTTATAAATGGAAAAAAATTAATTAAAAGGACATGTACTAATTATTTCCTTAGGCTATGTACAAAGATTTCAACATCCTTCATGTTTCAACACTCTCCTTTTTTCACTTTTTAGAGAAATGTATCATATGTACCAAACACTGACATACAATGTTTATGAGAGACAAAGAGAAAGAGATAGGGTTCTTCTTTATTAATGATATCAACCACAAATAACTAGGATTATATTCTTTCTGCACCATATCTTCCTATCAATAATATTATTATTATTTATTAATTGTTGGTTTAATTAAAAAAGTTCTATTATCACCTAACAAATCTGGTTTAATAAAAGGGAACATATAAATTCACATCAATATGAGGAGATTGTGAGGTTTCCTAGAAATAATGTGCATTGATATATCATACACCACTGTTTTCAACACAACTAAAGCCACACTAATATTTTCATTTAAATTATAATATTAATAATAATAAATTTCTAGCTTATGCTTGAGTCTACTACAAACTTTTGTTATTTAATTAGGGTTTAAAATATTTATTTTCAATAAGCAATATTGTTCTAATCAATATTTACTGAGTGTGATGTCTTTTCCATCCTATATTTCTTGTTGAGTAGTACGATTGAATAGTGTTTAATTAGGAGTTAAAATCTTAAAGAAAAAAGGGAACTGAATATTTGTAACTATAAAATTACCTCAACCACATGATTAATGAACCCTTGAAGCACATTACTAACTTTCTTTTGTTCTTTCACAAATTTATGACAATAGTTTCTATATAAAGAAACATAAAAGCATAAATCCTAAGCACAAATGGAGCATATCAGTCAAAGAAAAACAGAAATGAAGCAAGCAGTACTGTCTGGTAGTAATTAAGGTTATGTTAATTTTAAGTTCTTTTTCTTTAAGTTAATAATTATTCTCATTTTAACTAGTGTAGGATGAAAAGGAAGCTGGTTCACTAGAAAATGAGCAAACTACAGTTTATAATAATGTATTAAAAGGGAGATAATATTTATTTTAGATTGAGTAAATATATCATACATATGTATAGCAATTGCAGAAACTAATCCCTCGAGTCGGGTAGGACTACAATCGGTAGCAAAATTCTCCCTCAAGAAATTTAACAATACTGCATGTCCAAGACTCGATTCGAACCCAGAACCTTTAATTAGGCTAGAAGAGACCTCTAAAATAAATTTTATTCTAACATAAATTATATATCATAAATTTTTATAGCATTCATAGCTACAATATATCAACTCAAAAAGCAAGTGCATCCTAAGATTCCAACCCTAGCTATATCTCAAAAAGACGCTACAAGAAGCTACATGACTAGTACATTGTTTTGCTGCACCATCTACATGAAGAGGATGTCAATTTACTTAGATTATAGATGGTGCATGTGCATGCCTTTTGGTAGAGACCTATAACCTAAAAAGTCTTGAGAATAACAAGCTCTTCAACCGAATTTGTCATTGTACCATGAAAGAGACTACTTGTATTTTTCCAAATCATCCAAGTGACAATGGTGCATGATAGCAGCTGAAATGACATATTAAATTTGTGGGGCTCTAATTTTGATTACAAACATAAAACAAAACCAATCAAATAAATTTCAACAAAAAAAAAATCCAATCCAATCAAATAATGTATAATAGTATAATACAATTAACCACCTCTATAGATTAATAGTAAATTACCCCTTCCAAGAGGGTGAAGAAATGAGTGAGTCTGATTTGACATGCAGTTATGGGGACTAATCCGTAGTGTTCGCAATGGTTGCGAAAAGGTACTTTGCATGTGTTTTAGAGACAGTGGAGGAGGGAATCTGTATTGTGTAGTGCAATTTAGAGTGTTAGTAATTTTTAGTTTGTATTTTCCATTTTAGTAGTTGTATGTGAGTTTGTTAACTAACTATATACTTAGTTAGTGAAAACACGTTATAAACAATGGGCCGCGGGGTACACAATGTATTGAGTGCACTATCAGTAACAAAATTTTGTTTATTCTCCCTCGATGAGAAGGAAAATCCTCCAAACCACCACCCCATCCACCACTAGACTTCTCCTTTTAATGAATTGGATGAGTGGTTGTGGAAAATGAGTGAATCATTGACCTTAGCAAGATGTGCAACAAGAACCTTAATTAGCCGCTAGCTAGCTTATATAATAAGCATCCAAGATGATAAATAGGCCTATATATACTCCACTGATGGATGAGAAGGGCAGATGTACGTACCATTGGGATGACCATAGGGTGACTTTTCTACTAATAGTGGATTTCATTTTCTCTTTATTTAAGTTGCATCTAACGAAATGAATATTCATTTAACTCTTCTTCTTCTCATTCTCATATCACATAATTAAGTGTCATGCAGGTTAAGTGGTTATTATTTTTACCCTGGATTTGGTGATTTTAGTAATATATATTGGGGAACGTTTCATGAAATAGCATGCAGGAGACAATTGAACGGTACCGCAGACATACCAAGAGCAATCAATCAGACCAAAGATCTGATGAACAAAATATGCAGGTTAGTATATGCATATTTAATTTCTTGACAAAATACAACAATTGCGGATACCCACAACACTGCATGTCAAATGTTCTTCACCTTCATGGATGGGTAGATCCCTTGTGTCCCATGATAACTTATGCCACTTAGCCAACGGTGTTGGTTAATATTACCTGATTTTATATTGACCGCACACAGTCCTAATACTTTTAATGAAAGACTAATCACCGCTCGTACTTAGCAGTAAATTTCACACTAACTATCACTGAGTTTTGTCCAGTGCGAGAATCGAACCTGAGAGAGCGCCAGGTTGACCCCTATCCCATGATAGCTTATCCCACTTGGCTAACGCTGTTGGTTAATATTACCTGATTTTATATTGACCGCACACAGTCCATTGGGTTAGAACACTAATCAGAATCATCTAACAACATCTATATTGATTTAAATACTTCCACTCTCAAGATCTTTATAATATGCATCTAGTAGCTTCCAAACATTTAAATTTGACTATGAAAAATAGGTTTCTGTCTGATATGAACATGAACGAAATTAAAGTTGGTTGTTAGTTGTCATTCCATTCATTTCTATTTTCTTACTTAATCTCTTATCATAGAAACTCATTTCACATAGAATCCTGAAGGCTGATGAATGAAATTGACTAAATATATGGCAGAATTTGAAGCAAGAAACAGCAAGCTTGATGAAGAAAATTGAGCTTCTTGAAGCATCAAAACGGTTCAACATCTTGATTTTCTACTCATCTTCCATAATTGTTTATATTCATTAAAAAATTTCACTCACAATTAAAAATAATTTGCAGGCAACTCTTAGGAGAAGGTTTAGGGTCATGTTCCATGGAAGAACTCCAACAGATAGAGCAACAATTGGAAAAGAGTGTAAGCACTGTTCGTGCAAAAAAGGTTAGCATATATATATATATATTGAATATTCTTTTACTTTTAATATTTTTTACTATATAAATATTTGAATCCCAAAATTTGTTTTTCAGAGTCAAGTTTACCAGGAACAAATTGAGCAATTAAAAGAAAAGGTAAGTTAAACTTCAATGTCATCTTCAAGGTACCTAGTGGAACATAATTTTTGATTATAAATAAATTGTGTTCAGATTTTATAATACAGAGACAAAAAAGATACCTTGTTCCTCTGTTTTTTGGTGGGGACCAAGAAAGATGCCTTTTTTTCCTTAATTCTTAAATTTTCAAAATAAAAAGAAAAAAAATCTAAGCTAGTAATACATTAAAGAGATTCTAATAACTTGTAATGTTTTGAATACAATTCAGGAAAAAACCTTACTTGCTGAAAATGCCAGGCTTTCTAAGGAGGTAATGAAATCACACTATAGTTACTATTTATTTATAATCTCTTTTGTTAAGAGTTTAATTGGTGTGCAACTTTGAATATGATTAGGAAAATACCATATTTTTATATGATTAGGAAAATGTTAATTTTATATTTTTACCTTATTCCTCTTTCTAAATATTGTTATATTGTCGACCAATAAGAATTTGTGATACGTGCGACTTTGAATATGTTAATTAAAATGTCAATAATTTTGGTGACGTGTCAGTTTCTGAATGGTAGTGAGTGTAGAAAATCTTTACACTATCTATTAGATATAGTTAATATTAGAAATTAGAACTAACTTAGTTAGATTAGTTTAGAAGTTAGTTAGTTCTAATTTCTAATACTAACTATATCTAATACTATCCGTGCACATTAATTAAACTCTTACATTAAATTTTTGTGTTATATTTTTGATAATTTTCAATTAGAACTAAAACCTAAAACTAACTAAACTTCCAATGCAGTATGGTGTGCAACCAGAGCCAACAAAAACACAAGATCAGAGAGAAAATCAAGCCTATGCAGAAAGCAGTCCAAGTTCAGATGTGGTGACTGAATTGTTCATTGGTCTACACAGGTCTAGTTGAAGATATATTTAGTGTATGTTTGGTTTTACGTTCAAATGCATCTACATGAATATTTTCAACAAAGCAGCAAAATTTATTCCTTGTAACATTTACTTGCATTGGAAATAGTGTAACTTAAAAACAAACATATCTTCTTTATATAATCCTTTGCTTATGCAAAAGTATAAAATAAGGTGGAAAGCTCAATTGTCTCTAATGTATCACTTGGATGTGAACTAACTAGGGTTTTGAATTGTGTAAATGTAATGTTTGTTTTCAAATCACTCTCTCAAAGTTAAAGATTAGAGAATATTGAGGTAATTGGGTTAGTGAAGTTATCAAAAAATTCTTTTATATGTATCATATTGTATTTGGTTTCTAGGTGTAATGAGTCGGTTTTATAACACGAATTGGCTGCGTAGCTGGGACTTACAAAAGGATCCACCATGTGACCCTGAGTTGGTTTGCTCAGAATTTACCACAAGTTTTCCCTAACATAATTTTACGAATGTTGCACTCATCCCTAATCTTGTAAGAGACATTAATGAGGTTTATGAAAAGGCGCTATATTACTTGTTTGCAGCCAATGTCTTCATACACCTTTCAATTCTTTCAATTCTTATGCCTTTAACTTTACTTAGCACATGTACTTTGTAACCATATAAAACCTTCCTCCAAATACTCCAACCAAAGCTCTCTCACCCGATTATAATGCAGCACTACACGATAACATATATGAAATTGTAAAAAAGTGTCTACATCTTACTTTCGATGGCAACAAGCAACTTTCCAACACAACATAAATTGATTCAAGACAATCCAAGGGGTTGTTTAACCGGTACGTTTTAGTTAATGACACTACGTTTTAGTTTTATTATTTTTCTTTTAGTACTTTAAGACGATACTAGAGAAACAGACAACGGTCAACTCTTATACACTACTAATAAACAGCATCACCCAGAGTGAGAGAAATGAAGAAAATGTCACTCACTTTTCAAAACACCTTATTCTTCTCCCATTCCACCGCATTTCCCAAAACCTCATCTCCACCATTCTCCTCTAACAGTAATCACCTCTTTTCCCTTCCCTTCTCCTATTCCAAATCACCTATTTAATTTTCCTCCAAAAACAACACTATATGCATGGTCAACGATGCACGTTTACCATGGAAAAACAACCATTGTGTGTGGTAAGCTGTTGCTATAAAAGAGGTTGACGGACGAATACTATTTCAAAGATGGACATCAATGCCTATCAATAATGATTGAGACAATATGTATGAATAATGTATCATCCAAAGTATATGATAATAATTTGAAGAGTAGAAATGAAAAACAAAAAAACTATGCTTATCAAAAATGACCGATACAATATGGATGTATCATCAATACCACATGTTAATTGTGGAAAAAAAATCAATACCACACGATAGTAATTTAAAAGTATGATTTTGCGCTTTATTTTTAAAATTAAAATTTACATTTTTACAATCAAATTTACATATTAAATTTACCTATTCTAATTTTTAATGTACCCTCCACAATACTTCTCATGATTTTTATCTATATTAATATTTGTTTATAATTTACACATGAAGAAAACTTTAGTTTTAAGGAAAGCACAAATTTTTCACTAATTTATTAAATGATGCTATTACCCAGTAGCACTTGGATGGAATGGTAAGGGTCTCTTCTAGCTTAACAAAGTTCTGCGTTGTTCAAATTCAAAGATTGGGCATGTGGTTTCGAACAAACGAGTAGAAGTTACCCGAAAACCAATTTTTAGCCTACATTATCTACTTGGCATATAACACCGTCACCTATAACGAATATCTACACGGTTTACGTTTTGTATAATACGATATTTTGTATAATGTGATATATTCTTGATTTATATGTTCTCAATTTCTAATTATATGTTGAATTTTTTAAAATAATTTTTATAGAAAACAGATTTATCAAACAAATATAAATTTGTTGTCTAAAATTAACACAACAGATTTATCTATTTGTTAAATAAATCCAATTTGCAATAAATTTGTCAAAAATGGATTACCTACCAAATTGATAATTTCGTTGTGTTATTTATCTATTTGTTAGGTAAATCCGTTTTCTATATTTTCAAAACGGATTTATCTAAAAATAGATAAATCCGTTGTATAAAATAGATAAATCCGCTTTGAATATTTTTGAGGGGTAAAATTGTAAGAAAACTGTTAGGTGGAGGCATAGGTGGTGATTGTGGGGGTCTAAAAAAAACTATCCTTAACCTAAACATGATAATGTACCACTTGTTGGTACTGTATTTGGTGAATTATTATGTGTAATGTGATTGAATGTTAATATAGGTTGGAAGTACTTGGATTAGAGTTAAAAGCACAAAAACAGCAAAACTGGCTACTGTTAAGCCATCACAGGCCGTATTGATCCAACACTGGCATCCGTGTTGGTTTCGGTTTGGCATAGAATTTCTGTAGTCTTCCAACTTGTTTTGTGCATAACTTTTGATCTGTGAACCCGATCGATGTGTTCGGAAAGCTAATGAAAAGATCTATATTTATAAATAAATATTGATTGCGTTTTTAATCCACCTCAAGAATCCTTCGTAGCCTATTCCATCCCTTAATGCTTGAGGGCTTGAGGCATAGTATATATGGCTTTTTGCATCGATCCTTGTTGTATGATTAATTAATTCATGTTATGTTTGAGGTGAATTGCAAAATATTATTGCAAGCTGTACATATTGTTTCCTCATGTTATATTATGGTGATTGTTTTCTTTTAGAAACCTTTGAGAGAACAATACTATATGTATAATGTATATAATAAAATGATTAAGGAATGGTTAGCGTAAGTGAAAAGGAAGGTTATGAACTCAAGTTCACTACCTAATCATGCACCCTTCTTTATTGTTGGGTGATGAGTTTCTTAATCACTACAAAAAAAACGTGATTTAGCGACGCACAATTCCCTCGCTAAAGCACAAAAATCCCTCGCTAATGTACTTTAGCGAGGGAATTAGCGAGGATCCAAATCCCTCGCTAAAATGCTCCTCGCTAATTTAGCGAGGAATTAGCGACTTAAAAATCCTCGCTAACTAATTTTTTTTTTTTTAAAAAAAAATGCATCAGAACAGTATCATATCAAGAGGCTAAGATACAATTTTGAGCTCCTCAATCCATCAGAACAGTATCATATCAAGAAAATGTGAATAAACTTAGTCATATCAACAACAAACTTGAATTATTAGGATTGGAAAACAAAATTATAGCAAAACCACACTCATCCATAAACATGTCCAATAGCAAAATTATAGCAAAACCACAATCATACACAAATGTCAATATCTATCCTAAACACTAAAATCAAATAAATTTCTAAACATTCTAAAAATCAATCCTAAACACTAAAATCAAAATTAAAGAAAAACTAATCTGCTTTGAGTCACGAATCCAACGATCTCTTGGCGTTACGGTGACGATGTGTACTCCGGTGCATTGGTGAGCAAAAAATCGTTCCTATGGGTGAGGAAAGAAAGAAAAACCATTAGAGGGAGTTAGAGAGGGAAGTTCGGAGAAGAGAGAAAGAGAGAGAGAAGAGTGAGAAAAAACAAACCTTAAGTGATGGTGGAGGAGGTGGTGGCGGCGTGGACGGTGGTGGTGGCGAAAATGGAGAGATATGGGTGGTGGTGGTGTTGGGGTCGGAATAGGAGAGAAGAGAGAAATGAGTGAGAGAAGAGAAATGAGTGGGAAGAGGAAAGAAAAGGCTTCGGTTACTTTAATAAGTTTAGCGAGGGAATTTTGTTGTTAGTGAGGGAAATGCATTAGCGAGGGAATTTTGATATTACCGAGGGAATTTGAATTAGCGAGGGATTTTCAGTGTTAGCGACGGAATTGTAAAAGCAGCACGTGGGGTTACAGCTGTGAAATAATTAGCGAGGGAATTTTTCACTTTTAGCGACGGAATTATTTGAAAAAACAGCGCCTCTTTAGCGACGGGCAATTCCCTCGCTAATTCCCTCGCTAATAAGTTTTTAGCGAGGTTCCCAATTTCCCTCGCTAATTTCCCTCGCTAATACTGTTTTTTTTGTAGTGAATGGTGATGGATGTAGCATTAAAAATAAATGTAAGACTACAACATTTTAAGGATTGGGCTATCGATTAATAAATTAAAAGATACCGTGAGTATATTAGTGAGGTATTGTCGAGGAACTCATTGAGCTTTTTATAATCTCACTCTTTACATATGTGGTGTTTTAAGATAAACAGATGAAGTCTGTTGAAGACAATGACAGAGAAAACAAAATCTTAATTTATAGAGAGGATCATGTAGCTTTTAAGGACTTGTGTCTTGATGTATTTGAATCAGATTTTTGTAATACTTGAATTGGCAACATTGAGTCAATTTGGAAAGTTATATTCCGTGTTTCTAATCCAAAATTTGATTTGAGTTGATAACTTGTACCATACTAAATTTTATTGATGAATCGAATACATATTTTAAATTTAAGATATGGCACTAAAATGCAAGAGACTAGATAGACAGCCATACTAAATATGTATTCGATTCTTCAATTAAATAGAGAATTTTTTTTAGAAACTTTCTGGAACAGTTCCAGAAGAAAAGTTACAACCAGAATTTAAAATAAGCAAAGTGGGGATGCTAGAAAATGCAGGTTTCACGTTTCAAGTATTTTTACTTATGATGGGTAAAGTAAAAGTAGAGAGAGGTGTCTTTAATTGACTGCAAAAGTCGAGAGAGAACACATTTCCTTGTGTTGCTGTACATTTCGTTGGTGGAAGATGTTGACAACCATCATACTAAGAAATAATTTTTAAAAAACCGGTTTTTTTTACTGTTATTGGCGCGCAGTATTCACAGATTTTGTCGGTAATTAATCTACATTGAGAAACCACGTGTATGTCCGGCTATGCTAGTTCGTTTGGTTCTCCTCTCCCAACAGAGAGTTTTTGCCACATCTAATATTTGAACCCAATACCGCCCTCTGAGCGTAGTTACGACTCGAACCCAATACATTATTAATATTATAAGAAGATGCCAATTTTTTTAACTTTTTGCAACTTTCAACATATTTATAATTTAATAGCAAATTATAACAAACATTGTATCACGGGTTAAAAACTAGTGTAATGTGAAATCAATAACATTGTGTTTGGATAAGGTAATTTTTAAGGGTAATGTAATTTAAGAGGGTAATTTCAAATGCTTCAAAACAAATTAATTTGTTTGGATAACAAATGTGGAAAATTTTCAAAATAAGTGGATTTCAAAATAACCACTTTTTTTGTTTGTTCGTGGAATGCACTATCTTTATTGTCAATTAAAATATTTGATTTTACTCCATATTCATATTATATTATTTTAAATTTCACCCATCACGTGATTGATTTGTATATTTATATGTTTAAATTACACTGATATTAAATTAGTAAAATGTATGAGTTAAATTTTAAAAAAGAATACAAGTGAAATGGGCATATACCCACATTTTTCTAAAGACAACCTAAGCCTCACTTTAATAATTTTTGAGGCTGGTGGCGGAAGGAGCTTTAAACATTGACACGTGTAAAAATATGCTAAAAAGAATTGTTGCAATATAATATTAAAGATAATTTAACAGAATCCTAAGAACTGTATTCTTTGTAGGGAGTGAAGGTATGCCTCCTCTCCCTGTCACTGTGGCAGCACCACAAGCATTTGCAAAATCAAGAGCCTCCCTCAACCTTTTCTCATCCTGAAAATTCACAAAATATATAGTTAGACATATATTATATATAACAATTTTTAATAAATAGTTTAGATGTTAATGTTGTCACCTTATAAATATGTTTATGTGCAGCTACTATACTCAAGAATCCACCAACAAAAGAATCACCTGCGCCAGTTGTATCAATTGCTTCTACCTCAAAACCAGAAACCCAACCTTTAAATTCCTAAGCAACAAAAAGGACATGAAAGGATTAAGCATGGATTAGTGAACAAGAAAGAGTACCTTTTTTTTAAAGGAAAAAGTCTCACTAAAATATTCTAATGCAAACCATCGTTAGAGATAAATCACCATAAAGTAAAAAAAAAGCACTCTATCGCATTTTATTAGAAAGAAATAAAAAGACGGAATACAAGAAAAATCAATGGAGACTAGGCCAAAACCCTTGTCTAGAAAACAAACAACAAGCATATGAAGTAGTTACAACGCAAAAAAGAAAATCAATAAGATCAAACCCCAATGATAAATCACCTAAATCTGAAAAAAAGAAGAACCTGTCTATTACGACTAAAGTCATCTAAAATGAAGCTAGGAGACAAACTCCATCAAGTATAAGTTTTACTAATTAGACCAAAAGCAACCAATTAGATTCCAAAAATTGTTTAAATTAGGCTAACAATAATATTTTTTTTTGTCTGGAGGTTTTCAACTCCACTCTGCTGTCAAGGGGATGAGGGTCTTAACTAATTTGAAGTTCGACTAGGATATAAGTATGGCACTAATTAGCTTCGTCGTCTGAGATCAAACTTGGGTAGTAACCAAATTCATTCCTTTAAATAGAGTGCGTTAATAACTCGCACATAACATTGTGGTTAGTACAATAACATTACTACTAGGACAATACTATGCTTGTGATGACTGATATAAATAGATCAAACCTTAGTGTAGTATCTACAACCCCTTGCTCCTTCAGTGACCAACAAAAGTTTGAGATTGTAGTTGAACAACTTCGTCATGATCATTTTGTCGTCATAAGGATCATCACCATTGGTCAAGATTCCAATTTCTTCCACACTTACCTATGCTTACCAAAATTATTCATATGTTCAAAATTAGTATATATAAATGGAAGTAATTCCTATATTCATAAAAAAAAACAAATTGTATTCAATTTGGTCTTTGAACATTCAAATTCATTTTATTTTGTTCGTAGACGAAGTGGCAACTGCCAATTGAAACTCATACACACAATTGTTAAGTCTCGGGTTTGAATCTGGGACATGATATCCCATCTAATAATTTCAAAGATTTGGCACTGTGTATTTTTCCCAGTGAGTGTCAAAGACATGATGGGACACCCTCCCAAATCCTTCATAGATAGTGGGAGGAGCGTGTGTCAATGATGCTGAGCTATTTGATTATCGATACTATTACCTCTACTTATAATTAAAATAAAAAAAAAGTTAGAAGGACCAATATGGTGTATTTTCATGTACCTTAATAATGTCAGCAAAATTCCATATACTCATGATGCCTTCCCTAGCAGCTTCTATAGATGGCCATAGTGGAAGTGTCAAGTTTGGGGAAAAGGAAAGGATACTGCCAGAGGTTTTTGCAACATTCATTGCTTTAATGTGAGTTGACCTACATGGCTCCTTAATTAAGCTAACTGAACCATAATGAAATATTGTGGCCTGCATTGCATTAGATACTTAATGAAAAAAGAAAATAAAAAACTAAATTGTGTATGAAAGATGAAAATCAATGTTTTAAAGACCGAAATGATGGAAATGGAGAGATCTTTAAGTCATGATTCAATTAATTCATCTGATTAAACTCATAGTTGAGTTGAATCAGATGATTAATAAATAAGTATTAATAATTTGGAGGGAAATTAAGATACAAACGGTTTAATCCCAGTTCAATCACTTTTTGGGCGGTTCAATCTGACCATGCTTGGTTGAAAAGGGATGAACCAAACCGCGCCAAACTAGTTTGTTCTAGGTTGAACCGATTCAAGTAGTTAGTTTCGTCCTATTTTTAAAACATTCAAGAAAAGCTCGATCTATCTATCCATCCATCCATGATGAATTTATTTTACCTCCTTGAAAGAGATTGTTATTACCTTTTTGATGAGGTTGATATCAATTTCTTGTGGACGAAGAAGTATATCAGCACTTGGGTTTCGGTAAAACAATAATTGAGGTTCTCCATTACTCTTAAGTGTATAAAATGCCAATGCTGTCCTTGCATCTTCATCAAAGAGCATACCAGAATTGTCAACACCATTTTGTTTCAGAATATCAGATAACATGTAGCCAAATTCATCATTCCCCACCTTTAATGCAACAATTAGAGACATTTTGGTTAGCCAAAAGGATTCAAATACCTATTAAAAAGAAAAAAAAGTAACATACAGCCAAATACATGTGCAATCTAACCAACACCGTTGGCCTAGTGGAATAAGCTACATTGGGATACGGTGGTCGATTTAGTGCACTCGGGTTCAATTCCCGCAGTGAACAAACTCAGTGTTGGTCAAAGCGAAATTTGCTTTGGGACACTCCGTGGGTAGCCAACAATAATGCATACCAAAAAAACATGTACGAGCTAAACCACAATGTTTCGATGACATTCTTGAAACATAAAAATATGCTTGAATGTTGTATCGTAGTCAAAATTGCTTAGAGTTTGAATCATTAGGGGATGAGAATTATGAAAAACCACAATGTTTTGCTTGACTAGCTATTTCCAAATGTTAGGTTGTTTTAATCTTTTTAACTTATCTAGGCATTTGATGCACCAATGAGGTTTTAAGAAAAAGTCAGCAGATTTGACCTAAACCTCGACATCATGGGTTTTGACATATCTGCGACCACATTGTGACTACGATTGAGGTCGCGACAAGAATCACGATGCGACTTTGACCTAATAAAACCTAGGTTACCAGCATTAATTCCAATTCTAGAATCTCCATAGTTTTGTTTTGTTGAGTATATCTTTTGGAGTTTTTAGTAGTTTTTTTTCTTTTCTTTTCTTTTATTAGTCTTCTCTCCAAGGTTTGTTTTTTTAGTTTTAGGTTTGGGGGTTGTGAGCCTAGTCAGGCGTATTCTTGTCTCTTTTGGGAAAGAACCGATTCTTCTTCTTTTGGTGTATCTATATTTTTCTAGTTTTTGTAACAAATGATGTAGTGTTCCTTCCCAACCCTTCTTATAGAAGGTGAGTAGAGTTGTCCACTATTTTGCTCGAACTAGGTCAAATTAATATAATTTCTATTTATATAAAAAAAATACTAGCAAGCACCACCAAAAGGATTTTGTGGGAAGAATTCTCACGAATGATTACAACAACATTGAAAATAGAAATAATACCAATTTTTTTTAAATTAATGTATTTTCCACGGCGATTGTGGAGACTAATCCTTTGGGATATTAGAGATCATTTAAAAAATTGACCTCTCCAAAAAAAAAGATTTTCCATATGCACTGGCCAGAGATCGAACCCAGGACCACATAATTAAGAGACACAAATATCTACCATTTATGCCACATCATGTTGGTAAATAGTAGCAAAATTTATATGAGCACATATATAATATTATTGAGAAATTTACCTTGCTAATAAAAGCTGAAGAACCTCCTAGTCTAGATATTGCAACAAAGAATGTGAGCAAAAGAGCTCTCAAGCAGGATTTCTTATAGGCATTTGCATCTGCAATGGAAACTCCAGCTATTGTAGGGACTAAATCTACCATCATTTCTCCAAAACAAACAACTTGAGGGCCTCTACTACTCTCTCTTTTCCCATGTTCTCTACGCTTTGGTAACCCTACAATTTTAACTATAAATCATCACTAGTTCATAAAAAACACAAAATACAAATCAATTAAATTAAGCTCTTAACAACATAGCATATTGATAGTATTTTTTCCGATAAGTAGAAATATCATTAATGATATATTAGCTTGAGCATTACCATACACTCACTCTACCCACCTTCTATGAAGGGTTGCGGAGGACACGCTATCACATACATACTACAAAAGCTAGAAAAAAGTACCACTACAAAAAAAACGCGAATTAGCGACGGAATTAGCGAGGAAATTTTTGTCCCTCGCAAAAAACTGACATTAGCGACGGAATTGTAGGTCCCTCGCTAATGGTCACATTAGCGAGGGAATTAGCGACGGAATTGGCACGCCCCGGCCGATTTGATACCGATGCTGCTCGACTATGCGCGGATCGACGCTTAGCGACGGAATTGGCACGCCCTCGCTAATTGGCACGCTCTTTTTGACCGAATACCCCATTATCTCACTCTTCTCTCACTCTTCTCTCATTCTTTCACAATACCCACTCCTCTCCTCTTCCTCTTCCTCTTCCTCTTCCTCTACTCTCTCTCACCTACAAACTAACCCACCACCACCACCACCACTCACAATACCCATTCTTTCACAATACCCACTCCTCTTCCTCTTCCTCTTCCTCTTCCTCTTCCTCTTCCTCTACTCTCTCTCTTTCTTCACAAAACCACCACCACCACCACCACCACCACCACCACCACGCCCCCACCACACCACAACCACTCTCACTCCTCTCTCTCCTCAACCACACAACCACAACCTCTCTCTCTCTCTCTCTCTCTCTTTCTTCCACACCACCACCACACCACCACCACAACCACATACCTCTTTCTCTCACCGCCTTTCTTCCACCACCACCACCACCACACCACCACCCTCTTTCTCCCTTTACTCTTCTCCTTCTTCTTCTCTCTTTACACCACCACCACCACCACCACACCACCACCACCACCACCACCCCCACCACCACCCCACCACATCCAAACAACAACAACAACAACAA
The DNA here is from genome assembly GCA_020916435.1 of Oxytropis ochrocephala. NCBI lineage: Eukaryota > Viridiplantae > Streptophyta > Magnoliopsida > Fabales > Fabaceae > Oxytropis > Oxytropis ochrocephala. The sequence continues at coordinate 13,599,716 of CM037091.1, forward strand.
CAACAACAATAATAATAATAATAATAATAATACTAATAATAATAATAATAACAGTAGTAGTAGTAATAATAATAATAATAATAATAATAATAATACTAATACTACTACTAATAATAATAATAATAATAATAATAATAATAATAATAATAATAATAATAATAAATTCAAATTGATAAGCGTGCCAATCGTGATCGAGGTTGCGTCTTTGTCGGATTGCGAGGAATTAGCGAGGATCGGTCCTCGCTAATTAGCGACTGACACATATTCCCTCGCTAAATGCCACTAGCGAGGAGGGAATTAGCGACCGAACTGGTCCCTCGCTAATTCCCTCGCTAATGGACATTAGCGACCGAAATGGGTCTGTTAGCGACGGATATTTGACTCGCTAATCCCCGTGTTTCTTGTAGTGTACACGAAGAGCATTATATAGACTCCCAAAGGGGGGAGGAGTTACACCCAAATTATACTATTAGGTTTGAGAGCCTGACACCAAAGACGACGAAAGGAAAAATAATGGAAATCTTAAACTACAACAAAAGACTCAAACAAGAAGACTAAAACACAAAAATGCAAAAGAGTGAAAATAACTCCAAGCATATTCATTAGTTATAGCAAATTGAGAGTCTAAATCATTGTCCGCGATCCCATTTCCAATATTTAATAAAAATTAGGGTGGGAGAGAGAAATAGAGATATTTTTAATGATGAAAAGACAAAAAAATCCTTAATCAAAGTGCAAATATAGTGAATGCAAGGTAATTTGACGGTAGAGGATCTCATTCCCTAAATTATCCACAAAAAATTCAACCGTACAAGAATTGAAGAACACTAATCAGATTAATTCAAACCAAACAGTCTACCATCTCTACTAATGATGAGGTAGTAGGCATGACAATGGAGCGGGGCGGGGTGAATTTTGCACCCCCTATCCCAGCCTATCGAAGTTTGGTTTTGCATCCCCTATCTCCATCCCAAATAAGGATGGATTACCCGTTTTTGTCACGGTAGTAGGGAAAGAAACAATCAATTTTGAAAAGGAACAATAAATATTCAATGTTAGTAATTGTTAACATACAAACAAAACATCCATGAAAAGAATATAGACATTAATGAAATGAAAGGAAAAGAGGTATACCACCAAATGATGAACTTCTTACGAGCTTAAAACTTCTCCTGCGTGACCTATCAAAAGGTTCAGGGAAGCAACATCGTATCATTTTTGAGGTTGTAGCAACCCTCTCTCATCAATTCACCATTGATATGGAGGTTTTCAAAACTACAAAATTTGTTTCATTGTTGACAAATAAAGAAGATACGAGGAAAAAAGGCAAACGCATATATATGATTGTTACTATTTTTTAACATTCCTTCAATTTAGTTTTCCTTTTGACGAATCCTCCGAGATTTAGTTGGATATCTCAAAATCTGTGTCTTAATTTTGTTTACCTTTTCCTATTTATATGATTCACTATTATGTAAACCATGTCTTATAGATCAACAAAAAAACAAGTTATACATATTTATAGCCCACCCAAAATAAATTTATACATATTTATATAGGTTAGTATTATTTTATAGGTTTAAACTTATATGATTAGTGCCTGCAAATATGTATTTGATCCATTAATTAGTCTTTGTAAAAATAAAGTTGTGTTTCGCCCTTGCAAATATATATTTTATTCAGTTTAGTCACTGTAAAAGTAGAATTTTGTTTTTCGTCGCTGCAAATACACGTTTTATCCAGTTTGGTCCATGTAATATGTAAGTAAGTAATTTGAGTTTAGTCCTTTATGCCGCTCATATTGTAGGGACTAAAATAAAACATTTTACATATTACCACTACCAAAAATCGGGTACTATTGGCGTGTTTTTTTCGGTGGTACAGTTCTGGCGAAAAAAATAGTATTTCTGATGTATTCTTTTTCGTTCGTACGTTTCTGAAGGATTTTTCAAATTACCAGTGGATTTTTTTATAAAAAAATTATTTATTTTATTTAAAAAATCTGTCGAAAATGTTAAATATCCACCAGATTTTTTAAACTAACGGCGCATTTTTTTAAACAATAAATTATTCTTTTTTTAATAAAAAAAATCCACCAGAAATGTTACCAGTGGATTTTTAACATTTCCGACGATTTTTTTGAAAAAAAATCTAAAAATCCGTCGGTAATTTAAAAATCCACTGAAAAATACAAATGGAAAAAAGTCTGTTGTTAAATCCGCCGGAATTGTCCGAAAATGCCTATAAATAAAACTTTCTCATACACTCTTCTCATTCTCCCATTTCACTCTTTAATTCCTTCTCATTCTCTTCTACATTTTCTTTATCTTATCTTTCTTATTCTTTCTCATAATCTCCAATCTCCATAAATTTCCCTACATATATCCCTTTTACATTTCCCCTTTCTTCTTTCTTCTCACTCATTCATTCTTATTCCTTTTTACTTCTTCATTCTCATTCTCTTCTATATTATTAGTTCTCATACTCTCCATCATTCTTATTCATTATTACTTCTTAATTCTTATTTTCTCATATATTATTTCTTCTCATACTCTCTTTCATTCTTATTCCTTCCTACTTCTTCATTCTCACTCTCTCCTATACCATTTATTCTCATATTCTACTTCTTTTTTACTTACTTCTTATTAAATTTAAAAATTCAAAAAATTTAATTAAATAAATTTTTAAAATTAATTAATTAATTTTTAAAAAAAAAAAAATCTACCGGTAAAATGTGTTTCCGCGGTTTGGAATTTTTTAAAAAAATTTTTAATAAAAAAAGTCGTAAAAAACCGCTGGTTATGTGCGTTTGAGACAGATTTTTCATTTTTTTTTAAAAAAAAAATCCATCGGAAACGCCCACTATCGGGCGGAAAAATTACGCCAAAATTTACCGACGAAAAAATCGCAAGAATGTGCGCTTCATGGATTTTTAAATATTATTTTTTAAAAAAGAACAAATCCTCTAGAAATTCCCATTACCAGCGGAAAAAATTCGCCGAGAAAACATTATCTACGAGCGTTTTTCCAGCATTTTGCAGAACTATAAACTAGATAAAACGCATATTTGCAGGGTCGAAAATCAAAAATTTATTTTCAAGAACAAAACACAATTTTTTTTTACAAGGACTAAACTGGATTAAAGGTATATCTGCAGGAACGAAACATATATTTTCCCTATTTTACATTACTAAATTTAATTTTGATTTTGCTTTTAAAACATAAATTTATTACTTTTAGAAGTGACATTTATATATCAAACCAAGTATTAAGAAATTCAATTTACTAATAGATATTAAGAGATGTGCTTAATCGCAGAGAAGGACTCCGAGAAATGAAAGATTTTTCCTGAGAAGATAATCCCATTATGGGTTTTCCAAATTGCCTAAAGAACTGCATGCCAAATCATGACCAGGTCATTCCTATTCCGAGTAGGAAGATCACCAGTGAAAAGGATTGAGGAGTACAACCACCACACCTAGCCACTTAAACACCATATACCATAGACGAAACGAAGATTCACACCTGAGAAATAAATGTCTCTCCAACTCCTTATGATAATTACAAAGAACATAGATGATTGTGTTTAATTTGGTTATAACCCCCCCTCTTGGATAAGTTCAAACGAGATGGTGGCTTATTCAGGAGAAGGCGCCATGCGAAAGCTACCTTTGTCGAAGCCATACTTTTCCACTGATTGGCTAAAACATATATCTCAAAAGGGAACCCTAAAGCAGTTGGAAGTGAGAGTTGAGACAACAAAACGTATGCCGATTTAACGAATAAACATCTTAATTATATCCCTCCCAAACCCACATATCATTTTCATGGGAGACTAACCAATGCTAATAGATACAACAGGTCAGACAAGAGTTGATCCTCGCAAACAAAGAAATCCCTCCTCAAAGAGAAAATTCACTCTCAAGACTGGGTCCCCCACACCCTAGGTCAGTGACTTTTCCTTCCTTTAGATTAGAGATAGAGAAAAGCCCTGGGAAGATAGTCTTAAGTTAGCAACCCACACATTATGCCAAAAGCGAACTGAGGCTCCATTTCCAATATTTTCTGTGACTGCATCAGAATACCAATCTTCCTGGATATCCATGCCCACGCCCCTAACCTACAAATGTCCTTCCACCAGAGAGAAGAGAAGGCTCAGAGAGCTTTAAATTCTCCACTGCAAACTCCCCATACTTGGCTTTATGAACTTCCATCCACAAGGAACCCTCTACCTTAAGCAGCCTCCAGCGCCACTTACCTATAAGGTTGTGATTGAAGAGGCTGGGGTCCTTCACACCTAAACCCTCATTATACTTAGATTTACAAACAACATACCACTTTACCCACGATATCTTTGCCCCAACCTAGTCCCTCCCCAAGATCGCTCAGAAAGCTCCTAAATTGACGAACCTCTAAACCAGTTGAGGTACTTGCACCCAAACCGATACATTGACGCTCACCACAAGCACCTATAGAATTGAAATTTTTTACTACACACCAAAGACCGTCTTTGAAACTCCTTTTTGTCATCAAGATATTTTCCCAAACGACTCTTTTAGCCAGCAAATTATATTTGGAATTGACATTCACTACAAAACACTTTTTTCTCTCCACCCCCATTCTTAGAAAACACTAATAAAACTGGTATCCATAAAAGTAAAGATTAAGTGACTTTTAGATTTATCTCACAAGAAAAGAATGCCTCCATTAGCACCCGCTAATGGGGTACCAAGCCCAACCAACCTCTGCATTGCTCCAAAGGAATTGACACAAAACTTCCGAAATCTCTTCCATCTTTGTTTCTTGAATGTCAATACAGTCTACAATCTCTTGTCAGACTAACTCTTGGGTCCTCCTCTTCTTTTAGTACCCATCCCCCAAACCTCTAATATTAAAGAAGCAAATAATCATTGGGCATTAAAATCTCCCACATTTACTATCCTCCCTTGTGAATCAATTACATTTCACCTAAGCTTTAAATTCCTTATTCCCTCGTTTTGAAAAATTACCTTTGTTTCATACTAATTGTCGACGTTTTAGAAGAAATTTGTTTCTTTTTAGTTGTCATTTTGATAGTTTAAGAATACATTAGTTAATTGTTTTCCGATTATACCATTAGTTATTGATTGTGTAGGGAGAAATAAATGTGATGGGTAGTAAACAAACAATGATATAATAGGAAAAAGACTAATTATTTTATGAAAAATAGTAAAATTTAATGACTTTCATTTTTTGTGCAAAACAACTTTTAAAGACAACTAATATGAAACAAAAGGAGTATTGAGTTTGTATCTCATCTCTTTCTTTGCATAAAGATTGAGAGCAGTTGTCTTGAATTATAGAGTATAATTTTTTTGTATTGCCTAGCAACCCGCTGCATTCAATGTAGAGTGACTGATGAGAGTGAGTTGAACATAAAGTTTAGTATTTACAGAAGCCTTAGAGTCTTGCACAATGATAATTTCATATTCTTATTTGCTTCAACTTATAATCTTCTATTATTTTTTCTTAATTAGTAGTACTGTAGTAGCAACATTATTTCCACCAAAAAAAAAAATATATCACCAACACTAACAATATATCATACACACTAATTAGGTTTAAGCAATAGTTCATTGTTCCAAATAGCAAATTCTGGGTCTATATATGTATCCCATTATAGATGACACATCTAAAAACTTTGCAAATATATCATTAAGATGCATTTTGTTAATAGAAAACCAAATCTAAAAAGTATATAGACAATAAGGTAACAAATATATATAATTTATTAAGTCAATCAAAGGATCCATCCTTGGATAAAGCTAGTTTCACCAAGCAGGTTCTTTGAAGCATTGGATGGCTCAGCTTGAACATAGTGATGGTACCTACAGCAAAAAAGTGAGTGCATAAGTGTGTGTCTGACCAGTGAAAGTCTTTGCTTTATAATGCTTCTATTTTTGGAGTTTAATTATTGAGACACCATTGTGTGTACCAATTTTAAACCAATGAGCTGATTTTACATTCTTTTATTGAGGTCTTTGACCCTGTTTCAGTGTTTAGGAGAAACGGTCTAATTCGGAGTTCGGTAGAGAAGCAAGTAAAGTTTTGCTCTAATTTGTTTCATGTCACGAATCGAACTCGAGTACTAGCCGAGTCCATCCCTTTAGATAGAGTGTGTTAATCACTCACACCCAAACTTGAAATTATTTTACATCTTTCTACAATCAGGTGAACTCTACTTGCCAATTTTCCATATAAAAAATGCTAGATGTTACGAAAGATTTTTACAAGAACGAGAAGAATGTTATGTGGCAGAATGTCACACTTATAAATTATAACTACTCACTCTCCCACATATTGTTAGCAGTTGTTAATGCTCTATTCTTATGCATTATTCTATTTCTTGCAAAAATCTCTCGTAACACCTCATGCTCTCGGGTCTTGAAATATTTTTCTTCTAGTTACCGAATCAATGTATTGGTTGAATTAGAAACTTGAAACTACCTTGGGTTAAAACCTCTTCATAGACAAAGATTATATAATTATTTAATTAATTTGAGGTATATGAAGTAGCATATGAAAGAATGAAATTTGAAATACCCAATTTGCAAGAAAGGTTCAGCCTGGAAGTCCATTGGATTGGTGTGAGAAGGAGGCAGCAAGGGAAATCTTCCATCTCTAGCAGCAGTAGAAGTAGAAGAGCTCCACAAACTTTCATTAATAGTTCTAAGATTAAATCCATCTGATTCAAGCTGAAAGTGAGGTTTCAAAGCATGATATCAATACATAACTGAAAAATTGGCAGTTAACAAATAAAAAAATATATCATTTGTACTAAAATATGGCACATAAAATATACACTAGCCTCACATTGGGCCTTCACCATCACAAAATATAAATGTGGAAAGAGAAAGATAATATGCTTAAAAATAGGGAAATAACAATGATAGAAAGTGAGACTAAGAAAAATAGAGAGTGAAGAAGATGATTCAACTCCTTGTAAGTATGTCGAGACTTTTTAGACCAAATATTTCCACACTCTTATAATGTAGAGCGTGTGGGAAATTCTAACAATATACACTACGCACGTGCATATACACATGTTATTCTAGAATGTTGTTGGTTTCCATAAAGCATTGTATACCTTGATTCTAAGTTGTTTATTCATGTCTCCAAGATGGCGTTCCTGCATATGAAATGGAACACTATTTAGCAAATAAATAAAAGTGTTCAAAAAGGTTAACATAAAAATCTAAGGTTATAATTTGCTACTTTTTTTTAACCACAAAATATTAGTATATATATCATGTGTACTTAGGAACACAAAAAACCTATATACAATAGGAACTTGGTACTCAGAAAAAGGCATGAAAAAAAGACCGAAAACCAATAAAACAAAACAAACTCCAAAACGGTACATCCAACTCAACCGGACTGAGGAATAGTTAATCCAAAAACAAAATGTATTGCTCCTATATCCTCGAAACACATTTCAAAAGGTCCACACACCACTCATAGAATAGGCTATGGCTCGACTTAGTCTTCGTCAAGAACCAATTTCGCGTGTAAAGTTTTTCCAAAAATAAGGTTTCTGCGAGAGATTAGAATGCCAAATCGTTAGAAAACCCCTTCTACCACTTTCAAGACTGACTATAGAGTACTGTAATGTAAAACAAAATGGGGAGATCAAAGTGAAGTGCCATCTCTTATCCTAACCATTTAAAGACCAAGATCCAAACCTTTTTATAAACTCACATGACAGGAACAAGTGTGGCTCTGATTCCAATAACGCCCCACGTGGACACACTCAGTAGTGCCCATATCCAAAATAACATGTCTTCAAAATAGGTTAGCCCGACATGGGAGCCTATTAAAGAAGACACACCGAGCAAATGCAACAACTTGGGAGGCGCCTGACTCTTCCACTGCTTTTCCAGAGGGGCCCTAGTAGTTGGAGATGGAGAACTTTGGAGAAGTAAGTCATACATCGATTTAATATTAGAGTATAAGTCATCATCCTTGGCCTCCCTGATCCACCTATCCTCACTGGGGGCTAGTGCTACGGGCTAGTAAAGTCATAAGATCCACTACCATCCAAAAACTTTCTCCTCCGAGAGAGCCTCTAGCCCACCTCGCCCTCCTCGAAACCCCTAACCTCCTCGACACTACAATCTCATGCTCAAAGATTGCAAAGAGCCTCGAGAAAACCACCTTAAGGGATATTGCTTCAATCCATACACCATGCCAGAAGCAAACTGAAGCCTCATTCCTTAGCTTTCTTCTAAGACCATCTGAGAATCGATCGACACTCGAATCTAGGACAATCTCCACCCTACATATGTCGTTCCACCACAAAGACGAGTAGTACGAGGGGCTTAGGATATTCAAATTAAGGTTCCCTATTATGTCACTTCCGTAATTAGCTTTAAGGACCATTATCGAGAGGGAGTTGTCATCCAACAACAGCCTCCACCTCCACTTTCCGAGGAGGGAGGATTTAAACAGAGGTCCTTAAGCCATAAGCCTCATTATTCTTTCGACTTGCAAACCTCAAATTACTTTACCCACGTGTATTTTCTTTCCCAAGTTAACCCCACACCACTGGAAGTTTTGCTCAATCCTCACTACCGTCTTCCATACTTTGACAGACATCTACAAGAATGACAAGTAGAAGATTGTGATACTATTTAAAAATCGAGTTAATCAGAACAATACGTCCCTCAAATTTCACGTACATATTACAAAATCCGTTTAGCCTCCGCCTTAGGGTATCAATCATAGGATGTTAAGTGGATAAACGTCTAGAGCATGCACCCACTGGTAAACCAATGTACTTAAAAGGAATGGCACCTATTCGACAATGGAGGAAGGCGATAATGAAGGAAGGCCGCTGCCAGATCCAAAAAGGAGGTGGGAACATTAAATGTTCAAACAAAGATACAAAAAAAAAAGTATAGGTGAGAAAAAAAAACTGAGGTAACCTTTCTTACCTTTATACGAAGCTCTTCCATTTGTTCAATCATAATTTGTGTCTGCAAATGAAACAAAATTTCATTCATGGTTATCCAATATATCCATTCTTCATAAGATCAGATCTGTGGTGCAACTTATGCTATAATCTTAAATAGCTTAAAACAATATATATATATATATATATATATATATATATATATATATATATATATATATATATATATATATATATATAAAAACATGTGGCAACATTACAACAACCTTCATTCTGAAAATTTCAGTTCTTTTTTTAACAAATTTGAAAATTTCAGTTAATGAGCTTTCAACAATGATTTTATATATAATTATCAAGAAAAAACATCAGACAAAGATATAAGAGACAAAGTACAGAGGAGTCTTCTACTATTTACTATAAATATTAACAATCAATCCACACAAAAATATCAAATTATCTCTTACTTTTATCTCAATTCTAGGGATAAAAATGTCATTTCAAATTATTTTCTTTCACTTTTTTATTCTCACTCACTTTTATTATTAGTGAGTCACACTCTCACATCATCTTTTTATTTTTTTTATTTCACTTTAAAACTTACTTTTCTTTTTCTCTTTCCTCTTTCTCACTCTTTTCACTTCTCTCTACTATCAACATAATCAAACAACCCACTACCAAAAATCTTTTTTACAAAATTAATAATTTTGTAAAAAATCAGTAATTACATAAAATTGATTAAATTAATATTATATTATGTAGAATTTACTATAATCTACTCGGACTACTAAACCCAATTAATTTAACCACAACTATTTGTCTAAAAAAGTGATACCGTTGGCAAATATTTCAAAACTATTTTTCCTAAAAAGATCCAACGTGAGCGCCAACATAAGCGCAACGGGAGCGCCAAAAAGCAGCAAAAGCTGCCTACTACCTGCCACACTAACGCACGCAGACAATTTTTTTTAAAAAAAATACTTTATTTTTAAATTTATTTCTTCTACAAAATTAGTAATTAAATAAACTTAATAAAATTAATATTAAATCATGTAGAATTTATTATTTACTTTAATTTACTCAAAACTACTAAATTCAATTAATTTAACCACTACTGATAGTCAAAATAAGCGATACCGCTAGCAAAAATTCAAAATTATTTTTCCTAAAAAAATCAATAGTTAAATCCATCCACTTTTTACGGGAGCGCCAATGGAAGAGCCAACAAAAGCTCCAACGGGGGTGCCAACGAGAGCGCCAACAGGCGCGCCAACGGGAGCACTATTATTATAAGAAGATACCGACATTACTACACCTCATTTTCTTTTTTTCCTTATTTTTACTCTATTATTTATATTATAAGATGGTACCGACTTTTTTTTAAAATTCTTTTTTGCAACACAACTATTTTAATAAATTTGAAATATCGTCTTTTATGAAGTTTTTCCTTTTTCTTTTATTACATTTGCAACTTTTAACGTATTAATAATTTCATAGAAAATTATAACAAATACTGTATCACCCGTACGTATGCACAGGTAAAATACTAGTTCACATATGAACGAACCTTCCTCTGCCTAGCTTGTGCTAAAGCTCCTTCAAGCTGCTTCTCAAGATTTTGCAGCTCTTTCATGTTCAGTGGTCCAAGATCTTCACCAAGCAAATGCCTGAAATAATAATATTACAATGCAAAGAAATTTCTATGCTATCTAATATATCTTAAATTAATTCTTAATCATGATATTGAAGGATTACAATTTATGACCTTTGTTCCCTTTGAAGAGACTCATACTTTGCCTTTAGCTTTAACGTCTCTTGGTACCAGCTCTGATTGCCAAAATACAAATTAATTCATAAAAATAATGTAAATAATGAACTATATAGATGGATTTTTTAGACTTTATATCAGTTATTGTTTAACTTTTCTAGTAAATGATTATGTGTGCCATCGTGTCATCGGCCCAACACTAAATGAGCCTTCAAAGCGACTCCAAAATGAGACCCTTTAATTGATAAATTATTTTCGATCTTTTTGCAATAGTAAAATACCAATATTGCGAGAAAATTTTATTAATAAACTATTTTCATATGCAGAATTTTAATTGAAATTTTATGCACATAAAAAAAATGTTAAGTTTTTTTGGTATTAAAAAAAAGTTTAGAAACTAAACTAACATCTATTGAGAGAGCAGTGTTTTCAAAAAATAATTAAAACAGATATTGAAAAATAGTTAAACTGTTTTTTTTATTGGTCAATTGATGAAAATACATACCATGTGTTTTGATTACTTGGAATACTATAGGAAACCATAAGTTAAACATATTTTAAAGATACCAATTTTTTATGGGACCAAGGTAATTAATGAGGACCAAACTAGTTAAAACGCCTTGTTTTGGACAACAACGTGATAGAATTATTAAAAAAATACCAAAAAATGTAGCCTTCAAGGATCGAACCTCCACCCATAAAAAGGGTATTACTTTTCCCACACCCCCTCCTACTCTATCACACCCCATAAAATCTTTAAACCCCAAAATACCCTTAATTAAAAACACATTTCTTCCCTCACAAACCCCTCACACCCCTCCGTTTCACCTCCACCGAAACCTATTCCTCTCCCTCACCCTCTTCGAATCTCCTCTCCCAAATCAGCTTCAATCTTCGATTTCAACATCCAAAATCGTTTTTGGAACATAAGGTACACGATTACTAACCCTCTTTTACTTGCATTTTGATTGTTTTGGTGTTTTATAGCATATTCTGAGATCTGCAAATCGCGAAGCATTCGGTTGAGCACAACCGAATGCTCCTGGGAACGAAGGCCAATATTAGACCATTCGAATTAGGGCAACCGAATCCATTCGAATTAGGGCAACCGAATCCCATTCGGTTGGGGTCAACCGAATAGGACTGTCATTTTTAAAATAGTTTTATTTCTATTTCTAAATTTGTTTATAATGTGTTGTGCTTATTTTTTCAGTTATGGCAAAGACTAGAGGTGGTAGTTCTCAGACACAGCCTGAGGGTCGGGCAGCCAGGCCACCCATGACGGTTTCAAACCGTAAACGGAAGGAGGACGCACGTGCTGCTGCTGATGGGCCTAGTAGAGGCAGGGGTAGGGGTAGGCGTGCTCCAGATTTGCAGCCCCCAGTTCCCCCAGTTGTGCAGGAGGATGACATTGGGCAAGACATTGAGAGAGATGCTTACCATCCTGCACCGCTGTCGGGTCCTCGCTAAGGACTTTAGTGCACCGATCATGTTGAGGAGGCAAATGTCCTTCTACTTCTCATCGATGTTTGTTCTTGCTCCTCGTGCCACATTTCCTTTTCTGGTGGCCCGAGGATGAGATCGTTGTTATCTTGACTTACGGGGCTCATATTGCTAGAGAGCCATATGGGATGGCAATGTAAGTAACTTACTTTTTCTATAAATAATTTAATCATTAATTGTTTGTAAATCACATTTAATATAGCATTCGATATTGCGGATCGTGGCCCGCTGAGGCTTATTACACATGGAGTCCCACGGATAGGGGACCTCATCCAAACATTCTACCATTCCTACAGACTTCTAAATTGCTACTGCATTGAAAGGACATTGGATTCCCAACAACCATTGGCGGATCGGTCAATGCATTTGTTGAGAGGTGGCATTCGGACACATCATCATTTCACCTACCTATAGGTGAGATGACCATCACTCTAGATGATGTCTCTCGCATTGCTCCACATCCCCGTGACGGGATCTTTTTATGATTTTCCGCACTACACCAAGTATCGTGGAGAGGAGATGTTGGTTGAGTTATCGGGTGCGCACTCGTGACGCACATGACCGGACTTCACCCCAGGGGTTATCTCACACCCTCAAGTGGTCGAGGAGACGGTATACCCTAGGGCTATATACAGAGGAGCGCTGAGGATGCCGCTAGGGCATATCCGCTTCTACTTGTTGGGTCAGGGTCCATTCTCCGATAAGTCGAGAAACAAGGTAAAGTTAATGGGTTGGGAGCTCTGGTTGACTTGGAGGTTCTTGGAGATTACACATGGGGAGGGATGGCACTAGCCCATATATACGACCAACTTGGGAATCAGTGAAGCCCAAAACAAACAGATGGGTGGCTATCCGCTCTAATTCGTATCTATTAAATTTAAATTTTTAAGTTAATTTTGTTTTTTCTCGCATTGCTCTACTAAATGATTTCATTTTTTCGTTCTGAGGCATGGATCTTTGAACACTTTCGTGGATCCCCTTTGGCTTGAAGACGGTGGACCCACTTATGATGAAAAGTCACCACGCATAAGAGGTGGGTCGCTAATACCACCACCCTCTTACTAGGGATGCCGCTCGAGTATCTCTCGGATAGGCCGCACTCGACGAGGTAACTGCGCAGCATACACCGCCCATGTAGAGACACTTGGCGGTTTGAGCTCATCACCTATTTAGAGGCCACTTTGCGAGTCTTGGGTCGTATGGTACCGCACATGCCGATCGTGTTATGAGACAGGTTTGGCAATGTCCAGGGGATACCAGAGGACCCAAAACCCACAACTAGAGCCGTAGTTACAAGAGAATTGGGTCGACGAGAGGTGGGCCAATTTTGACCATGGTTGGTGGAGAGGGGGCCTATATTACCTGTGGTGCACTGCACACCATACTGTGGTATGCCTATTGGTTTGGGAGGGTCTCACACCCTTTTATTGACAAGGCTAATTATGTGCGGCTGGAGGACGAGCCGGATTGTAGACAGGTACGTGTCTTTTAAACATTCCTTTTAAATTTGTTACTTAATTAAAATTTGTAACTTAATTCAAATTGGTTATTTCACAGGTCATGCCAGATGTGGTTCAGATGGTAAATGATATGGAGCGAGCGATGGAGGGCACCGTTCCAAAAGACACACAGCCATGGCGAGTACTCGAGAACTTAAAACTCCTAGTGAGGCCATTCCGTATGCTTAGGAAGTATGGTTGTGTGTATAGTAGGAGGAGGAACCGCACCACTCAGTAGTTACTATATGACATTTATGGACTTAATTATTTATTTGGTGAATGTATTGTACGAATTTTATTTTGTGGACTTATGTATGACATTTATGTTTACTTAGTTATCTATATATTTCGGTTGTTTCAGCTTTAATTTTTTAAGTTAATAACGCAGGTTTAGTTTGTTAAGTATTTATCCATCAGCTTTAACAAAATTACACCTATTCGGTTGCCCTGACCCGAATCCATTCGAATGGGGACAACCGAATACCCAAAAAATGAAAAGTGGGGTGTGTTTCAATAAATTGCCCTTCGGTTGTGCTTAACCGAATAGTTTCGGTTTCCCTTAACCGAATCGGTGAAAAATGGTGTTTCATTAATGGCCTTTTGGTCTTTTCCCACCCTTAGGGGGTGTGTTTGGAGTAGGAGGGGGTGTGGGAAAAGCAAGAGCCCATAAAAATAACGAGGCCCTTGGTTGCCATGCGAGCTACGATTACCATCCAGATAAAAACGAATTTTCCATAGGGGTTTTGCTTTCCCACACCTCCTCCTACTCTTTCACACCCCTTAACTCCAAATATTCCAAAAATACCCTTAAGTAGAGTGCGTGTTTTCACCGATTCGGGATGGGCAATCAATATATTCGGTTGAGGTCAACCAAACAGTAAAAAGGTGAATGTGGTGTGAGAGTCCATTTTTGTAATAAAATAGGGTGTTCGAACACCTACATGCGAACTGTTCGCATGACCCCATCAGTGAAGTGTGAAATTACGCACAAGAGGGTGTGAAGTCAAGATTTAACACACACGAACGATGTCATTCGAACTGTTGAAGCCCGTGTTCGACAGTGAAATTTCGTGAAAAAAGAGAAGTTTTGGTTGGCCTTTTGGTCTTTTCACACCACTTATGGGGTGTGTTTTGAAATAGGAGGGTGTGGGAAAAGCAAACGCCTTCCTTAGATATCACTAAGTTTTGAGGCCCTTTTTATTCAAAATATTTTGGTGTTTGCTTTTCCCACACCCCCTCCTACTCAAAACACACCCCATAAGGGTGTGAAAAGACCAAAAGGCCAGCCAAAACCTCTTTTTTTTCACGAAATTTCACCTGTTCGAACACGGGCCTTCGAATGACATCGTTCGTGTGTGTTAAATCTTGACTTCACACCCTCTTGTGCGTAATTTCACCTGTTCGAACGAGGTCATGCGAGCAGGTTCGCATGAGGGTGTTCGAACACCCTATTTTGTTACAAAAAATGTACTCTCACACCACATTCGCCGTTTTTACCTGTTCGGTTGACCTCAGCAACTTCCCTCTTAAAGTAGTTTTTTCAAGACAATTCTCTATCTCAAACCGCAAGGAGGGTAAAGTTATTGAAATGGGGGATTTGGGCCCATTCATGGGAGTGGATTTTCTAATGGAGGAGGAGTCTTTTTTTGGGAGGAGGGGTTGCTGAGAGACCTACTAGCTCTTCCATCCCCGGTTCAAATTTCTTGTGAGGAGGATCGGTGGGTCTGGAAGGGTTCCAAAGGTTCCAATGAGCTTCAGTTCTTTTTTGACATCTTTTTTTTTGGCGAAAGAAAGGGCTTAATGTAACACTCTGGGTCCTTTTCTATCTTAGTAGGCTGCCCATCACTGTACATCACGACCTTCTCTACCCCCCATGTAGAGTTTTTGTCTTCCGTGGGAATCGAACCTTGTACTCTGGGGCTCAAGTACAAGTTCAATGCATTCTCACTACCAATTGAGCTAGGTCTTGAGCCCCAGGGTACAAGGTTCGATTAACTCTACTTGGGGGATAGAGAAGGTCATGATGTGCACGCTTGGATAGCCTACTAAGATAGAAAATGACCCAGGTTGTTACACTTAACATCCTTGGCAACTTCCCTCTTTTTTTTTGGTAAAAGAAAGGGTTTTAACGCCCTTGGCAACTTCCCTCTTAAAGTAGTTTTTTCAAGGCAATTCTCTATCTCAAACCACAAGGAGGGTAAAGTTATTGAAATGGGGGATTGGGGCCCTATTCATGGTACTAGCTAGATTTTCTCATAGAGGAGTTTTTTTGTGGAGTTTTTTTGTGGGAGGAGGGGTTGTTTAGAGACCTAATAGCTCAACCATCCTCGGTTCAAATTTCTAGTGATGAGGATCGGTGGTCTGGAAGGGTTCTACTGAGGTGTACACTCAATTAAATTGGCAAAATGATGTTGAAACTAGATCAATTATCAAAAATAAATAAATTCTTTCAAGACAAAAGACAATTTTGATATTGGTGCATAATCCATAAACTGAATCTAAACCAACGCGTTCATTATCGGTTTCGTTAAATATATTATGCATTGGCACTTGCAAGTGCCTATAATGTGTACAATTTTAGCAACACATACCTGAGTTTCACATTCGAGGTTATCATTTTGAGGAGTAAATGAGCTCCTCTGATATCGTTCAAGGGTAGTAGTAATGCTGCAAATTAATTAAAGGAAACTTGGTAAGACTTCAAAGCAAATTACCTCTTTAATTGTCTGTTAAAACATATGATATATATTATAATGAGCAAGGAGATCAGCTAACAATTTATATACAAAAAGAAAAAAGAGATATGCTAACCACTGATTAAACTAAGGCACAGATAATAACTATGCGTCAATCTCAAATAGGTAGCTCAAGTAGCAAGCTAAAGGATATCGAATAAATATAAAGAGGTATAGGGTTCAAACCCTGGAAACTAACATTTCCCTCTCCCCTTAACAATCAACAACTAATATTTTCCTATTAAAAAAAACTATGCATTATTAAATTAGCATATACTCCCCCGACTTATAAACTTACTTCTGAAGCATACACTCCAGAGCATAGTTTAGAGAACTTCAGATCCAACTGGTTGGACCGTGAACTGGTCTGGTTCATAGTAGAAATCGGTTTGTCTTAGAAATGAAGGCAACTGGTCAAGTTTTAAAAATTCTAATTTTAAATTACAATTTTTTTTAGTTAAATAAAATGCCAATTTCAAGTTATGAAATTATATATACATTGTTTTTTTATTTATCATATTCATTAATATTTAAGTCCTATGAAATATATATAATAATTATAATTATTTTATCTTAGTTAATGTTCCAGACTGGGTCATGAGGCCCAACTCCGGCTTTGGGCCCCGGATCAGCCAACTTACTTGAGTCGCTTCAAAGCAACTCAACATCACAAGCCAATCCCTACTTGCAATCCATGTGATCCAGGCATCAACGACAGGGATGCACCCGGACAATTCAACGAACCAGGACGCGCTTGATGTCTATAAATATAGATCCACCTTGCATTAAAAGATACACTATTCATTCTATGCTTCACTATGAAATTCTCTTGTGCTGACTTGACCGTTGGAGTGGCTTTGCAGGCAACGTTGACTCTGAGATCCAACTTGAGCAGAAGCCCTATCAACTGTTGAACTCTGATGGACCCGAGCCTAGGCAAGTTACAAAATAGTGTCTTCACTAATTCACATACTGGTCTGATTTAAGCACGATTAGATCATTGAACCTTGAACTAGTGTCTTAACCAGTTCAATGACCGGTCTCGTTTTCTAAACATCGCTCCCGAGTGTGCATTACGGTTGTTTGGATCCCCTTTAGACAATAGAGTTATATTTAGAGAGAGATACAATATTTAAAATAATATTATTTTTAATTAATTTTCAAAATAATATTATTATATAAGTATATAATTTTAGTTATTGTATGGGTCTCTCTTCAAATGACTAAGGACAAAAACCTTCCCCTTAACATGGAAATCTCCATTAATCGGAGAGAAGTCCAACCAAAAATAAGTAGGATTTTCCCAAATATAATTATTAATTACTATCCATTGTCAAAAAAATTAACTTATCAAGAATTTGGGAATGTATTGGTAAAAAAAAGAGGTAATACCTAATTTAATCTCTGATTTTTCAAAAATATTCAATTTAGTCTATAACTTTTCACATATATCAATTTAGTCCTCAAAATTTATAAATATATATCAATTTGGTCCTTCTATCAATCATGGTTAGTTACAAAGCTGTCGTGGCAAATGTCAGGGACCAAATTGACACTACCAAAAAAATAAAATAAAAAAACCATGTCAGCATGTCACGTCACACAAATATTGAGGACTAAATTGATATTTTTTTTTTTGAAAAATCAGGAACTAAATTGAGTATTACATAAAAAAAGAATTTTGAATGTTAATTAGTATATGGTTCCATAGCCATACATTAAGCTCCACATCATCTCTAACCTTTTTTGGATCGCACAAAACCAAATCTCATACCCAATCTCTCTCTCTCTCTTGGACGGGATAAAACATCCCCAACATTCCCCTATTTGTAAAACAGTGACCAAAGATCCTCCAAGAAACCTCATTTAAGATGTTAGTGAAATACTTCGATTTGATTTATAAAAACATATTTTAAGTTCATATGTATTTATAAGTCTATATTGTTATTTACTGGACCTAAAAAGTGTGTTTTATTTTTAGCATATTTTTTTTTATATCCCCAGCATCTTAGCAATAGCATCCATTGAGCTTTCACCAACCTCCACTGGCTAGAAGTTACCTTAGTCCTACCCCTAAAACCATAATCATTGACCCTAGTATGTAGGGGGCACACGCCTCCCCCCCACTTTTGCACCTAACCTCTTCTCCATGTTTGCTACCCTCTCAGTCTCTCTCTCTCTTCTTTATCTCTTGTAAATGAAAAATCATAGTCTATCTATAATGTATTCTAAAGCTACTGCATCATGCATGATTTTCCTTTATCCTCCTTGCAATGTAAAACCTACTGAAGTTACCCTGATTCACTGCAGTTATTGTTTCATGCAGTCATTTTACGGTCCACGAAATAAGAGCCATTGGATGCACTCATTTCACAATTGTGGCCCTTGAATTATTTTTAGGGTAAAATATGTTTTCAGTCCCTACAAAATTTTATTTTTTTAAATTAGTCTCTACATTAATTAAATAGGTGTTTTAGTCCCTACATTTTTTTCCGTTTCCATTAAGAGTATCTGTCGTTATCTTCAGCTGAATAGGCAACGGAAAAGTGACGTGGCATTTACACGTGGGTATTTTTTAATTACGTGACAAATCCAAATGTTACACGTGGCTTTTTAATGATGTGGCACCAAACAAAAAAAGTCCAAGTTAGATTACTTTAAACTGGGTCGGGTACGGGTTCAACCCGTTTGGTTGTTTATTTAACCCTAATTGCCAGCCAATATCCCACGTGTCAAAGTCTAATTTGCCACGTAATTAAAAAATACCCACGTGTAAATGCCACGTCACTTTTCCGTTGCTATTCAGCTGAAGATAACGACAGGGACTCTTAATGGAAACGGAAAAAAAATGTAGGGACTAAAACACCTATTTATTTAATGTAGGGACAAATTTAAAAAAACAAAATTTTGTACGGACTGAAAACATATTTTACCCTTATTTTTATTTTTTTGAAAAAATTAGAAAAATTGAAAGAGGTGCCCCTCTGGTAGATATATAGATGTTTTCCAGGTTCTGATAGGTCTGTTGTTACCCTTGGCAAGGTTCTAAAAAAAGTTTGTTACGACAAAAACGAATGCTACAAAACTGTTTTAGTAACGACCGTTTTTGTTTTTCACCGTTATCACGGCGAGAAAAAACGCAACAATTTAAAACACCGTTATGACCGCAATAGCCGCGATGAAACACTGTTACGACCACAACCACCACTAACACCAGCTCTATTAACTCTAGATTGCTAAACTATTCATATTTTCAAATTTTTACGTTAGACATCTTATAATAATGAAAAAATATTAATTTAAGTTATTATGTATTATATGATAATAAAAAAATTAATAAATTTATGCATTATTGTGATTTTTTTCACTCTCAAAATAATGTAAAATTATCATATGAAATAATTTGAAAAAAAAAATGAGTTGATTCTAGGGTTCAGTTATAATAATGTTGATATATTTTGCTTTCTTTATTATTTAAAAAAACAAGACTAGAGTCTTTCGAAAAAAAAAACAAGAAAGGGAAAAGAGTAAAACATGAATAACAATATGTTATTTTCATAGCAAGAAATAGGTGTCGGGATATAAAAGAATTTATTTACCTTGAAAGAGGTGTAAGGATAAAAAGGATAAAACCTATTTACCTTGATGTGTCGTCCAATTTGAAATAATGCTGTACTGAAGATAATTATTAGATAAAAAGAAGATTTCTCACACCCCAAAAATAGGATATGATATGAGAAGAGCATGAAAGAAATATAAAAGGCTTAAATATGTTTTAGGCTCTGCAAATATGAGATGTTTTGGTTTAAGGCCCTGCAAATTATTTTTTTATTTATAAATCCTTGCAAAATGATGCATTTTGTTTTAAACTCTTCTGTTAGTAAACTGTTAATGAGGCGTTAAAAATCTCTTCCACGTGTATATTTGCAGGAGCTTAAACTAAATAAAATAAAATTGCAAGGGTCTAATAAAAAAAATTATTTTTGCAGGGGCTTAAAATAAAATAAAAAAACACACGTAGAAGAGATTTTTAACGTCTCACTAACAGTTTGCTAACAGAAGGGCTTAAAACAAACCGTGTCATTTTGCAAGGGCTTATAAATAAAAAAATAATTTGCAGCTAAACCAAAACACCTCATATTCAGAGTACTTTCAAAACATATTTAAGCCAATAGAAAAGAGAAAAAGAGAGATATAAGAGAAATGAGATGGTAAACAAACACACAGGGATTGTGTAAGATTTTCACACAAAGACGTAGAGCAAGAAAGAGATATAAAATGGACAAAAGGTCCAAATTGGCCCTGACAAATTTTGTTATGGACAAATTGGTCTCTGAAAGAATTTTATGGACAAATTAGTTCTTCATATTTTCAAAATGTGACAGGTTGGCCCCTCTGTCCATCCAAAGTTAAAAATGATCGAATGTTAAATGTGCCTACGTGGCATATAACAAGTCCATGCGTCACTTTGTTCTTGTTATGTGAAGAGAGAGAAGGGGTCTTTTAACAATTTGACATGGCTTGGAGGTACTCTCGCCTGATCTCCTTCCTCACTATGGAGTCAGTTTGAGAAGGGATAGAAGGGGTCTTTTAACAATTTGACATTTTGCTCTCTTAGTGATTTGGAAAGACAAATGTTGGATGTCGTGAGGATTTGTACGTCGAATCCAGTGCGAATTACTTTGATTGGTTAGTAACTTACTTTTGACTCTTGTTGCTTTCCACATTTTATGCAAAGATGATGAAGTGGTTTTGTTAGAGAGTTACACATAACCTTGGGAAATTTCACGATGAAATTATTCGTTGTGTACATTCCTCATTTTGAAAAGTAGGAACAGGATGATTTTTTTAATAAGACTTTTGACTTGGCGGAAACCTAATTATTTTTTATAAAGTTGTACTCGTAGAATTGGTTTTTGCTAAGACTAAACTGAGTCAGTCTATTCTACGAGTAGTGTGTAGACCCCTTGAAATGTGTTTCCAGGGTATTTCTTGGAATGTGTGGAAACTTTATGTTTTCTTGTGGATTAACTATTCCCCATATAGGGTGAGTTGGATGTAGTGTGTTAGAGTTTTGATCACTTGTTTTCTTGTATTTCTTTGTTGTCGGTCTCCTGACCAGGCCTCTCCCTGAGTGAGGTTACCCATTATATATAGGTTTTTGTGTTCTTTAATACACACCGTATATATATATATATATATATATATATATATATATATATAGATAGATATAGATAGATAGATAGATAGATAGATAGATAGAGAGAGAGAGAGAGAGAGAGAGAGAGAGAGAGAGAGAGAGAGAGAGAGAGAGAGAGAGAGAGAGAGAGAGAGAGAGAGAGAGAGAGAGAGAGAGAGAGAGAGAGAGAGAGAGAGAGAGAGAGAGAGAGAGAGAGAGAGAGAGAGAGAGAGAGAGAGAGAGAGAGAGAGAGAGAGAGAGAGAGAGAGAGAGAGAGAGAGAGAGAGAGAGAGAGAGAGAGAGAGAGAGAGAGAGAGAGAGAGAGAGAGAGAGAGAGAGAGAGAGAGAGAGAGAACTAGTGCTCACCGTTGGGAAAATGAGAACTTTTGATTATCACCGTTAGATTGAAACTAACGATCTAGATTATCTCCTTAATTATAGGATGTTGTGGGGTTGTTTCGTTAGCATATCAGGTGAGAACTAGTGCTCATGTTGAGAAAATGAGAACTCTTAATTATCACCGTTAGATTGAAACTAAAGATCTAGATTATCTCCTTAATTTTAGGGCCCCATGTGATTTTATAACTAAAAACGAAACAACCACACAACATCCTATAATTAAGGAGATAATCTAGATCGTTAGTTTCAATCTAACGGTGATAATCAAAAGTTCTCATTTTCCCAACATGAACACTAGCTCTCACCTGATACGTTTCCTATATATATAAAAGAGTCGACTAAGGTGAAATTTTTTGGTTATCATGAGAAATAAAAATATTTAATTATAACTGTTAGATTAAAATTAACGGTTCAGATTGCATCATTAATTACAATATATGGTATAATCGTTTTTAAATTTGAAATCATTGAAAATATTGTAATTAATGACGTAGTCGGAACCGTCAGTTTTAATCTAACAGCTATAACTAAATGTTCTCATTTCTCATTATAACCAAGTATTCAATGTTTCTGGTACTATGTGTGCTTTATATTGATGGTCACGGAAGGATTCCCCTCTCCATAGTTACTCACATGTGACACTGTGATTGAGGTGTGATATGATGCATTTAGAAGGATGAGATATTTGTTGGTGCTACGCCGAAACTTTTGTCAGTTGTATTGCTACACTACTCACTTGGGTGTCGGCCTAGAATTAGGCCGCGTGTTTGGACATGAAATGGGCTAAAATACCCCTTAAATAAAATATTGGTGTATGTATATACACACGCGTTTTTTTTATAAGTAAATATTAGTGGTAAGTAATTAAGTAAGGGGAACATGTTAGTTTCCACTTTCCAGAATTTGAATTTTAGATTCAGTTCTTCAAACTCCTCCATATCTTTTAGCTCCTCAACTGAGCTACATTCTTAGGACTACGCACTTATGTGTTGCTATTAAAAAAACTCCTAATTGCATAACATATATATAATTAGTATTTAAATTCCAATAATCTTTGACCCTCTAACTGCTATAACACTGCTGAGATTCCAACAGTTACTTACAAGTTTAGGTTAAACACTTCTTTCCCTAATACCTAATAATGACTGAGATAACTTATCAGGAATAATTTTTTCTTAAAACCCTATATCATGCATCATGAAGAGAATATCTTAATTATACAACAACAGAAAAAACAGCTAGGGGAGGAGAGAGAGAGAGAGAGACCCAAGAAAATCTAGTAAACAACTGAGTGTAGTGGCTTCACTGCTTCCTACATGAACTGCTGTATGATAAAAATCCTCCACACAGACAAACTAGTTAATTTCTTTGGAATTTGGAAAAAGGGCACAATAATATCTATATATTCGATTCCAAAGTTAAAAATCAAGTATTTAGACCCTGAGGATATATGAGAAGAAGCATAGGTAGAACCAAAAGATCAAAGGTTTAATTATAATGTTGAAAAAAGGATGAGAAAAGAACAACACAGTACTGTTAAAGTTTACGCGCGGCTTTTAAATTAAACCTTGTATCTATAGTATCTGTGAAACAAACCCTAGATCTTACACAATGGTACAAGAGAGTGAACATCCTCGTACTTTTATTGCTGATACATAGTCCTTCCTCATATCATATGATTATACTGTTCAATCAGTAGGGGAACAAGCTAAACCCTTTAGAGAGAGAGAGTATAGGTAGAGAGAGAGAGAGAGAGAGAGAGAGAGTTTCTGATATCTAAAGCTTCTTCTATTAGTTGAATCCCCCAAAAAACCAGGAAATAATAGAAGGAAGGAACAAGTATGATGAGAGAAAATGAAGTGTGTCAGATGCATATGTTAGTGAAAGAAATCATATATAGAAAAGCTGTTTAATAAAAAGAAAAGAGAGTAAAGGGTGGAAAAGGAGTTAAAAGGGTGAGTTATATTAAATCTTAAATACATCAAATGCAGTCATGTCTAGCTACAAGAAGCAGAAACAAGTGCAGTAACCATTTTGGTGAAAGGAACTGATCCAATGAAGAAAGTGTATTCCACAGACAAGAGTGAAGAGAAGATCTAATGCTTAGATATGGGATTTTAACACTATCTATATATTGGGATTTGCACCATCAAAAAAGGGTAACAAACTTTAAAAAGCATATAAACAAATTAATAATTAATAAAGTACATAAGAGAGAGAGAGAGATAGAGAGAGAGGGTACCCAGCAGTGGCACTTCCAAATTCAGAGAGCTTCCCACGACTAGAGAAAATGATAAGGGCAATTTCAGCATCACATAACACTGAAAGTTCATATGCTTTCTTGAGCAAACCATTTCTTCTTTTAGAGAAAGTAACTTGGCGGTTGATTTTGTTCTCTATCCTCTTCAGTTCAACTCTCCCTCTACCCATTTTGTCTATCACCCTTCACAAAAAAACTCATAGTTTATATTTTTATAAGAAAAAAATAGTGGGTGTCTGCTATAGTTTCAAGAGAGAAAGATTAAGATTTAAGGGTTACTCACCTATAAAGAGAGAGAGAGAGAGAGAGAGAGAGAGAGAGAGAAATGGCTTGTTTTCAAGAAGTGGAAGTTAGAGTTTAATTAAATAGAAATAGACAATGCAGCACAGAGAAAGGGAACATTTGATCTTCATTTTACAAAAATATGGAAACCAATTTATTCTTGTATCTATCTCATTCTTTTTTCCAATTTTAATTTTGGTAGGTTTTGTTGGGCCCTCCTTTCTCTTCTTTTTCACCTTCTGCTACATGTTTTCAATGTTCCACGCGCCAAAGTGAAAAAGTTTACACTATATAGAAATATCATTGGCTGCTGAGACAGTTTAGCCTAAAACTATATAAGCACAGACTGTTAGACTGTTAAATACCTTGCAGGTTGACCATGAACTTGGAGATAAAATTAGTAGGATTTGCTAATCATTGTTTTCAGAACCATAAAGTGAAAATTGTTTAAATCAAGGTTAACTATTTCCTGAGGTTTCAAAAGATTAACTTTTTGAGGTTACATGGATTATAATGGTACTCCAACTTAGTACATCAAAATTACAAATTTCGCTTTTTCTGAGGTAGTCGCTTTTTCTTGATAGCTACTCTTGAATTGAGATCCTACTTGGACGAACTTATTTGGTAGAGGTAATAATTCTTTTGAAATTATTCTTTTGCGGTGAATTTCAAAATTAAGCAGATATTACACTTATTTTGTAGGTGTATCTTCTCCTACTCTATTTGGCACACTACAGCTGGTGGGTTTTTCTTGCAGTTCTCCCATATTGGTGGTCCATCTCGTTGCAACAGAAGTTTGATGCTTATTTGGGACCTTAGAAACAACTGTATCTTTCCGGGATCGCATCTGGTTATAGTAAAGATTTCGAACATATTAGAGTGTTGGCTTGGTGCTGGATTTTGGCAACCACGTTCTTGACATTTTATGGACCCTAAGCAAATCGTGAGAAAAGACCTCCTTACATAACTATTTTTTAATTTTAAAAATGTTTCAATAAAAGACAAAAAAAAAAACTATTTCATTTAACATAATACGCCTTAATACATAATAATAGTTTAACAAAATATTAAAAAAAAAAAAAAAAAAACCTTCTCTTTTCTCAAAAAGTCACAAGAAGCAATTTCTTCGAAAATTTTGAGATGCAAAATTATTTATATTCACATCAATATCAATGTCCTCCAACATATCATTCTCAAACTGTTCAATCTCTCTTATGACATTGAATTTTTTTTTTAGATAAGCAATGATTCATTGAAAGAAGCACAAGGTGTGCCCAACCTTACAATGGGAAGGGGGGAGGGCCTCCTCAAAACCCCCTAAGCCAAAACCCTTTGGGAAAAAGACTTAGGAGGGAAAAAGAGTACCTCACACAAAAGATTGTGCTCTTATGACATTGATGATCTCAAGTAGGTTTTAATCAACTTTTCAGTTTTGAAAAACTTATTTCCACTGATGCCAATCTTATTTGGGGACATTGAAATTTAATGGGTATATCTCTCTTAATTCGACTTCCCCAACGAGTATTAAACAAATATTTCATAGTTAAATCAGGAACATTATCAAGTAAAATTTTCCATCTTTTTGTAGATCCCAAATATTTCGTCATTACTCTTTCAGTTGAACCTTTTAGTCTTTACTCTAAAGTAATGTTATAATCTGAATCTCAAATAAACGAAACCTAACATCTCCTAGAACAAGTTGAATAGAAATTGAATACAACACAAAATGGAAGAAGTAGCATAGAAAATTGGGAAGAGAAACAGATTTAGTGTATGTTTTTATTTGGGCAATTTCTAGAAAAATTTAGCATAGAAAATTGGGAAGAAAAACAGCTAAAGAAGGTAAAAACACGAGTACCCCTAAAAATATATAGTTTGATCCACACAAAAACTCATATTCCTAGAGAGACATTTCAAAGGGTCCACACATGACACAACACTAATAAAAAAGTCACTAGGTCAATTTGGACTTAACCAAGTGTCATTCCATGAGATCAGTTTAATTGCATAAAAGGTCTCTAATAGGTCTAACATTAAACAACCTCCAATTTAGCGTATCTGATTGGTCTTAATTAGTATTCAACAAATAATAAGGATAGAAATGAAATTAAAAATAATCAACATTTCTCTATTTCTATTTCTTATATGTTTCTCTTATACTAAACAACCTCTAGATCTTCTATCTATTCTTAGTTATTTCTCATCTATTTCTCTCTTCTCATGCTTTTTCACCTCTTTTTCTCTTCACAATTTCTTTTCTCAACCAATCAGACCCCTAGCAAGGTAGGTGGCAAAAACTTTAAGTAGGGTCTACTTGAATTTTAATTGTTCTTCCATATTTCTAGCCTCACCATTCCAAGCCGAGTGAGTTCGGTCTCTCTCCAACTTCTCTTACTCTCTCTTTGACGTTTCCAAATTCCAATTAGGCCAACGTACACAAGGGGGGAAATGTGGCGAAAAAATAAACAATCAACCCATTTCGCTACTACCACCCACCTCGCTCCACCCTTCCCCTCGTGTGCTTTGGTTGTGATGCCGCACACCATCCTCCACCACACCATCTCTATCGCTCCGCATCACTTTTTTTTAATCGCAAAATATGTTAATAGGAATACTAGAGGCAAATCTAATTGCAGTCACTCATAAGGTATTCGCAGGATCTCGCAATAATCAGCATTATCTTTCAAAACTGAATTACACCCTCCCTCCCTCACCGCCACCTTCAAGTTCAACCTAGTCCGGCTTCCCTGGTCCCGCCGTTTCTGATCGGTTAGTGTCCACTCACATTGTTTCTGGAAAAGACACCTTCGAAACAAAGGGTTAGTTCTCCATAACATCTATCTAGTGAAGAGAACAAGGATAATGCTTTCCCCCCTTTTCTGGAAAGCACGTGTTCAGTTTTGAGCATTGATAATTTGTGTCATAAATACTAAACCACGTTTTTGTCATGATATTATATCCTTATTTTTTAAAAAAAAAAAAATCAATATAATTTAAAGATATATGCTACTTCTTAAATAGTCACGTGTCTTTTTTATTTCATGCACATTTTTGTGTTTTGACATGATATTTTTAATTAATTGTTCAATGACTTTTCTTTAATCAATACTCAAATTTCTTGAACCAATAAGTGTTGTGATCCAGGGTGAAATTTAGTATTATGTACGAAATAAGCAATAATATATCTCAAATATCTGTGAAGAAGGAATGGGTTGAACATTCTTTTTTTACACAAGAACATTATATGATGACTCTTCTTATAAATGCTAAGAAGGAGGCATTGTCGTGAAGTTCGAATCCATCTTCTCCACAAAGCGGCGGTGATCCCTGTTATTTGGTAACTAGTAGGATACTCAGCATACATACGACGCGCTTCTTTATCGTTTTTTCTATGAATGAACTTAAAAAGTATTAAATAGTTTGAATATTATCCCGTGAAAATAAAGACAAATTTAAAGTAGATAAAAAATGAGTTTCAAATTTAAAAAAATAGATAAGTATTAAAATCTAGAAATACAAAAGTATCATTTTAAAAGAATTTTGCATTTATCTCGTGTTTTTAATATGTTAGTATAGTGTTTTTTTATATATCAGTGTTGTTATCCCTTTTTTATATATCAATGCAATTTATCACATGTTTTATATATATCATCATAGATTATCCTCGTATTTTTATATATTAGTGCGAGTTATCCCATTTTTGTTTTTTATGTATCAGTGCAGTTATCTCATAGTTTCAATTGGTTATTTGAGTTGATTAGTAGATTATAGTAGATAGTAAAAAATAGATAGTAGATTACAATAAGAAATATTTATTTCGTGTTTTTATATATCGAATGACAATTATTTGTGCTTTTTAGGTATTAGTGACAAATATTTGTCACATGTGTTTTAAATATTAATCAGTTTAAATAGTCATTAAGCCTTAAAAAATTATAATTATCGATGACAATTATTAATCCTGTGTATTTTTATATATCAATACAGTAATCCTGTGTTTTCTTATATATCGCTCACAGCTTATCCCGTGTTTTTTTTATCTATCAATATAGTCATCTCATAGTTTCAATTGATTATTGAGTTGAATAGTAGATTATAGACACTCGAGGTGCTAGCTCAGTGATAAGAGCTACCCGTATATCCTCAAGGTGTTGAGTTAGAATCCCCTTGGGACAGTTGTAAAATGGTCATTAGTGTCATTTTGATAAAAAAAATTAGTAGATTATAGTAGATAGTAAAAGATAGATAGTATATTATCAATAAGAAATATTTATTTCGTGTTTTTTTATATATCAATGACAATTATTTCTGCTTTTTAGGTATTAGTGACAAATATTTGTCGCGTGTGTTTTAAATATTAATCAGTTTAATGTCATTAAGCCTTAAAAAATTATAATTATCAATGACAAATATTAATCCCGTGTATTTTTATATATCAATACAGGTATCCCGTGTTTTCTTATATATCAGTGCAGTTATCTCGTGTTTGTTTTTTTATCTAACAATGCAATCATCTCATAGTTTCAATTGATTATTGAGTTAATTAGTAGATTATAGACACTCGAGGTGCTAGCTCGATGATAAGAGCTACCCGTATATCCTCAAGGTGTTGAGTTAGAATCCCTGGGGACAAAAAAAATGGTCATTAGTGCCACTTTGATAAAAAAATTAGTAGATTATAGTAGATAGTACATTATCAATATGAAATATTTATTTCGTATTTTTATATACCAAAGACAAATATTTGTTCTTTTTAGGTGTTAGTGACAAATATTTGTCACGTGTGTTTTAAATATTAATTAGTTTAAATAGTGATTAAGCCTTAAAAATTATAATTATCAATGAAAATATTAATCTCGTGTATTTCTTATATCAATGCAATTTATCCCATGTTTTCTTATATATCAGTGCAGTTATCCCGTGTTTGCTTTTTATGTATCAATGCAGTCATCTCATAATTTCAATTGATTATTTGAGTTGATTAGTAGATAGTAAAAGATAGATAGTAGATTATCCATAAGAAATATTTATTTCGTGTTTTTTTATATATCAGTGACAAATACTTGTCACGTGTGTTTTAAACATTAATCAGTTTAAATAGTCATTAAGCCTTAAAAAAATTATGATTATCAATGGAAAATATTAATCTCGTGTTTTTTCATATATCACTGCAGTTACCCCGTGTTTTCTTATATATCGATCATGCTTATCTCGTAGTTTCAATTGATATTTTAGTTGATTAGTAGATAGTAAAAATTAGATAGTAAATTATCAATAATAGATATTTATTTTATATTAATTAGTAGTTTAAATAGTCATTAAGCCTTCTTGTTTTTTTACATAGTAGGTTTATAGTAGTCTTAAAAAATTATAATTTTCACTGCAGCTATCCTGTGTTTTTTAAATATCAGTGCAGTTAGCTTGTAATTTCAATTGATTATTTTAGTTTATTAGTAGATTATAGTAAATAACAAAAGTTAGATAGTAAATTACCAATGACAAATATTAATCCTCTATATTTTTATATATCACTACAGTTATCCCGTGTTTTTATATATCAGTGCAGTTATAATTGTTTATGAGAAAAATAAAAGTAAAGTAAAAAGAAAAAAAGGATGAAAGAGAGTGTGAGAAGGAAAAATAAGAGTGTGAGAAATATTGGGAAATGCGAGATTGAAAGAGAGAGAGAGTGGAAAAGGAAGAGAAAAGTGAATTAAAAAATGATAAATAAGTGATGATGTGTCAAAATATGAAGATGTCTATAATTGTCATTTTGTAAGTTGTGTATTTTATTAAATAGATATTAGATTAGATATTAGATTAGATTAGAAGCCTTCAAAAAATTATGATTATCAATGACAAATATTAATCTCGTGTTTTTTCATATATCACTGCAGTTACCCCGTATTTTCTTATATATCAGTGCAGTTATCTCGTAGTTTCAATTGATTATTTTAGTTGATTAGTAGATAGTAAAAATTAGATAGTAAATTATCAATAATAGATATTTGTTTTATATTAATTAGTAGTTTAAATAGCCATTAAGCCTTCTTGTTTTTTTTACATAGTAGGTTTATAGTAGTCTTCAAAAATTATAATTTTCACTGCAGTATCCCGTGTTTTTTAAATATCAGTGCAGTTAGCTTGTAATTTCAATTGATTATTTTAGTTGATTAGTAGATTATAGTAAATAACAAAAGTTAGATAGTAAATTACCAATGACAAATACTAATCCTCTATATTTTTATATATCACTACAGTTATCCCGTGTTTTTATATATCAGTGCAGTTATAATTGTTTATGAGAAAAATAAAAGTAAAGTAAAAAGAAAAAAAGGATGAAAGAGAGTGTAAGAAGGAAAAGTAAGAGTGTGAGAAATATTGGGAAATGTGATAAATAAGTGATGATGTGTTAAAAAATGAAGATGTCTATAATTGTCATTTTGTAAGTTGTGTATTTTATTAAATATATAAAAATAGATATTAGATAGATTAAACTCTTTTTTTTATAAGCAAAAAATGTATTAAAGAGAGTACAATGGGTACTCTAATTACCCATGGTACAAGTCAACATGCAATTAAGTTAGACACATGACTATTCCACCCTTCAATACACTGCACTCCTACCGAAAAACCCACTCATTGAAATGTTTTATGGTTAAGTCGAGTCCTTTTCAAGGAATGAAGTGTGGACCTTTTGGAATGTATCTCCAAGAAATATGAGTATATTTTTTTTAGATAAGCAAGAAATATGAGTATATGATTGTGTTGCTATCTAATATTTATTTATCTATCTATTTATACAAACAAAC
This sequence comes from Oxytropis ochrocephala, assembly GCA_020916435.1. Lineage (NCBI taxonomy): Eukaryota > Viridiplantae > Streptophyta > Magnoliopsida > Fabales > Fabaceae > Oxytropis > Oxytropis ochrocephala. The sequence goes on from CM037091.1 coordinate 13,631,100, forward strand.
AACTTACAAAATTACAATTTTAGACATCTTACTTTTTTGACACATCACCACTTTTATTTTATTTATCATTTTTTAATTCTACTTTCTCTTCCTTTCTCACTTACTCTCTTTCAATCTCACATTTCTCAATATTTCTTACTACTTACACATCTATTATTAGTGGCCCCCACACCCTTTATTTAAAAATATTTCTTTTCCCAGTTTTTTTAATCCACTATATAATCTAATATATATAAATTAATATTAAATAATCTACACTTTACTATCTAACCTAATATCTATTTATCTATTTATACAAACAAACCACACTTAATCTATTTATACAAACAAACCACATTTAAATTACTCAAAAAAGTCTCCCTATTTATTTGACAATTCATTTGACTAAGGACAACATTATAATTTACTATATATCATACTTTTATCAAATTTATTCTCTCAATTCATTTTCTTCTCAATCCCACTTTTTTCCTACTTTCTCTTACTTTTTTTTTCTTTCAAAATTCAAAATTCAAATCAAACTCACCAACTTTCTTTACCCACTATCTACTAATCTAATATCTATTTATACAAACAAACTATACTTAAATTACTCAAACAAGTTTCCCTATTCATTTGACAACTCATCTAACTAAAGGCAACATTGTAATTTAATATCACATTTTTTTCAAATTTCTTCTCCCAATGCACTTTCTTCTCACTCCATTTTTTTTAACTTTCCCCTCTTTTTTTTAAAAAAAAAATTCGAAATTCAAATCAAATCAAATCTACTAATAAACTAAAATAATCAATCTAAACTACGAGATAACTTCACTAATATATAAAAATACGGGATAACTTCACCGATATATAAAAAACACGATATTAATATATATATATATATATATATATATATATATATATATATATATATATATATATATATATATATAATAAACCATGGATTGTCCACCTAGGCATCCACCTAGGCGTCCATGTCAAGAATGACATCAGTGAAATTTAATCCACCTCATCAAATTGCCACGTCACCTATCCTAATGTCAAATTCAACTTTGTAGAACAAAAATAAAAATGCCACTACTGGGCTTGAACTCGTCTGCGGTTTTTGGCGAGACAGGGAAGAATTTACATTGCATTGCACAACACAACAAATTTGTTAAACTCTCGCAAACGAAATATTTATTTAGGAGTAGAGTTACAGTCATACTTTTTAGAACAAAACCGCAGCAGAAGAAAAAATATGATACGCTGAGCAAAGCAAAACCGTTTCACTATTTTAATGCCATTTAATCCATTTAATTCCATTTAATCCCTTTAATTCCATTTTAATGTCATTCACTCATTTGTCTCTCTTTCAAGTCAAATCAACTCATCAGTACTAGCAAGAACATAAGGTAGTTTCGTGAATCAAAATATCATCCCAGCAAGAACATCAACTTTCTCTCCGCTAAGCAAAGGTAGTTTCGTGATTTTGTCTTTCTTCATCTTTCATTGCTTTCTACAACAACACGGTCATACTCAACCATCATACTTTAATCTTCAAATTTTACTCTGGTTATATTTTACTACTACATACTATCACATCATGCTCAATCCTCATTTTTTTTCCCTAAGGAACTCGCAGGTGTCCACTATGGAACTGCCGGATTCATACTTTGGTGATTTCTTTAGTGCCGGTCTCGATTTTTTGTTTTCGGTGGTTACTTTAATAACACCCTTAGATCATATGATTCGTTCATAGGATTCAGATCTATAATATAAATCGACGCGATCACGCGTTAATACTATTTTTAGCCATAATATTTATGTGACCTCTTAAGGAAATTCCACTGATACTCATAGCTTGCTTTTCATTTGAATGGTTAGCGAGTACAACCTTAATCATCGCTCATCTGTTTGCTCATTTTATTCGTCAGGTTCATCCATTTCAGTAAGCACCTTACTCTGTGATTGCGCACGCCATCCGCATCCTTCGAACTTCAGCGTATCATCTGAACCTTAAGATTAATTGAACAAACAAATATATATAAGTCTAACATCATCCTTTTCGTGCAGTTTAGGTGTCGACCTCATTGGTGAAGACCATACTGGGAGGGAGATATTCGCCCTAAGGGGTGACGCGGCAATACACTTTTACGAAGAACACCTACGTACTTACGAACTCAATGAACCGGTAATCCATTGGATCTATAGTAAATAATTTTGTGTGGTTGCGCGTTTGTGGTGCCTTAATATGATTTTTAATATTGGTTTACTTTATCTTTCAGATAGTGGATTCGTACGCACTTAATAATCATTGGTTCCGAAAATATGTTTTCAAAATCAGCGAATGTGATCTTAATCGCTTCACTGTCGACAAGATCTGCATTTGGCCAGACATTCTACTCGACTTCGGAATTGCTATCATTGGCGAAGAGGTAAATTAGTCATTATCATTCACGTTCAGTAATATTGGTATGTTTGACATTGATGTCATTCATTCCATACCAATCATGCCTATCTACCACATGGCTTCAATGAACAGGAATACCAATGCTATGAAGAAGCATGGTGGGCTGCTGCTCTCCATTGTCACCTTGGTATGGGAATCAACAGTCTATTGTGGGATCCATCCAACCACCTGGTACAATTCCAATTGATATTTACCCTAATTTTAATATTTTCGTTGATCCGTGTTTTTCGAGGAGAAACAACTCCACCTCTTCTCATTGTTTGATATCAAAATAAATGCACCAAAATAATCATATGCACGCTATTCCATTCCCAATGCAAATTTGACTTGGCAAGGACTCGATCCCCATTAGCCTTTGCAACAATAATGTATATGCGACTGTTATCTCTCCATCAATCCATGTTGCGAGCAATTGAAAGGGGGCTTCACTCGAGTTCAATTTGAGACAAATTGTCAATGTTATTTCCTCAATTAGTCGTTTTAAATTATTTAATTGGCAATGGGATTTACAATTTGTTCGATAATTTATTTAATTGCTCTACGTAAGAGTTCTATTAAAAAAAGATTTTCTTTGTTTACCTTATAATATAATTTTTCATTCAATAAACATATTAAATAATGTGTTTTTGCTCAATGGTCAACCACCCCACTAGAGTTAGGGACGAGGACGGGTGGCTAAACTCGCTTGAATTCACTACTATTTCTAAAAACTATCAATATATAATATCAAAACATTAATATATATATATATATATATATATATATATATATATATATATATATATATATAAATTTTATTAACAAATTAATTTCAAATTAAATATAAGAGGTGATGTATACCCGTGCATCGCACGGGTCATACACACTGACTAGACTAATATTCCTCCGATTTTAACAAATATTAATCCTTATGGTCGTTGAAGTTCCTTCCATCTATTTCTATAATTAGCTTTGTTGTTTCATAAGCATAACACATTATTGTTAAATCGTTCTTCATTGCTATTTTAAATAAAAACCTTGGTACATTATTTTATATTTTTGAGAATGTTATGACTTAAAAATTGTTCAAATCTTACGTACTTTTTCACGTGTTTAGTGGTTGTTAGGTACCTATTTTATATTAGGGATATGATTTAAATTTGATGAGTAATGAGTTAGTTAAGTTATCATCAATAGACAGATTTTGTATTACTATTTAGGTTTTTAGATATTAATCTTTATATAATCTTAAAGATTTTTATATAAAGATTGCATCCAATAAGACTTGATTTTTCATATTCTAATAATCTCCTGAAGTGTTAGTTTGATTTTTCCCGTTTATAGTTTCTTTATAGAAATATAAAAAATACCATAAGGATTATTTCACAATATGGAATATACATATATTGAATTGAAATTAACATTTAAATAGTCAAATAATTTAAAAAAAAAATACTCATTATATTGGCAAAAGTAGGATGATAATATATAGATAAAAATACTCACTATAAAAAAGTTCTTTAAGAACCCATATAAAAAAATTCTTTAGGACGAGTTTATAAAAAATACTCACTATATATATATAAAAATAAATAAATGTATAAACATATATATATATATATATATATATATATATATATATATATATATATATATATATATCATAATGAATGGATAAAATATAGTGTAAAAAGAAATCGACGTGTCATATAACACACGAAAACATATAACTGCATTTTCAAAGGTGCCAAAAAATAATTTAAAGTTTTATGATAAAATGAGATGTATACCCGCATTGCTTATAACAAAAAAATCGAATTCACACAAGTTCACACGCGTAGCGAAAACAAATTATGAAAGATGTATTACAAAATAGATGAGTCATTCTATTATCGTATATCTTTTTCCTTCTGGTATTAGTAAAAGTAATATGCTTTTCTATGTACTTATTCAGAATACATTAGATGATAATCATATTTTCTTGAGTTTCAATTTTCGTTTTAGTACTTTGTTTGAATACTTTTATATTAATTTTCCTTCATTTAATTATTACAAAATATTATAAGACAGGAAACAAAATTCTTTCCTGGACAAAACCCCACATCCCATTTGAAATTATAATATATACTTATATATATAAATCTAAATTTAATTTGTGGAAAAAAATCTAAATTTAATTTGCTAATATTATATAAATATTTAAAATAGTTGAAGTAATTACCTTACGGTGTCTAAACAAATGAATTTCGACCCGTGCTGGCACGGGTAAATTATACTAGTTATAACAAACCATGGATTGTCCACCTAGGCATCCACCTAGGCATCCATGTCAATAATGACATTAGCACAATTTTAATCCACCTCATCAATCCAGACTGCATATATTTAATTCGCTTAAATATAAACCAAAAATGTCAAAGCAGGGAATCGAACCCATCCCCTTCTAAATTCAATGCAATTCTTAACCAAGTCGGCTAGGGGTGTTCGCGGTGCGGTTTGGTTCGGTTTTGAGATAAAAAGTGAACCGAACCGCAAGGTAAAATTACATGCGGTTTGGTTTGGTTCGGTTGACTTCCTAAAATAAAACCAAACCAAACCAAACCAATGCGGTTTGGACTGGTTCGGTTGGTTCGGTTTTTTCCAAAACAGAATTAATTTAAAACGGAGTTAAAATTAACTAACATAAAAAATGCTAACATAAATCATTAAGAAAAAATCTACTCAAATATATGTAGTATATAAATCAGTCTCTTTTAATTTTTTTCAAATAGCTAAGACAATGTTTAAAAGAATTTGAATGAAATATTTTGTTGTAATTTTTAAATATAGCATAACAATATGGATTATTTGTAAGTGAGTCAAATAATTAATTTGATTTGGGCTAGTAAGTGAGTGAGACTTGAGTTGTAGTTGCAATTGGGTTAGTAAGTTAGTAAGGAAGGTTGTAATTCAACAGGCCTTAGTGTTGCTTGCGGACGTTTGGTTTGGTTTGGTTCGGTTTTGGAAAACAAAACCGCGAACCGAACCAAACCGCGCGGTGCAATGAAAAAAAGAACTGAACAAAACCGATCAAAAGCGGTTTTTTGTGGTTTCCGGTTTGGCTTGGTTCGATTTGCGGTTTTCCTATTGGTTTGGTTCGGTTTTGAACACCCCTACCTAGCTCTGTTGTTTCGTAAGCATAACACATTATTGTTAAACCGTTCTTCATTGCTATTTTAAATAAAAACCTTGGTACATTATTTTATATTTTTGAGAATGTTATGACTTAAAAATTGTTCAGATCTTACGTACTTTTTCACGTGTTCAATGGTTGTTAGGTACTTATTTTATATTAGGGAGTTGATTGATGAGTAACGAGTTTAGTTAAGTTATCATCAATAGACAGATTATGTATTACTATTTAGTTTTTTAGATATTAATCTTTATATAATCTTAAAGATTTTTAGAAAATAGACGAGACATTCTATTATCGTATATTCTTTTCCATCTGGTATTAGTAAAAGTAATATGCTTATCTATGTACTCATTCAGAATACATTAGATGATAATCATATTTTCATCAGTTTCAATTTTCGTTTTAGTACTTTGTTTGAATACTTTTATATTAATTTTCTTTCATTTAATTATTACAAAATATTATAAGACAGGAAACAAAATTCTTTCTTGGACAAAACCCCACATCCCATTTGAAATTATAATATATAATTATATATATATATATAAATCTAAATTTAATTTGTGGAAAAAAAATCGAAATTTAACTTGCTAATATTATATAAATATTTAAAATAGTTGAAGTAATTACCTTACGGTGTCTAAACAAATGAATTTCGACCCGTGCCGGCACGGGTAAATTATACTAGTATATATAAAAAGGAAAACTTAATGACTATTTCAACTACTGATTAATATTTAAAACACGGGATAACTTTACTGATATGTAAAAAACACGGGATAACTATACTGATATATAAAAAACACGGGATAACTGCACTGATATATTTGATAATCTATCTTTTACTATCTACTATAATGTATTAATCAACTAAAATAATCAATTGAAACTATGAGATAATTGCACTGATATATATAAAAAAATGGGATAACTATACTAATATGTAAAAAAACACACGAGATAACTGCAATGATATGTATAAAAACACGGGATAACTGCACTGATATATAAAAAACACTTCACTGAAATATTTTATAATCTACCATTTATCCGTTACTGTCTACTATAATCTATTAATCAACTAAAAATAAACAATTGAAACTATGAGATAACTTCACTGATATATTAAAAAACACGTGATAACTTTATTGAAATATAAAAAAACACGGGATAATTGCAATGATGTATGTAAAAACACGAGATAGCTGCAGTGATATATAAAAAAACACGGGATAACAACACTGACACTAATATATAAAAGAACACGGGATAAATGCACAGATTGTTTTTAAATGATACTTTTACATTTTTAGATTTTAATATTTATCTAATTTTTTATTTGAGACTCCTTTTTTAACTACTTTAAATTTATCTTTTTTTCACGAGGTATTGTCCAGACTATTTAAATTATGTCTAAGTTCGTTCATGAAAAGAATATGGTAGCACTCGTGCGTATGCACGAGTATGCTACTAGTTTGTCATATTTACTAGTTTGTGGGGTTACACTTGAGGTCAGTGTAAGAGCTTAGAGTTGTATCATTGAGTTAAAATATTCTCAGAGACAGTTGTAAAATGAATATTAGTCTACACTTTGATTAATCAAATTTCACCTTCCTATTTAAATAAAAAAACTACTTTTGCCATATATCCTGTTTGAGATTTGATTGTTTTTTATTTCATTCCCTCGTTGTATTGCGGAGTATTTGTAAAGGCTCGATCCGGGTGCATCTACCACCCAATATTACTCATTAAAAATAATTTTTTCAAATAAAATGAAAGAAGTCTCGTTAGAACCTTCTAATTAAAACATCAAGAAGGAAAAAGTTCTTCTCTTCAATTTTATTAAAAAAGGTAAAAAGAAAGATGACAGAAAAGAGCCGAAGGGGGGCCTAAACCAATACCCTTGACAAAAAAAGAAATTTAAATCGAAGAAACATTAGAGAATCCCTAACTTGTTGAGGCGAATACCCCTAAAACAATCCATTCTAGAAAAAATTAAAATTCAAGCTAAATAATTAATTTACATTAGCCAGGTCAAAAAGAGACAGAGACAGAATTTGTATAGCCAACAACCAATTGTTTTTTTTCTTCAAAATTTCTTCTTTTAAGTCTTGGACACAACCGATTCAAAATTATCATCATGCACAACTATTTCTTGGATATTAGTAGCCATAGAATAAAATCATCATCTAATACATACTTTGAAGCTTTCCTAATATTCTCATACCAGGTGCTACCATGCCACTAGGTTAGAACTAGCATCAGACTCCGAGACATTTAGCGAATCTAGGTGGGTAGTGGGAGATTGAGTGGCGGATGAGTCAATAGAATCATCCCAACAACTAGCAGTATTCATATTATTGACTATATATGTTGGCGTTAGTCATGGTACAAATCAAAGTAGTTCATAAAAGGCGCTTGACAATTACTCCCTCAATACAAGAAACTCCTACCTAGTAACAACCTCCTACCCCACTACTAAACACCTATGATATAATTAGGATCGCTCCGAAACATGTTGCCGCCAACCTCCCTTAGGGTCGTGCTAGCTACTCGTTCCAAAGAGGAGCACCCGAGACATACCCAGCAACACCCCCTCACTATCTGATATCGAAAGATCGCCAAACCACCTCGTCGATCACCCTCAAAACTCTTGGCTCTGAGGCCAATCCCCTACACTTATACAATATTTAAGGCCTAGATTTGGTAAATTTATTTTTTGCCCAATGAGCCTTGACCGAGAGGTCCCTATCATCCATCTCCTCCATTTTCTTCGAATAGTAGTCAAAAGATTTTGCACCGAGACCCCCAAATACCTCACCAATGCGCAAAGGCTTCTTGGCCACAAATTCTTTGCGATTGTTCCTTAAGGTACGTCACGTAACTATTATTTGCATTAATTTGTTGCAATAAATGATTTCATGTTTGAACCTGAATCAGCAGATTATCTGATCACTCATACGAAGATGGGGTTTTCTCAAGCAACCAATATTTTTACGGTTAATTAACGCATCATACTTTACACGTTAATTGTTATTGCTTCATGTTTATGAATAGAGAGTGTCTTTCCTCCAAGCATGCAGCAGTGGAACCACAACATGTAATCCATTTGAATTTTCTTGCTAATCTAATCAAAATTGCCATGAACCAAAACCCTATGCACAATGTATACCCTACAAAGATTTACCACAAAGGGTGTTGGAATAGAAAAAGAGGTAAAAACAAACAAATAGTCATGTGACAATAAAGTCATTCATTAAATTTTTACTCTACAAGTGGGTCCAAATATTCTACAACAGTATTCACTTCTCTTTTGGTCTAATTATAGACCATAGTGGGGGAGGTTTAGGGCAACCTTATAAAGAAAAGTTTTCATGAGTGTGAAAAGGAACATTAATGTCAATTTCTATTTTTGGGTGTGGCCCTCACGTTATACAGTAGTAAGTAACCATCAAGCCAGTGGAGGGCCTTCAAAGCCTTCAATTATATGTGCATGCTACTAGCTTTGTTAATTTCTTTGAAGAGGGAACAAAAGAGTACGTAGTTAATTTGGACTTGTAGTTTGTCTCTTGTTCAGATTCAGATTCATATTCATTTTGGTTTTCTAACTTCACTATCTGAGTGGTTGTGAAATTATATAGCACAAAACATGCATATGGCCTATGGGTATATGAGAGGTATGACTAGCTATCACATGTTAGATTAATTATTAATGAATCAATTGAAATTATTTAAAAATTATTATCAATAAAAGTTATAGTCAATTATTACTAAGCATTGACTAAATGATGAATATGTGTTGGGTTTTAGTTTTGAAAGAAATATGTGATGAGTTGTATCATTCAGTTAAGCCCACTAAGAGAAGTCTCGGCCATCAGCCGCTTAGCTATTTAGATAATCACCGTCTCATTAGACCAGTGGCGGATCCAGAAAATTCAATCGGTGGGTGCAAGAAAATAGTTTGTCTATAATATGTCACAAAAGAAAAATATTATAACTTTTCAGAAATACACAATCACTTACGTGACGAAAAAACTCCAAAAAATATATTCAAACTTCTACTAATTACACTTGTTATCTATGCATTTTTTTCATATTCAAAAAATGTTCTATGCTACTTTCATTGCCAATACTATCAAAAATATCTCTCTTAGTATATGTAACAAGAGAAATTATTCAACTATTGATTTACAATGATTGTGCAGTTCATTCTTTATAAAACTCAATGTAGAGAAACTTCTTTCAACAGTTGTAGTTGCTAGAAACAAAACCTTTTTTATATTGAGATTGTGAATTAAAATGAGTTGAAGTTGTGTGTTTGAGTATTTAGATATTAATAATGGGGGCAAAGTCAATATTTTAATAGGGACAAATAAACGATTAATAAATAATTGTATAAGAATATTTTTTTTGTTGGTGGGGGCTAGGGGTGTTCAAAACTGAACCAAACCAATAGGAAAACCGCAAACCAAACCGAAAACCGCAAAAAAACCACTTTTGATTGGTTTTGTTCGGTTCTTTTTTTCATTGCATCGCGCGGTTCGGTTCATTTCGCGGTTTTGATTTCCGAAACCAAACCAAACCGCAAGTAACACTAAGGTTTGTTGAATTACAACATTCCTTACTAACTTACTAACCCAAATGCAACTACAACCCAACTCTCACTCACTTACTAGCCCAAATCCAATTAATTCTTTGACTCACTTACAAACAATCCATATTGTTATGCTATATTTAAACTTTACAACAAAATACTTAATTCAAATACTTTTAAACGTTGTCTTAGCTATTTGAAAAGAATTAAAAGAGAGTGATTTATATACTACATATATTTGAGTGATTTTTTTTTTAAAGATTTATGTTAGCCTTTTTTATGTTAGTTAATTTTCAAATGCTTTTAAATTATTTTTGTCTTGGAAAAAACCAAACCAATCCAAACCGCATTGTTTTGGTTTGGTTCGGTTTTAACCCAACCGAACCAAACCAAACCGCATGTAATTTTACCTTGCGGTTCGGTTCACTTTTTGTCTCAAAACCGAACCAAACCGCACCACGAACACCCCTAGTGGGGGCAAGTGCCCCCATACCCCAAAGCATACATCCGCCCTGCATTAGACGGTTAATCCCAATGTTATTAAAACCGAACCGGTGATCGACTCGAGCAGATCACTGGGTCATTGGGTCAATGGTCGGACCGAAGGGTCACTAGTTGGCCCGCATGACCCGTGACGTACTAAAAACTGATGAAATATCTAATATTGTATGTCAATATTTTCAATTTTCAATATGAATTATTCATACTCAATAATATATAGAATCTAAAATTTATGGAATATGATACAAATTATTAGATATTAAATAAGATATATGCGTAATATAGATATAATAACACATGTATGTAAGTATAAAAGTAAATAATAAATAAATATAATTAATAGATTAAAAGGGTTTTTTTTTTAAAAAGAGAAAAACGAATGACTTAAGTATAACATATGCTGTCAATGTACCAACACATCAAGCAGCTCAATTGGTTACTACAAGTTACAACTTGCATCCTAGGCGCCAGGTACTGGTTCAACACCCAGGCAAGCCATTTTGCTAAATAATATTGGGTCAACAAGTTGATTTGACCGAGTCAAGGACGGGTTGACTCGAATTGGACCGGGTCAAAGGTGCGGGTCGATGACGTCATCACGAGCCAACGCGGGTCACCACCTGCATGTTCGATCCAACGTGTGAACTGAACTCAGTCGCGGGTCACGGTCCGGTCGGCCCGGGTTTGATAACACTAATCCCAGACAAGAATGACCGTAGTGAGCTCTCACACTCTTGTTCTATTAACTCTATTGAATTATCAAGTTACACTCATTCTTATAATCCTTATTTTCATGAATACAACATGCTATGGTTTGTACTACAACATTTTGGGTCTATGGTAAATTGGTAATGCCACAACACTTTGCAACGCTTAAAAACCGTTCTTCTACATAAGGAATAGACCACAGCTTTAAATTTTGTTGCCATATTAAATATTTTATAAAAAATCATAAGCAGTACTTAAAAACCATTCTTAAAAGATTTAAGGCATCAGTTTTTTATTTAATATTGTAGCAACGTATTAAAATTGATTTCTAAGACTGTCAATTACTAAAACAAAATTTAATTTATGCGCTAACATTTTTTTCCCCACATATTTTTTGACGTAAAGCACTCAGTGCATTTCATTGATAATCAAATCAATAATACGTGTAGGAATATCATAGTATTCTTGGGGACTAGTTGTGAATAAGGCCACCCCGGCAAGGACAGAGCAACTTTATTAGCATTCCTCCTAGTGAACTCTACATGAGAGTTATTGCTAAAAAAACTAAATAGAGTCTTACAAACTGAAATCAAAAAACCAAATTCAGAAATAACAGTCCTATTAGAGTTAAAAGCATCGACCACCATCTTTGCATCCATCTCGAAGATAACATCCATGAAACCAAGCTCACGGACCCAACTGATAGCCAAATGCAAACCCATAGTTTCACCCATTAGAATATCAATCAAAGGGGTGAACCAGTGAGTTTTAACTCCAATGAAGTTGCCAAGAGCATCCCAAATACATAAATCGATGCCCACTTTGTTTTCAGTCAACGAAAAGGAGACATCGATATCACACTTCACACACCCATTCGTAGGTTTGCGCCATGAGACAACACTAGATTATTGTTGGAGCTACTGCTAGCACCTCAAGACTCCAAAGCCACGAGCAATAGACCAATCATGATAAATATTAGAACCAACCCAGATTATACTATTAGCATCCATCTTCTTGTTATTCCACACATAGTCGTTTCGAGCTTGCCACAGACTCCATAAAGTCATGCACTAGGCCACCTTTGTTTCGCTACTAAGCGCCTCCAGTACTCTAAAGAAATAGTCAGCAAAAATCACAAAATTTACAGCAAGGTTGTCAATCAAATTTGCAATTTCTAAAGCATTCCAACAAGCAACAACTTTAGGACAAGAGATAAAAAGATGGTGTTCCGTCTCAGCAACATTAGGACACCATAGGCAGTCACACACCATCGTAATGTACCTGCGAGTAAGATTGGACTGGGCGGGTAAGACCCTCCTGCACAAACGCCACAAAAAATGCTTCACCTTCGGGGGAATAGTAAGCTTCCAAAGAGCATTCCAATTGCCATCAGCATGAAGGGTATCAGTCTCCAAAACACTAGTCATTAACAACCTATAAGTACTTCTAACCGTGTAAACACTTGATTTCTCTGGTCCCCCCACACACATGTCCTCCTCAATAAAATGACAGAGAGGCGTCTTAATAATATAGCATCTGCCACGGTAGGGATAAATAAAGCTTGCACAACCTAGCTTCATGAATGCTCCACCAAAAACAAAACTAGAATTACTACCTTTCGAGGCATGCATAAAGTCACACTGGGGATAATATTTGGCCTTGTAAATTCTTGCAACAAGAGAATTGGGACAAGATAAGAGACGCCAACCTTGTTTACCCAAGAGAGCAACATTGAACACATATAGACTCCGAAAACCAAAACCACCATGAGACTTGCAATGCATAGTTTATCCCAAGACATCCACTGAATCCTTTTACCATTAGCGCCACTTCCACCCCACCAAAACCCATTAATAAGACTCTTGATCTCGTCCCCAAGAGATGAGGGTAAAAGAAACAAACTCATGAAGTAAGTGGGAATAGATTGCAAAACTGACTTTATCATAACCTCCTTTCCAAGACTTGGATAGGGAACGACCACCTCAAGAATTAATCTTCTTCCAAATTCTGTCTTTTATGAATTTAAAGAGAGATTTTTTACTCCTCCCGATCATAGAAGGCATACCAAAAGAGATTTTTTACTCCTCCCGATCATAGAAGTCTCTTTAATAGCGCTTATTTGAGTAAGCACTATTAAAGAGTCAAAGATAAATCCACATCACTTCAACGGAGTGTGAAGGTTTTGTTGTTTACACTCTTTAATAGCGCTTACACAAATAAGCGCATAAAAAGTCTTCCCAATTTTTTTAACTTTCAAATTCATGTTTTTGACATAAATCCAGAATATATTTTTTGAATTCCGGATTTATGTCAAAAAAATAAATTCGGAAGTCAAAAAATACATTCTGTATTTATGGTTTTACATAAATCTGAATAGTTCTTAAAATTACCTTCTGGAATTGTGTCGTTCATAAATAATTCTGAAAAAAATAAAAAAAAAATTAGATTCTGAATTAAATGTTGAATATTTTTGAAAGGGTAAAATTGGAATAAACAAATTGTGGGAGGTATGAGCTCCAAGTGAGGTGGTACAAAAATCTTGTGCCAAAAAAATTCAACCGATGGTAAAGTGTTTTAATATAAGGGTTTTTTTTTGGACCCCCACCCTCTCCCCTTAAACCCCCACCCACTCTGTAAAAAGACCAGAATACCCCTGCGCTTTTACAAAATCACAATTTCTTCACATTATTGGTCATACCTAGGATTGACCACCTTCACTCGCATATACGCCACAGAGACGTATATACGATCATTCCAGAAATCAACCACTCGCATATACCCCACACCAACCCTAACGTGCAATTTGTTACTCATCGCATATACCCCTTTTCAGGCGTATATACGATTAGACAGAATTCATCCACTCGCATATACGCCCAGCAGACCCTATATACGACGAGTTAAAAAGTATGCATCGTATATATCCCCTTTTTTATGTAAATACGATGAGCAATTTTTTTTTTACTAATTTTTTTTCCTTTGCTTGTAGTGTCCGGTAGGCATCGCAGAGGGACATGGGAGGTATCTCCTTTCGGAGAGAGAGGGGAGTCATCTACTGCTCCGAGTACGAGGACTCAGAGGCATAATCAGCTCCATGCTTCAGCGAGGAGACAAGTGTTGTGCGAAAAGGTGATGTGCAAGTGTACACAATCGCAACATATAATATAATGATAAGTAAGATCGTCTCCACAGGGATTGTTGAGTTTACTTCTATAATTAAATTAGTAAATTAGCTAGTGAGTAAAACAAGTAACAATAACAAGTTGTAGAATCATTAATGTCATCAACATAAAGGTACAAAAGCAAATAAGATAGATTATAAGTAGAAATTCAGAGTGAGAGTAGTTGGAATGCTCTTTGCTAAGTAATTTCCCAGAAGTAAGGCGCTATAGCGTCTCACGCTATAGCGTCAAGCGCTATTGCAAATGATTTTGTGCTTTTCAGTCACTAACGCCAGGGTTTCATTACAAGATGCCTATGTCTAGGTTCTAAATAAGTTCACCCCTGTATAATAAAGAACCCACAGCTTTTGCCCTATGAACTATTGCACTTCTATGTCTAGAGGAAGCAAAAATTGGTCAAATGTCTTTAAACAACTTTTCGTTCATATCAATCTTTGAGTTCGAATCATGGACCATGTCTGTACCCATGAATATACCTATTTTAGCTGATCATTTCTAAAACAAGTTTGAAAGAAGTAACACACAAAGATTGAAACGCAAAACGTGAAATATTATATACGCGATACTAAAGGTTCATTACAAAGCTTTAAGCATCCAACTACAAGAGAATTAGCTCATGATGAGCAACAACACAAGAAATACAGCATAAAAGTGTTACCTAAAGCCATAAAACCGAAATCACCAAGAGGTGGAAAACACTCCAAATGATGACGACTCCGTGCATTTATAGCGCTTGACGCTATAAGCGTCTCTCGCAAAGACTGCAGAAAATCTACTCTTTATTGTGAAAATGGAGCTTGGGCCGAAAATGGAGTTTAAGAGTTATTTCTAACTCTCCTCTCTTCTGAACCAAAGAAACTAAGCTTGAAGATGAAGTTTTTAGACTTCAATATAAAGAAAATATCTCTCAAAAAAGGTGAAAAGTCATCCCACCAACTATTACCAACTACCATTACAAAATAGACAAGTGTCCTATAAAGCAAAAGGTGGGTGGTGATCGATGCAGAACTGCTCTCTCACCGCTTCTTACGTTGATCGACGCGTTTTGGAAACTATGACTCGCTTTTAGTTTTTCTCTCATCACCGCAGAATCCAACGCTATAGCGTCGCCGCTATAGCGCCTAATGTCAGAAATCGAACAAACACATTAAAAATAACAAGAAAGCACCAAAAAGTGCCAATTTGTCACATAATCAATTCCTAACCCTCTTTTACACTAAACAACATATATTTATTTGAATTAAACAACAATATTACTTAAGAACTTGAATTAAGTTAAGTAATAAGAGCATAAATAACTCATATAAATATGAGTTATCACACCCTGCACTTAATCCATTGCTTGTCCTCAAGTAATGACGCTGACAAAGAACAAACAACACAACATCGAAGAAACAATGACATAAATTAGTCATGCAAACAACACAATAACAATATCTCTCTAAAAAAATTATTACTTTAGAACTCACATTTATTTAAGTCTTGAAAGCATGAATAACTCTTATTGATAAGAGTTATCACTCCCCCAAACTTAAACCATTGCTTGTCCTCAAGTAATGACTATTTACAAAGACAAACAACTAATAGAAAACATAACAATGACAAGATAGAAAGGCAAAACCAAGTTGCTTCCTAAATCAAACAGTTTTTCCAAAAATGTTCTTAATGGGCCAAACTTTCAGATTCACACCCACACACACACACGCACCATTGTTTTTCACAACATCTAGAATTATTACTACTCATTTGTGAGTGTGTGATCTCTGACTCATCTCAATTCCTAGCTAGATTTGGATTTCTCTTAGCCTCGGAAAGAATGGCTTTCTTTTGGTGAAATCAAAGACTTTTTCAAAACAAAGAATAGACTAACAACTTCACACAAGAAATGAGGATTTCAAGCATGACAAAGGGCTTGATTAGGTATTTCGGATCTATGGTCGATGATTCTAACTATTGAATATAAATCAAACAACGTTATAACGCTTGATGCTATAACGAACTTTGATGAACATAATTCTTGATCGCAACCCTCATTCTTGAGCTCCTTTAGCATTTATTCTTCCTTTTTTCTTTTTCTTTCTTTTTTTTTTTTACATATATACATTTGCTTTTTGGAATGTAAATTTCGACTTTTGTTTCGGTGTAGTTACAACCATTACAAAAGTATCTCTAATACATATGAGTACAATGAAGTCCTAATTCACTAACCACCCTAGGATCTTGATACCTAGCCTTTATATAACTTGTGCACCCCCAAACTTAGCTTCAAAAGCTCTTCAAGGTTTTTATTCAAGATTTGATTCCACCTTGGTTAACCAGACTAACTTAAGCATCGAGATAGTCCTTAGCTAACTAAGTTTCTACTTAAGCAGAGATTTTGTGTAGCAAAGAACAATAAGACTAGTCATTAATCAAACAAGGCTACACTACACATATACACTTAATCATCATTAAATTTAGCCCAAGAAGATACACATTCTATTATTGAAAGACTAGGAATTGCAACTGATCATGCTTTCTATTCAACAAACATAATATTAAACACATAATATTAACATTTTACACATAACATTAAACACATTTAAGGTCCTCCCCAAACTTAAGACTCAAGCAGTTGTCTTTACTTCTCATGCAATTCTAATGGGAGAGGCTTTTGGACACTACAATACCAAATTAAAAACATTTAACACAACATACTTTTTGAAATCATACACAATTGCTAGATGTTATTACAAATGCTACAACATCCAACAAGTTTATTTGGAAACAATTAACACCACAACACAAAATAACACAACACAACACAACACAAGAGGGAAGAGTTACTGGTTGGTGAACAAAACACAATTCTTTTCTTGTTGAGTTTCAGCTGTTGCAGCAGTTGACGCTATAGCGTCAGGTGCTATAGCGCTTCACAATTAAAGCTCACTTCATCAATGCATGCAATTGGTCAGCCCTGCAACATCAAAATAGAAACAAAAACAACAAATATTAGAATAAAAATTCTGGGTTGCCTCCCAGTAGCGCTTGGTTTAAGAGTCCTCAGCCAGACTTGGAATTCAAACCCCAAGTTAGGGTGGATAATAGGACAAGAAGAAAATATCATCCTTCCGTTTTCTCTTTTTGGTCAGAAATCCCATGTATTTGGCATATGGAAGCAAGTTTTCCCAAGCACCAACCAATAAGCATTTGGGATAGGAATTCTTCCTCTCTTGAAAAAATTGAAGCTCATTTTGCGGAGGATTCTTTTCTTCACTTACCAAAGGTTGAATCTCAATTTTCACATGACTCTTTTCATACCTCAACCTTGGATTTTCTTTCTTGTCACTATTTTTGAATTTTTGTTTTTCTACAACTACACTATTTTTTTCTTTTTCTTCCACCATTTCCAAATGACCACATTCAAGTTCACACTCTACACTCTTTTCTTCCTTTTGCTCAACCATATCTTCAATACAACTCTTTTCTTCTAGCTCAATCACTTCTTCAACACAACTCTCTTCTTTTAGATGCTCCAAAATTGTGTTAATGTGAGCTTCTATATTCTTACATGAAGCTTCAAAGTTGTCATGATACATCTTCATATAATCAATGGAATGAGCTAAGAGTTCTTTGAAATTATCTTCATTTTGCTCAACCACCTCTTCAATACAACTCTCTTCCATATTATTGCATGACACTTGAGAGTTGTCTCTATCCACTTTGATATCCTCAAGGAATTGAGCTAAGAGTTCTTTCAATTCAAAGTTGTTCTCATGCAATCCTTCGGTTTGAGTTTGAGAATATGAATATTGCTCACACACAACATTTTCCATGCTATAATCCATATTTTGGGCTGTCATGGGCATGAAATTTGTCTCATAATGACCCTTTCATGTTCACTCTCATGGAAATCATAATTGAAACCTTCTTGTTGAGCATTCAATTCATTCATTTCTTGCATAAAGTAAAAACTCTCATGGTCCATGGCATTAAGTGGATTTTGTTTTTCTTCACAAAACACTAAACACAAATAGTAACACTAAAAACAACCAAGTGAACACATTACAAACACAAAGCACAATGCAAATTTAAAAAAATTGTTTGAAAAACAGAACACACTAAAAAAACAAACTAAACTTACTAACTAAATAATAGAAATTAACTTTCACAATCCCACAAACAACGCGCCAAAAACTTGTTGTGCGAAAGGTGATGTGCAAGTGTACACAATCGCAACATATAATATAATGATAAGTAAGATCGTCTCCACGAGGATTGTTGAGTTTACTTCTATAATTAAATTAGTAAATTAGCTAGTGAGTAAAACAAGTAACAATAACAAGTTGTAGAATCATTAATGTCATCAACATAAAGGTACAAAAGCAAATAAGATAGATTATAAGTAGAAATTCAGAGTGAGAGTAGTTGGAATGCTCTTTGCTAAGTAATTTCCCGAGTAAGCGCGCTATAGCGTCTCACGCTATAAGCGTCAGCTGCTATTGCAAATGATTTTGTGCTTTTCAATCCACTAACGCCGTGGTTTCATTACAAGATGCCTATGTCTAGGTTCTAAATAAGTTCACCCTCAGTATAATAAAGAACCCACGACTTTTGCCCTATGAACTATTGCACTTCTATGTCTGTAGAGGAAGCAAAAATTGGTCAAATGTCTTTAAACAACTTTTCGCTCATATCAATCTTTGAGTTCGAATCATGGACCATGTCTGTACCCATGAATATACCTATTTTAGCTGATCATTTCTAAAACAAGTTTGAAAGAAGTAACACACAAAGATTGAAACGCAAAACGTGAAATATTATATACGCGATACTAAAGGTTCATTACAAAGCTTTAAGCATCCAACTACAAGAGAATTAGCTCATGATGAGCAACAACACAAGAAATACAGCATAAAAGTGTTACCTAAAGCCATAAAACCGAAATCACCAAGAGGTGGAAAACACTCCAAATGATGACGGCTCCGTAGCCGCCATTATAGCGCTTGACGCTATAAATATCTCTCGCAAAGATCTGCAGAAAATCTACTCTTTATTGTGAAAATGGAGCTTGGGCGAAAATGGAGTTTAAGAGTTATTTCTAACTCTCCTCTCTTCTGAACCAGCAAAACCAAGCTTGAAGATGAAGTTTTTAGACTTCAATATAAAGAAAATATCTCTCAAAAAAGGTGAAAAGCCATCCCACCAACTATTACCAACTACCATTACAAAATAGACAAGTGTCCTATAAAGCAAAAGGTGGGTGACTGATGCAGGAACTGTCTCTCACCGCTCTACGATGATCGACGCGCTTTGGAAATCGCTGAAAATCTTTTTCGTTTTCTCTCTCATCACCGCAGAATCCAACGCTATAGCGTCTGCTCGCCGCTATAGCGCTAATGTTTGTAAATCAACAAACACATTAAAAATAACAAGAAAGCACCAAAAAGTGCCAATTTGTCACATAATCAATTCCTAACCTCTTTTACACTAAACAACATATATTTATCGATTAAACAACAATATTACTTAAGAACTTGAATTAAGTTAAGTAATAAGAGCATAAATAACTCATATAAATATGAGTTATCAACAAGATAGGAGACACGCTGACCCCGGTGAGTATCAAATTGACCACCGAGCACCATGACACGCCTTAGTATCGGATCGAGGAGATTTCTATCACGAGGATTTCTTACAAAGAGAGTCGCGATGAGGATTGGTATCGTGGGAGGCCGGGTCCTCAGTACCATTCACAGCCTCATCCTCAGTACCATCCACAGTATCCTCAGTACCATCCTCAACCTCTTCATTACCATCCCCCGCCTCCCGAGTATCAGCAGCAGCCTCAAACTGATTCGTCGTTCTCAGATGAGTCTATGTCTGAGCAGCCTCAGCAGTATCAAGAGGAGCCTCAGGAGGAGCCTTAAGAGGAGCCTCAGCCCTCTCTTTTCACTGACCTGACAGATCATGTCTGCAGTTCAGTACTCGCTGACCCGGTAAGTTGAATTTTTTTGCTTAAATAATTTATTTAACTCACATAGTCTGCACTTTTTGCTTACATCATTTATTTATTTTTAATTCAGGAGTATCTGCGGGTTGTCAAAGTATGGGCTCATGGCAACAAAGTCCATACTAGACTCCATCTACATTACCCGGCCCTAGTTCAGCGCACCACGCGTGGTCGTGGGACAAGAAATTGGCCCCACTTCTCCATCGCCACGCCACGATGAGACCATGAGTTCTTTGTCGGCTTTTATTGAGAGATGGCACTCGAGATACTTCGTCATTTCACTTGCCATTTGGTGAAATGACGATCACTCGATGACATCTCCCACTCACGCACCTTCCCATCCAGGGGAACTATGCCACACCTCCCACCATCACTGTGAGCACAGAGTATGCCACACAGCTTGCTGAGACATATCTGGGTGTGTCACGGGTTGAAGCTGCTAACAACACCCGTGGGGGTCCGTATTACAGCTTCAAATGGCTGGAGCAGGTTTATGAGCGTAATTTGGAGGAGGGGTGTGACATCACAGTTGATGTGAGGGCTTATCTGCTTCGGCTTATGACCTACAGTATCTTCACTACGAAGACTGGAGACAGGGCGGAGGCTAACTGGCTGATCTACCTGCATGATCTGAGTGCAGATGTTCTTGGAGGCTATGCATGGGGTGCAGGTGCACTAGCTGCCACGTATGAGTCCTTGAACACTACGTCTTTGAGGGAGACAGCGCAGTGTGGAGGGTGTAACACCCCGATTCTACCACATTTATTTAATTAATTATCAGAGTGCGGAAGACAACTAAACATGCATCGGAGCGTTACACATCAACATTTAACTCAACATTTAAACGACATTCAATAGTCAAATTTGGTCTTTCATTAAGACGACGAATAGGTACGCAGCACAACTCAAAATTCATCACAACGCAGCGGAATATAAAGTTCTATCACATGCATCATATAAAACAATAACGCAAATAGAATGAGTCTAAGGTAAAAGCAGCAAAATCAACGGTGTTCGCCTATCCCCGTGTGCTACGTATCGAAGCGACTCGACACTGACTCTAAATAGGAAGGAGAGAAGGTCCTTCACACACGACTACCTGCATGTCACCCACGTAGGGTAACATTAAAACAGAGAAAAGGGTGAGTCCAACAACATAAGGGAATATATGATAAGTAGTATGCGAGGTCTTAGCAACCATAAATACCGATAAAGACAACACACACGGTATTATCACAAACAACGTCATCGATGAAGCACAACTATATTACTACAACACGAATGGCAACAACACGACTGAGACATATGCATGGGAATGCACCCCACAACACGGGTATATGCATGTGGTACCAGTCAACATAAAACAATCTTTATCAACACTTTGAGCAGGGCTCTAAGACCGCAGCCTTCAACACGTTGAAAGCGAGCTCCAAGACCGCGACCTTCAACACGGGGTATGCATATGCCATGTGATGGACTCATGAAACAACACAACCAAACAACCTACGCCGACCCTTTCAACTACAACAACAACTCACCTAAGAGTCTCATGGACTCACAAAGAACAACAACGTGGTTTTGGTCTCTCCGACCCAACAACAAAGAATAACACTTAAATGAGGGTCTCTTGGACTCACAACAACAACAACAAAGAACTTAATATTTACTCTTTTAACTACCAAGCACAACACAATACGTCGTTCGTCCATATTTAAGCACGACAATTCAAAACGACCCCAACCACGGCCTACAAAGTGACACCAAACAACACCTATTGGTGCCCTACGGTAACTTGGGCAACTCGGGTGCCACAAATAACAACGAGAGGCACACTGGCAAAGAACTCCGATGCGCCAGGCGCCAAAATTCCCAAAGACAAATGCGCTTAGCGACAACTTGCCGCACTAGGGCGCCAAACACCTAGCACGCGATGGCGCTGGCGGCAACTTGGCCGCACTGGGCGCCTAAAACACATCACTTTGGCGCTGGCGGCAAGAATTTGGCGCACTAGGGCGCGAGAATCCTGCGAAAGTGGCGCCAGGCGGCGGAATTCCGTTGCGCCATGGCGCCAAACCAAAGAACTTTGAACCAAAGAACCTTGTTGCGCTAAGCGCGCAAAACAAAGACCAAATGGCGCGGCGACAACCTTGTTGCGCCATGGCGCCAATTCCTAGCACAATGGCGCCTAGTGGCGCCCAAAACCTCAGTCCTTGATTTTTCTTACCAATTCTCAGCAGCCAGCAACATTCAACGACAATTAAAACACTGAAACAACGGTTTGGATCACCAAAAACACAAATTTGCAAATTCTAACACAATGGGGGCGCCAAACTCCTAGCCTAATGGCGCTGGGGGGGTGTTTCAACCTCATTCTTTAATTTCTTTCACTAACAACCAAAGAACAATCAATACGTAAGCAATCACAAGACATCAAACAACACAATTGACCCTCCTAATACACCTAGAATGTCACTAAGCTTCATTTGCACCTAACAACAACCACATGGAGGGTACAATTGCAACAACAAATTCCTCAACCTACATATGCAATCACCAACCAATTCAACATCAAATACTCATCCTAATTCAATCATACACTACTCAGAATTTTAACTAGCATCATAGTTACCAAAATTCCCACATAACCCATCATATAAACCATTAGGTAGTTTAACCCCCCTTACCTTTTCAACTTGAAGAAGAAGAGTCCTTGCCTTGGAAAACACCACGAAAATCAGCAACTGAAACCCACTCTCTTTCGATCGCAACCTCCGTTCCTCGTTTCTCTCTCGATCGCGCGCTTCACTCTCTCTCGGTTCCTCTCTTCTCGAACGCACGTAGCAAGGAAACAGAAAAGGGGAAAGTTGGAATCATGCAATTGGAATTAAAAGGAAGAAGAATGGAGGAAAGAAAAAGGATTTCATCGTTACCTTTTGAAGCTTGAGCAGAAGAATCTCCCTTCCCTCTCAAGTCACAGCAGCTCTCTCGTCATGTGACTCTCTCTCTCTCATGGGTTCCTTTCTATTTTTTTTCTTTCTTTCGGTTGCAGCTGATGGTCTCAATTGGAGACCCAATTTAGGTCACGCAGTGATTGGGCCAACTAGTGGGTTGGGCCCTAATCACACCACTCTTCTAATTCCACACACCTCCTGAAATAAAACCATTCCAATTTATTTATTCTAATTCAAGTAAATATTGTAACCTCAAATAACTTAATTAAATAATTAATTAAGTTATTTTGGGGTGTTACTGAAGAGGTATCCACCTATTTCGTACACATTCTAACTTCTTGTATTTTTGTTAAATCACACTGACTTTGGGTAATTTTTTTTGAATTAAATATGTTGTTTATTTTTGCATTTCAGGCTTGGATTATGTGGTATTTCCCTCGGATGGCGGAGAGGTTGGCCGGTCATATCCGAGTGCGGAGCCACCGGGTCGGGCGCTATAGGAAGAAGAAGTCGGACCACACAAGGCGAGCCACTACGGGAGGATGATTGATGAGTGAGGCCGAGGATGTCTGCTTGGCGACCATTTGAGGAGGGCAGTGGTAGACCCTTTGAGCGGATCTCCTCTACGAGGCTTCATCACCGGGCTGACTTCGAGTTCCCTACATGCTTGATAGGTGCTGCGACGGTTTAGATGCGCTCGAGATCATCCCGCGTGACCTCTCGGAGGTCGTCTGAGTCATCTTGATCAAGGTCTTTCGGATCGTCCCACTTCATGGCATTTGTGGATGACATCATGCGCCTTACTCGGGTTGCTCGGCGGCGGATGAGACTATACGTAGGTACTTAGAGTGGTGCGTTCGGGCTTCTATCCCCGGACTATTACTGGCTCCACCATCACCAAAGCAATGCGCGGCTGGACACCCTCCCGAGCTACGATCACGGCGATCTTTGAGTGGGTGAGGAGGTTGTGGATCGCCAGTAGGGAGGGGATTCGTAATGGCGAGATCACGCATGACAGTCGGGCGTATCAGACACTCCATATGCTGGTGGGGATGGCAGCACCGGATGACATTTCTGGGAGCTTAGGCAGCGGGGGACGAGGCGAGGCGGCGAGGAGGCGTTAGGGATTTTTATCACTTTTTGATGTATTTGATGTTGGCACTTTATTATTAATTTTTTCGGATGTTTTATTTTACGAGTTTCCATAAATTTTTGATTTCATTGATTCGATAAAACAAAGTTACACAAGCGATACAACATAAACAACTAGAATAAAAATAGATGGATAAAATGAAAATACAATAGAAACTCTTGAGCCGGGTGGAGTTAATCGGCGAAGGATCTCGTGACGGTCATTCGGTTTTCGACGTCTGGATGAATGTAACTCTTCCGTTTAAACATAATATGATTGGACATCATCATTTGGAGGTCATCCTCGGTGTTGACATCCACGGCGAGAAAAAGTAAAGACGCGTCCATCGATCCATTCCGGTTCAGATAAGCGATCACGAATTATCTCATGCTCGTCGTTCTCTGGTTGAACCATCCGATAGTTTACGCTTAAGAGCGACAAATGATATGCGATGTTTTAACCTACACGATACAACATCTCTCCCATCGAAACTTATACCATCATCTTTCAAGATGATGCCACGATGATCAATGAAACCCATATTAGAATGAGCGAGAGTGAGGGAAGAAGACTCGTAGTATGACATTAGCGAAGCCTGCATCATCTTCACTTGTGTTGTGTGAGAGAAGGAGGAAGTTGAATTTTTGGTGTGAAAATAGTGATGGTGGGAGTGAGTATTTATAGATGAGGTAAAAGATTATCAACCGCTGATTTTGTCGTGCAATCCACATCGTTGATCAACTTTGAAAGTGAAATCATGACCGTTAAAAAAAAATTTACAAATAAAAAAAAAATTAAGGCTCATCGTATATATATCATTTGGGACATATATACGACGTGTAGTTTTAACACATCGTATATATGCCCTGAAGAAGTATATACGATTGACCGTGTAACGACCTATCGTATATACTTCTTCAGGGCATATATACGATGTGTTAAAACTACGCATCGTATATATGTCCCAAATGATATATATACAATGGGCCTTTTTTAAAAAAAAATAGATTACAAAGGGCATTTTGGGGATTTCAGTGTGGGTGGGGGTATAAGGGGAAAGGGTGGGGGTCCAAAAAAAACAAGCCTTAATATAATTGAGTTGGGTCATAAGCACAGCCCAAAATGTAGTGAAATTGCAAATTGTTAATAACACTCCCCTTTTGGGGTTGGGTTCCTTTTTGCGCACAAAATAGTATAACTCTAAACTAATACCAAATTAATATCTCCAACAACACCCCATTCTCAATCAATCATATTAAAGAAATAAAATCATTAGTCAATTTAAGGGATTTAAAAAAAAATTATTTTGCAGATTTGATGGACTAAGTTTACTAACTCTTACAGTTTGAACGACTACAAGTATACAATGCTAATGTACACATATCAGAAAAAATATTCATGAACCTAGGGGTCTAACACAAGTGCTAGGTTTGCAGTGTGCCTAGATGTTGTAAACCATGATATTGAGTTTACAAATTTACCATTTGACCTTCCAACCCTATTCTCAATCCTCTTTTGTGGTGTGTTCCCCACTAACAATAGGAAGTGTGTGATTTGGTGTGATTCTAATTTGACATGCAGATCTTTGGGGTATATCGGAAATTAGGAATGGAAGAATATTCTCAAATAAAATCCTATATCTAAGACCTTTTTAATATCAAACTACATTCATGTTAATGATTTATGGTTTGAGTCCAAAGCCGAGTCGATGTCTTTTTCTATGTATGATGTGTGGACTTCGTCAAGTGCATCTTCAGGGTATAAAAACTAGTGGCCAGTAGTGTCTATCATTGTTTGATGTCAGTGTAGCCCTTAGACACCTTGGAGCATTTTTGTCATGATTTTCTAGGCTCTTGATTGGGATCTTGATTTTCTTGTAAGCGGATTTGAGTACTAGTAACACTCATTACCATTAGTAATAATATAATCTTTGTCTTTTAAAAAATTACAAAATGAGCTAACTCACATGTAAACTCTGTTTTTGATAAATTCTAATAAAATCATTAAACTCTCGATTTTATTAGAGTTTGCAGGTTAATACTTACATTGATTTGGCTTTAAAATGTAAATAATCAGACAATATTGTTTGATACTTGAGTTGAATTATCAAAACCCGATATTTACTAGATTTATAAAGATGATTTATGTTTTTATAGTTATTTTTCCTTTGTTTTATTCAATCATGGAATAAAGTATATGACTATAAATTATTTGTATTAAGCCAAAATTAGGTATTTATATAAGATTTGATCTTTAAAGTAAGAATGTCTTAACTAGTACTAATGCACTAGCACACTTTTTTGTTGTGGTTTAGATTAATACTTTTCTAAATTTTAGAGTTGGAATGTTTGAGTTATTATAGTGTTAGTTTGTTTTATATTATGTACATTTATTATTATAGGTTTATTTAATATTGAATTAATAGACTCTTATAAGTTTACAAACGCTCCACGAGTTCGAGTAGACTCGAGACTTTGTCGAATTTGGATTATTTAAAGTCATTTTTTCCTCAACTCACTTACATTCACATATACTTAGGCTAAATTAAAGGGTACTTAGGTATTTCTCTAACTTACCAACTTCTTCTAAATATTTTATCTCAACACATTTTGCCTATATGAAGGTGAATGTGGGTGAATTCAGACAAAAATGACTTTAAAAGTCTTAATCCGGACTTTGACATCCTTGCTACTAAAAAAATCCTGATATCAAATAAATAAATCGAGCCATAACAAAACAAAGAGGGAAAATGTAATAATAACTCTTCAAACACCAAACTACTACCTAACTTAGAAATTTGTGGCTGAACCCTCCATCTCTCTTATGGCAAAGCTACGAATCGGTATGTTGTTAAATCGAATCGATCTCTCTCTCTCTAAGTTAGGGTTAGTGCAATGAGACTTGTTTCATTCTTAGCTCTTTATCTCGATTATCTAATTGAAGTGGCTTGTAGATTAGTTACAGGTAGAATCTGCGCACCAAAACCAAAATTAAACAAAAAGTCACAAAATTAAGAAAATTAGAGACTTATCACGTGTTTTGATTCAAGGGAAAGAAAGGGGATGGAAAGAAAGATAGAGGAATATTCATTTTTCCATTTGTTTGGTTTTGCTTTTTTAAAGGAAAGGAAAGAAAGTTTTGAGTGGGGCACACAAAAATGGCGTCATGAAAAAGAGCCACTTTTGTATGATTTGACCAAAAAACCTTGCAGCGAATCTCTACTACTATCACAATTTTATTTAATTATTGGGGACATTAAAGTCTTTTTTTACAAATAGGTTTTTCTTTCCTCTCACTTTCAATTTCACTTTCTCTCATCTGAAATAAGCTAAAATAATCCTCTCGCTTTCTGCTCACTTTCTTTCCTTCAATATTCTTTCCTTCAACTTTCTTTCCTTCCACTTTCTTTTATCATCCAAACACAGCAAAGTAAATTAGAGGCTCTGTCAAAAAAGTTGGGGGAATAATAATAAAAATAAAAATAAAAATAAAAATAAAAATGAATTAAAGCAACAAAATTAATCCCATCTAATCTAAAGAGAAGAAAGGGAAAGCATTCATTCACACACACTGCACCCACCTTTGTTTCTGTGTTGATAGATCGCATTACGCCATAACATAAACCCCTCAAACAAACAAAGCTCATACTTTAATTCAGATCTCTCTCTCTAGATGCCTTTCTCTCTCTGATCCGCAATGGCGCTCAACAACAGAAGCAAGGGATCTCCGTTTCCCCTTCTGGGTTTCGTGCTTCTCTTCCTACTCGCACCCCTCTTTTTCTTCTTCGCAACTCCCCTTCGCTCTGCTTCCGGTACCTACTCTCTCTCTCTCTCTCTCTCTTGGTTTTTAATTGCTTCGGTTTAATTTTTTTTTATCCTTTTGAGTGTTATTTCTCAAATGTTACATGTAGATCCTTCAATTAAATTGGGAGTTCGCATATATTTTTTGGTTGCGTTTATTCAATTGGCAAATGTTGCACCTTTATTCAATTGCGCTTATAATTAATTGCTTTGTTATGGTTTTGAATAACGACTTGCGAGATCTGTAGTGCACTGAACATTTTTGTGCTTTACTCTTCACTCTATTCTGCAATTTCATTATCTGGATGTTCGTTATTGATTGAGTTATAGTCTGTTTCTTGATTTGGTGGATTCAGATTCTTTATATTAGAGAGAATTGGAACCTTCGTGATAAGTGATGATGATAGTGTGTGTTGTCAATAACTCAATTTTACTACTTTTGAGTTGAGATGCTTAGGTGGTTTGAATCACTGTTGTATTAAGTTCACTTTAGGAGCAATAGTTGAAGGTTCTAGTGATCCTGAGACAAAAACACCATAATGGGATTGAGATAAGCCTTGGAGAGAGTGTGTACATAGTGGCTCAAGTTCATGTTTGGTGCATCATCATCATCATTTTGAATTTTGTAATTGGAAAGCAGTATTTTTGTTTTTCAATTTTGTAATTGGAAAGCAGTATTTTTGTTTTTGAATAGAAAATATATTCATTATGAAAATATGAGGACTAGGGGTACTCAAATCCAATTACAGCTAGTGTTAGATACATGAAAATCAATCAAAGCAGTACCCAAATGAGTATATAACAACTAACGCCTTCCAATACAATCTATAGGGTCCGCAAACCACGCGTAGTAGAGACGAGCTTTCCCCCTGGAAAGCAGTATAGTATTTGTAGATTAAGAGTTGTGGTAAGAAAGTAGTATACTGTGCAATTTATTGTAATTGGTGAATATTTCTTCTTTGCACTTTCCTTAGAGATCATAGGGCTTTATGAGATTAGCACACGGAGGAAGTGCTATGTGCTGACAGTGTTGACATTTGACAATGAAAGATTTTGCATTATATTAAATAGGAACAGCTGATAGATAGGAATTGGCTATGTTAGTTTATATGATAACTTTTGATCTATACTCTAATTACATGTCATAAACGTTTCCTATAAGTATTCATATATTCATATAATTTCAAGTCAAAGGAATATATCCACTTTGATTATGTCCATGTTGGTGTTTTGCACAATTGCACTTGTGCTTCTAATCCTCAGTGTATAACTGATTGGTTTTTAACTGAATCAATATATTGTGTTTCAAACACCTGGTTCTTTTATTATGTGGATGCTGAATAAAGTATCAACTATATCCTGCTAAGGATGCCCAAATATGGGTCTGTTTATTTGTGAATCCTTATTTTTGTAAGGGACTTCCATATTATGAAAATTAAAATACAGTGTAATCAATGTCCATGATGTGAGGAGAAAGAAATAAGAGAATAACATTGTAATAACATCCCTGTGTGTTTCTCTTATTTGCACATATCTATGAGTTTAGGTTATACCAATTACTTCAAATTCATTGTGCAGATCAAGATGATATTTCTGATACTACAAGTAATCAGGTAACATGTTTTATAATTTTTCAGGTTTATTGGTTATACAACTAAATGCTAGCCATTTTATTTTACCTTATGTTGTTGGCTGTTGCAGACTGCAAAATGGAGAGACAGGCAGGCGCTGCTGGACCTTAAATCACGCTTTCCAAAAGAGGCAAGCACACTCTCTTGTTTTGTATCTCAGTAATATTTTCATGTAAGAGTTCACTTGCAAGCCTTCTGATGAATATTACATTTTAGGTTCTTGATGTTATTATGTCCAGCACAGACGATATGGGGCCTTTGAGTCTGGAGAATTTCAGAAATAACCTTTCTGCTTCATGGAGAGTTGTGGGGTTAAAGTCTTCAAACGATACATATCAGGTTGGGATTACTGATGTCTTTCTGCATGAAATTTTCAATTCCTGTATTGAAGAAAGCAAAAGAGCTTCCTTATGTTATTGCTACTGAATGTTAATCCATTTTTGATTTTTTTAAATCATAGCCTAACCAACAAGAAACACATCTTAGGCAAGAAAAGGAAAAGGAGAAGGAAGGAAAATCTTCAGGTGGTATCATACTGTCAGTTAATTTGCCTATGTTTTATTTTAGATTACTTTCTCATTCATTTTTTTCATTAATGCAGTTGGTCTTGCTCAGTGGACTGACAGTCCTGTAAAGCTAGCCAGAAGGGTGAGCATCATCCTTGCATATTTTTCTTGTTTTGACATACATAACTTCTTGGATACCCATAACAAAGGCACGTTTATGGTCTGGAGTAGTCTGCCACACCTTGTAACTCAATGGTTGTGGTAATTACGAAAACAGCCTAACCACCACATGTGCATATTACCATTCCCATACCCCAACCCTACAATGATGAAGTCTTGCTTGCTGGGCTGTCCTATCTGTGACTTTTGGCTGAACAGAAATTGAGTTAGACTAATTGGGATTTCATAGTTTTGTCCTTACAAGTTACAATATAAATATTATTTTGAAAGTTTTATCCACTTTATGGTAAATTTATACTTTAGACTAGAGCTATTTTACCTAGGCTATCCTAACAAACAATTCATTCGTATAGAACCACTCGTCGCTGTCGAGCTGAAGATTTCCCAGACTAAAGCTTATTCATCCTAGAAAAATGTTTCCAAATTAGTTTCGACTCAAAAACAACTGTATACAAATTACCCTAATATTTGTATGGTGTTCTTTCTGTTTGAAAAATACTGGTTAATCTTTGGAGTCAGGAGTGGTGTGATACTTCAATTAGGAAACAACATGCTGGAAATAAGCTTTGTTTTGTTGTCTGTAAATATCTTCTGCAGCAATTAATAGAGAAAAGGAAGGAAAAGCGTGCTGCTGAGTTGGTAAAACAGGATGATGAAGTTATTGTGAAACTTGAAGATTCAGCTATTGAACGTTCAAAATCAGTTGATTCAGCTGTTCTAGGAAAATACAACATTTGGAGGAAGGAAAATGAGAATGAAAATGCCGATTCTACCATTCGGTTGATGCGAGATCAGATCTTAATGGCTAGGGTATTCTTGAGTATTGCAAAAATGAAAAACAAGCTTCAACTGTACCAAGAACTGCAATCCCGTATTAAAGAGAGTCAACGTGCTTTAGGTGAGGCAACTTCGGATGCTGACCTACACCACAGGTATGAAGCTATGTCCTATTTTCTGTAAGTTATCCGTAGCTTGTATGTCTTTGTCTGCATTTACTGACCTAGGTAATTAAATGTTTAATTATCTTTAGCGAGCATGAAAAAATCAAAGCTATGGGCCAAGTTCTTGCTAAAGCTAAAGAGCAATTGTATGACTGCAAGTTGGTTACCGGGAAATTGAGGGCAATGCTACAAACTGCCGATGAGCAAGTTAGAAGCTTGAAGAAACAGAGCACATTCCTTAGTCAGTTGGCTGCCAAGACCATACCTGATGGAATTCACTGCTTATCGATGCGCCTTACCATAGATTATTACCTCCTTCCTCCTGAAAAGAGAAAGTTCCCTAGGTCTGAGAATTTGGAGAATCCCAGTCTTTATCATTATGCCCTGTTCTCAGACAACGTTTTGGCTGCATCTGTTGTTGTCAACTCAACTATTTTGAATGCAAAGGTGATAGACTTTCTGTCTTTTACCATACGAATGTGTTTGTGCATGTATCTCAAGCTCATTCTTTTTATAGATGATGAATATATAGGGCTTGAACCCACATATTTTGCTAGCAATAGTACATAATATTTGGTAAATAATAATAAACTTAGCCTTAATGGTCTTATGTTCTCGTCTTCGACATTGCAGGATCCTTCAAAGCACGTGTTTCACCTTGTTACTGATAAACTCAATTTTGGAGCCATGAACATGTGGTTTTTGTTGAATCCTCCAGGGAAAGCTACAATCAATGTTGAAAATGTTGATGAATTTAAGTGGTTGAACTCATCCTACTGCCCAGTCTTGAGGCAGCTTGAATCTGCAACAATGAAAGAGTATTATTTCAAGGCAGGCCATCCAACCAATTCTGGTGCTTCTAATCTGAAGTACAGAAACCCTAAATACCTGTCAATGCTTAACCACTTGAGATTCTATCTTCCACAAGTCTATCCAAAATTGGATAAAATTCTTTTTCTTGATGACGACATTGTTGTCCAGAAGGATTTGACTGGATTATGGGCTGTGGATCTTAAAGGAAAAGTAAATGGCGCAGTTGAAACTTGTGGCGAGAGCTTTCACCGGTTTGACAAGTATCTCAACTTTTCAAATCCACACATTGCAAAGAATTTTGATCCTAATGCTTGTGGTTGGGCATATGGGATGAACATGTTTGATTTGAAGGTGTGGAAAAAGAAGGACATTACTGGCATATATCACAAGTGGCAGAATTTGGTGAGCAGATGAACATAACATTAGTTCATATCACGTGTCTGTCTTTTTTCACATAAATAGATGAATACAAATTATCTTTCACTAACCGTTTCTTTTTCATGTTTGATTCCAGAATGAAGACAGGGTATTGTGGAAGTTAGGGACATTACCTCCAGGGTTAATGACATTCTATGGATTAACACATCCCCTAAATAAATCATGGCATGTACTCGGTTTAGGTTACAATCCAAGTGTAGATCGGTCGGAGATCGAAAACGCAGCAGTCGTACATTACAATGGTAATATGAAACCTTGGTTAGAAATAGCCATGACAAAGTATCGTCCTTACTGGACCAAATATGTCAAATATAATCATCCTTATCTTAGGAACTGTAAGCTAAATGAATGATCTTAAGAACTAGATCCTAAGAACAGAAAACACACTCCTTTTTCTCCAGAATACCCACAGCTTTCTCTCTCCTTTCTAGCTTGGCAATTTTAAGTGAAGTTCCTTGTTAGAAGGATTGATTGTCCAAGTGATAGGGTGGGTGCTTGTGTTCTATCTGCCCCCTACTTCATCATCTCTTTGCCACGTCATTGATTATTGCTTTCCATTCATTTAATTTGTTTACACCACCCTCACTAATTTGAAACGAGGTTGATAAGTAGTATACCTTGTTTACATAAAGATCCTTCATTGTACAATACTTTAATTTAATGCTAAGAGTGGACTTGAAATTGAATAACAATTTTATGTATTCTTTCAAAAGTAGCTAGCTTTCTGGTATGGTTTCGAGAAGCTATTTGAATGTTTTTGTGTTGTATTGTATTTTCTTCATGGGCATGAGTCGTTCATAAGTAATAAAATTATTATTTTGTCTCGCAGTGATCGTGTGCGATTATATTTTGATTTCTTAGCTAATAATTAATCAATAAATTTAATTAAGGAGTAAATTAAGAAAATCAAAATTCAATAAGCAACGAAAATGGGCAAGGGAATTTAACAGATGAAGTTCAATTAAGGCTAAATTACTGTTTTGGTCATTTATCTTTGGCCTGGATTTCATTTTAGTCCTTTATCTTTTTTTTTTCTCGTTTTGGTCTCTCATCTTCAATTTTTGTGTCATTTTGGTCCCTCTGTTAAGTTTCTGTTAAAAAAAAGGTTATGTGGCAAACGGAGATGGCGTCGTGAATGGCGTCATCGCCACGTGTCAACATCTTATTGGACCTGTGTGCCACGTGGCACTGACATGACATATCATCACCCCATGTCACCACTGACACGTGGCACTTTTTTTTTCTCAATTACCATTGAACCACACGTTGATTTTGGTATATTGAGCCAACAAAAAATATATAATACATATTTCCTTATTAAAAACGAAATTAAACTCCCAAATCTGAAACCTGATTCACCTTCAACCTTCAAACTACAAAACCGCCGTCCAGAATCTTCTTCACATATGCGAAAAACATAAAATCAAATCCAATGGAAACAATGGGAAAATGAGCAAATTTGTTTTACGGGTTCTGATTCGTTTATGGGTTTCGATTAGTGTTTCGATTTTGGAGTTCTGATTCGTTTATGGGTTTCGATTCGTTTATGGGTTTCAATTCGTTTTTGGGTTTCGATTCTGGGTTAGAATTGGTTTCGGGTTTCAAATCTTCTTCTCTTTTTGTTCTTTGCAAATTCCAATTTATGGTTTGTTTTGTTCTTCTTCTTCTTTTTTTCTTTCTAATTCCAGTTTAAAAAGATTTCTGTGTGTCTCTTTTTTTTTTCTTTCTAATTCCAGTTTATTAACAATACTTAAATAAAGTTCATGGAAATGTTGTTGTTGTTCATGGTTGCAAGGAAGAAGATGAACTAATTCCAGGGAAGAAGATGAGTAATTGTTGTTCATCATCTCAAACAAGATGAACTATGAATTTTTGAACTAATTTCTTTGTTGTTGTTGTTCATGGTTGCCCACGTTTGTTGTTCATTGAAATGTTGTTGTAGTTTTCTAATTTTGTTTTTTTTATGTTTGTTAATTTTATTTTTTAGTTTTGAGTTTATGTCAACTTGGTCCCCTATGTTTTTTTTTTAGTTTCAATTTGGTCCTCATTTGCCACATCACTTAATGAATTAAAGTCATTTTGACACTTAAGACGCCACGTCGTGAGATAAGCTGCTGCCAGGTGTGGCGTCAGTTAAAAAATAATGGACGGAAAATTACAAAAAGGACAAAATTGACATAAAAATGAAAGATGAGGACCAAAACGAGAAAAAAGAAGATAAATGGCCAAAAAATGAAATCAGTAAGATAAAGGGCCAAAAAGAGTAGTTTAGCCTTCAATTAATATAAGGTTCGCTAATGAAAAATGATTAAACATATAGAACGCTCTTCTTATTATTGGTGTTAGACGTATAATTTGGGTTTGTTATTTTCAATAAAATTTAATCTATTTGGAGATGTCACATTAGCATTTTTATAGCAAAATCAACGTTATAATAGCCCCATGGGTTTTTTTTTTAAAACGAAGCCAATCCGAAACTCAAAAAAGAGTAAGTATGTTTTCAAACTTAAAGAACTTAGTTAGGAAAAAATACTTAAAAGACTAAATCAAAACTTAAAATCAAGTTAAATGACCTCAAAGGACTTAAAAGTAAAAGCCACTACCATGTCAAAACTTAAAATCAAGTTAAATGACCTCAAAGGACTTAAAAGACTAAATCAAAACTTAAAATCAAGTTATACACACGTAAAAGCCACTACCATGTCACAAAGGACTTAAAAGTATTAGACATATATACATGCAACATTTCAACACCTACTATGTACATGTTTGTATTTATTTGCTTAAGGAACAAAGAGAATGAAGGTGAAAACAAAACATAAGAGATGGGAAGGCTCCGCCAGAAATATTAGTTCTCTTGAAGTCTCTAATGAGAACCTTATAGAAGGAAGGAAATGAGATGACTCCTAAGTTTCTTGGAGGATCAATGAGATGAACATTTGGAAGATCTTTGGTTTGTTTCTTATCATTCACCTCCTCCATTGTGGTCACAACTCCCTTATTGGTGCACCTTTTTATGCTGCAAATTTCTCTAGATCGAGAAGCTTTGTAAACAAAGTTGTTTTTGTCGGTTTAAATGAAATAATGAATAAACGATGCATGTAGATACGTTATCATATACGATCAAATCCAAATTCGAACTCGGGAGTGGCATCCCCACATTGCTAAAGTTGTCAATGCAACCCGTGGGAGCGTAAACAAAGTTTTTAATCATGTTTTTTTTTTCTTATTCAGTACAAAATTGTAAAAACAATAAATAAAATGTAAATAATGTAAAATTTTGTAATTAAAAGATATGGCAGACTTGTAATTTATAAAATAATATACAAGTGATATGTTGTACAAGAAATAAAATGAAAATAATGTGATATTTATTAAGCCAATCAGACTAGTAAAAATTTGTTTTTAGAATTTTTAGACAAATTTTAAAAACAAGAAATAATATAAAAATAAATTATGTGTTTTTTGTATAAACTTATTACAGAAAATGAAAATTGAACCTACTGATTATCAGGTGTTTTCTCTCATTTTATAACTCATGAGGAGAGGAAAATAAGAAAAAACTTTTACATTCTTTCAAAAATTAATATCATTTTTTTTATTTTAGTTTTGCCACATCTCATGTTTATTTAAAGGTAATGCCTTCATTTTAAAGATATATTTTTAATTTTTACTTTCTATGCAATCATAGAAAATAATTTATTTATTTATTTTTCTTATTTAATAATTTAAATATTCTCTCCTTTTTATTTTATAAAAAAAACTTAATTTTGTGCAAAAAAAAAATGTAGGTATTTCTGATGCATCGAAATCAAGAACTTCTTTTTCTCAGCAGCAAGTGCAATGCTGGTCTAGTAGACCTTCTGTTGGACCTATTAGAGATGCTGCTGGAAATTAGAGATGAACATTTGTACAAAATTGGAAATTAGCTTCTTGGTTTTGGAATAAATTTAGACCATGTTCATTTATAGTGGCAGAATTATTTCATTGCTTAAGTTCTAATGCTATCTTGGAGAAAAAACTTCAGAATATCATTCTAAAACAGTAAAATCTGATTCCAAACATGTAAAGATCATCCAAAATGGTATTTCGAGGGTGCATCCTAATCATGATCTTGTTTGTTTCAGTCAGAATATTTGCTCCCTTAAATGGAATGTCTTGATTGTTCATATTCCTATAGAGCTTAATAATGTGGCTCACCTGTTCTTTGTTTGTTCAAAGATGCAATCTCTGATTGTATTGTATGCCAAAGACAAATGCTGTATAATGGCCTTTTGGCCTCTTGTATATATATTAAAAAATGGGGTAAAACTAAAATTAAGTCGAAATTCCGCTATCTGTGTTCAATCTATTTCCATTGAAAACAGCCTAGGCCGGATTATGGAAAGAGCAAGCAGCATAAGTAACCAACCTATAAACTGTGAAATCTTAAACTAAAAGAATGAAGGTCATTTCATTACTCTAGCAGTGTCCAAGCAGAAAAAAAAAAAAATTACCGAGGCTTTGCACATACCATTCTCCTCTATATTAGCGATAGGAGTAGATGAACCACTTCTTCTAGCTGCGGTTTGCCCGGTGATTGTTCTGCCCATAAACTTTCCTGCTCTGCTCAGTCCACTGCCAACAGCACCAAGACCACTTCCAACAGCACCAAGTCCACTGCCAACAATCCCAGCTCCAGCACCAATGCCACTTCCGACAACTCCAACACCTGCAGTGACACCAGAACCAACCAATCCAACACCAGACCCTACTACTGATGCTGCTCCATCTACTGCATCCATTGTGCTTCCTATAACTCCTTCGTCTTTCAGTTTCTTCCTTTCTTCTAGTGTCCTTTTCTCTGCTTCTAGTGCAACCAACTGTTCTTCCTTGCTAAATTGATGATAAAAGATCTGAAATTCCAATTAGATTCTAACTTTCTATCAACCAAGACAGCATATGCAAATGAATAAACCAAAGAAATTTTGTGAACCATCACCAAATACAAACAAATAAATGCATGTCTATCTATACCTTTATTGTCAAGGTTCCTCGATCCTTCTTATCTTTCACTTTCAGCGTATCAAGTGATGACAACAGCCTCAATTCAAATTCCTTTTCAGTTTCGGCTTCCAGGTCAATAAGTGGTAATTTTGCTATTCCCAATCGCTTATCTTGTCCAATGTCTTTATCATAAACCTATTTGCAGAGCCATGAAAATTGTTTATTTTAATTTTATTAAATCAGTCACAGCATAGAAATTTTAATGGGAGTTGTGCAGTTAAAAATAAAAATTAAAGGTTTAAAACCAGAATATCAATACATGTTGCTGGGTATAGACAGATTAACAAACCTTTAAGGAGAATACTCCATTAGTTTACATGTGTCGACAACCCCATAACAAAATGGTGTTGTAGAAAGAAAGAATCGCCATTACCTTGAAGTTGCTCGAGCCATTCTCTTCCAAATGGCTGTCACCAACTCATACTGGGGAGAAGCGGTACTAATAGTAATCGCTGCCTACTTGATTAATCGGGTCTCATCTCACATTTTAGGTAATGTCAGTCATGTTCAATTTATGACCTTACTGAAACTAACCCCTCTAGTGGTGATTTCTAGATTTTTAATACTTGTGACATCGATTCAGATGGTTTGTATATTGTCTTGAGGAAAGGGAAAAGGTCTCGTGCCAAATCTCCTATTTCTCAATTTGTCTCCTCTAAACATATTTCGTTGTAGCATCAAAGTTTTATTTGAGTCGTTGACTCTGTGATAATTCCATCGTCTGTTCAAAAAGCACTGAAAGATAAAAAATGGGTCCAAGTTGTGGATAAGGAAATGAAAGCACTTGAAAGAAAGAAAACTTGGGAGATTAAGAGGCAACAAGGAGAAAAGAAACTTGTAGGTTGTAGGTGGATCCATAGTTCCATAGAATGTCAAGGGCCTATGAAGCTATTTTTGTGAGAATAAATCGACTATCAACATTACTCATAATCTCGTTCATCAATGAGAAGCTGGAAAACAGATTAATAGCTACAGTCTATATTTCTTCCGAGCATCACAGCAGATGTGCTAACAAAGGGCTTGCCAACAGAACATTTCAACAAACTTACTTGCAAGCTAGGAAAAATAGACATCCATTCACTAACTTAAGGGGGAGTGTTGTAAATAGTGCATAGTGTAATTGTAATTACTTATTCAACCCATTTATCAGGCCACTTAGGTTTAGGTTTAGAATATTCTATTAAAATCCTTTAGCGCTTTGATTGCATTTTTGGTATTATTCAGAAACCCTTTCCTTCAATAATGTCAAACAGCATATCCCATGCAAAATAAAGAAGCACAAGAGAAAAGAAAATATTAGTTGTTTAAATAAAACCTCGAGAATGAGCGATTGGGTCTCCTTGTCTTCTGCAATCAGTTCAAACTCCTCATCCCAAATTGGATTCAAGTTGTTGTCGATAACCTTTGTTTTAACCTTAAACAGCGGTCGAATGTGCACAACTACGTAAGGATCGGACTTCCCAATCATTTCCTTATTCTTTAAATCATTTGCTTTTATTATAGTCACTTTAAGATTTCCCTGGGGTTTAAGCTCCAGTTCACTGCAAAAAAGAAAGGTGCTTAAGCAATTTGAAAAGTTTGAGCACTAACACTGACTGAAATTGGCATATTCCCAAATCCCAATATGTTTTCTTTCTTTCAAGGGGAGAGCAGAGGAAACGAAAAGTTGAAACAGAAGAACTTTTCTTAAGGAATACTTAACAAAAAATGTTTCAAACTCAATTTAAAATATTGATTACCAGATATAGTTACAGAACTAGATATGCTTTGATCTGCATTAAGGAAGAAATATAATAAAATTCACATTACCTAGTATCAACAGGAATACCACCAAGAGGAACAACAATTCTATGAGGCCATTGCAGCATATCAGTAATAATTGAGTTCACAGTATCCTATGAAATGGTATCATCAATAAGAGTGATTATAAGTATTAGCTCAAAACTAGTTAATGGGGAATAGGGAAACTCACAAAATAGAACTTACATCAATCATATCTGAAACGCCGGGAAGTGCCGTCAAGCTTCCACCAACAGCTTTAAGAGTGTAATCAATTCTAGGTTTCGGCTGATTAAATGTTAATGGAAAAGTCAGTAATTCCAAAACTGAAAAATTAAATCAGTGTCCCAGATTATTATGTGGGCGATGCTGAAAAAAGTAATCCAAAATTCAATTAGAGTATTGATGAAGGCCAAGAGAATAGAACACATCTTAAACAATCATGCCCAAGCCCAAGCCCACTTATTCGCAATCTTCTGATAGGGCATTGCCCTAACAGTGTTGGCCCTAACATAGTTTGATATGAAGGGATCAATTATCTACCCCTTTTGAGTTTTTGGCTTAAACAATTAAGCTAATTCTTGCATCAGAAAAACAAAGTAATTAAAGCCACACAATAATGAAGTTAAAAAACGCATAACCAACTTCAAGTCAATTGCCTGTCTAATGTTTCCAGCTTGATTTGCAGAAGCTCACAAAAGGATTAGCAGGAACAAGACTGTAAATGGGAGATTGGGAAACTCAACTAGATGATCACACACACACACACACCCAAAAAAAATACCTCAGCAAGTAAGGCAACAACAACAGCAGAAATGCAGGGGATTTCTTCAGCAAGTTGGAATATAAGACGGATAATGGTGAAAACCTGGAGATCCTTAAACTGAAGCAAAACCAAAAACAGTCAACATTTTGGAAATTCCTTATAATGAAATGCAATTCAACATATAAAAACTCTGGTGAGTCTAACCTGGATAGGTATTGACGCAACAAGTGCAGCTTCAACAGCCAAAACAATATTGGGATCACCACCCCATCGGAAATCAATATCCATTATGATCTGACCTTT
The DNA here is from genome assembly GCA_020916435.1 of Oxytropis ochrocephala. Taxonomy (NCBI): domain Eukaryota; kingdom Viridiplantae; phylum Streptophyta; class Magnoliopsida; order Fabales; family Fabaceae; genus Oxytropis; species Oxytropis ochrocephala. The sequence goes on from CM037091.1 coordinate 13,671,969, forward strand.
GGTGAGACTCTGAACACGAATACCTGCATGGATGAAAAATTATGCATGTATTTTTTTCTTGATATACAAAAATGACTCAACAGGAAACTTGGCAAGGGGAGAAAATATAAAGGTGGTATAAAAATAGCATCTCATAACATTTTGTTTGGTCTTACTGAACAACGTTGACATGCATAATAAGTCAAACATGTTAATAACAATATTGTCAATGCTGTCTACATATTACTCATATATATTTATAAATTCTAGCAAATAAAATTGTTGTTACAAGGCTTATGTCACATATGACAAGCTTTAAATATTTTTGACTAAAATCACACAAAATACGAATGTTATTTATCCATTTCATCCAATTAACTTGGAACCAAGATATGTCAACTCTTGAATCACACAATATTGTTTTTTCCCTGATTTTGACAGGATATTATAGACTGTATTGTATTGCTCTAAGATGTGAATTGTTGCGGTTGGATTTGGTTCCTAATGCTTTCCGTTGTTTGGTAGGTCATTTGCAAGTACCACTACTAGCACTCATTGAGGCATGTCAACATGTAACAAGACATGACCTTACCCTGAACTTTTTAGTACCAAGGAAAAAGATAAAGAATCTGTCACTAGTTAACAAATATCCTGGACTCTATCCTTTAGATCAATTAGAAAATGGTTTCAAACCATCTGAAATTCTCATGTTAACAATCCCTTGCCAGTCACCATGAATGAAATGTTGGGTGCAGCACAATTTATGCACCATTGCCGTTATTACAAATCAAAATGGTCTATTTTACAAAAAACAAAAATTGTTTGCTCAAACAAGTTTTTGACATGGCTCTGACACAGAGCTAGGCATAGATTGGTGCTTACCCGCCTCTTGCTAGAGCAAGAAGAGTAGAAGACAAGTACAAAAGGATGGCAAAAAGGAGTTGATGGTCAGAAGGCTTTCTTCAGAGAAGACTGGGGTTCCTTAACATTATGAACTGCAATTGATGATACGGATTTTCTTTTAACTCATGGAAGTTCCAGTTGTAGTTGCGCATTGGTTTTAGTACGTGTTATATCATTTATGTTTACATGGATTCCTCAGCAAAACATGAAAAGGAAACTCTAAATTTATCTTTTCAATTATTATTGTGTTTTGATCATTGACTACATTAAAACAAAGAAAATAAAGAATTTACTTCAGGCAGAAGATAGTAAATCTTACTGAAAAGAAAATTGAACCAAAGTTGTCCAATCCTTTGGACATAAATATTAGATAACCTGCTTCTACGAAAAACCTCACAATTTTGTTACATATGAAGCAAACTAAAAGCACTTTTGTAGAAATAGAATGACACATCAACCTCATTATCTGAATTTTTATATTCCCAAAGTGCATAGTAAATTCAGCAACTACCAAAGCTTTTTTCCAACAAGGCGAGGATGGTTACATGGATTAAACAACACCATAATGTTAAAGCAAGAAAAAGTATGAAAGAATTAGTGTAGAAATATAAGAAATATCTTATAATATCTTTATATTATTGAAGTTTATCTCGTAAGATTAGTTTATAATCTTAGACTCTTATATTATCTGTTAAGATTAGCTTCCATATTACTTAGCTATTATTGTGATTTGTTTTCCAGTTTTCTTATTTAATAATTGGGATTTGCAGTCTCGTATATAAATAGAGACTAGCGTTACTGTTTAGTCTTTTGTATCAAGTTCTCAATAAATCATTAGCAAGCATGTTATTTTAGAAGTCTTTATTATTTCTCTTCTCTATCTTTTATTTAAATCCCCATAACTTCAACAGTGCGATTGGTACCTTCAATTTTTGGGCGACATTTCCAAGGGACAGCTTACTGAACTTTAACGAAGTAATTCCTGGAGGCCTGTACTCTTCTAATAGTGGTTCAACAGACTCTCTTATCACCATTGTTGCTGCCTAAAAAAAGTAAACACAAACCAAATCAAGATAAAGTCGGCTATTTAAGAAATGTAGGAATATCCCTCTGAAAGGAAGGTCAGCAAGGAAAAACAAAGCAGAAAGGTCTCCTAGATCCCAAGCGCAAGAGAATTATGTCGAAAGGAAAGAAAGATGCATATTGCAGAGAACATACATTGTGATTTTAAATAAAATAATGTATTGCTACCTTCAAATCAGGATAAGGCTACATCATTTGTTTCAACTGATTGGAATACAGAGTTACTTCAACTTATATATTGAAGCTTCAGTATAGTTACAAATTGGAGGGAATCTAACTTACTGAAACTAATTCAGTTAGTTAGTTTACATTGGGGGGAATACTCTCTAATATCCATTGTCTCTAATACTCGAGCACTGAGCAATTCCTTAAGAATAAGGAGGTGAAAACGGCCAAAGGGTGTGATTCAGGACAAGCACTGTTCATATCAGCGCATCATTTATACTTGCCTAAACATAGTAACCATGCTAGTTGTTATCGTGATATGTACACCACCTCAATATGTGGTTATCTTTGACCCCAATTTACCCAACAAAAAAACATATAGTGCATTAAGGAGGCTTAGATATCCTCATTAAACACTATCCACTCACCCCCAAAGTCTTGACTTTGATAGACATGAAAAATTTAAATAACAAGGTTTAGATCTAAATGACCTTTCTAAAGACTTTGTTCTGGACATATTACAATAGTGCAATTTGATTCTTATAACCAGCCCTGCCTAGACGGGGAAAAGTCTCTTGTTAATGCTGTTGTATCCCACTTTCCTATTTTTTAGGATATATGTAGTAAATTGGAGACACCAAACAGACCATACACATGTTTTGCAAACAACCCACCACTGCATCACTGTTTACACCCTAGGAACTCATTTCAGTGACTTCTGCGGGAACCTGCCCCGATCCTTTCATCTAGTGGTTATTGATATTGCATAGCATTTTTGCTGATGCCTACTCAAAATACAAGTGGCTCTATCTGCTAAACTAATAGTTAGAAATACTAAATGCCTTTGTACAATTGAAAACCTCAGAAGAATTGCTATGGTATACTCAAATTAGATCCTTCCAAATCTGATCAAGGAAGTGAATTCAGATCATTTACCAACTATCTTAAAGAGTTTGGAATTATACATAGAACCATTTATCCACACACACATTACCAAAGCGGTGTGTTCAAACAAAAACATAAGAACATAGTTGAATTAGACCTCACCCTTTCTTGCACATGCATCTCTCACTTCAGTTCATCCCATTGACAGATTACCTACTGCGCCTGTCTTCCATTTCAAGTCATATTGAATTATACAATCAACTACACATGATTACGCCTTCCTTAAAAATTTGAATGTGTTACCCTTTACTTTGACCCTACAATACAAATAAGCTGAATTTCACATCCCAAGACTATTTGTTCCCCAGGCACTCAACCTCGCGGAAAGGTAATAAATGCTTAAGGGGTATATTAGAGTATACAGCAAGTTTATCATAGCCTGCCTGAGCCTAAGGGGGCTATATTAGAGTATACAGTATAGCAGCCAAATTAGTTATCAGTTAGCATGTAAGTTATGTGCTAAAAGTTAGCAAAGTTATTGTAATTTTCTCTAATCTGTTATAACTGTATCAAATTACGAAGAGTCAATCAGACACTGTATAAATACATACTGAACTGTGATGCAAATCAATCAATAAAGAGAATCATTTTCTGATTAGATTCTTTCTATTTTAACTCATCAGATTTTAACAGACATCCTTTTTTTTTGTGATTTTTGAGTTTCTACAGTATATTTGTTATCGATTAAGGATCTGCTTGTTACAGTTTATTAGATAAAAAATCGTGTTTTTAATTAAAAAATCATTTTTAAGGATTTTGATTGTGTTTCTTTAAGCTTTTCAGAGTAATCAGAATCTAAAAAAAGTAATATTTATTTGGCTAAATGAGTAGCTGTTGTTAGTAGCATCAAGAAATAAATGATTTTAATTTGTGGTAGATAGAAGAGAAGATTAAAAACTAATTTTCATTATTATAAACAAACACAAAATACAATTTGCTTCACATGAAAATTTCTTAAATTATCTCTAGAGTATTTTATCTGAAAATCACTTTTTTCATCTAAACAAACAGGCTCTATGAATCCTGAACTCAGTGTCTCCCCATAATTAACAGATCTAACATACTCTCTTTCTCGTTCAAACTGAACAATTGGGGTGTTAGAAGCATTGTAATTCATACCATGATAAAACAATAACATACTAATGAAACAAAGGAAACAACAAGATCGAACGTAGAAAAGAAATCTAGCCGGAAGCCGATAAAATCACACAAACTGCTGTAGATTATTATGAAACACTTAAGTGCATTCAAGTTTACTCACATCTGCTACAAATGGCCAAAGTTTGGACAGCAGCTTGTTTAGCCATTTCACCTGAAAAACCCATGCAATGAGGAATCATACACAGAGCAAAACATAGTATACAAACTACGAAACAAGAAAAAAAAGCTTCTAAATTTTAACTCTGCAGCTGCATTTGATCGCTTACCAATAATACAAGAGCATTTTGTTTAATAGTATCAGTATAAAGCTAAGCACCACACACAATAACAAGATGAGAACCCACCTGCTCATACACAGGAAAAGATATCCATTCAGGCAAATTTTCACCACAAATTTTCTTTAAATCATCTCTGTTAAGGGATCCAAGAAGTTTAACGTCAACTGCCTGCACAGAAATATGAATAATGTTAAGATATGGAGGAAAAAATATATCGACGGATTAAAACACGGCATTTTTTTGTTAAATATAACTATAAATGTGCAGCCCAGATGAGCCTGCAATAAGATACTATTGTTGCACTGTAGTATTTATCACAATAGGAGTCCTTCTAAGTATTCCTTTGAGGTATAGAGTTTCTTTCAGCATATGAATTCTAACTAGAAATTGGATTCAAAGCTATCAAGCACCGACATGGACACGGGACAAGACACTTACACACAAGTTTCAATTTGAAAAATAGAAATAATTGAAGTGTCGGTGTCACGTGTCGGACACCGGACGCGTATCCTGAAGTGTTGGTGCTAGAGACATTCAAAGTCAAATTATTGCAGCTCTATATGATTCTTTTTTGTTCACATATATAAATACTCCTATATGAAACAGTGATCACATCTTAATTCATCAACTTTTCTTCCGCATTGTATGAAATTCATAACATTGATCAACAAAACCTAAAAGTTAAAGATGAACAGAAAAACACCATCATACCTTTGCAATTCGCTTGGCGCTTCGGTGCCTCATCATACGCTGCCACCCAGCCATCAATGCAATGCCAAATGCTATCCCCAAAAAAATTCCAGAAAACAAACCCATTTTCACAGATTCCAAATAGCACTATACCTTACAAAAACATAAAAACAAAATCAAAACACATACATGCAAATTTGGCACACAAATCTGCAAATCAAAAGAATAATAATGAAGCTAAAATAGAAACTTACAATGATGTGTGAGAAAATAATTACACAGGATCGAATGAACAATATTTGGGAAAAGTATCACAAAGGATCGCAAAGGTGCAACTGAAAGAAAACGTGAGTGCTTCAAAAGTCTCTATTTCTTCACACACACGGAGACGAACACTCTCTTTCTCTCTCTCTCTCTCTGCTATGAAACTGTAATAACTTTTTGTTGTCTGTAATGTAACGTGGATTGGAGGAAGGAATTGTTGGTTCTTCCGCCACAAGATTGGAATGAAAAGTGTTGAAATCGTTCAGAATCAATCAACCTTCATGAAATCATATTCATCGGTGCCTTTTTTCCTTTGCAAGTTTCATATTCTTTCTTTTTGTCAAAATTAAAAAAGTTTCATTTTCTTTTTTTTTCTTCTAAGTTTTATTTGTTGTGTCATTAATTAATAATAATATTATTTCAAAAAATTATGGAGTATTGTATTTTTAGATAATTATAATATTGTATTTTTTTTTACCAAAATAATAATATTGTATTATGTTGTGTAACTTGTGTTTCTCTCTCTTTTTTTTTAAATAATAAAAGTTGAGTTTATGTCTAGTGTACCATTAATGTAAAGTTTTCTTTACATGACAACCAATTATGGAGTATTGTATGGATGACTTTTTAGATAATTATTCAATTTATATGCCCAATAGGTGTGTTAGTTTTTTTTTTTTTGGCTAAATTATAGTTTTGGTCCCTTTATTTTCACAAATACGGATATTTAGTTATCCTATTTTAAAACTCGGATATTTAATCCTCTTATTTTTAAAAATTTAGAAATTTAGTCCAAAAGGGTATTTCTCAATTTTTTTTACTGATGTGGCAATCTGTCCAAAAAAAAGAGCTTATGTGGCACTCATTAAATGACGTGGATGCTGACTAAACACCACACGTGGCTGCCATGTCATTTAACGAGCCACGTGTACGTGCAACATAATTAACTTATTAATAAAATATTTATTTGGAGAGGAGAATAAAGGGAAGGGAGACCGTCAATGTTGTAAAAGAATATTTTTTTGGAGATGAAGATTTGAGAAGTAACAAAGATGAAGATTTGGAGTTGTGGTTCTTGGATCTACAGATCTCAAACAATCATAATTTTTATTTCATTTATTTTAATAAAATAATGACTCACCTAATGACAAGGATTTACACATCAGCTATTTAACACTACATCTTCAAGCAAACAGTCACATATGCATTTTTTAACGGAGTTAGATGGAGACAAACGGAAAAGGATAGCCTTGTTAAAAATTTTAAACATAGAGGACTTAAATAGGACAAAAAAAAGATAAATGATCAAATCGTTATCTAAAATTAAGTTAAGGAACTTTAGGAACAATTTAGCCTATTCTCTTCGTTACATTAAAAAAATAAAGAGATTGTATTAATGGATCCATGGATTGATTCTTTTGCTATTAAAGGTTGGAATGGTGAACACGATTGGATCAAGTCAATTTTTGCATCACAAATAATGCATTAAATCTATTTGTTCCCACCTAAAATATGATAGTTCACATCATATGATATCGAGTTGATATATTCACTGCTGATTTGTCATTTCCTCTAATCTGACAAAAAAAGTGATATCAAGTCGCTATTGAGGTAGCTATGTCAGCATATTAATAATGAGTTTCTTACTAAACCCATAATTAGAGCACGCAAAATGGGTTGGTCGCTCGAAAAGTATAAAATGTTTGAGTAGTTAAATTTGAAACCATTTTTACAATTGAGTGGAAATAAGCAGAACTCTCTGTGGTGGCGAGATCTTCTCTCCATAGAAGATGCAATGATCAATAGAGGCTGGCTTCATGGGTGTATTAGAAGGTGTTTAGGGGAAGGCAGCGAGATTTTATTTTGGAAACACCAATGGCTCGGCTGTGAGCCCCTGTCAGATGCTTTTCCACACCTTTTCGCAGGCTATGACGATCCTAATTTGTCTGTGGCAGCAACAGGTAAATGGGAGGATGACAGATGGTATTGAGAGATTTGTAATAGAGCGTTCAACTCCTCTCAGCAGCGGGACGAGGCCTTTCTTTTGGAGGATATATTACATGATATAACACTGGTTCGTGGTAGAATGGATGGCTGGAAATGGATTGTAGAATCCAACAAATCTTTCTCAGTGAGATCATGCTATGAGTTTATTCTGCAGCGCACTTCAACTGCTGGATTCGAGTCGCTGGTTGATGACACGGGAGCCAACGAGATTGTTCCTGACTCATTCGGCAACACTGTCCATGCTGAAGCAACTCTGTTTTTTGCTGCAGACTCGCAACAGTTTCTGCCACGAGTTCTGCGTGCACATAACACTGCTAGGACAGCTTCGGTGACAGCTCCGGTAACAATAACAGCGACTGCCGAGGTCTGCAATACCATTTGGAAGACCAAAGATCCATCAAAGATTAGCATTTTCGGATGGAGAATCTTTTCTAATTATCTCCCAACTCGTGAATTGTTGTTACGACACCATATTATTACGAAAGAAGGGGTTGTTATGCGTTTTTGTGGCGGCGGCGAGAGGATTCACTGCACCTCTTCTGCGAGTGCTCAGTGGCCGTGAGGGTGTGGGATAAGGTGGGAGTATGGCTGGTTTGGAACACGCTACAGGTACAAATATGATGGAACATTTCCTGTCTTTTGGATCGCATTTCTCAGGAAAACAGGTGCAAAAATCAAGATACATCATATGGCTCGCGACATGTTGGAGCATTTGGCTTGCACGAAATAATTTGTTGTTCAAAGGGGAGGAGCCTAATGTAAACTCTTTAGTGACCCACATTAAGAGTATTTATTGACAATGGTTCATTTATGGGGGTGGGTACTATTCGTTTACTTCTTGGTGGCACAATGTTGCTCTTTGTATAAACAATATGTAATTGTTCTTTGAGCACATCTAGCTTCTTTGAGCACATCTAGCGCCTTTTCTAATACAACAATTGCTTATCGAAAAAAACAAGTTACAGGAGTACTGTAAATGACAAAGAAAAGTAATAAAAAAAATAAATATCACAAAGATACAGGAGTATTTTGTAAAATAAAAACAAGTTCAATAATAGTTGTCTCAAAAAAGAATTATCCACTGCCGAGCATCCACCGTAAGCTACTCTATTCCTCACCAAAACCGCAACACTAGCAGCGCAACACCGAAGCCATAAACCGCCACGCGCACGTCAGCTTGACTCGCGAACGCGCTGCCGCTGGGAGACTGCCCCACCGTTATCGGCGGAGATTGATCAGTATCAGAACTCGGTGGTTCAGCGTACGGAGGAGGCGGTGGCTGATTGAGACTCGGCGGCAAGCCAAGGCCACGCTGGACATCGATCTCAAAGGCCAAGCCATGTTGACACTGAACTCCTTCGCCGGTATCAGAGAAGAAGTAGTTAGGTCCGACAATAGTCAACGGAACGGGAATAGTCAACGCTTCGCTGAAAATATCGGTTCCGCTACTATATATGGAGGTTCCGATATCAGAATCATCGGCAGTGCAGTTCAAGTAAGAAGTCTTGTTGTAAGTAAGAATCACCGTCTCGTTTGAATTCGTGTTGAAAACTGAAAATTAAACAAAAACAAAAATGAAATTAGCGGTTACTATTTCGATTCTCTAATTTATTTTTAATTTCTATTTCTATTTCCAAATATTGGTAATTTTATAGATTATGAAGTAAAGAGAGGGAAAGAGTGAAAGAGATTACTGAGATAATCGCCGAGGTTGAATGTTTGAGATGCAGCCCAAGAAGAGTAATTTGTGGCGGAGGTATTGGTGGTGGCATTGAAAAACCATCCGGCGGTGCCACCAACTGTGTGGTTTTTGTAGCCGGTTGTAGCGGCGGTGGCAACGGTGGCGAATAGGGCAATGACCGTGAAGTACGCCGCTATTAGCGGTGATATGCTGGCCATTTGTGAGGAACTGACCTGTCTGGATGCGACTAGACTTGAACGTGGGATCAATAGGGGGAAAGGGAGATTTTTAGAAAGAAAAATGCTACCATTTTTTTAGATAGTAGAATTTGTTAGTGGTGGAGGAAATGTTAGTTTAGGAACTTGAATCAGGGGCACTCCTTCAGCACTCATATAGTGCTGACTCACTCCTGTCGTCCCTTTCCATGCACCGAACTATCTTCCCGGGGCGAAAAATGCTACCATTAATTAACTAATGAAAAAAATTGAACGCGTTCAAATTTCAACTAATAATAAAAAGATGAAATTGAATAAGCTGCATATATAAAAGGAGCTTAAATACGTTTTTACTGCTTTACAAATCGGAGTGTTTTTCTTTTATCACTCATAAATTTTTAAAAAAACCCTTGCAAAATTAACTTTTTTGGTTTTAGTCCTTCAGTTAGATAGACGTTACAAAAAATGTCTATGTAGCATTTTTAAATACGTTTTTACCCCTGTAAATAGGGGGTGTTTTGCTTTTACCCCTGCAAAAAATCTAAATCTCCTTCTTCTTCCTCTGCACCCACCCAACCTCATATTAGGGATTTGATTGTGGAAGTAATAGTTGAATGGAGAATAATATAGTGATAAGAAGTGAGAGATAGAGATGAGATGAGGTGGGGGAGAGAGGATAATGGATGAATTTGTGGAAGAGATGAATGAAACGTGAGGTGGGGAATAGGATAATTGAAAATTTTGTAAGGAGTAAAAGCAAAACACCTCTTATTTGCAGGGGGTAAAAACGTATTTAAAAATACTGCATGGCGTTTTTGTAACGTCCATCTAACGTAAGACTAAAACCAAAAAAATTGATTTTGCAAGGGGTTTTTTTTAATAAAAAAATTTGCAGCGGTAAAAGCAAAACACCCCATATTTACTGGGGGTAAAAACATATTTAAGCCTATAAAAAAATATATTGTGGAAGAAGTCTGTGAATCGACCATTAATTAACTAATGGAAAAATTGAACGCGTTCAAATTTCAACTAATAATAAAAAGATGAAATTGAATAAGCTGCATATAGAAAAATATATTGTGGAAGAAGTCTCATGAATCTCTTAAATAGATTTGATCACTTCGAGATGTTAGTCTGCTGATTTATGTCTGGATGATGTGCTTTGGTTTACTAAAAAAGAAAGATAATATTGTGTTTGAGGTTCTTTAAGTTTATTTAAAATTTACTTTAAGTTTTTCTCTCGATTGAAAGTTTGTAAAAATGATTATTGTTTTGATTAATTGCCCATTGGGTTTGGGAGTTTATATACAAGAAAAAGTAGAGTAAAGAAAAGAGCTAACTAACTCGAACAAATTGCTAACAAGTCTAACCGACTGTAAACAGAAGCTAATCCTCCTAGCATTAAGGCTGGTTAAGTGAATAAAGATACAAATGAATAAATTCTATAGAAATTAAGATATCATATATGAAAATATATGATATATGAAATCGAGATACAATATAAATACAGAATAACTAACACCCCCTCTCTCTCAAATTGGACTGTAAATGTCTTGAATGTTCCAACTTGGATAATAAAAACTTGAATGAGGCGGGTTGGAGGGTTTTAGTGTGGATGTCCGCAGGTTGGGTAGTGGTAGGAATAGGCACGAGATGAATAGTGCCAGCTTGGAGCTTGTAGCGAATCAAGTAACAATCTATCTCAATGTATTTGGTATGTTCATGTAATGTGGGATTCTTAGCTATCTGAATGGCGGAACAACAATTCAAAGGAACTGAGTCGAATGGGAGATATGAAGATCATCTAGCAAGTAAGGGACTCATCGTAGTTCACGCGTAGTAGAGGTCAGTGCCCAATATTCAGCTTCAAAGGAAGACTTTGAAACAATGATTTGTTTCTTGGACTTCCAAGAAATGGGGGATGGCCCAAGGAACACACAAAAAAACCTGTTACGAAGCGTGTTGTGTCCGGACAGGATGCCCAATCAGAATCACCGAAGGCTTTGAGCTTCAAATCTGACATGGCAGACAGAACCAAGGTTGAACTTGGGGTAGTGAAAAGTACACATGATACACAACGTTTAAGTGTGGTTGGCGTGGTGCATAGATGAACTGACTTAGCTTGTGAACTGCGAAGCAAATGTCAGAGTGTGTGTTGGTGTGAAGGTCCAATACTATATGGTTTGTTTCTGGAACTCTTTATTATGATTATTACTTTATTAGTATTAATACGCTTTTAAATCCATCATGTTATCCAATGCCATCATGAATTTTCTGTATTAAGAACTATCTTAGTATCAAGAATGATTAAGATGTAATAAAAGCAGCAGTAAACTGTTGAGCTCAGCTTGCTTGCACTATTACTTCCTAAACTCAAAATTAGTTAAAAGAAGGAAAAAATATATCCTAAACCAACTTTCATAGCTAATTAACCAGTAATTTCTAATCCATAACAACAAAACTTGTTTCTACATTTCTTGATTTCCAACTCATTCTACATAGACCTGACAGATACATTCTTCACACAACTGTCAACATTGGTAAACACGACATGCTTTAAATCATAGTAATAGAGTCTGACAGTTGTGTTAATGTTATGCAGTGGAGCCATTGCAGAATCATATTCCCCAGGTTGGATGAGAGTAATGCCAAACTCTTCAATGAACATGCATTGCTTTTCTGTCACACCATTTTTCCACGTACTATTGTTCATCGATGGTGCAACAAAAATTGGCTTCTTCTTATACTCCCATGCTCGCACAATATTTGTCAGCAAATTATCACACAACCCTCCAGCAATCTAAAATCATGTCCTTTAAAGTTAACATAAGCACAACTATTCAAAACCTATGTATATATATGATTAAAATGTTTTTGGTCCCTAAAAAAAATTTCACTCACTTTTAGTCCTACATTTTCTCCGTTAGTGCTTTTAGTTCCTCATGACTTTTATTAGCACATTTTTAACCTTTTAATAGCGCTTTCTAAGCGCTATTAAAAATTATGAGGGACTAAAAGTATTGACGGAGGAAAATGTAAGGACTAAAAGTGAGTGAGATTTTTTTCTAAGGACTAAAAACAAAATTCTCAAATTTTATACAGAACAAAAACTTTTTGACTCATATATATATATATATATATATATATATATATATATATATATATATATATTAAAAGAATTGATAACAATGTGTTTTTGCTCAATATCTATGAAGCACCGACACGACACACCGAACACAACACTAACACTAATACGGAAATGTAGACACCGATTTTAATTTGAAAAATATAAATAATTGAAGTGATAGTGACGATGTCGGTATCCGGTACGACACAACACATGTTGGGCACCAGACACGTATTCTACCGGAAGCATCGGTGCTACTGAGCTCAATATTATGAACAAATTTTGATTGGTTGTAATACATAGTGAAACCTTTTATCATATGACAAAGATAGATAAGTTTGATTACCTTGGCAAGAGTATGTGCTGATAAGGGAGCAATAACCAAGATATCAGCCCAAGAAGCAAGTGCAATGTGAAGAACATAATCATAATCATTTACTAATTTCCAACTAAGCCATTCATGTTCATCACAATATAAGTTTATATCTTTAGCTAATAATGATGGTAAATCAATAAACTGTGAAGATGATTTTGTGATAACTGCTTTCACTTCTGCCCATTCTGAAAACTCCCTACAAAGATCTCCAAATTTTGTAGCAGTAACACATCCACAAGCAGCAAGTAAAATCTTAGGCTTCTTCTGAGGAAGAACAGAAGGAGAAGCTAATTGTAACACACTTGTAGGATCTGAATTAGCCATCATAACAAAGATCTTTGTCTTATATAATAAACCTGAAAAAAATAACACAGTGAGCATCAAGAAAGTTGATAACCGAAGGAAAAAGAAACAACACAGTAGAAGAAGAAAGAGAGGTGAATCTTGAACCACTGAATGTATTCATCAATAATCAATAAATGGAGAGAAAAGAAGAATAAAGAAAAGAGAATGAGAGTGTGAGAAAAAAAAGTTGTATTCCAGCATCACCTTGCCTTGTGAGCTCTATCTCTGATGAATTGACTGAGTAATCTCTCTCTTTCTCGTAGGACTCAGAACCAGAAAAGAAGAAAACAGAAGGGAAAATGTGAAATTATATTTACATAAAGATACATAAGGTTTATATAACTAATAATAAAAACTGTTAATTTGTGTAATTAACTATCTAGTGTAACTAACTAGTATAACTAACTTTGTAATGACTTATTTGAATTTTCTTCGAATCGCAAGTTTTTATGGTTTTGTATCGGACCATTTGGGTCTGTTTGTATCGGACCATAATCAGAGCAAACAACTAATTTGCTAAGAACATGATAGTTAACAATACTAAACTTCTTTTAATTATTAACTAATTAATCTAAGTGGGAGTGGTGTTGAATTTTATATTGTTTGTTTTTACATATAGATTAGGATGGTGGAGTTACAACATACATACAACATTCGGCGGTACTTAGGTTTTTCTATAGTGTCAGGTAGAGTTAGCAACTCTTATTTTTCTTTTATTATTGATAAGGTTTACAGCAGACTGACAGATGGGTTGCTTAGCAGGGTTGGGAGAGTAAGTTTAGCAAAGTCTGTTCTTAGCTCTATGCCCATATACACTATGCATAATCTCTGGATTCCTGATGGCATTTGTGATAGTTTGGATTCATCTATAAAGCAGTTTGTTTGGGGAAGCAAGATTTGTTACTAGGTCAAATGGGGGACAACTAGCACTCCTTTGAGTAGAGGAGGTCTTGGTTTGCAAAGGGCAAGACCAACTAATATAGCTATACTTGGAGAACATGTGTTGGAGTTGATTTATAATCCTAACAAACTATGGGTGTGTTTGATTCGGAAACAGGTAAGTACTGGACAGTACGGTACTGGACAACATGTTATCCAGTACACTATTTGGTAAAATCTGGACAACACAAGCAAAACAAACAAAAAATTACTATAATTCTCTTTATGCGGTGTATAATGATTTTATATAATAATTAGAAAATTATAGTGAAAGTAATGTGAGAGAGAGGATATGAGAGAGAGAGAGAGAGAGGATAAGAGCGAGAGGGAAAGAGATGTTATTATATGAGAAGATATATAGAAGAGATATGAGAGGTAAATGGAGGGAGAGAGAAAAGAGAGATAAAAATGAGATAGGAGAGAGGCCGGAGAGGGAGGGAGGGAGGGAGGGAGAGAGAGAGATAGGTAATGATATGAGAAGACATATCGAAGAGAGATTAGATGTAGAGAGAGAGAGAAAGGAGAGGGAGAATGAGACATGAGAGAGGAAGAGAGAGAGAAAGGAAAGAGGAGAATGAGACATGAGAGAGGAAGAGGAAGAGAGAGAGGGATGACGGGGAGAAAGAGGAGAGAGAAGATAGAGAAGAGGGATAGGCGAGAAAAAATTATTCAGTATGAAATAACAATAGTATTTTTGAAATTTGTGGGGTGGACAGAAAGTCGTACTGTGAGACAAAAAATTGTACAGTGGTTTTGCGAAGGACAAGAATTTTGAGTTTTGTCCAGTCTCTTTCCCCCCCACTGTTGTCCAGTACCATGAACAGTTTTTCAAATTAAACAGGGTACAACTGGAGTTGTCCAGTTCAGTCTCTACTTTTTAGCAAATCAAACCCACCCTATGGGTGCGTTTGATTCGCTAAGCAGTATGGGACTGGACTGGACAACTCCAATTGTACCTTGTTTGATTTGA
Source organism: Oxytropis ochrocephala (assembly GCA_020916435.1). Lineage (NCBI taxonomy): Eukaryota > Viridiplantae > Streptophyta > Magnoliopsida > Fabales > Fabaceae > Oxytropis > Oxytropis ochrocephala. The sequence goes on from CM037091.1 coordinate 13,687,097, forward strand.
AAACTGTTCACAGTACTGGACAAAAATGAGGGCAATGGACTGGACAAATAACCAAATTCTTGTACCTCACAAACCCACAGTACAACTTTCTGTCTCACGGTACAACTTCCAGATCACTCAAAAAAATACCAAAATATAATTTTTATTTCCTATTCAATAATTTTTCTCTCCTCTATTCTCCCCCCTCTTTCTCCTATCCCATTATTCTCCATCCTTTTGTACCTCTATAATACATTTGATCTCGTCATCTCATGACCTATCTCTTTCATCTCTCTTTCTCCCCCCTCTCTACCTCTCATCTCTCTTGTAGCTTCTCATCTCACGACTTCTCTTCCTCATCTCTCATTCTCTCTCTCTCTCTCTCTCTTCCATCGTACATTTTTTCTTTATAATCTTTAAATTACATAATAATATATGTTATATAAAATCATTATAAACATTAGAAAGAGAATTATTGTAAAATTTACGTTTTTTTTGTTTGTGTTGTCCATTGTTCACCAAACAATGTACTGGACAAAAGCTTGTCCAATACTTTCACCCATCCGATCGATACTACCACATTTACAAATCAAACGGACCACATGAGCTAAGCAATTGATCGCTTTCGTTGTAATCATAATGCTAATATTCTCTTTGAATCCAATAGCACATGTGCCTCCTATACTTGGCAATCCCTACTAAAAGCTGCTAATGTTTTGCAATCCGACTATATTTTCAGAGTTGGTATCGATAATATATCTTTTTGGTATGAGAAATGGTTGCACAAGAGGTGGTTATGTGACTCAATTCCTTTTGTTGATATTCATGACACTCACCTATCAGTTAGGGACATATATGTGGACTCTTGGTGGAATTTTGATTTTTTCTATATTTATATCCCTTTGGATGTGCAACTAGAAATTCAGAGTTTATTTCTTAATCATAATCTTGTTGACATCCTAACTTGGGCTCCATCTCTTTTCGGGATTTACTCTCGCAAGAGTGCCTATGTGTGGCTTACAGGTACTGAAGGTCCTTTTTCCTTGGATTGAACTATGAATGATAGTGACAGTTGGTCTTGGATTTGAAAGTTGAAATTTCTGAAAAACTTGAGACATTTTATGTGGCTAATCATGCACATGAGCCTTCATACTAATGGATTTCGGTACTATAGACATCTTACTCAAGATGGGTTTTGTCATCTTGGTGGCACCGATAGAGAGGATATTATTCACATGTTGCGGGATTGCTCTAGGACTCAGAATACTTGGAGGTTATTGACTTTTAACACTAATGTTGGCTAGGTTAATGATGATGCTCGACTTTGGTTTAAACATCATGCTATTAGTGACCAAGGTATTACCTTTTTTTTGATGTTGTTGTTGGTTCATCTGGATGGCTCAAAATGATGGGGTTTTCAATGATGCAAAATGGGCAACTTAAACGATTCTTAATCGAGCTAAAAGTCTTTCTAATGATGTTGTTCAATTTTTGTCTGCTGGGGTGTCTACTCGCCCTCCTAGATGGTTCGTTGGTTTCCTCCTACTTGCAATTTTGTTAAACTTAATGCTAATGGCAGCTATATTGGTAACCCATTCGTCGTATTGGCTATGGTTTACTTCGGCATCAAACATGTGGTAGGCTTCTTGGTTTCTCAGGAAACTATGACATTACTACTAACTTGAATGTAGAGCTCCATGCAATTGTCAAGGGATTCAACTTAACTTGGTCCAACGGTTATAGATCTGTTATTTGTGAATCAGACTCCAAAACCGCGTTACCATTGATTGCTAGTGAGCTTGAAGATACCCATCCCTATGTTTCCATTATTTCCTACTTCAAATCCTTTTCTCTCAAGGTTTGGGATTTGAACTTTGTTCTCACACTTAGTGAGGGAAACTTGTGTGCTGATTGGTTAACAAAATTTGGACCTACTATGAATTTTGGAGATCACGTGTGACCGCTTTGTCCTTTCGTTGTTTCGCCTCTCTTTATGGAGATTGGACATGTCAGACTTTAGTTTGTTTTGTTATGTTTTTCTTTTTTATTGCTTTACTTTTGATAAAAAAAGATTACCATTATGATTTATTATAATTATTATACACTGTAAAGTAAACTATTTTTTTCTGACAAGCTAAATCATGATAGTTCTGCACAAATATTGATGTTATAACATGTTTTTTTTATGTAATTCGAATGAGTATGTTGTGTCTAATTAGTCATTTTGATTTTTAAAAATCCATATTGGTTGTTTATTTGAGACTTAAACATGTTTTGGCATAGTTTAGAGTGTGTTGAAGTAGAAATAAATACTAAAATTATTGTGTAGGAAGTTCGGGCACTCACATCAGAGTGCTTGGCGTCTCAGTTCTATTACCCCAACTCTAGGCACCCGAGAATTGGGCATTGGAATCCCACTATGTTAACTTGTAATGATGTGCAGTTTCGCACGGTTTAACACTTTAATCCTTGGCCAGACAACCACTTAAGGCCATACACACCAAATATTACGGAGTGACAAAATAAAAGTGTGGTAAAAACCTATCACCAAAAGATACAATCATATCAAACCACCGTAAAACAGAAGGGGCGAAGAGTTGCTCCTCTCTAGAAATCATCTCCAGGAAAGAGATTTGATCTGGTCAATCGACCAATCCAAATCCAACAAATTAGACTAATTTTCACAATCAATTTGATCAATAGACTGTTCGTCGAACAAACAAAATGAAGAGTTGCCCCTTGCTAGAAATGTTCTCTAAGATTTGATCCGACCAATCAACTAACTTAAATGCAGCAGATTAGTAGATAAAATACATCTATTTCTCATTCCAAATAACCCAAAGGACCATTTTGGGCATAAATTTTAATTTAAAGAATAATCAACTTCACCCTAATTGACTCGTTTATTCGTGAAAATTACTTTTTGTTTCAATATCTGAATTCAAGAATTCAAATTCGTAAGAAAAACACATGAGAAACGATATGATTAATATATATTAAATCATGAGAAATAAACTTACCTCTCACACTTTCAGATCTTAACAAAGTTCTTCGATTACCTCTCACACCTTCAGATCTTAACAAAGTTCTTTAACTATCTTATCTTGCTACAATGACTGACTGGAGATTTTTTTGGACTGAATGATTGGCTGGAGATTGAAATTGGGTTTTTGTAAACATATGAAGAGACAATAATATATTATTTTTTGTGAAAATATTTAAATGATATATTATTATTTTTTGGTCATATATATATATATATATATATATATATATATATATATATATATATATAACCTATATTTATTGTTTCTCTTAGAAAACGCAATATCTTTAGTTCTATGCATGACCGGACCTTATTTTACTATCCAAAATAATAGTGCTACACGATACTCAATAGTATAAATAAGTTTTATATAGACATTTAATCATATTTAATTATTTTTACATACTAGAGTTTCTTCAAAATTTATTTTTATACACTATTATTAATGAATAAAATTTGGTTAAATATTTATATAAAGTTTAGTTATTCAATTAATATATAAGTACTAGTCAACTTTTATAATTAATTACTTCCATAAAATTAGATATATAGCAAGGGATAATTTTGCTTGTTTTCTTAAAATTAAAATGAAATATCTGTAATATGAACAATCAAAATTAGAGTATGAACAAATGCAAGACAAAAATAAGAGAATAGAGATAAAGAAAGAAAAAGAAGAGAAAAATGAGAGAGTCTTTGTATTATGTTCTTCACAAGTGTGTCTTTACTCTAAAGTGTGAGTCCTATTTATAGGACACAAATAGGCAAGTGAATAATCAAATACAATTAAATGCCACTAACATCCTCTCACTAATTATGGGAATGTGGAAGGCTAATGATAGACATCCACTAATTTGTATTATTCATAATACCCCCAACCCGCTTGGAAGTCCATCGAGAATATGCTTCCTTAAAACCTAACTAAAAAAAGCAGGTGGAAAAAATTTAGTGAAGAAAAAAGAGTACAATCTCGTTAAAAACCTTGCCAGGAAAATCCAATTGGACAAAACCAAAGCAAAAGGAAAAATAGTACAGTTTTCTCCCCCTATTTAAAGCATCACTTAAAAATATGAATTTTGTAACATCCCAAAATGCTTTTTAGGATTGTCGACTGCCCCCTAAAATCAACACGTGTATTTCCAGCATGTGTTGTCCTGATCACTTGCGTGTTTTTTGGGAAACTTACCAAAAGGAAGCTAGGATTGAAGCTTTTGGGGTCAAATTCGTGGGTTTTAAGGAGTAAAGAGAAGTTGGAATTTCATTAATAGTATTGAAATAGGAATTGGGAGCTAGTAGATGAACAAAGGTTAATGGGAACTTGAAGTTGGAAGCAAGAATCAGAATTTAGGATTCCTATTTGAGAGGATGCTTAGGACCTTGTTTGATTGGCCTTGAAACCTTAGAGTTCTTGAGGAAAAAAAACTGTTTTAGTTCTGCACAAATATTGATGTTATAACATGTTTTTTTTATATAATTGGAATGAGTATGTTGTGTGTAATAAGCAATATTGATGTTTAAAAATCCATGTTCGTTGTAAATTAGGGACTTAAACATGTTTTGGCATAGTTTAGAAAGTTTTGAAGTAGGAAACAATACTAAAATTACTATGCAGGAAGTTCGGTGCTCACATCGAGCATTAAACGCTTCTGCAGTACCCCAACCTGTGAACACGAGAGTTGGGCGTCAAAATCCCACTATGATAATTTAGGAATTTCTCGGTGGCTTCTTACGCATCGTCAACTCGTAATGATGTGCAGTTTCACACAGTTTAACACTTTAATCCTTGACCAAATCAACCATTTAAGGCCATAAACACCAAATATTACGGAGTGACCGAAACAAAAGTGTGGTAAAAATCTATCGCCAAAAGATACAATCAAATCAAACCACCGCATAACAGAAGGGATGAAGAGTTGCGCCTCTCTAGAAATCATCTCCGGGAAAGAGATTTAATTTAGTCAATTGACCAATCCAAATCCAATAGGTTAGAAAAGAAAAAAAATTTGTACACTATTAGTAATTAATAAAATATGGTTGAATATTTATATACAGCTTAGTCATACAATTGATATAATTATTAACTGAAAATAGAATAAGTAAACATGAAGCTGAATATTTGTTTCAAAGTCAACTTTTATAACTAATTACTTCCATAAATTAAATTATATATATATAGAGAGAGAGAGAGGGGGGGAGAGCCATAAATTTTCCTTGTTTACTTAAATTTAAAATGAAAATTTTGTAATGTAAATAATCAAAACTCGAGTATGAACAAATGCAAGACTGAAATTAGAAAATAGAGATAAAGAAGAGAAACGGAGAGAAAATGAGAGAGTCTTTGTAGACATGTTATTCATGTTGTATCTTTATACTAAAGTGTGAGTCTCATTGAATTCGACTGCTTCAACTAGAAACCGTACCCATGGTTGGTTGGTGTATTCAAGTTATGTTGTTAAATCAGAGTCTATTAGTAGATCGCCAAAATTAAAGAGAACTAAACTTATGATGAGTTTTATGGTATTGTACATGTGAGATGAGTACTACTATCTTGCATAAGTAAACAAGAGTCATTTGCAACCTTATTTGTTATCACACTCAAGATGATTTGATCAATACTTGTTCGACAAAAACAAAGAAAACAAATGTTGGGCGTTACTTTTCTCACACCCCCTTCTACTCACTTTACACCCCTTAACTCCAAATATTCCAAAAATACCCTTAAGTAGAGTGCGTGTTTCACCGATTCGGAGATGGGCAACCGAATATATTCGGTTGAGGTCAACCGAATGAGTGTTTTTTTGAGACACACCCTTTTTTCCAATTTTAGAATACTATTGGTACTTTTATTCAAGCAAATGATGACATTCGGTGGGGGTGCCCCAAATAAATTCGGTGGGGGTGCCCCGAATCCCCTAAAATTGGGGGAAAAAAAGGGTGTGAGTCCATATTTAACACACGCGAACGGGCTTGTTCGAACCTGTTCGAAGGCCCGTGTTCGAACAGGTGAAATTTCGTGAAAAAAATAGGTTTTGTCCGGCCTTTTGGTCTTTTCACACCCTTATGAGGTGTGTTTTGAGTAGGAGGGGTGTGGGAAAAGCAAACAGCCAAATGTTGAGAATTCTTGAGGCCCAATATTTGTTTCATAGGATTTTTTTTTGTTTTTCGCCACCACGAGATAGTAAATTGCCACAACTTTGCATGCATGAGTATTGACACAGAATGTAGGCATATGTTTTAATTGCATTTTTATTAAACATAGTTCCAAATAAGCACAATATTTATGAAATTTAATCCAACAAAAAAGAAATATAATTGTGTCTATGAAATCAAAATTATTGAGTACATACTTGAGTGTAAATTAATGTGCAAGTGACTCTATTTCATCTTGACTCCAAACATCCTCCATCTCACCTAAGCCACGTCCATTAGGATTGCGTCTGTATTGGCATGTAAGGCACATTGTTTTTTCACAAACGATAAGTTTTCTCAAACTTGCGGCATTCAAAAGACCTCCAAGATCACCAATAGAGTATCGGACGTTAGAATCGTGATCCAAAATGAGACTATGACTTATATTCACTTTCTCCAAATGTTCCAGTTCATTGAGTACATGACATAAATCTCTCATGATTATTGATATATCTCGAATACTCAAGACCTTCAGATTTGGGGTGTACTTAACTAATGCTTCAGCCTCATTTCGTCCAAAGAATATAGTGAACTTTATTTCAGTGATGTTTATGCAGTATCTCCCAATTGCAGAAAAAATATAATCATTCCTACTAACCAATGGGGTAATGGTAATCGACTCAAGACCCTCCATAATCCCATTGCAACTTCGATTCCAGCTTTTGTTAGTTTGCTCTGTGCGATGGCAAAGACTAGCCGTTTCAAATTTGGAGTCCTACAAATTACAGAATACACAAATTAAATATATATATATATATATATACCATACAAAAAATACAATATAGATTAAACATTTTACAGTCTTAACATAAAAGGAGACTAATTTGAAAATCTCAAAATGAATTTTTACATTATTATATTAAGAGAAAAGTATAGGGAAAAGAAAAAGATAAGTGTATCTAGGTTAAGTAAAAAGTGTTACCTTATGGCAGCTGTGATTAAGTGGACATCTTGCAAGTATAAGTAGAAACTAAATATTAAGCAGTTGGTATTTCCTTTGCTCAAATTTAGCGCATATTTCAAAAATTCAATAAATTTTGTGCTTGAAAGTCTATCCATTTGAGCACACTCTATCATGGATATGTTGAAGCTTCCAAAGTCCAATTTAGTTAAATCTAGTTTACGCCAAACCGTAGGATCCCGACTTGCTTTCTCCCACGATTTACAAACAAGTGGGATAGTAGCCAAGTCTACAACATTGAGAACCATAAAGATTCTCACCAAAATCTCATAAGGCAAGTGATCATTTGAGTAACTACGAGATGATTTGTCTTTTGCCATTGTTTCCTGCATGAATTACAAGAAACACATAAGATCACACATTCATTTTATCTTTTTTTTTTATAATTCAGCCAAGGCAAAAATTGAATAAAATTCGGATCTGGATCATCTGCAGCTGCTGCAGACTCGTTGATATTTAATTGATCTCTCTCTCTCTCTCTCTCTATATATATATATATATATATATATATATATATATATATATATATATATATATATATATTCTAAATATAATAAAACCCTTTGGGAACTCACCATGCAGAATTGCTTTGCAGTGCATTGCAAAAGACCTACTTCTTATGTAACAGCAATGCAAAAGTATATTCAACGACATTAATTTTTTAGTCAAATATTGATATTAATATTTGTCCTTCTTAGAATAATTACGTAAAAAACGAAAAATAATCAAAATATATTAAGTACTAAGCATTACCGAACCTTATTTTATTATGCTAAAATAGTATTGTTATAAATTTCTCAATTATAGTATAAATGAACTTTATATGGACATTTATTTATAAATTTAATATTTATAGAAATTAATTGTATTTTCCTTTTGACTGAAGAAATTACTTTATTATTAATATATAACTATATTAAATTAAAAGTATAATAAGTAAAACCACGAAAATTTGTTTAACATGCTAGTTATATGTCTAATCTTTGTTTTTATCACTATCATCTTCATCATTTCACCATTCCCTCACCAAATAACTTCTTAAACTCTCAATTCATTCCCCAAAAACATAACCAAAAATCCTTTAAAGAGATCACCAAAATCCATTCCCTCAACCCTTACCTATGCAATGAAAATATACTAAAGGAAAAGGATTGAAGCTAGGATTGAAGCTTTTGGGGTCAAATTCGTGGGTTTTAAGGAGTAAATAGAAGGGGTGTTGGTGCTGTCAATTAAGGAGAAAAATCAAAGTTCATTAATAGGATTGAAATAAGAAGTTGGAAGCAAAAATCAGAATTTAGGATTCCTAGAGCATGCTTAGAACCTTGTTTGATTGGCCTTGAAACCTCAGAGTTCTTGAGGAAAAAACCGTTTTAATTCTGCACAAATGTTGATGTTATAACATGTTTTTATAAGTAATGATGTGCAGTTTCACACGGTTTAACACTTTAATCCTTGACCAAAGCAACCATTTAAGGCCAAAAACACCAAATATTACGGAGTGACCAAAACAAAAGTGTGGTAAAAACCTATCGCTAAAGATACAATCAAATCAAACCACCGCAAAAACAAAAGGGATGAAGAGTTGTGCCTCTCTAAAAATCATCTCTAGGAAAGAGTTTTGATCTGGTCAATCGACCGATCCAAATCCAACATATTAGAAGAGAAAATACATTTGTTTCTCAACCCTAGAAAACCCAAAAGTATGCACCATTTTTTTGATGAGTCACTAATTAATTCATAGGTTTATTTTTAGATTCACCCAGATTTATAATTAGACTAATTCTCACAATCAATTTGATCAACAGACCATTCGTAGAACAAACAAAAATGAAGAGTGCCAGAAACGATCTCCACAGTATAGAGATTTTAACCGATCAATCGACTAACTTAAATGCAGCTGATTAGCAAAGAAAATACATCTATTTCTCATTCCCAAATAACCCAATGGACCATTTTTTGGCATAAATTTTATTTCCAAGAATAATCAACTTCACCCTAATTGACCCATTTGTTCATGAAAATTACTTTTTTGTTTGGATATCTGAATTCAAGAACTCAAAATCGTGTAAGATAACACATGAGAAACGATATGATAAAAACATATTAAATCATGAGAAATAAACTTACCTCTCACACTTCCAGATCTTAACGAAGTTCTTCAATTACCTCTCACACCTCCAGATCTTAGCGAAGGTCTTCAATTGTACTATGTTGCTATGATGACTGACTGGAGATTTTTTTGGACTGAATGATTGGTTGAAGATTGGAATATATTGGGTTTTTCTAAACATATAAAGAGACAAGAATATATTATTTTATTGTCAATTCTGACAAAAAAAATATATTTTATTGTCAATACCGACAAAAAAAAATTATTTTATTGTCAATACCGACAAAAAAAAATTATTTTATTGTCAAACATTTAAACGATATATTATTATTTTTGGGACAAATATATATTCAATTTATATTTGTCTTTCTTAGAAAACGAAATATCTTTAGTTATATGCATGACTGAAGCTTATTTTTTTATTCAAAATAATAGAGTTACAAAATACTCTCTCCATCTCAAAATAATAGTCGTTTTAACTCATTTCACGCATATTAAGAAAAAAAACATAAAAAGAGGAGAGAGAATAGTATTTTTACCAAATTATCGTTATCAAACATTGGGAGTGATGAATATTAATTTAATTAGATGGTACAATTGGAAAAAAGCAATTAATATTGCATTGAAAATTGTAAACGACAATTATTTTTGGACAAATTTTCTTTGCTAAAACGACTATTATTATGAGACGAAGGGAGTATTCAATAGTTTAAGTAAATTTTATATAGACATTTAATCATATTTAATTATTTTGACTTACTACATTTTTTGAAATTTAGCTTTTTATACAATATTATTAATGAATAAAATTTGGTTGAATATTTATATACAGTTTAGGCATTCAATTAATATATAATTATTAACCTAAAATAGAATAAGTAAACCATGAAACTGGACATTTGTTTCAAATACTAGTCAGCTTTTATAATTAATTACTTCCATTAAATTAGGTATATATGAAGGGATAAATTTTGCTTGTTTTCTTAAATTTAAAATGGAAAATCTGTAATATTAACAATCAAAACTAAAGTATGAACAAAAGCAAGACAAAAATTAGAGAATGGAGATGAAGAAGAGAGACAAAGAGGAAGTGAGAGAGTCTCTGTGTTATGTTCTTCACAAGTGTCTTTACAATAAAGTGTGAGTCCTATTTATAGGACACAAATAGCCCCCCACCCCCGCGCACGCGCTTGGTTTCAGTCGAGGACATGTGTCATTAAAACCTGACTAAAAAAAAGCTAGTGGAAAAAAATAATAGTGAAGGAAAAAGAGTACAATATCCTTTCTACGAGAACTGTCTTGTTAAAAACCTTGCCAGGAAAATTCAATTGCACAAAACCATAGAGAAGGGAAGAAGAGTGCAGTTTTCTCCCCATATTTAAAGCATCACTTAAAAATTTAAATTTTGTAACATCGCATAATGCTTTTTAGGATTGTCGATCGCCCCCAAAAACCAACACGTGTCTTTCCAACATGCGTTGTCCTCACTTGCATGCTTTCCGAGAAACTTTCCAGAAGGTCACCCATCCCACCACAACTTCCCAGAAGGTCACCCATCTCACTACAACTCCAAGTCAAACACACTTAACTATGGAGCTCTTATGGGAAGGGCTCCCGAAAATAAGATGCATAATATTGATGGTATGGGTAGTCCAAATACATTCTTTTAAGCCTTCCTTCAAATGTACAGTCTTATATCTGCACAACCTCAGGATCCCTCATTCTATTGCATACTCGGTTCAAATCGTGTGCCTCTTTTACATGCCAACTTTTTGTGCATCGACGATCCCTCCCCGCCCTCGTCAGCCACGGGTGTCACAAAACTCCAATATTTAAATTTTATCCTGTAGTGCATATGGAACAATCTACTCTGCTCGTCACCTTACAGTCAATATTATTTTCAGGACATCTTCCTTGAATTCTTTGTATTTAAGTGCGAAATGAAGAAGCAAGAACTATAGTTTGTTTTGCAAATCATAATGGTATTTGAATGTCACCACATGTAGATAATATAGTTGACTTGAAATCTGCTTGTTCTAGATCAGAAAAATACTTTGTATCTGCATGGTTAATTTGCATGACATATATAAAATAATTTATTATAGAATCGTCATAAATAATTTATGTATCCAACTTTGTTCTGATCCATTTGGTTTGTGATGAACTATATTTTTACTAACTCTCACATAATAATATCATATCCAGCGATGTAGCATTTTGTAATATGCATGTAAGCCTTCATAGGACTAGGTTTAAGAACGAGGTAGTATTTATCAATTGATGTAGAATTTATCTTCGGGATCGAGATATTTGTTATCTTCTTGCCACACAAATCATGTACTCAACATTAAATTTTTATGATGAGTTAATTAAGAACTAGTTCTTTATAACTTTCTTAAACAAAAATTTAATTAGCTAATTATTCGATTTGCAGATCAAGACAAAATTTTGTTTTTCAAAAGAATTTATTTGAAGATATTTCTTTATATCTTGAATCCATCAAATATAATTTGAGGTCATTCATCTAGAACTCTTTCTTTGATCAATCTATAGTTTTGAAAGCTCTTCAAGAGTTCCAATATTAATAACAAATTTATTTTTAGATCTTTTCATAAAACTACATGGACAAGTGATGACATTTTTATATCACTCCTTTAAAACATGAATTCAGACAATTATACTGCATACGTTCAAATTATATTATCTCATGGAGTGACTAATTCAATTTGAGCAATCATCTCGAGAGTCTGAAAATTGTGTCTCGGAATCTAAAATCCTTCGGGGATCTTTATATAATTACCACTATTAAATGAGACATATACAAATAAGTTGTAACAATCCATTATATGTAAATTGAGTTATTCATGTGCTACAAGACTAATTAAGTACTGGAAAATACTTGCATCCACTATAGGTGCATCTACTGTAAAGGTTGAAGTATCCCTAGTACTTTCTTTAATATAACATTTTGCTTATAAAAAAATATACGTGAGAAACTTGTAATTATAAAAGAGAAATAAGAGACATATCTACCAATTGTCATAGGGCAAATATAAGCTTTCATATGCTATTGATTTGAATTCCTCAAAGTAAAAATTAGCATAAAGCCTACGGAGCTTATTAACATCATGAGTCATAAAAACAAGGCAAACATGAACAAATTAATTAAATGAAGATACAATTTCAGAGCAACATGAACAAATTAATTAAAACAAGTTGTTTAGAACTTAAAATTTCGTGTAAAATCGCATCATTTAATATCTTTTGGTACAAAAATCGCATCATTTATTAGAAGGAAAAAGAAGGACTTAAATATCTTATGCACTTATTAATTTTCTGAGGGTGAAACACATAAATTTTAATTACTAGTTTAGTAAACTATAAATACATCATGAGAACGAATAAGGGTTGGTTGAGTGGTAATTGTGCTCAGATTTCACTCTAATGTTTCGATAAAAACGATATTGCGAGAGAAGAACTATATAGAGACCGAAAAAGTCAGATACACGCAGTGGCGGAGCTATAGTCAAATATTTTTGAGGGGGCTAAAATATTAAGTAGATGATATGTGAGTGTGTATATGTGTTCGCGCGTGTGTGTTTATACGTGAAATATGTTAGATGAGGTGTAGTAGTTTCAATATGTTGATATATGAATTAATCCTGTTGTTAAAAAATATATATGAATTAATCATCCAACACATAGTCCTCATTAGTAATAATCTCCTTGTAATGTCATGAGATAAATGTAATTCATTTGTAAATGTTTAAAAACCTGAAATTTTCCCTAAACTGATGTATCATTTTTTTGACACAATGTATCATTCTTATACCTTGAGTTTTTACTTATAAAAGTCATAGATTTTTTTTTTGACAAAAATAAAAGTCGTAGATGTTAATATACAATTTGTAATAAAAACTATAATTAGGAAGAAAAACCAAAAGGATTTTAGTCCTTAAATTGATTTTGTGTTTAGATAATATATAAAGGTAAATATTTACTGAATATTGAATTTCAATATCATAATAATAATTTTTAAAGTAAAAGAAATAATTGTAAAAAACTAAAAGATATAAGCTATTAAATAACTTTTTAGTTTCAAATTTTTATTTTAGTTCTAAAACAATCTTAAGTTAACAAAGAATTGGTCAAAATATACTCGATTTGTGGTGAACTTCATAAGTAACACTGAGTTCCCCATCTACGAACTATGCATATCACCATTATCCGAGCCTCACAAGTTTTCTTTGTTGATATATCATTATATGCTATATACAAAGTTTAAATTCTGTAGTATGCTCACTTAGCAAAAGTAAAATATTTATAAAGGTGAAACACAAAAATAAATGCATCTATCACATGTAATTTTTAGTCATAGGGTTAAATATTTTATGGCCGCTATCAATTTTTTTTTTTGCTTTAGTCTCTCAAAATTATTTCACACAAATTTATAAAGAAAGACTACTATAGATGAAAAATAGTAATTTTAAGGGTATGACCAATAGCGGATCCAGAAACATTCTTGTGTGGGGCAAGAAAACTTTAGTTAATTAAATTTATTTCAAGTTACAATATAATGTTTTTTTATTATCCAAAAGTACCTGGATGGGATAGTTTAGGTCTCTTCCAGCAACCAAGGTATTGAATTCGAATCTAACATTGAGAATGCAACAATGTTAAATCTCTTGAGGAAGAGTTTTGCCTCCTATTTTGGTTCTACCTGACTCGAGGAATTAGTCTCTCCAATTGCCCGTTGAAGATACCCGGTTTTAAAAAAGTTGCAGGTGTGTATGTGAACCAAAGAAGAACATGGACCAACAAACAATGAACCAAAAAAATACTAGTTCAAGTTTGATGATTTGGTTCTACCGAAAATAATTAAATTACAATTTTTAATATTATATAATGAGAAGTATTAAAATAATACGTGGAGGCACAACATGAATGAACAATTATCCTTATTTTTTTGGGTACAAAGAACAATTATCACACTAGGTGGGGGTAAATTCAATATTTTCACATGGGGGCAAAAGATAAGTATTATGTATATATAAAGTAAAAATAGTTGGGTTAATGGGGTCAATTGCCCCCATATTGGTCTATGTAGATCCGCCTCTGGGTATGACCTACACCATGTCTTTGCGTATTCACCAGTATCTTAAATACAAATCGGTGATAACAAAAATGATTCATGGACACTCGAAATATCAAGATAGAAAGGCATAGATAGTGATATGACAAATGTGATACACTCAAAATATCAAGATAGGAAGGCATATAGATAGTGATATGATAAATGTGATGTGTGGCTGATTTGAAAGAAAGAGAGTGATAAAGAGAAAGTGATGCGTTGAATCAGTGTTAAAGATTTGAGGTGTTAAAAAATTAGGGTTGGGATATGGAGACTCGTTAAAATATTCTGATGCAAAACCCATAGTGGAAAAAATCAAGAAGGAAAAAGAGTACTCCCCCTAATTTTTATTGATAAAAGAGAAAATAAACTCAAAACATGGAGAACTGCACCAATACCCATTAGCATAAAACAATATAATAAGTGAAAGGAAATAAAACAATCTTATAGAGGTATGATGTAAAAACATCACTATAATGACTTTCTCATCCCAATCGACGCAGACTAACGTTATTACCAATCATTCAGAAAGACACCAAAAACAATATTCAAAAGGAAAACCCAATCCTTCAAAAGGAGGAATACTAATTTTAAGAAATAAATTAGTCAAACCTATAACTAGGTAAACCTAACATATTCTTGAAAAAATCATCAGCAATGAAGCTTTGAATAAGATCCAATTAACTAAAATCACTTAAACTAGTTCCATGACTCGCAAACTTATCTTATCGCAAGCATATCACCTAAAGGAACAACTAAATGAAGCCATTGCAGTGCAAATAAAATGAAGAGTTTTCCCTTGCTAGAAACCATCTCCAGGATAGAGATTTGACCCCAATCAATAGACCGACCCAAACCCAATAAATTAGCAAAGAATATACATTTGTTTCTCACACCTATAAAAGCCAATGGTATCCATAAATTTTTGGAATGGGTCACTAATTAATTCATAGATTTAATTTTAGATTCACCCTAATTGACCCATTTATAATTAGGTTTACCCTAATTGGCTCATTTATAATTAGATTCACCCTAATTGATAATCAATTGATCAATTAAACACTCATAGAACAAAAAAGATGAAGAGTTGCTCCTCGCCAGAAACAATATATAGGATAGAATTTGATCCGATCAATCGATCGCGACCAACATAAATCCAGCAAACTAGTAGAAAATTATATTTGTTTCTCAATCCCAAATAATTAGAAAGGACTATATTTTTTTGCATAAATTTTAATTGAAAGATTTATTTTTGATTGGATCAATATAGCCAGTTCAACTAAACAGCTAATTAATTCATAGATATATTATTAGATTCACCCTAGTATTGACTTATTTGTTCGACAAAATTACCTTTTTCTTTGGAAACAAGTAAGAAAAACACATGAGAAATGGAATCCTGAAATAAAGATAGAAATGTATTCAATTAATGATAAGAAATAAACTTACCTCTTACCCTTCTAAGTTCCAAATTCTATTGAAGTTCTTCGATTGTCAAGCCACAACTTAAGAGCAAATAAAACCGACTCCCAATTAATCAACTCCATACACTTACAACAACTCACGAGTTTGTGCAGTTCTCACAGTTTTTCTCATCATATACATTTGATTACCTAAACTTATCATTCAAGTTCTAAATATATACTAATATACTATGATCTGTAATTATATTTTGACGAAATACTATGATTAGTTTGTAGAAACAAAAAAATATCCACAACTGACTCTCCTAGCTAACCATTTCCCATTCAGTAATTTCTGATTCATCACAGCAAAACTTTTTTTGCATTCCTTGATTCTGAAGTCAATCTACATATATATATATCTACATAAAAGATACAATTTCCTATACTGTACTGAGGGCAGTGGCGATCTTGACCAAAAATGTTGGGGTTGGCCGCTCAGGAATATGTATGGATAGAGACGCGGAAAATATATGAACAGAGATATAGAATAGAGATATGTTTTCAAAATTATCAACCATATATTCATAATTTCTAATTCTGATAAAAGAGATGTGATGATATTAAACATTGGAATAAAATTTATACTCCAAAAAATAAAAATATGCATGTAATTTGTAAATCTTGGAATCTATTTTGAGTTTATATTATATATACTAATAATGTGTAAAACTTGTATCTGTTATTGTTGTTGGCATAGCGGTCAGGAAAGTGTGCATGTAAATGCTATGTTCACGGGTTCGAACCTCCAATTATGCAATTTTACGCAGTTAAAAATAAGTGCAGCTTTTTCTAAAAAACAAAACTTGAAAAAAACAAGAAACAAGGCAGCCAAGAGTCGATCACCGCTAGGCTAGACTGTAAGCTTTGTCATTTTACCGCAACTTCAATATATATTTAGTAGTTTATTTTAATAGTAGGGCTATTTTAGTAATTTCACATGTTTTCTTAGGGCGGACCGTGGTCCTCCCCCGCCCTAAAGAAGATCGAGGGGGCATAACACAAGCAACATTACTCTAGGAGACAAAAATACTATAATTCTCTTACAGTTGATATATAGATGCATATAAACAACAATTCTTGTGTGAATACAGTCTCATAAGCAGAACTAATCAAAACCTAAGTATAAGTTGAAATAACAATGAAAATGACAATAAAGTGTTTACTTAATATTATTTATATAGGTTGAGTATATAAATACATGCTCATATTAAAATTGTTTAATACATAGTAAAACTTTTTGAGATTTAATTAATATGTATAAGTGTTTTATAACATCAACTAATTACAAGTTGACACTTCATTAAAAAAAGTGAGTCAACTAGTAATTACCTCATATACCACCTAGAGCTGTCAATATTGACCCAACCCAATGGGCCAGTCAGATGAGCCAGTGTTTTGGGTTGGGTCGGACTCGTTAAATAAAGGCCCATAAATGAATTGGGACGTTTTGGCCCAGCCCAATTGGCCAAGCTGGACCTGTTTTTTATGTTTTCTTGAATAGCTTTTTAGGGTGTTTTTTTTAACCCCCACAATCACCCCCAGAGTGATTGCGGGGGTGCTGTTACATCATTCACTTCAAGAAAATCGTTGATTTGCCACGGACATTTCCGTCGCAAAAGGGCCAATTTCCGTGGCAAAACATCATTTGCCACGGATTTGCCACAGACAAAAATTGGTGGCAAAAACGCTCGTCGCAAATCGTTTGCCACGGAATTTCCATGGCAAATGTTTCGTCGCTAATCCGTCACAAATATCCGTGGCAAAGTCGTCGCGAATTTCATCGCAAATCCGTGGCAAATCCGTCTCAAAAAAAAATTAAAAAAAAAATTAAATCTTCAAACATATATACATGCTGACTAACATTAATTAATGCCTGCATATTGAATTCAAATTCCAACAAGAAGAAATTTATAAGCAAAGAGACATATTCAGAGAGTCGGGACCGACCATGCAAGGAATAAAATTAACCCGTTTTATGAGGCCACTCTCTTACAGACAGTATTAGATTCATCAATTGCAACTACATTTCAATTTTTGATTCTCATAATCTAAAATATTCACAAAGATGACAAACTAACAATCCTAAATCACCCAATGACATATGAACCATCTAATGCAAGAAAAAGTGAAATTGTATGTTAGTCAACAAGGAAAGAACGCTGTTAGTATCGTTTCTGCAAAATTAATCTTCTACGGGTGGAATTAAAGATCTGAGGCCTTTAGTTTTCTAGGTCTTTTATGAGCCACTGTTGGTGGAGCTCCATGTGCCTGTGCAAATAAAATTGCAAGATCAATCAATATAATGCATTAAGAGTAATTAGACATTATTAGTAATAGAACATTATGGTATCATTTGATTCAATACTAGACCAAATTATTATGAATGATTTAGATTTAAATAGTTTGTAATAGGATTCATTAGACATGATTTGCAATAGAACATTATGGCATCATTTGATTCATGCAGCCAACCCAATCTAGTACAAAAAGGCTTGTTTTTGTACCATCTCTAGGGAAAGAGGCAGGGAGTGTGATTTGGGAGATGTCGAGAACAAAAATGTCAAGGGAGAAAAGGCGAAGGATACATAAACTGGAAACCTTTTGTATAACACTATAACTTACCATGCGAAGAGAAGCTAGAGTAGATGCATTATCTGCTAACGTGGAAGGCACGACCATTGGTGGAAGGTGTGCATTAGACGACGATATAGCTTCACCAGGGACGGCCCTCTCTGTAATTTCGGCATCGGCATTTGAAGCAAAGAACCATCCGAGACTCTTGGCGAATTTCAAAATATAGAAATCCAAACACGTAATATCAAAATCACAGCACACATGTGAACATAGAGGTCATGTGAATACATCTTGCATATTCCATGAATTTTGTTGCCCCAAGTGGGTAATTATAAACTGGGAACAAGTGATTCAAGGTCACCAAGTAAACACATGTTTTAATGCAACAGAAAAAGTACATATCAAACCAGAAAATTTCAGATGATGCTTGATACGTAAATGAGAAACATTCCCCAATATTTGAAGTTAGCAGTAGGAATTTATTGCGCAATATTTTAGAACCAAGATTAATCAATAAATTGGAATTAGATAATCAGAAATTCAACTCTGAACTATTATTATTATTTTCTTAAGGGACAAAACCTCTTCATCTTTTCGCTCTTGTTGCCTTGTATGAGAAAGAACCATAGATAGTGCTCGTTTACGCTCCATTTCTTGTGAGACATTATATGGTTCCTACATTAGGAGGAAGAGCAAGTTACTATATTGAGGAGGAAGAACAACTACAAGTTACTCTGCTCACATGTCAGACGACTTAAGGTAGTGCAAGTCTGCCTATACTACAAATAGTTTACTCAAAGAGACAAAAGAAAGTAACTACTATACAACATCATAAAATGCTATTATTATTAATATAAAAGTTTACTTCACCTTAATGAGAGGATGTGTTGCAACGTCCCCAGAAGATGGAGCCCTAGCAATTAATATAGCCCGAGTGACTACGCGACAGGAACATGTAATCAAAATTTAAGTTATGAAGTTTCACATTTTTACTTATACAGTCTCCATCTCATCAAACTTAAAGTATGAGTTAAAGAAAATGAATTGCAGAGTGAAACATTTAACAATTTATTGAAAAAGGACATACCACTATAGTCAGGGACGGAGCCAGGATCGAATTGCTGCGGGGGCGAATTATTAAATTATTTTGTCAAATTTGTTTTGTGAAAGTATCATACTTATGTTTCCAAAAACATATGTTTCAAATGGTATGTGTAAAAACATAATATTCATACCATGTGCAGAAAAGTATCTTCTAAGCATTTTTTTTTCAATAATAAACTTCTAAACCTTTTATTGCTGTCAAAAAAAAGCTTTTCCCTTTTATTTAGTAATCAATCCTTATTGTTAGGAAAAGTAGATGTTACGTTTCATAACCTTTGTCCCTTTTATTCATTTGTATTTCTTTTGTATCATCCATGCTTATTCTATATTTTTAGTAGCTCCATTTTTTACAATTTTAATTTGAGAAAGCTTTATCATCTATTTACCATCCACATATCTTATCAACATACATTAATAGAGGATCGCATCTTTCAACATTTTGGTGGGAAATTTTTTTTCCCACCATTTACCAATATACCCTCATTTTTCAGACTTCATTTTACCAATATACTCCCACTTTATATTTTTGGACCGACATACCCCCACTCTATATTTTGTACCCCACCATTTACCAATATACCCCTCATTTTGTACCTCATTGTTTACCAATATACCCCCGCTCTATATATTTGGACCGACATACCCCTGAAAAACTTTTTATTTGTCCAACACTCTTTTTTTTATCCACTTTTGGTGGTAAAATTTTATTCCCACCATTTACCAATATACCCCTCATTTTGTACCCCACTCCAATATACCCCCACTCTATAATTTTGGACCGACATACCCCTGACAAATTTTTTTTTTGTCCAACACTCTTTTTTTTATCCACTTTTGGTGGGAAACTTTTATTCCCACCATTTACCAATATACCCCTCATTTGTAGCCCACTGTTTACCAATATACCCCACTCTATATTTTTGGACCGACATACTCTCACTCTATATTTTGTACCCCACCATTTACCAATATACCCCTTATTTTGTACCTCACTGTTTACCAATATACCCCCACTCTATATTTTTGGACCGACATACCCCTGACAAATTTTTTTTTTTTCCAACACTTTTTTTTTATCCACTTTTGGTGGGAAAATTTTATTCTCACCATTTACCAATATACCCCTCATTTGTACCCCTATATTTTTGGACCGACATACCTTCACTCTATATTTTGTACCCCACCATTTACCAATATACCCCTCATTTTGTACCTCACTGTTTACCAATATACCCCACTCTATATTTTTTTGGACCGACATACCCTCGACAAATTTTTTTGTCCAACACTTCTTTTAATTATCAAAATGTACCCCTCATTTTGTACCCCACTGCATACCAATATACCCCACTCTATATTTTTGGACCGACATTGTTGCCTCATCCCACCAAGGGCTATTGTTGCCTCTCCGTCTTATATATATGTGTTGCGTATTTTTATACCCCTTATAAAATGTTGATGTTTTTTCAAACTACATCCAGTAGGCACATTAATCACCTCTCATCGCACGCGAAATAATCGTCCTAGTATTATTTATACAGATATTAGGCATTGAAAATGAAAATTGAAAATCCTATATCTATAATCCTAAATCGTTGACTTGGGAGAATTTGGTGGGAAATTTTTTTTCCACCGTTTACCAATATACCCCTCATTTTGTACTCCACTGTTTACCAATATATCCCCACTCTATATTTTTGGACCGACATACCCCCACTCTATATTTATGTGTCCCACCATTTACCAATATACCCCTCATTTTGTACCCCACTTTTTACCAATATACCCCCACTATATATTTTTAGACCGACATACCCCTGATAATTTTTTTTTTCTCCAACAATTTTTTTTTATTATTATCAAAATGTACTCCTCATTTTGTACCCCACTGTTTACCAATATACCCCCACTCTATCCGAGAACTAAGTCGTTGACTTTGGCTATTTTGGTGGGAAATTATTTTTCCACCGTTTACCAATATACCCCTCATTTGGTACCCCACTGTTTATCAATATACCCCCACTCTATATTTTTGGACCAACATTGTAACACCCCCTTTCTATAATAAGTTAATAAAAATCAGAGTTTTCAAAAACTTTCCACGCACCTCAAAGAGGTGGTACATTTAATGAAAATAACATCAAGACATATTTAAAATTTCAACTCATCAAGCGCATAAATGCATATCACAGTCATGTGGATTAAAACCATCAAAACAACCTGTTTAGTGTTTACAGTAATCCATCAAATAGTTTGCAAAGACGTGGAAAATGAAAACTGAGTTCACATACTCAATACTTAGTCCAAAATCAGTTTAATACATAACCAAAATGAAATAATACTAAGATCCCACCCCTGTTACTACTATCGAGTGACTCAATAAACCCCAGAAGCATGACACCTTCACTCGGAATCACCTGTTGGTCGCCACGAGAGCAGACAACACAAAAATGCTAGGGTGAGTCTCTTTACATAAATAATAACAAGTAAGATAAGCATCATATTCTAAACATCCAATGAATGACAAAGTCATAGCAATTAAGCATTTACCACTCAATTAGAACATCAACAAATCACAACAGATGGTAAATCAAGCATCAATGAGAATTCAAGGAATGCATGATGATATGCATGTGTGCAATATGCATGTGGATCCATCATCACCTCAAAAACCCCGTCGGGTACCCACCACATGTGGCCGAAGCCTCCCGTCACAAATTGGCGAAGCCCCGCCTCGTAATGCATATGATTCATGTGACACTATGACAATGCATCACAACACAACAATCACGTCCACATCAATTTCAACCACCATATCATTAATTATCACCCACCACATTATCAATTATTAATCACCACCACATCATTTATTGACCACCACTTGATCAATGATAAACCACCACATTGATCATTTATTAACCACCACATGATCAATTATTAATCGTCACCACATCATTTATTAACCACCACTTATCAATTCTTAATTAAATCCTCCTAAGGACCAAATCACCCCATAGGGACATTTTCTTCACTTAAGGACCATTTTAACACACCAAAGATTAATTTAGGGACTTAGGAGTTTATTTGACACGTTAGGACTAATTAGACGCTAAGGGATTATTTTGTCACGCCAAGGATTAATTTAATTCTTAGGGACTAATTTGTCACGCCAAGGATTAAATTAATTCTTAGGGACTAAACCATCACTTAGACACATTTTGGGTACTTAGACATCAAGGGGGCAGCCAAAATAGCGCCCATAACCAAACACCAAAAGCCCACACTCACACACTAGCACACACCACACCACCACACACTGGCGCGAGAATGCTAGGCATTTGGCGCCCGCAACACTCCACCCAGCCCAGCGCCTAAATGCTTAGCATTTGGCGCCGCACACACACACAAGACAGCGCCTAATTTCTGTTATTTGGCGCCACCACGCACATAACACGACACACACTTAGTCACAGCGCCATATTCCTAAGGAATTGGCGCCTCTCGCCAAAAAACCCACCAAACCGAGGAAACACGGTGCACAACTTTGTCATGGGCGCCAATTTGCCTAGCAAATGGCGCCCCATCCAAAGACATCACCACGCAACACTTAGACACCACACCAGCGCGAATCCTAGTGATTTGGCGCCCGCACTGCTCCACTCCTCGTCCAAAGAACTCGGCGCCAAATTGCCCAAAGAATTGGCGCCTACAACAAAGACAAACGCACACACATGGAAATACAGCACCCTGGCGCCAGAATGCTAGGCATTTGGCGCCCCCTTCCAACACCTTTCCCCAATTTACTTCAAAACTAAATTATTAATCAACAATTCATTTTCCCCCACAACATACGCACATAATCATTAATTTATTACCATCAATTCATTATATTCTCATACTCATTCTCATATGACCATTTCATCAAACATACACTATGCATAAATCACAACTCATGTTTCCACAACAACAATTAGCATGTTATGACCAACACAAACATTCCAAACATCAAACAACATGTCATCAACACACAATCACACAACAAGTCATTATTAGAGCCATTCCACCTATAACACATATCATACTAGCTATTATTAACATAAAGGAGAATCCCCAACCTCGGGGAAGCTAAAAACCCTCAAAGCAAGCACCAAAGTCACCCAATGAAGCAATCCTCCTCCAATGTACAACAGGCCGAATGCTCCTCTCTCTTGGGTGGAAATGGAATTCAAAATAACAAGGATGAGCTTAAGGAACTCATGGAAATGGAACATGGAATGAAAATAAGGGTGTCTAGGACCAAAGCCTTCACTTACCAACACAAAACTTGAGAAAAGTTTCCTCCTTTCTCCTCTACAAGTCAAAACGTGGGTCTCTTCTTTTTTGGGTGTCCATGAAAAATCAAAAAGGTAAGGAATGAGCTTAGGAAACTTAAGGAAATGGAATGGGAAAGAAAAATGATGAAGAAAGAGGTCAAAATCATCACTTACCAACCAAAAATCCAAGCAAGCTACCTCCTCCTTCCTTCCTCTCACGCCGCCGTCACCTCTCTCTATTCCTCTCTACTTCTATTTGCTTTCTTCTTTCAAAATGAGGGTTTGGTTACTCTAGTTTAGGACCCTACCCTTTATGACTACTATTGGGCCCAATAATGGCCCTTGGGCCTTATTCTCCACTCCCACTTATTAATTCCTCCCACCTCCTGTAAATAAAATAAATCCAACTTAGTACTTATTTAAAATGAATTAGACCCCTTTTAGTTAAAATAAACCCAACTTAATGAATTAATTTAATTAAGTGTTGCAAGCCTTAAATAACTTAATTAATTAAATAATTAAATTATTTTGGGCGTTACAACTCTCCCCCACTTAAAGAATTTCGCCCTCGAAATTACCTGAATCGAACAACTCTGGATAAGCCTCTTTCATCTTGCTTTCCAACTCCCAAGTTATGGTTTCTCCCACTGCTCCTAACCACACTACCTTCACCAACTTGATCTCTTTACCTCTTAAGACCTTCACCTCACGATCCTCAATTCTAACTGGCATTGTCTCCACCGTAAGGTTCTCTCTCACCTCCACATCGTCCATCTGCACTACATGAGATGGGTCTGGCACATACTTCCGCAACTGAGATACATGGAACACATCATGCAGATTAGCAAGATTAGGTGGCAAGGCCACCCGATAAGCAACTTTCCCAACTCTCTCTGAAATCTGATATGGTCCAATAAAACGCGGAGTTAACTTCTTAGACTTCAACGCACTACCACACACATCGTTGGAGTAACTCTCAGAAATACATGATCACCAGCCTGAAACTCTAGATCTTTCCTTCTCTTATCATGGTAACTCTTCTGTCTACTCTGTGAGGCCTTCATTTTCTCTCTAATCATTTTCACTTTCTCTGTGGTCTCACACACCAACTCAGGACCTAGCACCACACTTTCTCCGGTCTCGTCGCACCAACACAATGGAGTTCTACACCTCCTCCCGCATAATGCCTCAAAAGGCGCCATCCCGATACTCGAATGAAAATCATTATTGTAAGTGAATTCAATCAACGGCAAATGAGAATCCCATGAACCTCCCCGCTTTCAAGAACACATGCTCTCAACAAATCCTCAAGTGATTGTATTGTCCTCTCTCCCGCCCATCCCATCTGCGGGGATGATATGTCGAACTCAACCTCAATTTGGAACCCAAAGCCTCTTGCAAACTTCTCCAAAACTCGGAAGTGAACCTCGGATCCCTATCGGACACAATACTCGTGAGGTACCCCATGCGCCTTCCACAATCGTCTTGACATAGATATCCGCTAACCTCGGAATCGGATACGTAATATTAATCGGTAGAAAGTGCGCAGATTTAGTCAACCTATCAACAACCACCCATATGGTATCAAACCCTCGCCAGTAGTTGGCAAACTCATCTACAAAATCCATGGAGATACTATCCCACTTCCATTCAGGAGCATCCAAAGGTTGCATCAACCCCACCGGCTTTTGATGCTCTATCTTCGATTTCGACATGTCGTGCAAGCATACACAAACCGAGCCACATCACGCTTCATACTGTGCCACCAAAACGACTTTTCTTCAAATCTTGATACATTTTCGTAGCCCCGTGGATACTCAACTTACTACGATGACCTCTTCTAGAATTGCCTTCTTAATCTCATCATCACTAGGAACACAAATCCTCCCACGGTACCTTAACACATCATGCTCATCTATCACATAGTCTTCACTCCGAGAGTGGTCAATCCCAACCGCAACCTCAACCAGCTTTAATGTCCTTCTTTTGAGCTTCCCGAATAACATTCAAAAAGTCATTGTGAATCCTCAACACACCCAATCTCACACTCTTAGGTGTCACCTCGCAGACTAGACTCAAATCTCAAACTGCTCAATCAATTCAAGTTCTTTCACCATCATTGCGGATACATGCAAGGACTTTCTACTCAAAGCATCACCACCACATTAGCTTTCCCGGATGATAGTTCAAACTAAAGTCGTAGTCTTTCAAAGAATTCCAACCATCTCCTTTGTCTCATATTTAATTCTTTCTGGTCAAACAGATACTGCAACCCCTTATGATCACTGAATACCTCAAACTTAGAACCATACAAATAATGTCTCCAAATCTTCAAGGCAAAAACAATTGCCGCAAGCTCCAAATCATGGGTGGGGTAATTCTTTTCATGAGTTCGCAATCGCTCTTGAGGCATACGCCACAACCTTACCATTTTGCATCAAAACACCTCCTAGCCCCATTTTAGACGCATCGCAATATACAACAAAAGGTTCTCCCAGATTGGGCAATGTCAAAACAGGTGATGTTGTCAACCTTCTTTTCAATTCTTGAAACTTTCTTCACATTTGGAATCCCACACAAACGCCTTTCCTTTACAAGTCAATTGAGTTAGCGGAAGTGCCAACTTTGAAAACCCCTCAATAAACCTTCTATAATATCCCGCCAATCCAAGGAAACTTCTAATCTCCGTAACTGACTTAGGAGCCTCCCACGGCATCACCGCATCAACTTTGGATGGATCTACCGCAATCCCATCACCGAAATAATATGACCTAGAAAGCTCACTTCCTTCAACCAAAAGTCATACTTTGGACGCTTTAGCATACAACTTTTTCTCTTTCAACACTTCTAGCACTAACTTCGGATGCTCTGCATGATCCTCTTCTGACTTGGAATACACCAAAATATCATCTATGAAAACCACCACAAATCGATCCAAGTAGTTATGGAATATACGGTTCATGTACTCCATGAATACCCCCGTGCATTAGTGACACCAAAACAAAGATTACGTAATACTCATAATGCCCATATCTCGTCCCGAATCTTTGTCTTTTGAATATCCTCATCTTTCACTTTAATCTGATGATAGCCCGATCTCAAATCAATTTTGCTAAACACCTTAGCACCAACTACCGGGTCCATCAAATCGTCATTTCTCGGAAGTGGATACTTGTTCTTGATTGTTACTTTGTTCAAATTGCCTATAATCAATGCAAAGCCGCATACTTCCATCTTTCTTCTTCACCAAAAGTACCGGCGCTCCCAAGGTGACACACTAGGTCTTATGAATTTCTTCTCAAGTAAGTCCTCCAACCGACTCTTGAACTCGGATAATTCGGATGCAGACATCCTATATGGAGCCATGGACACGGGTCTAGTGCGAGCACAAGATCAATACCAAACTCTACTTCTCTTTCAAGTGCACGTCTGGGATTTCGTCAGAAACACTTCAGAAATTCACGAACTATTGGCAACTCTTCAATCTTAGCTTGGTTCTCAAATCTGACAATGATGCCATCAATGAAAACAACTTAGCTTCCTCCTTCAAAACTCTATGCGGTTGACTGTAATGTAACAATGCGCATTCTTCCTCCTTAGAAGAAGGAAAGCTCACTGGATCTACTAGCACACTTAATATGCACCGGTTATCAACTAACCACTCCATACCAAGAATGATGTCCAAACCTCCTAAAGGCAAGCAAATAAGATCAACAAGAAACTCTCTGCCGAAAACGGACAGAGGACATCTAGCACACATTAGGGATGTAGTTACTGAACCTTTGGTCAGGGTATCAATAACCATGTCCCATCTCATTGTAGACAAAACAAGACCCAAATTCTCAAAGACACAATGCAAAGAATGAAAGAATGAGTAGCACTGTATCTACTATAGCAATCAAAGGAGTGCCGTTAATAAAACAAGTACCTATAATCGCGTTGTCCCCTGATCCCGCCAATGCAAACACCTTCCTTTAACCGCTTCCTTCTTGGGTTAGGACATTTAGTGCTCAAATGTCCCGCTTCATGGCATTGAAACAAACAATTTCTTTCTCTTTGCAGGCATTAGACTTGTGGCCCCTCCGTCCACACTTGTAGCAACGGACCTCTGTGCACTCACTACTCTTATGGCCAGGTTTCTTGCAAGCAAAACACACAATACCGGCTGATTCACCTCCCCCACTTGCAACTTTACCCGCACTTGCCTTCCACTTTCCTTTGCTTCCACTAACTTCATAAGGTTTCCTGAATTGAGCATTCTTTTCTCTCTTACCATATTGTAAGCAAAGCAAAGATCATCCTCCTCATAAATTCTACACTTGTCCACTAGCTTGGCAAAGTCTCGAATCTCCCGGTATCCAATGGCTTTCTTAATCTCCTCGTCACAGACCATTCTCAAACTTCACACACTTGGAAAATTCTGAATCAGCTTGGTTGTCATAGTAAGGGCAAAACTTGACCAACTCTTCAAACTTTGCTGCATATTCACTGACTTGTTTCCCTGTTTCAGTTCCAAAACTCTACCTCCTTTTTAGCACGCACGTCCTCCGGATAATACTTCCTTGTGAACTCCTCTTTGAATACCTCCCAAGTGATTTCCTCATCCGCAGCTTCTAGTCTCTGTCTCTTTCTCATCCACCAATCATCCGCTTCCTCTTTCAGCATGTGAGTCCCAAACTTCACCTTTTGTGCTGGGGTGCACGCCATCACACTGAAGATTCGCTCAATTTCCTTCACCAGGCCGGTGCTCCATCTCGATCATATCTACCTTTGAAGGTAGGTGGGTTCTCACGCGTTGAAAAGTAGCCAATTTGCGATCTTCAAGATCTTCTACTACCACCCTCCTCGCTTCCCCATAGCCTCAAGCATGGCTTGCAGAGCCTCAATTAAAAGCAAAGATCAATCCTTCGGGCCATTCTCAACCTAACACCGCAAAGATTAACATTTGTTAAGAAACAATTAACACTACCTAGTCATCATAGATACTATGATGACACACTTGGCCTGACAGACCAACTCGCTTCGATACCACTTATGTAACACCCCTTTCTATAATAAGTTAATAAAAATCGAGTTTTCAAAAACTTTCCACGCACCTCAAAGAGGTGTGGTACATTTAATGAAAATAACATCAAGACATATTTAAAATTCCAACTCATCAAGCGCATAAATGCATATCACGGTCATGTGGATTAAAACCATCAAAACAACTTTGCTTAGTGTTTACAATAATCCATCAAATAGTTTGCAAAGACAATGGAAAATGAAAACCGAGTTCACATACTCAATACTTAGTCCAAAATCGCTTTAATACATAACCAAAATGAAATAATACTAAGATCCCACCCCTGTTACTATCGAGCGACTCAATAAACCCTGTAAGCATGGCACCTTCACTGGAATCACCTGTTGGTCGCCACGAGAGCGAGCAACACAAAAATGCTAGGGTGAGTCTCTTTACATAAATAATAACAAGTAAGATAAGCATCATATTCTAAACATCCAATGAATGAAGTCATAGCAATTAAGCATTTACCACTCAATTAGAACATCAACAAATCACAACGGATGGTAAATCAAGCATCAATGAGAATTCAAGGAATGCATGATGATATGCATGTGTGCAATATGCATGTGGATCCATCATCACCTCAAAACCCGTCGGGTACCCACCACATGTGGCGAAGCCTCCGTCACAAATTGGCCAAGCCCCGCCTCGTAATGCATATGATTCATGTGACACTATGACAATGCATCACAACACAACAATCACGCTCACATCAATTTCAACCACCATATCATTAATTATCACCCACCACATTATCAATTATTAATCACCACCACATCATTTATTGACCACCACTTGATCAATGATAAACCACCACATTGATCATTTATTAACCACCACATGATCAATTATTAATCGTCACCACATCATTTATTAACCACCACTTATCAATTCTTAATTAAATCCTCCTAAGGACCAAATCACCCCATAGGGACCTTTTCTTCACTTAAGGACCATTTTAACACACCAAAGATTAATTTAGGGACTTAGGAGTTTATTTGACACGTTAGGACTAATTAGACGCTAAGGGATTATTTTGTCACGCCAAGGATTAATTTAATTCTTAGGGACTAATTTGTCACGCCAAGGATTAAATTAATTCTTAGGGACTAAACCATCACTTAGACACATTTTGGGTACTTAGACATCAAGGGGGCAGCCAAAATAGCGCCCATAACCAAACACCAAAAGCCCACACTCACACACTAGCACAACACACACACACACACACACGCGCGCTGTAATGCTAGGCATTTGGCGCCCCAAACACTCCAAATTTCAGCGCGCTAAATGCTTAGCATTTGGCGCCCGCACACACTCAAAGACAGCGCCTAATTTCTGTTATTTGGCGCCACCGCACATAACACGACACACACTTAGTCACAGCGCGCCATATTCCTAAGGAATTGGCGCCCCCGCCAAAACCCACCAAACCGAGGAAACACTGGCCACAACTTTGTCATGGGCGCCAATTTGCCTAGCAAATGGCGCCCCATCCAAAGACATCACCACGCAACACTTAGACACCACACCAGCGCGAATCCTAGTGATTTGGCGCCACGCACTGCTCCACTCCTGTCCCAAGAACTCGGCGCCAAATTGCCCAAAGAATTGGCGCCCTACAACAAAGACAAACGCACACACATGGAAATATGAAGACTGGCGCGCGCGAATGCTAGGCATTTGGCGCCTCTTCCAACACCTTTCCCCAATTTACTTCAAAACTAAATTATTAATCAACAATTCATTTTCCCCACAACATACGCACATAATCATTAATTTATTACCATCAATTCATTATATTCTCATACTCATTCTCATATGACCATTTCATCAAACATACACTATGCATAAATCACAACTCATGTTTCCACAACAACAATTAGCATGTTATGACCAACACAAACATTCCAAACATCAAACAACATGTCATCAACACACAATCACACAACAAGTCATTATTAGAGCCATTCCACCTATAACACATATCATACTAGCTATTATTAACATAAAGGAGAATCCACAACCTTGGGGGAAGCTAAAAACCCTCAAAGCAAGCACCAAAGTCACCCAATGAAGCAATCCTCCTCCAATGTACAATTAGCCGAATGCTCCTCTCTCTTGGGTGGAAATGGAATTCAAAATAACAAGGATGAGCTTAAGGAACTCATGGAAATGGAACATGGAATGAAAATAAGGGTGTCTAGGACCAAAGCCTTCACTTACCAACACAAAACTTGAGAAAAGTTTCCTCCTTTCTCCTCTACAAGTCAAACGTGGGTCTCCTTCTTTTTGGGTGTCCATGAAAAATCAAAAGGTAAGGAATGAGCTTAGGAAACTTAAGGAAATGGAATGGGAAAGAAAATGATGAAGAAAGAGGTCAAAATCATCACTTACCAACCAAAAATCCAAGCAAGCTACCTCCTCCTTCCTTCCTCTCACGCCGTCGGCTTCTCTCTATTCCCTCTCTACTTCTATTTGCTTTCTTCTTTCAAAATGAGGGTTTGGTTACTCTAGTTTAGGACCCCTACCCTTTATGACTACTATTGGGCCCAATAATGGCCCTTGGGCCTTATTCTCCACTCCCACTTATTAATTCCTCCCACCTCCTGTAAATAAAATAAATCCAACTTAGTACTTATTTAAAATGAATTAGACCCCTTTTAGTTAAAATAAACCCAACTTAATGAATTAATTTAATTAAGTGTTGCAAGCCTTAAATAACTTAATTAATTAAATAATTAAATTATTTTGGGCGTTACAAACATACCCCCACTCTATATTTATGTGCCCCACCATTTACCAATATACCCTTCATTTTGTACCCCACTGTTTACCAATATACCCCATACCCCTAACAATTTTTTTTTCTCCAACACTTTTTTTTATTATTATCAAAATGTACCCCTCATTTTGTACCCCACTGTTTACCAATATACCCCCACTCTATCCGAAAACTATTAATACACAATCGTTGACTTCCCCACTTTTGGTGGGAAAATTTTATTCTGTGTTTACCTATATACCCCTCATTTTGTACCCCACTGTTTACCAATATATACCCCACACTATATATTTTTGACCGACATACCTCGACAAAATTTTTTTTTGGTCCAACACTTTTTTTATCCACTTTTGGTGGGAAAATTTTATTCCCACCATTTACCAATATACCCTCATTTGTACCCCAATCTGTTTACCAATATAACCCCACTCTATATTTTTGGACCGACATACCCCACTCTATATTTTGTACCCCACCATTTACCAATATACCCCTCATTTTGTACCTCACTATTTACCAATATACCCCACTCTATATTTTTTGGACCGACATACCCCGACAATTTTTTTTGTCCAACACTTTTTTTTATTATCAAAATGTACCCCTTATTTTGTACCCCATCTGCTTACCAATATACCCCCACTCTATATTTTTGGACCGACATTGTTGCCTCATTCCACCAAGGGCTATTGTTGCCTTCTTCGCCTTATATATATGTGTTGCGTATTTTATACCCCGTTATAAAATGTTGATGTTTTTTCAAACTACATCCGTAGGCACACATAATCACCTCCCGCATCGCATCGAAATAATCGCCCTAGTATATATGTATGGCAAGATTTGATTATTCGCTCGCGTTAATCCCACCCCACACCATATTGAAAGACACACCATGATCAATAACACATACTATTTTTTTTTTTGACCAAACACATATACTATTATACTATAATAATATAATATTGTACTAAAGTTAACCATGTAATAATAAGGGGGGCTGGAGCCATTGGAAGCTTCAACATGGCTCCGTCCCTGACTATAGTATCGATCCTTTAACTCCTCTACAGTCCGAGATGATGAGAACCTATCAGATATTACAACAAAACGGAGATCGAACCGTGCACACAAGTCAAATAGTTCATCTGTCTCTTCCTTGGTGCATCTCTACGTACATAAAGAAAAAAGGAGCAGGGTAATGCATTGAACACTAACTAAAAGAGAGTATCAATGAGTTTTGACTATGAATTGTGAAAAGCACACAGAATTTCACAGTTGCAGTTAAAAGTGAGTAATTTTATATGATGAAACGTACGATAGAGTGTAGACTACAAAAGATGATGATGCAAAGATAAGCCAGGTTCATAAATACATATCATTCTAAATTGATCACAAATTTTTTCCCTTTGTTTATGACTAAACCAATAATGTTTTTCTTCTTCTTAAACCAAACATCATGATACCAATGTAAGGAAAAACTATGTTAGAATTGGAATCGAAATAAAAAACAAAAGAATGAATCTTATTGAAGCAAAAAGAATTCCTTTCCGTAAGAAAGGTTCAAAATTAAAACAATATAGTTTAATTAAACAAACTCATAAATTTCCTTAAATCATATAATCGTAAATGATACCCACAGGATCGGTCCAAATACTTGTCGTACTCTCATCCGTATTTGATAATGTCCACAGATCGCACTACAAAGATTCAAACTATCATTCAATCATACAAATAAAACAATAGAAGGTGTTCAATTAAGCCAAACTCGAATGTAAAATCAAAAAGGTAAGCAATGTAGAACATCAACTAAGACAAATAGTAACTTGCATTTACCTTGTTACACTTAGCAAAAGAATAATTCCCGATGGGTGGAACACCATTAACAACTCGAACTCCGCAATTCAAGAAAAGAGAAACATAATAATAACACAAACTTGCGTGCTCAAAGTCACAAATAATATTTAATAATTTTACACAAGAAGACAATCACCGACCCAATGGTAAAGTTGAAGATTATCTTTACTGAGCGAACTTGTGAAAGGAAGCCATTGCCAAGTTATCTCGAACAACATGAAACTCCTTAATAAATTCCTATGAACCACCAATACAGGACACCAAACACAAATATCATACCTCCAGCTTACATGAAAACACAAAACCTAATAAAGAAGAGAGGAAGACCACAAGTTTAGGAATTTTTGTTTCTTCGAATCACTGGAGCGATGGTTCAGAGAGAGAAATTGGAGGTTAGGGTTTGGGAAATCTGAGGTTAGGGTTTCACGAAATCGGGGAGAAAGTGAGGGCGAGAGGAGAGGAGAGTGGAAGGCGTCGGAGGAGGCGGACGTTGGCCGTGGAGGTGGAAGAAGGCGGAGGTTGAGGGTGGCGGAGAGTAAGAGAGAGAGTGGAGCGGTGTAGAGAGTGAGAAGTGAGAAGTGAGAGTGAAAGAGTCGTGAGGGTGCGATGGTGGAGGACGATGAGAAGAGAGGCGGCAGTGAGAGAGAGGGAGGAGGCGGCAGGTGGGTGGAGGCGACGATGGGTGGAGGAGGAGGCGATGGTGTGGAGGAGCCAGGTGAGTGAGAGTGAGAGTGAGAAGGAACACGTGTTTTTTTGGAGAGAGTGAGAACGAGATGAGAGGTTATGGGGATGGTTTAGGGGTTTGCCACAGAATTTAAGCCGTTTGCCACGGATAACGCCGTCGCAAATTAGCGACCAACACTATCACTAATTACTCCTCATTAACGATCAAACAAGCAATGACTTCGAGTGATGACTCGCAAATTAGCGACCAACACTAATGTCGTGGCAAATATCAGTCCCAAAGCACTTATCGTCGCAAATCCGTGGCAAATTAGCGACGGACAGGGCTCCGTGGCTAATTTTGGTGGCAAATGAGGCTTTTTCTTGTAGAGATTCCACTGCTTACCTCCCCAGAGTGATGGCCAAACCAAAGTTGTTAACAAGTGTTTGGAAACTTATCTTCGTTGTATGTGCTCTGACAAGCCCTCTAGCTGGTCCAAGTGGATTCCTCTTGCTGAATGGTGGTATAATACTTCACTACTCCTCAATTCAGACTAGCCCTTATGAAGTTGTCTACGAGCCGAGTCCACTAGTTCACTTACCATACCTCCCTGGTGAATCCCCCAACCAGGAAGTGGACCGTACATTCACTGCTAGAGAGTCTGTGATTCAAATTGTTGCAGTCTATTTCAGCAGGCTAACAAGCAGAGGATTGAGAGATCTTTTACTGTTGGTGATTATGTATATCTCAAACTGCAATCATATAAGCAGGTAACTGCTCAATAACAATCCTTCCACAAGCCCAATCCTAAGTATTAAGGTCCTTTTAAGGTCCTAGATAGGATTGGTGAGGTTGCAATAAGCTAGAACTGCCAGCTACAGTTGGTATACATGATGTCTTCCATGTATCTCAGCTCAAACTATGTCTGAATCCTTCTACAGCTGCTGTTCCTATTCTGCCACCAACTTCTACTACTTCCAAGACTCCATTTTCTATCCTTGATAGGAAAATGGTCAAGAGGGTTCGCATTCATGCTACTAAGGTGCTTGTTCAATGGCTAGGTGAGCCAAAGGAGGATGCTACATGGGAGTACTATTATGAGCTTCTCCAACAATTCCCTTCATTCCATCCTTGAGGACAAGGATTGTTTCCGGGGGGTATTGTATTGTCACGGTTATTCAGTGACTTCTTTCTCATTTTATTTTTAGCTAAGTCATTTGGTACTTTATTTCCATTTACTTAGTTTTACCCATTTAAAGTTACTAGTTTTTACTTGAAGTAACATTTCAAACGCTACTTGAAGTAATATTTCAAAAAACACTATAAACTACTTCAAAAATGCTATCAATTATCCAATACTACTTGGCAAAAACCTTTAATTTTTTCCGTTCGCTATCCGCTAGTCTAATCCGCTACTTGCCAAACATAACCTCGTTTTTGGTTGTTAAAAAACTTAGTACTTTAACATGTTCCCGGTTTCATTTTTGTTTTTTTTTTTTTTGACAAAATTGTTTTGTTTTTTTTAAAAATACACATAGGATTCCGTCACAGAATTTATCGTGTAATAAAAACACAACCATGTTGCAAAGTCGTGTGTGAGCTGTGCACACCGACACGTAAAGGCTGTGATGAAACTTTGCATGCCTTGCTTTTGGTTGACGTTAGGGATGATGACACACCCGTGCAAGACCCACATCACGATCTTGTCTAGAATTGCTAAAGGACATAGTATTTGTTTGATTTTTAATATGCTATGTCGTGCAAGACCCTATAATGATCGTGCAAGTACATGACCATGACCTATATTGAAAAATTCATACAAAATAAGAGGCTACATACATGTGTAACACTCCTTACCTATTTTTGAAAACACACCTTAAAGCAATAAGTTAAACAATTTAATATTTAGTGAATAATTGTTGTAGAATTTAAATTATGAAGGCTCCAACTCACATTCTAAAGATAGCAAAAATCCTCATTATTTATTTAACGTAAATGCGACATTTGCGAAAACATAATTAAAAATTCAAAATATGAAAATAACTTAAAATGTTTTTCATGTCATCTAATCTAATCTATATAAGGCCACCTTTTATGTTTTTCTTCAATTTTAAGGATATGCTTTAAAAGTATAACGATGGACATTTAAAAGTAATTTTATTATTATAAAAAGAATTTAATTTATATAAATCGTCATTATAGAAAATAAGATAGCCAATCACGAAATAACATATCACAAAAAAGATTTTATTTTATCTCAAATACCTTAAAATTCATCCATACCATAAATTTGTATTGCTTAATAGTATAAAGCTTTTTACAGCGATAATGTATACCAATTAAACTCTTATAAAAATTGTAAATATTTTTCATATCATATATATTTTGACATATATGCACCATCAATATATATTTTTATTTATTTTTTATCAGATTAGTAATTTTTAGGGTATTATTATTTTTTGTTATTTTAAAAAAAAACTGGTATTATTTTTTGTTTTAAAAAATTCATTTATTTATGTATTGCTAGAGTGCATATTATTTAATTAACCCCTAAAAAGAACTGTTTTAAAGAAAATAACAAAAATAATGACATCAGTTATAGTTAGACGTCCGGACCGGAGCAGAGAACTATGAGTCTATGACCATAACCATCGCTTATCGGTAAGAATTAAGAAATTGGGGGTAAATTGCAGACAGGGATTCATCATAGCTTCAACTCTTCAACCAACCAACCAACACGCCATTCTTCTTCTTTTCTCTTACTCTCCCGCTCCCAATACTCCTTCTCATTCTCCATTTCAGATTCACTTTCTCTCCCATTTTCATCCAATCGCCGATCTGAACTTGACGATCGAATCCGACGCCGGAACCTTCTGGAAGGTACGCGAAACTCTAACCTATTTCTCTCTCAACCTATCTCCGTGTTTAGCATGTTTCCGAAGCAGCAATGGCGATTTCGTTACGATCCGTGCATTTTTTGTTTTCTGATTCTCAAAACTCCGATTGAATCGGGTGAAAATGCACGCGATGATCTGTTGAGATCTTCTGTTTCTTGATCTGTTATCACAATGCGAGGCGATGCAAGTTTTTTTAATCGCCTTAGTTTGTCGTTCGAGCAAGGTGTAGTGACTTCTTTTTTTGGTGTTTTCAACTAAACGACGACTTTAATTTTTTTTTTTTTTTGCATTGGATGAGTCGAATGGTTGTATACTGTTATTGTCTTCTTGTTGATTTGCTCAGGAACACAGTTGAATTAAATATGAATGTATAGTTTTTTAGATTCTATGTTTGGCAGCATAAGTACTTTAACTTAGCTAATTAATGGAGCGGGTTTCAGTGTCAGTAGTACTTTTGAACTTCAACTTGTTAAACCTTACTTCTTGTGAATATGTTTCCAAATCTATGGACTGTTTGGGAGTTTGGAGGGGAGGGGAGGGCTTTGGGGAGAGTGGAGTAGAGAGAATTATGGAAACCTTTGACCATAGTTGAGAGTATAATTTTGTAAACAATGATAAAAGAACACCTATGATTAATATACTTTTAATTTTAAGACTACTATAAAAGGTGTAAGTGATTTGAAGAATTTACCTAAGCCTTTCCAAACCCTCCAAAACCCTCCTTCAATATCTCCAAATTGGGGAGATTTGATTTTATGAAGAAAAATAAACTCCCCATTGAAATTTATGGTACATATATTCTTCCATTTTCCTTTCATCCTTCCTATTTTTTCAATCCCTCCCCTCCTCTCCAAACTCCGAAACAAGACCTAAGGGAATAAGCTAGTCGTTTAAGCTAGTGTAGAAAGTCAATGATTTTTCTTGTTAGTGAACTGTAGACTTTTGTATAAGTGAAGATTTCTTCCTGCTATATAATGATTTCTAGTGTGTTAAGTCACACTGAAGCTTGTCTTTGTTACTTTTGAGTTAGTGCATTGGACCCAGTTTTCCCCCTTGGTACTAGAATACTTCATGAGTTGTCATTGTCAAACATTTACATGTTGTTACTCAAACCAAGACCGATACCAAGCTAGATAATCTCCTATCACTGGGCTCACCAACCAACATGGACTTTGATTCTTGTTATTCCTCCCGGATGTCAAAACCATATGAATTGATATTTGACAATTCATCAAGTCTCTGGTACCGAGAAAAAGAACGGGCACCAGAGTATACCCCATTTAGGTTCATTTTATTTTATGTATATACAGAGACACATATTTATGTTAATGCATCTATATAGTCACACACTTGCACACATATTGAAACTCTTTTTCCTTATTTCTTATTGGTGTCTTCCCATATGGACCATGATGTTCTTGTTTGAAAATTCGGCATGTTGTCTTTCCTTTCAAAGGGCTTGCCATAAAACTTGCTGTTCATTATCATCTGTAATTGTTTTATTGTGCAATGTATCTGATTCCATCTTTCCCCATAGCGAATAATATGGGTGCTTTAATTGTACAAATCACTGTAGCATCTAAATCTCAACTCTCAAGTATTCTGGTCCTTGAATCTCATTCTGTCTCCCCCCCCTGAATTTACTTTATTACTTGCAGGTGGATTCGGCTTTCATAATTTGAATGAATATTGGTTAGCTTGTATGTAAGTAGCATAATGGAAGAGGAGGAAGAACCAAAAGAGATGAAAATATCTGGTAATGAATTAGATTATCATGGGGAAGTAGATAGTGATGTAAAACAATTTGTTGAGAGTCCTCATCAGGAAAACGTAAATGCTAGCAGCAGTTTTGAAGTTGAACATGTAGATGAGAGGGTACACTTACAAGATCAAGGTCTTTATTCTGCAACTACAGTTGTGGATGAGGACCAGTTTGAGCAAGTATCTTTGAAAGATCAAGAAAAGAAAAATGAGTTTGGGGATTCAAACCGATCATCGGGTTCTGATAATATACAGCACACAGATTGTGGAGATGCAGAGGATTCTCGATATTCATCCGGGTCTTACTCAATAGGGAATGATTCTTCCCCAGTTGCTGACCTGTATCTTGATCATCTTTATAGCCCAGGGTCAGAGGGGGATTTTGGTCATACACTCAAGCAGTTTGCATCAATTAGTTTTGATTCTACTGTTAATTATCCACCAAACCCCAGACAAAAACATGCAAAGCCAAATGTGTCTCCAGAATTACTGCATCTTGTTGATTCTGCTATCATGGGAAACCTGACGGTATGGATAAGCTTAAAAATATTGCAAGTGGTGTAGAAAATTTTGACAGTGGTGAAGAAATGGAGAGACTACCTTTCTTAATAGTAGATTCACTTCTTGCAACAATGGGTGGTGTTGAAAGTTTTGAGGAGGATGAGGATAATAATCCTCCTAGTGTAATGCTGAACTCCCGGGCTGCCATTGTGGCAGGCGAGCTTATTCCTTGGCTTCCTTACATAGGTGATGCTGATGATGTCATGTCACCAAGGACAAGGATGGTTAGGGGACTACTTGCCATAATAAGGGCTTGCACTAGAAATAGAGCAATGTGCTCAACGGCTGGTCTGTTAGGAGTATTGTTGAGAACAGCAGAAAAGATTTTTACAGTGGATGTTGGCTTAAATGGGCAAATAAGGTGGGATGGAGCTCCTTTGTGCCACTGCATACAATACTTAGCGAGTCATTCTCTCAGTGTTAGTGATCTTTATAGATGGTTTCAAGTCATTACTAAAACACTTACCACAATTTGGGCTCCACGATTAACGCTAGCATTGGAGAAAGCCTTAAGTGGCAAGGAGTCAAGAGGACCTACTTGCACCTTTGAGTTTGATGGTGAAAGTTCTGGCTTGCTTGGTCCTGCTGAGAGCCGTTGGCCATTTGTCAATGGTTACGCTTTTGCAACATGGATCTACATTGAATCATTTGCAGACACATTGAATACAGCTACAGTTGCTGCTGCGATTGCTGCTGCTGCAGCGGCTAGGTCGGGTAAATCATCAGCTATGTCAGCCGCTGCTGCTGCTAGCGCTTTGCTGGTGAAGGTACAGCGCACATGCCACGGCTATTCAGTTTTTTAACTGCTGATAATCAGGGTATAGAGGCTTATTTTCACGCCCAATTTTTGGTTGTTGAAACTGCTAGTGGAAAGGGAAAAAAGTCATCTTTGCATTTTACCCATGCTTTCAAACCACAATGCTGGTACTTTATTGGTCTTGAACATATAGGCAAACCTGGAATTCTTGGGAAAGCAGAAAGTGAAGTCAGGTTATATATAGATGGATCTTTATATGAAAGCCGTCCCTTTGAGTTCCCCCGAATTTCCAAACCCCTAGCTTTTTGCTGCATAGGAACTAACCCTCCTCCTACTATGGCTGGTTTGCAACGCCGTCGTCGTCAATGTCCTTTGTTTGCTGAGATGGGCGCTGTTTACCTCTTCAAGGAACCAATTGGCCCAGAAAGAATGGCAGGCCTGGCTTCTAGGGGAGGGGATATATTGCCTTCTTTTGGTAATGCAGCTGGGCTACCATGGCTAGCAACAAGTTCCTATGTTCAGAGCAAGGCAGAGGAAAGTGTGCTTTTGGATACAGAAATTGGAGGTTGCATTCATCTGCTCTATCATCCTAGTTTGCTTAGTGGGCGTTTCTGTCCTGATGCTTCACCTTCTGGTGCTTCAGGTTAGATAATTTTCATCTATTGTTTTCTGCATGTAATATATGGATAATTATACACTGCATAAATCTATATTAATTTTTGTTGCAGAAAGATACCTTAAAAATAATCTCTGAAAGGTTAGTTTGTAGGTTTATGTGTTGGAAATAAAGTGTTTTACTATATTTTTGTGAGCACGACGGTTGTCTTTTTCTAGTAGTGAAAGTATTATGTTTGCTTATTTATTTATAGTGTTCTTTCTACTGTAATTCATTGTCTTCATTGATTTTTCTTCTCTAATCTGAAAGATTATTCTCTTTCCATTTATTGTACAATTATGTTAAATTAGATTACTCAACAAACATAACTGTGAATTTGGGGGACCACAAATAGATCAGTTTCGGGACTTGCATTAAGCTCATTTATCTTGCATTCAAAGTGCGTTATATGCTCACAATTTTTTTTACAATGAATATTAATTAAATTAAAAGGTGGGTAAAAGACATATGATTTATTAAAGACTAAACATCCGTCTCTGATTATGCTGTCCTGTGAGCATATCATGTATAGTTGTTATTTAATT
This sequence comes from Oxytropis ochrocephala, assembly GCA_020916435.1. Classification (NCBI taxonomy): domain Eukaryota; kingdom Viridiplantae; phylum Streptophyta; class Magnoliopsida; order Fabales; family Fabaceae; genus Oxytropis; species Oxytropis ochrocephala. The sequence goes on from CM037091.1 coordinate 13,728,517, forward strand.
GTATTCTGTATCTCTCATTCTTTCTTGACTTTTAGTTTTACAGATATACCAATTGATTTGCTATGCCGGTCACTTGTATGCACCCTCCTTTCTTATTCCTTTGCTTCTCTGCATATTCATTTTAGACCTTTTCCTGTGATCTATGGTAGCTATTACCAGTGTTCATTATAGCACAATCATCCATTTGCTGGATCAACAATTATAAATATTTACTTTCTCAGCAATATAAAGTTTCTTTTATGCACAAAGCATGAATAATTTGCTACTCTTCTTATGGCCCCTTTATCATGATTCAGGAATGCTTCGACGTCCAGCTGAGGTTCTTGGGCAAGTCCATGTTGCTACACGAATGCGACCGGCAGATGCTTTGTGGGCATTGGCCTATGGTGGTCCCTTGTCGTTGCTTCCCTTGACGATAAGCAATATACATGAGGGTAATTTGGAACCACAGCAAGGGAATTTTCCTCTGTCTTCAGCCACCACATCTCTTGCTGCCCCAATATTCAGAATCATATCTATGGCTATTCAACATCCAAGGAATAATGAAGAGTTGTCTCGTGGTAGAGGGCCCGAGGTTCTGTCAAAAATTTTGAATTATCTTCTTCAAACTCTATCTTCACTTGATGTTGGAAAGCATGATGGTGTAAGAGATGAGGAACTTGTTGCTGCTGTTGTTTCTGTTTGTCAATTTCAGAAGATCAACCATACACTTAAAGTGCAGCTCTTCACCACACTGCTGTTAGATTTAAAAATTTGGAGTTTGTGTAGTTATGGCATACAAAAGAAGCTTCTATCATCACTTGCAGACATGGTTTTCACAGAGTCAACAGTAATGCGAGATGCAAATGCCATACAAAAGCTTCTTGATGGCTGCAGACGATGTTATTGGATTGTTCATGAATCTGACTCGGTTACTACTTTCTCTCTAGCTGGGGCAACACGTCCTGTTGGTGAAATCAATGCGTTGGTTGACGAGCTCTTAGTGGTAATTGAGCTTTTAATAGTGGCAGCTCCTCCTTCGTTGGCCTCAGCTGATGTCCGATGTTTACTTGGATTTATTGTTGACTGTCCACAACCCAATCAGGTAAAGTAGTGATATTGAATATTTCTCAATTTCCTTTTTTTTGAAGAGTTATAACTTATAAATAGCCATCGTAAAACATGATGCTAATATGAGTCAGAAGAAAAACCAAAGTATTTTCTCATTAGGTATAGTCGGCTACATAGATCAATCAACACCATAATACCCCAAAATGATGCACATAAATATAACTTTATCAAATATATTTGTCTTTATAAAATAATTTCCTGGTAAAATTTTCTGTGGTTTTTATATCACTCCCAACTGAATGATAGCCCAAGCTATCTTCTCCTTAGGCAACCTCTCATCTAATCTTGGAATCATTTTCAAGATGCAATAACCACAGCTTTAGGATCTAATAATCGTTGATAGGAATCAGTATTTTATTAGAAAATCCCCTGAACTACAACATTGCAGATCTTTTAGGCTCTACAATCTCTCTCTTTCTCTCTCTCTCTCTCTCTCTCCCCTAAGGTCCTAAGTCTCTCTTAAATGACTAGCCGTCTCCTCCTCTCCTATTATTTTTTATAAATTGTGATAAGGACCCTGTCTAACTACCTGAGTCTACTAACAATCTTATTGTAATAAACTAACTAATGAGGTCATCTAACGATATATCATGAACAATAAATTAGAAACAACAATTTAGGAAATAAAATTCACCAAAAGTGTCATAAACTCGAGGGAAATAAATTTTGAAGAGAACAAATAGGAAATAATGGGTTGAGATAATAGAGGTACAGAAACAATCAGTGAGAAAGAGAAGGCACAAATGACCGGATATGTTTCATGTGAGAATCAAAGTTCAGAATAGGTGAGTGAGGGAAGGAAACACAAAGAGGTCATTTGTTGGAAATGAGTTCATTTGCCGAGATGGGTGGGGCAGGTCACACAAACAGTGGAGATGGTGGATGTGGCTGTTGACTGTTGAGTTCATTTAGTTTTGCAGTGCAAAGTTCGTTTGTTTTTCCAAAGAAAGCCAGGGAGGTCTTGTTTGAGTCCCTTTTAAGTAACAAAAACACTTTCTCTTTTAAGAGTAAAGGACTTGTATTTCTTTCTCTTTCTCTCTCTCTCTCTCTCCTAAGGTCCTAAGTCTCTCTTAAATGACTAGCCGTCTCCTCCTCCTATTATTTTTATAAATTGTGATAAGAACCCTGTCTAACTACCTGAGTCTACTAACAATCTTAATGTATTAAGCTAACTAATGAGGTCATCTAACGATATATCATGAACAATAAATTAGAAACAACAATTTAGGAAATAAAATTCACCAAAAGTGTCATAAACTCGAGGGAAATAACTTTTGAAGAGAACAAAGAGGAAATAATGGGTTGAGATAATAGAGGTACAGAAACAAAGAATCAGTGAGAAAGAGAAGGCACAAATGACCGGATATGTTTCATGTGCGAATCAAAGTCCAGAATAGGTGAGTGAGGGAAGGAAACACAAAGAGGTCATTTGTTGGAAATGAGTTCATTTGCCAGAGATGGGTGGGGCAGGTCACACAAACAGTGGAGATGGTGGATGTGGCTGTTGACTGTTGAGTTCATTTAGTTTTGCAGTGCAAAGTTCGTTTGTTTTTCCAAAGAAAGCCAGGGAGGTCTTGTTTGAGTCCCTTTTATTTAAGTAACAAAAACACTTTCCCTTTTAAGAGTAAAGGACTTGTATTTCTTTTTCTGCCATGGCCCATGGCAGAAGTGGCTGCCTTAAGTCGCAATGCAAAATATGCAGAGTGATTGATGTTTAATGGCATTTTGCATATAATGCCACAAAGAGGTGCTAATAGGGTTTAAACCACTTGGGAGGAAATCAACTCAAAAGCCTCTGTACATTCTTCTACAGTACCAATCTGTATCGGTGCTTGCTAATTCTTTAAATGAAATTGCACGTGCTTGTTCCAATCTTGTTCTATAAGAGCAAACTTCAACTTATAATGTCAAGCGAAGTTTTATTGAGTCTCTTTTAGAAGATTAAACTAGTGAGCTGTTTCTTCCTCCTTATTGACACAGGCAAGTAATGTGTTGACTTCTTTAGATGTGTGTTGAACTTGAAAGTAAAATTCAGCCCTGGTAATCCATGCTCCAGGGTCTGTTCCGTCAAACATAGGCAGCTCCATCTTTTTAAGATACATTTGAATCCATGCTCCAATAATGTTTTCATTAGTCTCTTTTAGAAGATTAAACTGTCCCACCATATAACTGTCATATTACTAGTTCTTCTGTTATTTTCTTATTTCTCCTAGGGTACAATAGCCAGATTTTAGGCTTGTTTTCTCATGATTCAGAACCTAGCCCACATTTTGACTTTGGGCTCTAATAGGTGCTGCCATGGCTGTTGTATGACAACACTATGACCTGGCAGTGGTGGGAGCCTTGCGTAGGAATAAGTTTTATGTCGCACAATAAGTACAAGCAGTTTTGCTGGCGGATGTCTGCTGTAGGTTGTAGCATAACTTGCATAAGTACTATTTTTTTTGAGCAAGCTCTTGTGTTTTAGTCAATTAACTAATGAAACACCTAGCTTACTGAAATCTGCATACCTGAAATAGCTCCAGGTTACTGATATGTTCTGTTTTGCAGTATGTTGTGTTAGATTGCTATATATGGAATGCGATTAATATGCATGTTTTGGCTATCACTAACATCATGTTTAAGGGTTCTTATGTAGTTTGAGAAATCTTTCATGAACTTATAGCTTTGGTTTGATTTTAATTTTTTTCCAATTATCTAACAAAATTGGACTCATTGGTCATAATTATTCATTTCATTTTTCAGGTTGCTAGGGTGTTGCATCTCTTCTACAGGTTGGTTATCCAGCCAAATACATCTAGAGCTCACATATTTGCAGAAGAATTTCTAGCATGTGGTGGGATAGAAACTCTTCTTGTTCTGCTCCAGGAGGAAGCTAAAGCTGGAGATGATGCTACCCTGGAATCATTGTCAAAGAATCCTAAACTTCAAAAAGATGAAATTGGTTGTAATGATGAAAACACTGAAGGAAGTCAGGATGATGAAGGATCAGAGCATAAAAGCGAAGCCAGCTTACTAGACAATGATACACGCTCCCAATCTGTTCATAGTGGCAATAGTCCTGGTCCTAGTTCTCCAGATATTAACAGTGACAGGATGACATTTACCTCTGAAATTACTTCTGTCAAGGATTTGGGGGGCATAAGTCTATCCATTAGTGCTGACAGTGCAAGAAAAAATGTTTACAATATCGATAAAAGTGATGGCATTGTTGTTGCGATCATAGGTCTCATAGGTGCTTTAGTAGCTTCAGGACAACTGAAATTTGGTTCCCGTGCTGGTCCTGATACAACAAACAACCTTTTTGGTGTTGGACTCCATGACAGGGGTGGTACCATGTTTGAAGACAAGGTTTCTCTTCTGCTTTATGCTTTACAGAAGGCTTTTGAAGCAGCACCTAACAGGCTAATGACTAACAATGTTTACACAGCTTTGTTGGCTGCCTCGGTATGGCTAAAATCCTCTAGCATACCCCCACTCCATATGCAAATAAAAACATACATTAGTGGAGTTATTCCTGAAAATGTCTTTCGTTTTCTACTTTTTTTATGGAAGTTATATTTTCAACACCATCACCATGTTTCATTCGTGGTATTCCTTTTCTTCGTTTTTGGCCATCATATGCTTATATTCTCTTACTATTTTAATCATAATATCATAGATGCTTCAACATTCAAAATATGAATGTCATTGCATTTTCTAGACTGTTCTGAGCAAATTTTATAGTTATCATTTTTGACTGGATTAGGCAATTTTTTTATTTATATTTATCTGCCAACATGCTTCCTATGTTAATTGAATTCTGCATTTATCATTCAACGTATGAAATGGGAAAATTTTATTTTCCTGTCTTGTCTTGTGTCCTTTCACGTATGCAAGTATGTGGCAAAATTCACGGATGTTGTCTATATCTCAGCTGTAGCTTGCCAGTAAGTTTGAGCAAGTTGCACCTTTGTAACTGCTCATGATTCTTGGGGCTTTCTAATGGTGTATGATGTACACTTGCTCTAGAATGTAATTAAAATATAATTAAATACTGATGAATATGGCTATTTTGGATATGCAAGTATCTAAGTTTGCATGACTTTTGCATTCCAAAGATGGGTATCCAAGATATTGGGATATTATAAATACATATGTGAAGAAGTTGGTCCACCATATGTCTCCATTTGGAGTTATTTGAATGTTTCGTCATGTTTCAATGATGCATATAATTTGTTGTGAGTCCCACATCGGATGTGATATGGCATGAATAGTGTTTATAAGTGTTAGACACCTAGCCTAACAATGATCAATAAAAGAGGAATTAAACTAAACAATGAATCAAAATATGAAAGAAAGGAGAATCTTTAGGGATACAAAGGAATAGAATGGTGGCATAATCCACCTTTAGAAACCTTGGCCTAACCCAAAGGATTCTAACCTACAACTCAATGTATGTCAAAAGATATCTCTAAAGAGGGGGGGGGGGAGCCTTTATTTATAGGCTTCCAATACAAGAAGGGATAGAAGGGAATGGGCTAACCAATTATTAACAATCCAACCAATTATAACAAACTCCCCCAACAACCAAACAAACTATAACAACATACCTAGCAACCTAAAACTAACTCAGCAACAAAAACTAACTCGTAATTACAGGGCCTATCAATAAGTGAGAGGAATCCCTCACCTTACAAGCCGGTTTGAAGGATTGAATTATGCCCAACTCTAATTTTAAGATATTATCAAAGTCCATCATAGATCTGTTAAGCCACCCACTATCGAGCCATTCTCCAGTTATTCAATCTTGGGTGTGGTTATAAGTGGGAGACTTCCCTTACCTTAATAGCCAGTTCTGTTGGGTTAAGCTAGACCCAACCCTACAAAATTCTGTGATAGTGGCCATGGAAGTTTTTTGAATTAATTTCTCGTAAGTCCTTTTTGTTGGGGAGAATTTTTTTTATGGTACACTGTCTAATTTTTTTGTTTCTATTAGAAAAAGAAGCTCGTTAATTGAACGGTGAAATAAAATGTTCCCCATTTTAACCATTACAGGCTGCATAAAAAACCGAAAAAGTGAAAGCCTTCAAGTCTCTTTGAATGTCTATTGAGGACGACCCTTAGAAAATGTGCCGATCAAGTTGCTAAAATGGCTATACTATTCTCATGAGCTGCTTTGTTGGGAACCTGAATGAGGGTGTGGGCCCAAGTGGGCTTATGGCACCAACTGCCCAATATCATGCTGATGTGGCAGTATTCTGTTAGGGGGGAATAGGCATAATAGGTAGAGGAGAGGGGAGTAAAGGTGATTGAGAAGTTTGTTAGAAAATTGATTAGGAAAGAAAATCTCTTTGGTAGGAGCCTTGGACTCTGGGGTTCTTTTCTTTTTCACCATCGTAGAGCTCTTGAGCTCATCCTTTTTGAATGATATACAGTTTCATTACTTGAATTTACGGATCCTATCATGTTTTTGTTTTCATTTTGTTTTGTTGGCTTTCTTTCTTTCCATTTCAGATCAATGCCTCTTCTTCAGAGGATGGTCTGAACTTCTATGATTCTGGTCATCGCTTTGAGCATTCACAACTTCTACTGGTGCTTTTATGCTCCCTTCCATTTGCTCCCAGGTCACTGCAGAGCAGAGCACTGCAGGTATTAGCTCAACAGTTCTCATCTTTTACAGTATGTATATAATGTTTATGTTTATATATTGCATTTTATTTGATTTATGATGTGTTTGCAGTATCATGTGCTTTTGTCCGTCCTTACTTTATGTTTTTGAACTTCTCAATTCAACTAACTTCTTCATGGATTGGCTGCTTAATTTAAGCATGAGTTTCTTGTTACGTATTTATGTTTTATGGATCTTTTAGGGCTTAAGTTTTCCGTTTTTATAAGATATTGAAGATAATGGTGAAACACCAAGAGATCCTTTCTTCACCTAGGCTGGTAAAAAAGCTAAAACTAACTGCAGGATAGGTTGTTATTCTGTACATTTTTCCTGTTATTTTTAAGCATGATCAGTTGCTGTTTTTCCCTTTTCTTTCCTATTTAGACCTATGGGGTGTTCTTTTTCTATCAAAAAAGAGACCTATAAGGGTGTAGTATAATCTGCATATTGAAGACTTGCTTTAAGTTTATTGTTTCTTCTCAACGATGTTCAACACATGGATTCTTCCTTAGTTTCTCATTAGTAGATATACTGAGGGACCTAAAAGGAGACTATCTTGTTTACCCTTTATTACCGTTTCAGTGACACATGGATTCTTCCTTAGTTTCTCATTAGTAGATATACTGAGGGACCTAAAAGGATCCCAACTAGGTAGCTCAGTTGGCGAGCTAAGGGATACCGAAGGAGTGCACCAAATGAGTGCAAGAAGGAGGTCCCGGGTTCAAGTCCCGGAAACTAACATTTGCCCCACCCCCACTAACAATTGCCTATCTAAAAAAAACTGAGGGACCTAAAAGGAGACTATCTTGTTTACCCTTTATTACCGTCTCAGTGGCACATGGATTCTTCTCGTTATTGGGGTGTTCTTTTTCTATCCAAAAAGAAACCTATAAGGGTGTTGTATAATCTCTATCTGAAAGACTTGCTTTGCAATTGGGGCCTGAATAATCAATTCCATAAGTTTGTGTGAAACCTTTGGATACCAACCTTGCTTTGTACCTCTCAACGACCCATCAGTTCTATACCTAACTTTATACACACATTTGCAACCAACAATTTTTTTTTTTTTTGGTAAAGTAACTAGCTCCCATGTTTTATTCTTCTCTAATGCCTCCAACCAATGCTATCAAAATTGCGATATATTACGATTTTTACGAATGTGATCACCCCTGACGACTCAAATTAGTTGTTGAATCGTATTTCGTAGAATCACAGTAAAATCGTGAAAATCGCACGCGATTTTGCAACCAGAATCGCGATTTCTATAGGTAAAATTGCAGAGATGTATAAGTGCTAGGACCGGATCATAGCGGCCGTTTTCTGCGTGGCGTTTGCGGCACTGCTGGCAGCCATGGCGGAAAACTAGGGTTTTTTAGTTTTCTATTATGTGACCCATCCGAGAAAACCAAAGGGTAGAGGAAAACCCTAAAAATAAGCTTTTGATGAGAACCCATGAAATATGAAGAACAAAATGAATAAACTCTTGTATTAATTCAACAATCCTGAGGATCTCTCAGAATTGTATAGGAACATGTTACAAAGATGAAGAATAATGTAAAATGACAATAGAGTATTGACAAGTCCCAAGCCCAATACAAGCCTGCCCTCTCTACCACTCTCCCACTCTATTTATTCTCCAACCTGACCTCTCTACTACTCTTAAACTCTTTAAATTCTCTCTCATAAACAGAACGTTCATATTCCCCCACTACTACTTAATTATTAAACAGACCGTTCTTATTCTCTCCACCACTAATTTATTTTGAGGTCCTAACAATACTCCCCCCCGTAAAATATTCACCTTGTCCTCAAGGTGAGAATATAAAAACACCAGCTAATAGTCTTCCACCAGGGTCCCATAGCGTGAAGCATGATGACCAAGTTGTGCAAGAAACTGAAGAACTGCCTCCCGGATTGAATGACCTGTTTTCAGGGGTATTTTTAAGCATAAAACAGAGTGTCATGGAAGCTCTATCTCTTGTAATTGAAAGGAACCGTGGCCCATTCTCTAGCATTGGTTCACTTACAGAATTAGGTAGTAGCCCATTGAACACAGGACATCTTTCCCATTATTGATGAATTTGTTCAAACCCATTAGGTTTGGAAAGTCACCCAAATCCCATTCTGTCTTGCTTGCTCTTCCAATCCCATCCACTACTTTCCTGGTGTGACAACACGGTGCATCAGCTGCATCTACTGCAACTGCATTTGTTACTTGGCTTTGGGTTAAATCATGTGATGTGGTCATATCTTGGACAAGGAAAATTAATAGGGCCATAAAGGCTGCATCTCTATCCATTGAATCCATAAGTAAGAGCAAAAGCTTTTAAAGCATCAGTAGAGGTATCATACCTCTCTATGTCTATCACTTTAGTAAAAGAAGACAAAGCATTGTACGATAATTCTCTAGCTTCAGAATTTATTAACAACCCAGTAGTTTTTATGATCACCAGACAAATGCTGAAAAGATGAGAGATAGGGCCTCTAATCTATAGAGCCTAGGCACTGTTCTATTGCATTTTCCAGTTTTCATATTGTAAATCAAGTAGAATCCTCACTGATTCTACTCTATTTTCCTTCATTTGAATCAATATATCAGTTCTGCTGTGTTAGCAGAACTAGTTTCACTCTACTTACTGAATTGACTCTATCATATGATGTCTTTTTTTATACTTTTTAAAAGTACAATTTTTATTAATTATAATTTTTTAGTAGAGACCGAGTCATGTGGTTTAATAAGTGACTCTCAGATCTGACCGTTGACCCAATGTCATGACCAGGTCGATGACCGGTCCGGTTTTAAAACACTGCTCTTGCTTAGGACCATAGTTGTATATTTTTATTGGGACTTTTGACCTGAAAAATGAAATTTTAAATATTACAAAATAACAAGATGATCTATAAATAAAGTAAAATAATTTTATAAAAAAGATAAGTTTTTTCCTTAATGTGCAAAATATGTCATACATGATGTCATTTTTGTCAATAATAATGTAATTCGAATATAATTCTTTTTGAAGGGCTATTAGAATATAGTATAGACAGATAACATATAAAGATTGAAATGAATATGCCCAGTAGTTGGCTTTGTTTGTTTAAGTGTATTAAGTATTGGCAATCAACACAATGAGATAGTATAAGAAAATGAAAAGGTTGGGCGACTAAGGCACCAGCGTAACTTGCCTAGGGTCTCCACGGACCTGCTTTGGAATAGATAAAATTTACATTTACAAGAAAATTAATAATAATTCTACTTCCTACGGCATATGAATATTCTCTAGGTATATGAATCTAAATATAATTGTTTCATTTCCCATACTAAATTTAATCTAATAATGTTATTTACAACAGAACAGTTTGTTTTTTGGCCTTAGGTACCTTTGTGTCATAGTTAATTTAAGGAATGTCCATGTGTAATTGTGTATGCCACAGCCATATAAAAAGTTTTCCTATATAAAAATTTGTCAGAGTAAGCCTTCAAATAATGGATACAATTCGTATTTGGGGTCTTTTTTTTACCACACAGTGTTAAGGGGATTGTTTGTGTATGTTTTTAGGATCTTCTATTTTTGGCTTGCAGTCATCCTGAAAACCGAAACAGGATGACAAACATGGAGGAATGGCCTGAATGGATTTTGGAAGTGTTGATCTCGAACCATGAGGTATTGATATATGAGTCGTAAACAAAGTTCTTATTTACTTTTTTTCCAGCTTCCACAGACACTTCAAATTAATGCCGACTTATTTAACATTTTGGGTTGATTCTTATGGAAGATTCTTTGACACTGCTAATTGCATACTTTTGTTTAACAGGTGGGTCCAAGCAAATTGTCTGATTCAATAAGTGTTGGAGACATAGAAGACCTGATTCATAACTTCCTAATTATAATGCTAGAGCACTCAATGCGCCAAAAGGATGGATGGAAGGTTGATATTTGTTTGGGTTTTTAACTTCTTTCATGTGCGCCTAGTTCATGTTACTGCCAATTCTTGCCCATTTTGTTCTTTCTATAAGTTGCTGTTGATAGCCTCCACATGCAATAGTTTGTTCCCTGGTTCCTGTTCTTTTTAATAAATCTTTTGTTTCTTTGGATGGCGTTATAAGTTGGGCTTGAACATTGAAAACCTGCAACCATTGAAAACCTGAACATCAAACATAAAACTGGGCTTGAACTTTAAATGAATTCGTAAATCTTTTTTTATTCACTGGAGTTTCGTTGGCCTTTCTGGTATACAAAAGACTGTTTCTTTTTCTTTTTCCCTTCGTCGTAAAGGAAGAAACTTTTTTAATTGAAAAGAAAATACTTGGGGGAAGGGGTTTAGGATGCATAATGTCTTTTAAACAAAGAAACCATATGAATACTGGGAGTCAATGATATTAAAAATGTAACAGAATTATCACATTGACATGTGTGATTAAAGGAGAATATCTTTTAAATATTTCCATACCTGCTGTCTTTGAGCAACAACATGTCTTTGAAGTGTTAAAGTTGAATTTTAAGATATATTTGTAAAATTGTTTTTACTTATCACATAATTTGTGGTCATCAAGAGGAAGTAGATTTTGTCCTGGAGTTTCTATATGGAACCACAATTGACTGCTGAAATATCATGGAACTTCATAGTCATCATCTGCTGAAATTGAACTTATGTTGTCCATAGCTTCCCGCTTCCATGATTTCTGGTTTTATCAGGGTGATTCATGTTACTGTGTCACTCATTCTGTCCAGGATATTGAAGCGACGATTCATTGTGCAGAATGGCTTTGTATTGTGGGTGGATCTAGCATAGGAGAACAGCGAGTAAGGTTAGTTTGTACTTCCTATAATGAGCTCTTTGAGCATTTAATTATCCACTTCTACTGTTATGTTATGTGAGCTTTTTCCCCCCTTTTGGTTTACGTTGGTGCTGTTTGGCATTGTTTCTGAGCTAATCATTTTACCGTCTTTTTAGTATGGATATAAAACCATTCTCGTGCTCTTACCTAACAGCTTAAGCCTTTAGCAGAGTTAGGCCTTCTTAGGTTTTAGGCATAGCTCAAACGTCCAACGTCTATTGGTAAGGTAAGTAGTCCCCCTTGCTAATAAACTCTTGTGAAGCCCACAACCTAAGATGGTATCAAAGCCTATCCTAGTTTTCTGTTGGGCCACCCACCGCATTATACATGCACCAAGTCCAAAAGTGTTGGGTGTGAGAGGGTGTATAAGTGTATTTAGAAAAGGGTTTTTTTTTTCACCCCCTCCTTCTCTCTCACACCCCCATTTTACCAAAAATTCCAGAAATACCCTGTTTTTTTAAAAAAAAAAATTAACTTTCTGATATTTGGGATTCCCGGATTTACCTCATAGGTAGGTAAATCCGGTTCATATTATGAGCCGGATTTACCTACATATGAGGTAAATCCGAAACCAAGAGGGGTTTGTTGGATTTCGGATTTACCTCATATGTAGGTAAATCCGGCTCATAAATAGAACCGGATTTACCTACCTATGAGGTAAATCCGGGAAACCAGTGGGGTTTTTTGGATTTTCGGATTTACCAAAAATTCAGGTAAATTCGGTTCATAAAATGTTAACCGGATTTACCTATCTATGAGGTAAATTCGGAAATCCAACAAACCCCCACCAAAAGCATAGTTATTTTTGAAATTTTGTGTAAAATTAGGGGTATTTTTGTCCAAAATGGTATTTATGGGGGTGTGAGAGATAAGGAGGGGGTGAAAAAAAAACCCTTGAGAAAAAGCCAAGTCCCACATAGACTAGAGATGAGGTATGCACTATGCAGAGAGTTTATAAAGAATGGGTATTCCTCACCATATAAGTCGGTTTTGTAAGGATGAGTCAGACCCGAAAGCTAATAGTCCTTGACATGGTATAAGAGCCTCTATGACCAAGTTGTTCGGATTTGGGAGTGTAATCCTCACTTCCCCCAGTACTTGAATTTCAGCATAAGGTTTTGTCTTAGAATGTGGTTTAGGCAGTGTTGTCAATGGCGGATGGCGGTTTACGGCGGAGACCCAAAAAATCGCCATAAACATATGGCGGATGGCGTAACGGCATATGGCGGACGCCATGGCGGACCAATTTTTATAAAAAATTAAAAGTTATACATACTAATACACATACAAAAAACACTATAAAAATTAAAGAAATAATCCAAAAGCCTACCAATAAATGTCAAATTGTCCTAAGCAACTATGAATCACTTCAAATTAGTCTCATTAAATTGTCATAAGCAACTAAGAACCATATAAAAGAACAAATAAAAGAGGAACAGAGGCAAATAAGAGAGGAACAGAGATAAAAGAACAAAAATAAAACAAGAACAAAAGAACAAATAAAAGAACATTAGAGGAACAGAGAAAAAACGGATAAAAGAACAAAAATAAAATAAAAAAATAAAACAAGAAAAAAATAAAACAAATAAAAACATTGAGAAGAGAAAACAGAGACCTTTTTACGTTAAGAAAAAGCAGAGGAGTGAGAGGCGAGAAGAAGCGATCCAACGTAAAGAGAGGAAATGTAACCCGTGCGAAGAGAGAGAGAGAGGTGTCATTCTTTGGTGGTGGTCATGCGAGTCGCCGCTGGCTGGTGGTGGAGAGAAGAAACAATGAACGCAAGATGAGAAAACAGAGCAGCGAGGAAAGAGAGACAGAAACGATGTTGAGGTACCATTGGAGAGTGAGAGAGAGTTTTGTTTTTAGTAGGTTTTCTTTTCTTTTTTTACAATCGGGCCAACATTGGGCTATTTCTGGTCGGGTTCATGACCCAAAACCCCTTTTTACGAAAAAAATCTGTTTTATCCGCCATAACCCGTTACGGCGCTACGTCCGCCACGCTCATAACGGCCGCCATGGCGCCGCCATTGACACAACACCATAAAACCGTTTTTTCAAGGCGGCCTCTTCAAATTCCGCCACGCCATAGCGCTATGGCGCCGCCATGGCGGTTATTTGACAACACTGGGTTTAGGCCTAACTCAACCCCACAAAACCGGCTTGTAAGGTGAGAGATGCCTCCCACGTATAAACTCTTTTGAGACCATATCTCTAGTCAATGTGGGACTTGGGTTTTTCCCAATACACCTCCTCACGCCCAACACTATTGGGCTTGGTGGGTGGATAATAATGGTGGGTGGCCTAAAGGATTTAGGATAGACTCTGATACCATCTTAGAATGTGGTTTAGGCCTACGTCAACCTCACAAAACCGGCTTGTAAGGTGAGGGATGCCTCCCACTTATAAACTTTTTTAAGACCATATCTCTAGTCAATGTGGAACTTGGGTTTTTCCCGATGTTTGGTGGGTCATTCTACCGTCCCTGCTTCAAGTTCAAAGGGCTTGAGTGAGGGGGGTTTGTTAGGTATATTCACCATTCATGATTTTTTACTTCACCACTTAAGCTTTTAGTTGATTTTGTCCTTGACAAAATATGTGTGACATCACAATTTTTTACTTGATCCTCCATTTCTCTAAATTGTTTAGAAAGTATGATTCTTGAAAGCTATATGTTGCCGTGTCTCTTGTATAAATAAAACTAGTCATATTTTCTGACATGATGCGGAGCAGGATGCTCAGAATTGCTCATAGCATCATGTTTTCCAGAGTAAAAAGGTAGTGGCCAAGAAATATATACACTGAACCTTCGAAAAATTTTATGTTCCCCGGAATTTGATTGAATCAGGTTTTGATAAGTTCTAAAATTGAATAAAAATTGCTTACACTTGAAAACATGATGAGGAAATATGAAACAGTGATATGTTTAACATTGGTTGACTGGGAATCCAATGAGGAACAGTCATGTCTGAGACATGTTCAAAGAAATAACATTTAGTGCCATAATCCTAGTCTAGGTTTGTCAAAAAGATTATGAAGAATTTTGAAAAAGAAAGGTTTATAAAATTTTTATACTACCATACTTGTATGTATTGAGAAAGTTTCTAATAACAACAGTTGTCAAATTTTGGTTTCATATCATTTATATTATCGTTCTTTTTTTGGTTGATTTCTGTAAAGACGCGAAGAATCGTTGCCGATATTTAAAAGGAGACTATTAGGTGGCTTGCTGGACTTTGCTGCTAGAGAATTGCAAGTTCAGGTACATCTTGTTTTCTACTGTTAATGATTTTCCGTATAAAAAGTTTCAGTGCATAATATGCCATTGCGTGGTGATGCTATTTTCTCTGCTATTTTGTTTGGAGGTGTCTATGCACACGTAGGAAACAAAGTCCCTCCTACCATACCTAAACACATACATATCAAAATCTTATGTCAAAGTGATAAGTACAATTATCTATTTTTTGTTTTCAAGAGTGGAAGAAAAAACAGTAATAACGTCTACATAGCTTTTCCTTGCTGCAGACTCAAATTATTGCTGCAGCTGCGGCTGGTGTTGCAGCTGAGGGTTTATCACCAACAGATTCTAAGGCGGAGGCTGATAATGCTGCTCAGTTGTCTGTGGCTTTAGTAGAGAATGCCATTGTGATACTTATGCTTGTTGAAGATCATTTGCGATTGCAGAGAAAACAATCCTCTTCACGTGCTGCAGATGTTTCCCCATCTCCTCTTTCTACTTTGTATCCAATCAATAATCGTTCTACTTCATTGTCAACAATTGAAGAGTCAACAGAAGTTACAGACGATCGAAGATCACTGTCTAGTGACTCTGGTGGAGCCGCTTTAGATGTATGCGTATAGTAATCTACAACTAGACATGCATGCTACATGTCATAATTAGATATGTATAGTTTTTTTTTTATACTTCTGCATCTACAACGCTGCTTCTGTAATTCTTCCAAAATTTATGCAATGGCGACATGCTGTCCTATTCTCCAAATGTCTTTTTAAACTTTTTATATCTAACTTCTATGCTCGACTTGTCTATCAGATTTATGAAATCATGTGCAAACTTTTATTCATTTTCTTTAATTGCCTGCTATCCAGTATCCATTACATTTGCATTCTTATCATGGGGTTCGTTACCCTCATTTCATTTTCATTCTATTTATTTTCTTCCATATTGGTGAAACTCATACTTGCAAGATTTTTGAAGGTCCTTTCTTCAATGGCTGATGGAAGTGGTCAGATCCCTACTTCTGCGATGGAAAGGATTGCAGCTGCAGCAGCAGCTGAGCCTTACGAATCTGTATCCTCTGCTTTTGTGTCATATGGGTCGTGTGCTAAGGATTTAGCTGATGGCTGGAAATATAGAAGCCGTTTATGGTATGGTGTTGGTCTTCCACAGAATCCAGCTGCATTTGGTGGTGGTGCCAGTGGATGGGATTTTTGAAACCGGCTCTGGAAAAAGATGCCAATGGCAACTGGATTGAGCTTCCTTTGGTGAAAAAGTCTGTAGCTATGCTCCAAGCGTTATTGCTAGATGAGTCTGGACTCGGTGGTGGTCTTGGTATAGGTGGAGGATCAGGTACTGGAATGGGAGGGATGGCTGCATTGTACCAGCTATTAGACAGTGACCAGCCATTCTTGTGCATGCTTAGAATGGTTCTTCTATCAATGAGGGAAGATGACAATGGGGAAGATCATTTGCTAATGAGAAATACAAGTATTGAGGATGTGGTGTCCGAAGGAAGACAACCACGATCAGCACTTTTGTGGAGGTATAAGTTGATAATAATCCCTTCAATCTAAAATTTTATGCATCCGTGCATGTGTTTTTTTCTGTCCTAGCTGATAAAAGTAAATTACCCTAGCATGTAGCAGGTCAACTGCAGAAATTTCAGAAACATGGTTCAAGCGCGAGATATCTCACAACTTAGTCCATATCACCAAAACTAGAAGGGTAACACGAAAAAGAAAACTAATATTTCTGAAGTAGGACAAGTGATCCAATAGTGTTCGTCTTTGTAGGGTAAACCAATAGTGCATTTTTAGGGAGTAATAGATGATATGTTAGTAGCTACTGTTTGTGTTTATTAAAGGAAGCTTAGCTTCCCCTCAGTTAGCGAAGCTATTTGTCCAAGTTGTTAGAATTACTCGGTTAGAAATAGTTAGATGTTAGGTATTCAGTTACTATCATAACTGATCATTAATCCAGTATAAAAGAGAGAACAACTCATTCTGTAATCATCAATTCATTCATCAGAAATAGAAAAAAAATACATTTCAAGAATCATCTACTGTTTACTGTTTCTAATATGGTATCACTGAGTCAACTCGATCCTCATGATCAACCGCTGTCGCATCTGCCACATGCTTATACCCCAGCGACGCAAGCCGCAGCGTATTAACCGCAGCAAAGCTAAAGGCTTCGTCTTTCTCCGCGGTTTTGGAAAAATTAGATTCTGACAACTACCTTCTGTGGATTCAACAAGTGGAACCTGTCATCAAAGCTAATAAGCTTCATCACTTTCTTGTTCATCCTACAATTCCACCCAAATTCATCACCGTTCTTGATTCCAAATTGAATGTCAACCCTGAGTTTTAGAAATGGGAACAACATAATCAATTGCAATCTTGGCTTCAGTCTACAATGTCTCGTGACATGCTAACCCGTGTCATTGGCTGCAAGAACTCGTGGCAGCTATGGGATAAAGTCCATGCTTATTTTCAAACCCATACCCAAGCGAAGTCTCGCCAACTCAAATCAGAGCTTCGTGCGACAACACTTTCTGGACTCACCGTCTCGCAATTCTTCCTCAAGGTTCAAACAATTGTTGATTCCTTGAATGCCATTGGTGAACCCATTTCATCGCGCAAACATCTTGATGGGGAGTGTTGAAAATAAAATAGGATCCTATAAATAATGATAGAAGCCATGAAATGTTGGCCTCTATTTCAAGTATGAGAGTGAGAAAGGGTTTGAGAGAGAGAGAGAGAGAGAGAGAGGGGCGAAGGGGAGTGAGAGTGAGAGTGAGAGAGGAAGAGTGCGTAAGAGAGAAAGAAGGGGTAAGAAGAAGTGTGAGAGGGAGAGTGTGGGAGGAAGGGGTTTTGGGGAGGGGTATTTTTGGGCTTTTTAAGGTTTGAAAGTGTGTGGTGAGTAGGGGGGAGTTTAGAAAGTGTGGGCCTTTATTTGTGGTGTAATGCGTTGCTTTCTTGTAACAAACTAAAGCTTAGTAAGTTTTAGCTTGAGGAGGAGTGTTAATATCTCAACATATATAAACTGTTAATTTGCTTATTTTGTTTTTTTATTTGTATTATCCGAATTGTTATTTGAAAAATTCTAAACTCAGTTGGAAACAAACTGATGTATGGTAGACGGGTCAATCTTGTCTTGTTTATTTATTTATCTATTTATTTTGATTTAAACAGTGTTCTTTCGCCGGTTCTCAATATGCCAATTTCTGATTCTAAGAGGCAAAGAGTCTTGGTTGCATCATGCGTGCTATATTCTGAGGTTTGTATTTTCAGGCTTGCTCATTTTCATTCTCTCTCATTTGTCTTTTGTGTACAATCGTCTAGTTACCGTAGTACAACTTTTGGTCAGGTTTACCATGCTGTTAGCAAAGACCAGAAGCCTCTTCGCAAACAGTACCTTGAGGCTATATTACCGCCATATGTTGCCGTCTTAAGGAGATGGCGACCCCTTTTGGCTAGCATTCATGAACTTGCTACTGCTGATGGTTTGAATCCTCTTATTTCAGATGACCGTGCATTAGCTGCTGATTCTCTGCCAATTGAGGTACTTTATTGTGCATTTATATAAAAACACTGAGACATATGTAAGTGCGCGAATATACATTCACTTTTCATACGTGGAATATAATTTGTATATGTAATAAGAAGGGTTTGTCTTATCAATTTCTTCATATACATTTTAAGGAATTGGTAATAAGAAGGAAAACATTGTCCTCAAGGTGAAGTACTATGACAAAACCTGGACAGTTTGTTATTCCCAAAATCTCAATTTTTGTTGCAGCTGGAAGTCTGGTCTACTCCTTCAAATGTTGGATCCCATGGGTCCCACTCGTGAAAGAATAAGGAGCCAAACATATTGGAACTATTGTACTGGCATTTGATGGCATACCCTTGTAGCTTGGTGAGCATGTTGAAACTTCTTAATAGCTGAACAGAGAGGCCACATATAAGCAGAAGTAAGCCAACAACATGATCGCTGGCTTTGGCACCTTCATAGTAATATGGGTTTTACTCATTAGGGCTACAATTTGGCCCAATTTGAGTCGTTTCTAACCCAGTCTCTTGCTCCTTCCCACACGTGATGCACACACTATGAAGAATGTCTAAGAACCCCACATCATGAACCGGGTTCGGAGGTCTTGGTGATGGCAGCTGGACCAGTGTGCACGTGGTCTCGGCACAAACCAAACTTAAGTGCGGCTCACTCATGGCCACCTTAGCCTAAGCTTTGATCATCTCCACTGCACAGTCGGGTCTTTGTCCGCTGTACCCAAATGTGAATAT
Source organism: Oxytropis ochrocephala (assembly GCA_020916435.1). Taxonomy (NCBI): domain Eukaryota; kingdom Viridiplantae; phylum Streptophyta; class Magnoliopsida; order Fabales; family Fabaceae; genus Oxytropis; species Oxytropis ochrocephala. The sequence continues at coordinate 13,747,653 of CM037091.1, forward strand.
GGAGTTTTCGCAGGTAGAAGTTTGGCCATATTCATTGGTGCTGTAAAGAGTTGTCCACATTGCTAGACGATAACCACTCCCGCCTTCGGCTTAACTATTGGCATCACTGTACGAGCACTGTTGTTTCGTCATGGAGCTTGGATCTTCCATTCCGCAAGTCTGAGTTTTGCCACCGTGGATGGCTCATCAGTTGTTCCCGAAGAACTCGTGTTTGGTGTTCCTCGAAAACCTAATCCCCCTGAGTCATCAATGCTTGTCCTCTCTGTCCCACTATTGAGCGACCAAGAAGGGAAGTCATCAATATTGCTTGGTCAATATTTTGTTTGGACTAAATTTGTCATTTGCCCTGCTCTGCCTTCACCCCTTTCCTTTCTGAGCTTGCTTCTTTGTTTTTTCTCTTTGTTGGTCTTTCTATTGGTCTTTTTTGGTCTGGTTGCATCCTTTTCACAATTGTTGATCCTCTGGATTCTTGTTTCTGTCCTTTACCCATTTCTGACTTTCTCGCATCCAGTTATTTGTTTTCATTGTGATGACATTGGTTCATGAACAGTGTGTCCATCCTCGCGGTGCGGCAATATCCCTCTCATTGCCGCAGTATCTCCTCCTTTACCAGCTGCATGATCGTTTGCAGCCCTTGCAACCTAAGTTCTACTACTTTAGTTGTGACTCCTTCCTCTTAAGCATGAATCTTGCAACCTAAGTTTCACTACTTCTAGTTGTGACTCCTTCCTCTTAAGCATGAATCTCCCCTGAATCAGAAGCTCTCTGATACCAATTGATAAGAACCAATTGGTATCTATTACTAGAAATAGGGAAAATCTCTTTGGTTACAAAATGAATTATAGATTTTCAAGGTATGCACCTCTGAAAACTCCCTAAGGCCCTAGTTCTGATGTCCCTCATTCTCAATCCCCTGTAGTGTTTGTGTAGGCACCATGCTTTATTTCTCCTAGCTAACTACCTGATTAGTCCATTATCTAAATGTGAATTTAGTGTTACCTATCACCAAGGGTGTATTTAAATTCGCTATGAGATGTGTTAGTCCCTATGTAAGTGGGAATATTTTGTAAGGGAGTTAATTAGTAAGAGGGTTGTTTTGTAATATTAGTTGGTTAGGTAGTTTGTTGCCTTTAATTCCTATTAGTTATGTTAGTTGGAGTTAGTTATAGGGTGTTATAGTTGGTTTAGGGGATTGTTACATTTGTTGGGGTAGTTATTAATTGGTTAGCCTATTCCCCTCTATCCCCATGTATTGGAAGCCTATATATATTAAGGCTTCCACCCCCTTGAAGGACATCTGTTATCATTTCTAAAGTTTAGTAGTAACCGGGTGAGGCCGGAGGGTTGGGGATCCTTATCTCTCCAATTGTATCCATTCAACACATACAAATAATATTCTACTCTCTTCACATTTCCCTTTCTTTCATCAAATTCCAAGGCTTTCAATTGCATATTTCCGGTCAACGTTAGGCTAGGTTAGGAGCCTAACAAGATGGAATTATATGTATGTCTTTTTATTGGGGTTTCCAACATAGACTAATTATGCTGATAATCTCGTATTCATTGAGATGATTTACTGCATTAATTTAGATGTGTAATTCATAATTGCTATTTCTGTCAGGCTGCTCTTGCTATGATATCTCCTGCCTGGGCTGCTGCTTTTGCATCTCCACCTGCTGCGATGGCATTGGCAATGGTTGCAGCCGGTGCTTCAGGTGGCGAAAGCCAAGCTCCTGTAACAACGTCCCACCTTAGGCGCGATACTTCACTGCTGGAACGCAAACAGACTAGGCTTCAGACATTTTCAAGCTTTCAAAAACCTTTGGAAGTCCCTAACAAAACACCGCCTCTCCCAAAGGATAAAGCAGCTGCAAAAGCTGCTGCTTTGGCAGCTGCTCGAGATCTTCAGCGATTTGCAAAAATTGGTTCTGGAAGAGGTCTTAGTGCTGTTGCAATGGCTACATCTGCACAGCGAAGGAGTGGTAGCGATATGGAGAGGGTTCAGAGGTGGAATATTTCTGAAGCAATGGGAGTTGCCTGGATGGAATGTTTGCAGTCAGTTGGTACAAAGTCCGTATATGGGAAAGATTTTAATGCCTTGTCATATAAATATATCGCTGTTTTTGTTGCCAGTTTCGCGCTAGCAAGGAATATGCAACGGTCTGAGGTTTGTTTGCTAATTGTTTCTATGGCATACAGATTATTCAAAAAACTGCTTGCTAAATGTTTCTTGTTTGCCAGATTGACAGGCGTGCTTATGAAGATAGAGTTGCTCGACATCGAATCAGTACTGGAGTCCGTGCATGGCGCAAACTTATTCACCAGTTAATAGAGATGAGAAGTCTTTTTGGGCCTTTTGCAGATCATTTATACAGTCCACCTCGTGTATGTTATGATATTCACATTGTCTTTACCAAACTCGCATTCTTATAATGAGAAAGTGATATTAGGGAGATATGCATTGAGTTGCTTTTTGTTCTTTGAACTTTATTCCTGGAACAAAATCAAAGAATTTTAAGACAGAAAATTCAGACTTTTTGTATTGTGTCCCTGGCCTTTTATTGGGCATTTGGTTTTGCAGTAAGAATTCAACTGCTCTTTTAATCTGATGCCATGGTTTCCCTTTTTTTGTGTTTTTTTTCCTTCTTTTTAGGCCATATTAGGAGGATATATTATCTGGCAAGCCTTTACAGTCTTCTCTACTAAAATTTAATCAAATAACGAAGTATTTGAGTTCATTTCATTATGCTTACTATTTTATTATTTTGTAGGTTTTCTGGAAGCTAGATTTAATGGAAAGTTCTTCCAGGATGAGAAGATGTTTGAGAAGGAATTATCAAGGGTCTGATCATTTAGGTTCTGCAGCCAATTATGAGGATTACTCTGGGGAGAAGAATGACCAGAGCACTCCAGTTTTGTCTGCCGAAGCAATCTCATTAGAGGCAGTCAATGAAGATGAAGGACAGCTGGATGCTGAGAGTTTGGTTACTAGTGTTGATGATATTGAAGATAAAGGAGCTAGACTTTCTGAAGCAACAGAGCAAACTGTTCGGGCATCTTTAGAATCCAGTGGTACTGAACTTGCAAGTGATGAACACATTGTTCAGGGTTCTTCAGCCATTGCACCTGGGTATGTTCCCAGTGAGCTTGATGAAAGAATTGTTCTTGAGCTACCATCATCAATGGTCCGACCACTTAAGGTCATACGAGGAATCTTTCAAGTAAGTTTTATGGGCCTAATTTAGAAGTTGTTATAATTTTGACGAAGATAAATAGAGTTACACTATGCTCTTATTATAGGTAACCAGTAGGAGGATAAATTTTATAGTTGATAACAATGAGACCAGCACCACAACAGATGGTTTGCATTCCAGCTTTGAAGCAGGGAACCAAGAAAAGGATCGTAGCTGGTTAATGTCATCTCTTCATCAAATCTATAGCAGGAGGTGAGCTCATTTTGATGATTGTATTATTATCCCTACATTCTGTTATATTTTTGTGTTGTCCTTTCAATTATGGTGTATATGTTGAATGTGCATTGAGCTATTGATGTATTAGATATCTGTGTATTATCCGTTTTAGTGCGGTTAGTATTATTATGTATTGTAGCTTTCAAAACTGAATACTTGTCTCTTAAAGCACCATCTTCTCTTTTCACTTAGCTGCATCAAGTTTTTAAGTCATAATTTTTATTATTGTGCAAAATTCTTGCTCATATGCAATATACATATTCTGGAAAAACAAAATGTGTTACTAGTAATTTACAAGTGCAGTTTCTTTACAGATACCTCCTTAGAAGAAGTGCTCTGGAGCTATTTATGATGGACCGTTCAAACTTCTTTTTTGATTTCGGGGTATATTTTCTCAAATATGCTAGTTTCCTTCCTTCTATTTTTAAAGGAAAAAAGTCCTTTTGGTTTTGGGATCATTCTCAGAATCTCAATGCTGATAAAATTCTGAAAGTTTTACTGATGATTGTTAAATGTTGTACACATATAATCCTTGTCAAACACATTCTTAAAAGCTCAAGCTATTATTGGAGGCTTAAGTACAGTTTTATTTCTCTTACATGATCTTTCTAACGGTGGTCTCGAAGTACGTGTAATGCACAGACCCGTTCCCGTTGTACCTTTTGCTGAAATTTAATTAATTACGAAGAATGAGGGTGACAAGGATTGATTCTTAACCAGTTGGTCTTAAAGGCTATGTTACAATGTTAAAGATCAACTCTTCTAAAAGCCTAAACTGTTAGGTGGAGACTTAATAATGGTTCAGTATCTCTCTTACCCTTTTCCCTGACAATTTCCTCTTTAGAATAGTGAAGGGCGAAGAAATGCATATCGAGCAATTGTTCAAGCACGGCCTCCTCATTTAAACAACATATATTTGGCTACTCAGGTAACACAGTTTCTATGACTGTATATTTGTGTAAATTTCACAGCATATGAGCTTAAGATTGAAGTAAATGTGAATTAAGTTTGCAACATTTTATTTTAATGTTTACTGAAATTTTACATTTGCATCCAAGTTATATTTTTAGTTTCTAGAATAGTTTTTGGCGTGTATGTTGTGGTTTAAGAACCTAAAGGAAGTACCTTTTTGTTGCAGAGGCCTGATCAACTTTTGAAAAGAACTCAACTTATGGAGCGCTGGGCTCGGTGGGAGGTAAGAGCCTTAATTTATTTTTTTTGTTTTTTTTTTTTTTGGAGGTACTCCTCCTGTCCCATATTATATGCCGTTTTAAAAAAGTTGCCCCATATTATATGACGTTTTATAATACCAATGCATCATTAATATTTTTTTCCTATTGTTAAAAACTAGAATATTTGATAAAATGCTTGAGTGAAACACCACTCAGCTTATGTGATTATATACACATTAGGGAGTGAATACATTGTGAGATTTACAAGGTCATTAATGTGATTTCTAGTTCCTATGTACATGCATGTAGTTCTCTAGGTACATGATTAACTATTGATTTCCTAGATGCATGGATATCTATACATATTCCAATGTACTCAATTTGATAATTCCAAAGACTTCCTCAAGATGGAGCATATAAATCAAATGCTCCAAGCTTGGAACAAATACTTTGAATTCTTGGCCTTCTTAAGGATTTTGTGAAGATGTCAGCCAGTTGATCGTTAGAGCTAACAGATTCAGTGATGACCTCTTTAGAAAGGACTTTCTCCCGGACAAAATGACAATCAATCTCAATATGTTTAGTTCTCTCATGAAACACTGGGTTAGAAGCTATATGTAGGGCTGCCTGGTTATCACAACACAACTTCATTGGTCGGGTGTCTCCAAACTTCAATTCATTAAGAAGTTGTTTAATCCATGTTGTAAATTATAGTTATTAATATTGTAGATGGTTGTTAGTTGTTAGTGGTTGGTTGCATTGATTAGATTAGTTGGTAGTTGTAGTCATTAGATCTCTCTTTGCATATATATATATATATATATATATATATATATATATATATATATATATAGATGTAATCCCATTCTCAAGCATCAATCAACATATTCAGATTACTATTTTCCATATTCAGATTACTATTTTCCACATGGTATCACGAGCTCTCGTTTTTGGGAGTCTCGCCTGCGTAAAACCCTAGCCGTCAAGGTTATTTTTTCCGCCTCTCGCCTTCGGTGCGAGATCACTTACATCGTACCTTCATGTACCTCTTTTTTTCCTGTTCGAAACATTACCCATCACGCATCACTTATCCAAACAGATCAATTACCCACGCCATCGCCCATTCCAGATTCACGGCCCCACCATTTCTTGCACCACCGACCACATCAACGAAGCGCAATCTCAAGATCGGCGTAACCCGAAAAAATCGCCACCGTCCAGACCACCCACGCGCGCTTTTTCTCCGGCGACTTCTCGCGCGCGTGAAGGCCACGCGCCGCCCTCCACCCACCTTCTCGGTTCGCGATCTCAACCGTAGGCTTGGTTTTGCCTCTTTTCCATTGGAAGGGTCAACGTTCGGATTGAAGGACCACTAGCTTGGGTTTTCTTTGAAACTTCCACTTGTTGCAACTTTTTTTTTTGCTTTCTCTGACCTTGTTTTTTTCAGATCTGTTGCATCCATGGCTAAACAGAAATCATCAGAAGAAAAAATTGCTCTTGGCTCGAACGAATTTCAGGTGTTACCTAATTCCTACCGGCTTGATGGACGCAACTACCTTCAGTGGGCTCAATTGGTTCGCACTACAATCAAAGGAAAAAGAAGCTTAATCATATTGAAGGGAGTCTCTCACTAAGATGCATCCTAAGTTTGACACTTGGGATGATGAAGACTCTCTTATTATGACTTGGTTGTGGCACTCAATGACTCCTGAAGTTAGTCGCAATTGTATGTTTTTCTCAACTGCTAAGGAGATTTGGAATTACCTTAAGCAGACTTACTCTATGAAGAAGGATACAGCAGCATGTTATGAGATTCAAACCAAGGTTTTCAATGCCAAACAAGGAAACCTTTCTGTCACAGACTATTATGGGACTTTGAATGGTTTGAAGATCGAATTAGAAGGATACAGCAGCATGATACTACCACACTGGCAAAGTCCGTTGAGGAAGCAAGAATTTTTAAGTTCCTTCATGGGCTAAACTCTGAGTTTGATCCTATTCGAGTTCAAATTTTAGGGAAGGAACCACTTCCTTCTCCCTCTGAGGTGTTCCACACTGTGCGAGGGGAAGAAACTAGGAGGTCAGTTATGTTGGAAGGAGGTAGTTCTATTGATGGTTCAACCTTGGCCGTTGGAAAGGGTCCCACAAAAGGATCCTCTTTCGGAAAGCCACCCACAAAGACCTCTCGTGAAGAGCGATATTGCACCCATTGTAGGAAGATTGGCCACACTAAGGAGACATGCTTTAGACTTCATGGGAAAGAAAAGGTTCTAGAGCGGAACCCTGGGCTTAGAGGCACCACACAGAGACGTGCAAATCAAGCAGCAGTCGAATCTGAAAGTTTGGAAGAGGCAAAGACTCCATCGACAAGGAGATTGCAACTCTTAGCAAAAGCGAGTTGGAAAACCTTCGAGTTCTTTTACAATCTCTCAGTAAGAATTCTAGCTCTAGCTCCCTGGTCATGACTGGTAAGACTTCTAGCTTTTTATCCTCTAATACTTATAGTCATCGAGAATAGTTGGATTATTGATTCTCGTGCTACTCATCATATGACCCCTTATCTATCCCATTTTTTATCTTACTTCACTTTACTGAAACCAACAAATGACCAGTAGCTAATGGAAATAGCATCCCCATTGTTGGGAGTGGTAACATTCAAATTCAACCTTCCATTCCTTAAAAATGTGCTCCATATCCCAAAATTAACAAATAACCTCTTATGCTTCTAAACTCGCCAAAGACTTGAAATGTGCGATGACCTTTGTTGATTCTCATTGTGTGTTACAGATCGTCCGACGGGAAGGATGATTGGATATCTTTGAGGAACATGACGGGTTATACTACTTGCGCAGCTCTTCAAAAGAATAAAGATAATGCCAATCCAAAGGCACTTGCTTCCACCCAAGAGCCAAGTTCGTAATCTTGGTCATCCTCTCAAGTATGGCTTCAACACGTGCGACTTGGTCATCCTCCGCTTTAGTGTCCTTAAGACTTTATTTCCTTTCCGCTTACAAAAGTGTCGGTTGAGTCGTTTCATTGTGATGTCTCATCAACTTGCTAAACACCATCGTGCCGCTTCCTTCCAATAATAATAAAAGTTCTAAACCTTTTGATCTTATTCACTCGGATGTGTGGGGACCTACTAATTATAATATCTCCGGTCAAAAGTGGTTTGTTTCTTTTATTGATGATTGTACTCGTGTCACCGGATATTTCTTATGAAAGATAAGTCGTAAGTCTTTCGGTTGTTTGTGAATTTTCACCGATGGTCCAAACACAATTTGGGTGCTTGATTAAAAGGTTGCGTTACGATAATGGAAGAGATTACGTGAATCAAAACTTTTCCAAGTTCCTCAAAGATAATGGTATAATTCATGAATTCACTTGTGTAGACACACCTCAACGTAAATGGGGTGGTCGAAAGAAAAACCGACATATTCTCGAGGTCACAGAGCTCTTCTCTTTCAAATGTCCGCACTTAAATCCTATTGGGGAAAGTTCGTTCTAACAAATTACTTATTTGATAAATAGATTACCCTCTCGCACTTCTCAATGGTGCTAGTCCCGTCAGCCTCATGACCACTTTTCATCCTTCTATACACATAATGACCAGTCTTGAGTCGTGTCTTTGGTGTTCACCTTTTTGTCCATGTTCACACCCCTCATCGAGGCAAGTTAGATCCTAGAGCTATCAAATGTATCTTCATTGGGTATACCCTGCATAAAAAGGGATATAAGTTGTTACCATCCCGAAAGTCGTCGAGTCTATGTTTCCATGGATGTAACTTTTAATGAATCTGAGTCTTTTTACCCTAGTGTTGTGCGAAAAGGTGATGTGCAAGTGTACACAATCGCAACAAGTAATATATTGATAAGTAAAGTTCGCTCTCACAGTGGATTGATGTTAATTTTAGAGTTTAAAAAGGAATTACACGTAGGGAACAAGTAGCAAATAAGTTGAGTGACAAAGTTCAAGTTAATCGAGTTGTTTAAAGTAACAAACTAAGAGTGGTTAAAAATATAAGAGAAATAAGTTGGATTGCCTTCACTATGTAAATCCCCAAAAACAAGACGCTTATAACGTCACACGCGCTATAAGCGTTAAGCGTATTGCAAATATTTTGTGCCTTTCAATCACTAATGCTGTGGTTTCACTACAAGATGCCTATGTCTAGGTTCTAAATAGGTTCACCCCGTATAATCAAGATCCCACACCTTATGCCTTATAAACTATTGCAACATCTATGTCTGAAAGAAGCAAAAATTGATTAAATGTCTTCAACCAACCTTATCATTTATATTAATCCTTGAGTTCTTTCTATGGTTCATGTCCAATCCACGTAAATACTTGTTTTACGTGGCCAAGAATAAAACAAGATTGGAAGAATAATCACACAAGGATTAAAACACAAAACGTGAGAAATTATATACGAAGCATTAATGGTTCATTACAAGCTATAAAGAACCCAACTCAAAGAGTTTAGCTCATGTTGAGCCCCATCAAAATAACACAAATGAGAATACTTGCATTACCGTAAGTAAAGAGGAAATTACAAGTGCAAAAGATACACTCTTGAAGTCTCCTAATCATCCACGTGAAGATGGCTCATCATCAACCTTACACCATGAGTACAAAGACGTAAAAATATATAAGAAGAAAAGTAAAACAACCAAAGCTCTAAGGGGTATCAATGGAGAAGAAGAAATGTCACACTTTCTCTCTATCAATACTCTCTCTAAAAGTAACTATATCTATCAACAACTATCCGTGGGAAGGGAAGGAAAAATCAGCATAAATCTTCTAGCCTTGCTAGCATGTGGTACAATCTCCTCAAAAGTCAAGAAAGGTGATAGTTGCTTTTTCACCAACTCCACTATTCCTTTCTCATGCATTGCCAGTGTCCACACATATCCAATAAAATCCGCACATGTCAAAGACGCATACGCTGATCATAAGATATGGAGCTTGGATTAATGAGCTTGGCGCCAAAATTGCACTTTCCCAAAGATGCTCACCGATCTGCACATTTGACGCTTATAAATAAGGCACGCTATAACGCTAAACACCGCACTACTTCACAAAATTCATCAAAACATTCACAAGGGCACCAATTGTGCCAAATTCATAACAAAGCAAAGATGTTAGCCCTTCCTTTCCTAATATTCACATAAATACACTAAATACTATACTAATATTACTTGAGAACTTACTTAATTTAATGATTAGAGGTATAAATAACTCATATAAATATGAGTTATCACACCCCAAAACTTAAACCATTGCTTGTCCTCAAGTAATGACACTTGCAAAGACAAACAAACCGATACTATTTACAACACACATGCTCCGATCAACACTTCATTTCTAAGCATACTCACTCAAACATTTTCTCAATGGGCTAATAATTACGATTCACACTCATACCAACACACCAATGCATTTATTCAACTTCTCAGCTTATTACTGCTCAAAAGTGTGTGTGTGATCTCTTGACTCATTGCAATTCCTAGCTAGATTTGGATTTCTCTTTAGCCTTGGAAAGAATGGTCTTCTTTTGGTAAAATCAAGAACTCTTTCAAAACAATGACTAGATTAACATTTTCACACAGGAATGGGGATTTCGTGCATGACAAAGGGGTTTAACTAGGCACTTCAAGTCTATGGTCGGTGTTCCTAACTTATTGAATCTAAATACTCACGCTTATAAATAAGCGTTAGACGCTATAAGCGCTTGAACAAAGATAACAGATTTACTAGTCAGTGTAGCCCCCTCATTACTTGCTCCTCAAAGAATTATTCTATTTTTTTTTTTTTTTTTTTTTTTTTTTTTTTTTTTTTTTTTTTTCATGAGGCTTTGCCTCTTTCTTTGCCTTTGGGACAGCCTAGCTTTTGTTTTGGGTAACTACAAATTTTACAACATATTTACATTAAACTTTTACGCCACCGACCACCCTAAGACTTTTGTACCTAACCTTTATATAGCCCAAACACCCCCAAACTTATGCTTCAACAACTCTTCAAGTTTTTATTCAAGCCTTGATCTCACATTGGTTAACTCGGACTAGCCTAAACCTCGATAGTCCTCGCTAGCTAAGTTTCTTCTTAAGCACAGAGATTTACGTGTGAGAGCAATAATAAGCAAAGATTTCATCAAAAGCACACTTCTCTTACTCACTCACACCATTATCATTACAATTAGCCCAAAGGGAACGCATTCAATGACTATACCTAAAAATGAGGCACTTGAAATGTAACATTTTGAAAAACATTAACAAAAACATTAACAACTTTAGGTCCTCCCCACAACAAGAGTGAGCAAAGTGTCCTCACCGCTTTTTAAAGACTAGGGAGAGGCTCAAACTTAACACACAATAAAGTAATTCAAGACTTAAAACATTTGTGAAAGCGCAAGACAGACGCTTATAGCGCTTTCACAATTTATTCTTGTTCACAAAATATTAAACTTATACAAAGAAAAAATTAAATTCACTTCTTAACCGCACTGACACTGCCTCGAGCTAACACGGATGGTGAGGAGGCTTTACACCCTTTTCTTCTTCTTCTTCTTCCTCCTTCGTTTCTTCCTCGACGCTATAGCCTCAGACGCTATAATACGCGCTGCCACCAGCGCTCTCCTTCTTTTTCTCGCCTCTCTCTCTGGCTAGCTTGCTAGCCGCTCCTTTCTCCTGCTCGCACACTTCCGTCCCAGATTGCTGTGCTTCTTTGCGCTTCTATCTCTTCATCCACTTCCTCAATCACGATCGACCTTGGCTCCCGGGCTCCTCCTTGCGGATACATAGGTTGGCCTTTTTCGCCATATGCTTCTCCTTCGCCTTTGAGCGCGCCGGATGGCACCGGGCCTCGGGCTTCTTCCACGGGAGGACTTTCGCCATTGCTTGAGCTTCTTCTTCACTACCCGCAAGAATGTTAGTCTTTGATCGAGGACTCCTTTGGGCTTTTGTTTAAGCCTGTGAGTCTCTTTGTTGCACTCGATACGTAAGATACCGGACTTGATCGAGGTTCAGCGCTTATAGCATCGACGCTATATAAGCGCTTGCATGGCCTTCTGCGAGGATTTTGGGATACTGATTGTTGTGGTGATGCGGTGGTGGGCTTTGTTCTTTTGTTGGAATTGGGATCGGACTGATGGTTCAGTCGCTACCGCTCATTTAGGTTTGGTGCTTTTGTAGGTGAGGGTGATTTTTGTTTTTCCGCTCTGGTGGAGGTATGGTTGGTGTGCATCGTGGAGTTTCGTGAATGATTTGTTCTTGGGCTTGTGGTGAGGTAGTCTTGTGGGGCTAGGAGTGGGATCAGCAGATACTTCCTCATCTTCTTCACTTTCGATTCTTTTTCCTTCTCTCGGCTCTCTTCACCGACTTTTCCTCACTTTCTAAATCTTCATCCTCTTCGTAATCATTGACTTCTTTCATCACCCTCCTTGTCTCCTCTTCATCTTCTTCTTCATCGAGCTCTTCTAAATCCTCGGTGTTGAGGATTCTTCACCGCTCACCTTTGCTTTCTTCTTAGCAGGCTCTTCCTCATGCAGGCTCCTAGCTCTCTTCTTGATTGTTTCTGCAGCAGCCTTCTTACTTACTTTTTCTTTTGCCCGGGTGGCTCCTTCACACCCTCATCTTCAATTAGCCATTCTCGGGAATACAGGGGCTCCATTAACTCCTCGCCCTCGATAATTTCTCAACACACCTTCTCCCATTCAAACTTAGCCTTAACAAATTTGCACGTAGTCCGTTGATTCTTCTTCAATCGATTGAGCGCTTATAGCATCGACGCTATAAATAGCTTAGCACTTCTCTCGCTCGGGCTTGAACACAAAGCAGAATATCTCCTCGGGGGAGTTCTCCTCTCATCACGCATTTCAATTTCAACCTCACTGCTTTTACATAGCTCGCAATTAAGCAAGGAAAGTAGAGATTACCGCCGCTTTTCACCGCTTTTCTCAATCTCCTTGCAATGATTTTGCCCACGCCAATACTCTCACCTTCCGTGATAGCATCAAGCACTATCAACCCGTCCTTCTCCACATTTGTTGTGTGGGAAGTAGGCATGAGTGAATGCCTCGATGAAGGTAAACCACATGGCACCTCATCTACCGTAAATGCCTTCTTAACTTTGAATTCGGATCCAAATCTCTCCCATGTTGCCTCCTCCACGCAGATTCTTTTCGACCTCCTCCATCTCCTCACACACCCGTGAATCAAGCTTTTTCTCCAATGACTTGCTGAATACCCTAATTTGAAGTAGTCATTTATGGAACTTGGATCGAAATCATCGCTTCTCCTCCGACTGAGAATAAGTTTGGGGCTTTCCCCTTTTGGAGGAGGAATACCTCGTAGAACTCCCTTACCAAAGGCACGACATATTCCCTCCGTGCTTGATAAACTTCGCCACCCTAACGCTATAACAAAGGACGTGAACACGTCGTGGGCCTTTTCTTTTGAAACCCCTTTCAATGATGAAGTTCATCTTCCAATAGCGCAGATCGCCCTTTGGGTCTATGGCTCTTGAGGAACCGGGTTCGAGGTCTCTGGTCTTTTCTCTCGGGTTTTTCAATGGAGTGTTTCTTCACCATTTTGGGATTTTGGAAGAAATGAAAGAAATTTGTGAATTTTTGGAATTGATTGTGGGATCGGTTCACAGAGATTAAGGAATGAAGTTATGGAAGAATCGGGGTTAGGGAAAGAGAAAGAGATTCAACTGTTAGAAGGGGAGAAAGAGAAGAGAGTGGTTGAGTGAGAGGTTATGGGAATTGAATGATGTGACCGCCACGATGGGCGAGACCAAATGATCGGGCTTGTCACACGTGGCGCATGCGTAGGGTAAAGCGGTTGAAGTGCACAGAGCGCGTGCCACGTATGATAATCCGACCCATTTCTTTTAAATTAACAAATTTCTTCTTCGCGCCACCACCTCCTCGACGCTATATAACGTCATTATCACACTTTCACTTTTCAACTTCCCCAAATTCCTCAACACCAAAATTCTTTCTCCCGCAAAATAAAACACAAATAAAGGAAATGTTAATTAATAAAACCTCGGGTGCCTCCCAAGAGCGCTTGTTTTAAGAGTCATCACTGATTTCTTCATTCGATGTTGGGATCATGAAGATCAATTGAGGTCTTGTCCTCATCACATTATCACCATGGTAATCGCTTGACTCTTTGACCATTCACTTTGAAAGTAGTGTTGGTTGCTTGATCATATAATTCTACAAAGACCATAAGGGTAGACTTTGACCAATTTGAATGGTCCGGACCATCCGGACTTAAGCTTGCCAGAAACAATTTTAATCTTGAATTAAAAAGGAGCACTTGGCCTCCTTCAATCACTGCTCGATCTTCTTGTCATGCCACACCTTTGTTTTCTCCTTATAGATAGTTGAGCTCTCATAGCAAAGGCGGATGCCTAATCTCATCAAGCTCATTCAATTGCGTGAGCCTAGCCTTTCCCCGCCTCTATCAAAATCAAAATTGAGCTTTTGATGGCCCAATGAGCTTTGTGTTGTAATTCAATAGGGAGGTGGCAAGCTTTCCCAAATACAAGTCCTGTAGGGAGACATTCCCAAAGGTGTTTTGAAGGTCATCCTGTAAGCCCATAATGCATCATCCAAATGGATTGACCAATCTTTCCTTGTAGGTCCCACCATCTTTTCAAGCATCCTCTTGATCTCTCTATTGACAATTCAACTTGCCCATTTGTTCGGGGGTGGTATGCAGTGGCAATTTTATGCCTCACTCCATATTTTCCCAATAGAGACTCAATCAACTTGTTCTGTAAGTGAGAACCTCATCACCGATAATTGCTCTTGTGTACCATATCCGTGAATATGTTCTTCCTCAAGGAACTTGCTAACCGACTTGGCATCATTGTTGGGAAAAGCCACGGCTTTCAACCCATTTGGACACATAATCCACAACCACCAATATGTACAAATTCCCGTGAGAAGGAGGAAAGGGACCCATGAAATCCATGCCCCACACATCAAAGAGTTCAATCTCTAAAATGTTGGTTAAGGGCATTTCATGCTTGTTTGAGATGTTCCCAGTCCTTTGACACTTTGCACACTCTTAACCAATTCCCGAGCATCCTTGAATAATGTAGGCCAAGAATACCCACATTGCGCACCTTTGCAGCGATTCTAGTGCCTCCAAAGTGTCCACCACATGGGAAGCATGACAATGCTCTAACACTGAGGTTGTTCTTCTTCCGCTGTGCACCTTCTTATCAACCGATCTTGACATTTCTTGTAAAGAAAAGGTTCATCCCAATAATAGTCCTCGACTATATGGAAAAACCTTTTTCTTTGTTGGTAATTCAGATCTGCAGCACACCGCTGCTCACCAAGTTATTCACAATGTCTGCAAAACCGGGGGCATATCATCTTCGTGACGCTATAATATCTGGCGTTATAATGCGGCGGCCGCTATAGCGTTACAATTTTGCAATGACATCACAACGCTTTCTCATCCGGGAAGATTTCTTTTATTTCACCTGTGATGTACCCGCACCTTCCAATCTAGATAAATGGTCGTGACACTGTTCTCCACCCCTTTTTATCACGAATTTCCAAATCAAATTCTTGGAGAGGAGAACCCATCTAATTAACCTTGGTTTTGCATCTTTCTTAGAGATCAAGTACTTGATGGCGAGTGGTCTCAGAAAAACAATAACTTTTGTGCCCACCAAGTACGATCCGAACTTGTCAAATGCAAACACCACAAATAATAGCTCTTTTTCTCGTGATGTGTAATTTAATTGTGCTTCTACAAGTGTTTTGCTTGCATAATATATAGAATGAAAGATTTTCTCATACCTTTGACTAAGCACGGCTCCCACAAAGATAGTCACTTGCATCACACATCAATTCAAAAGGTTTACTCCAATCGGGAGTGACAATAACAGTGCAAATGACTAATGCCGTCTTTAATTTCTGAAATGCCTCAAGACAGGCTTCATCAAAATTGAATGTGATGTCATGTTGAAGGAGTTGACATAGGGGCTTTGAGATCTTTGAGAAGTCCTTAATGAATCTCCTATAGAAGCCAAAGATGCCCAAGGAAACTCCTTATACCTTTGACACTTGAAGGTGGTGGCAATTTTTCAATAACTTCAATCTTGGCCTTATCCACCTCTGGCCCTTCTTGGAGATCCTATGCCCTAGTACAATTCCTTCTTGCACCATGAAGTGACATTTCTCCCAATTAAGCACAAGATTTGTTTCCTCACACCTTATCAATATTTCTTCCAAATTGTCTAAACATCTGCAAAAACTATCCCCAAACACGGAGAGAAGTCATCCATAAAAACCTCCATAGATTTTTCAATGAAGTCGAGAGAATATGGACATCATACATCTCTCGAAAGTTGCGGGGCATTGCCGCAATTCCAAAGGGCATTCTTCTAAAAGCAAATGTGCCATAAGGACATGTGAATGTGGTCTTTTGTTGGTCTTCGGGAACTATTGCTATTTGATTATAGCGAGTAGCCATCAAGAAAGCAAGAATAGTCCTTACCAAAGAAGTCCGTCGGCAGATTTGGTCAATGAAGGGAGAGAGGAAATGGTCTTTCTTTGTGGCTTTGTTCAACTTCCTCGTAGTCCATGCAAATCCTCCAACCACCACTGCTTCTTGTGGGAATCAATTCATCTTTGTCATTTGTGATTACAAAGTGACACCACCTTTCTTGGGAACACATTGCACGGGCTTACCCATGCAATCGTCGTAAATAGGATATACAATTCCTCGCATCTAGCCACTGAGGATTTCCTTCTTCACCACCTTCTTTCATAATGGGATTAAGCCTTCTTTGTGCTTCAATGCTATGTTTAGCATTTTCTTCCAACACAATCTCGTGCATGCAGTTGTAGGACTTATCCCATGTATATCGACATTTGCCAACCTATTGCCTTCTCAGTGCTCTTGAGTTGCGATGAGCTCTACCTCTTGATTTTGATCCAAACCGCGTAAATGATAACAGAGTGAGTTTCATTCTCCCCAAGTATGCATACTTCAGTGTGCTTGGGTAGTTCCTTCAACTCTAATTCGTGTGGTCAGCACAATAGAAGGCACACTCTTCTTTAGTTTGAGTTCTCTTGCTCTCTGGTGACTCATATCTTCTAGCCCAAACCTCATTCACGGCTTGCTTGCCTTCTTGAAATTCCTCTTCTTCCAACAAGTCATGTTCTTCGAGAATTGTTAAGCAACTTTCCCAGTGGTTGTTAGTTTTCTCAAAATGTTTTGGACCACTCAGTCAAGAGAAACCACAAAGGAACACTCTTCAAGATTTGACATCCGGAAGTTTTAATGCATTCAAAGACATTGATCTTAACTTCTTGATCATTAACTCTCATAGTCAATTCTCCTTTTTGTACATCAATGAGTGTCTTCCCGTTGCGAAAATGGTCTACCTAATATGATAGGTACCTCTCAGCATCCGCTTTCAAAATCTAAGATAACAAAGTCAACAGGGAAAAACAAATTTATCTACTTTAATTAAAACATCCTCCAAGATTCCTTCGTGATAGGCAAGTGACCTATCGGTAACTGAGGCTTACTGTACAGTAGGCCCGCGCCCTATGCCCAATTGTGTGTAAATGGACTTGGGCATTAAGTTTATACTTGCACCCAAGTCACATAAAGCACGCGACTGAATAAAAATTTCCAATGGAACAGGGTATTGTGAAACTACCAGGGTCCTTTAATTTCCTGGGGAGTTTGTTTTGCATCAACATGCTGCATTCCCCAGTCATTGCCACAGTTTCAAATTCTCCCAACCTTCTTTTCTTTGTCAAAACATCTTTCATAAATTTGGCATAGTTGGGCATTTGTTGTAATGCCTCAACTAGAGGAACATTAATGTGCAATTGTTTTAACACCTCAAGGAATTTATTAAATTGTTTGTCCTCATGTGCCTTTTTAACCTTTGAGGAAAGGGGGCGGGATATTCGGACACCAATTTAGGTTCGTGTGTTTTTTTTGCATTTGACGCTATAGCGTCAAATGCTATAACGTCTGGTAATGTTTTTTCATTTTCAACAACACTTGACTCTAAATTTTTAGGTGCAGTACTTACCTCCCTACCATTTCTGGTGGTTATGGCTTTCACATGTTCCTTGCACGGTGCATGAGATGATGATGGTTCAAAGGGTAGAAGGAAGTCCACCATTTTGCCTTTGGTGAGAGCAGATGCAATCTGTCCCACTTGATTCTCTAGTAGTTTTGATAGATGCTTCATGAGTCTCATTGTTGTCTTGCAATCACCGATGAACGACCTTAGCAGAGATTCCATTGAGTTATCCATTGGAGGAGCAGGAGCATTTTGTCTTGGAGGTTCTTGTTGTTGTTGTCTTGGAAAACCCGGAGGAATAGCGAGGAGCATTTGTGCTTGTATTAGCATTATTTCCTCCCCACTTTGAAATTAGGATGGTTTCTCCAACCGGGGTTGTATGTATTGGAGTAAGGGTTGTTGCCTCTTGTTGTACCCCACATAATTTACGTAGCAGGATCGTGGTGCACTTTTTCATACAAATGAGCTCCTCCACAAGAAACACAACTTGCTTCTCCGGGAGGGGCTTGTTCAATTCTTTGCAGCTAGCTTGACCTTTCAGCGCTATATAGCATCGACGCCATATAAGCGTTAGCGATATTCAACTCCTTTATCATATTTGTCGAGTAGCCACTGGGCTGGTGAGAGCGCGAAACCTCACTCACCTCATGAACCCCACTACTTTCCTTGTAGAAGTTAGCCTCTCGGTAGGCCATGAAGAATCATTGATGGCAATGCGCTCTATAAGCTCACGAGCTTCATTGTATGAGGAGTTTAGGATCACACCTCCGGATGAGGCATCTAGCATAGACCTTGTAGTGCCTCTAGTCCATTGTAAAAGTCTCCATTTGAATTACTATAGGAATTCCATGATGTGGACATTTCCTAAGCAATTCCTTCCATCTCTCCCAAGCCTCATGCAATGATTCACCTTCTTTTGCTTGAAGGATGTGATGTCATTTCTCATTCTAGCATTCTTGTTTGGTGGGAAATACTTCTCTAGAAACTTCTTTGTCATATCTTCCCAAGTTGTAATAGAATTTGACTCAAGGAGTTCAACCAAGCCTTTGCTCTGTCTTTTTAAAGAATAAGTGGAACAACTTCACTGAAAGCATCCTCACTCACTCTGGAATGATGAAATTGCTACACACTTCTAGAAAGTTTCTCGTGTGAGCAAAAGGATCTTCTTGAGTGGAACCTCCAAATTGTCCAGTTGTTTGGAGCATTTGGAACATCATAGCTTGAACTCAAATGCGTAGCGATCCACAATGAACTAGTGATACTTGTCTCCATGGACTGTGGATCAAATACTGACATAATCTCTCATTGCTTTGTCTCTGTCATTCACCATTTGATTTGGAGCTTGGTTCAAAACCTTTCTATACCGTATTCATCATCGGTTTGGTGTGGGTAAAAGGACCTTGCCTTCCACCTCTTTTGGCCTCGTCTTCCTATTTGAGAGGGTGTTCTTCCACCCATTGAACCTCTAGCAGTAGGATTAGAGTGCTCGGACATAGTTAGTCCGAGTTGTTGTAGTCTTTGTTGGCGCCTTAGCCTTCTCGAATCTTCTCTGCAGTTCGGGATCAAACTCAAAAGTGGGTGGTTCTGATGCGGGCATACGCTATAGCATCGGGCGCTATAGCACTTCCTCGTAACACTCCACGAAAAATACCAAGGTAAAACCTCCCTAAGGATGTAATAAATTCTTAAACAATAAAAATTAAATGCAATCCCTGTGGCGCCAAAAACTTGTTGTGCGAAAAGGTGATGTGCAAGTGTACACAATCGCAACAAGTAATATATTGATAAGTAAAGTTAAATGCTCTCCACGAGGATTGATGTTAATTTTAGAGTTTAAAAAGGAATTACACGTAGGGAACAAGTAGCAAATAAGTTGAGTGACAAAGTTCAAGTTAATCGAGTTGTTTAAAGTAACAAACTAAGAGTGGTTAAAAATATAAGAGAAATAAGTTGGATTGCCTTCACTATGTAAATCCCCAAAAACAAGACGCTATAACGTCCACACGCTATAGCGTTAAGCTATTGCAAATATTTTGTGCCTTTCAACACTAGCGCCGGTGGTTTCACTACAAGATGCCTATGTCTAGGTTCTAAATAGGTTCACCCTCGTATAATCAAGATCCCACACTTTATGCCTTATAAACTATTGCAACATCTATGTCTGAAGAAGCAAAAATTGATTAAATGTCTTCAACCAACCTTATCATTTATATTAATCCTTGAGTTCTTTCTATGGTTCATGTCCGATCCACGAAAATACTTGTTTTACGTGGCCAAGAATAAAACAAGATTGGAAGAATAATCACACAAGGATTAAAACACAAAACGTGAGAAATTATATACGAAGCATTAATGGTTCATTACAAGCTATAAAGAACTCCAACTCAAAGAGTTTAGCTCATGTTGAGCCCCATCAAAATAACACAAATGAGAATACTTGCATTACCGTAAGTAAAGAGGAAATTACAAGTGCAAAATATACACTCTTGAAGTCTCCTAATCATCCACGTGAAGATGGCTCATCATCAACCTTACACCATGAGTACAAAGACAGAAAAATATATAAGAAGAAAAGTAAAACAACCAAAGCTCTAAGCGGGTATCAATGGAGAAGAAGAAATGTCACACTTTCTCTCTCTGTCAATACTCTCTAAAAAGTAACTATATCTATCAACAACTATCCGTGGGAAGGGAAGGAAAAATCAGCATAAATCTTCTAGCCTTGCTAGCATGTGGTACAATCTCCTCAAAAGTCAAGAAAGGTGATAGTTGCTTTTTCATCAACTCCACTATTCCTTTCTCATGCATTGCCAAGTGTCCACACATATCCAATAAAATCCGCACATGTCGTAGACGCATACGGTGATCATAAGATATGGAGCTTGGATTAATGAGCTTGGCGCCAAAATTGCACTTTCCCACAAAGATGCTCACCGATCACACTTACTTGACGCTTATAGCGTTAGACGCTATAACGCTAAACACCGCACTACTTCACAAAATTCATCAAAACATTCACAAGGCACCAATTGTGCCAAATTCATAACAAAGCGATGTTTAGCCCTTCCTTTCCTAATATTCACATAAATACACTAAATACTATACTAATATTACTTGAGAACTTACTTAATTTAATGATTAGAGGTATAAATAACTCATATAAATATGAGTTATCACTGAATCCTAGTCCTCAACTTCAGGGAGAAAAACTAGAAGTCGACTCTCTTGAGTTGTCATCCGAGTTCCTCGAGTTATCAACACCATTTTCTTCTTTACAAAACTCTACGCCAACCGAGGATGACAAAGAACTCGAACCAAAGACCATTGCGGGCGCGGGTGATGACCGGATGATCTTGATGGCCGATTCTTTGGAAAGCAATATCGTGAGAAGTAAACCCGACATGGTCCAACAACATATCCAATCATCTGAACCTGAGGTAAGTAATCCTATCCCCGAACCTATCCTAGATGATTTGCCAATTGCCTTAAGAAAAGAAAAAAGATCATGTGCCAAATATCTCATATCCCGGTTTGTATCCACTAAAAACCTTTCTGCATGCGACAAGACCGAGCTTTATTTCAAATATTTGATTCTATTAGAATCCCTACATCAAGATCTGAAGCCTTAAAGGATGAGAGTTGGGTTCAAGCCATGAATGAAGAAATGGGGGCACTAGAGAAGAATGATACATGGGAGATTGTGGAGAGACCAACCGCAAGAAGGCGCAGGGTTGTAGGTGGATATACACCGTTAAATATCATTCGGATGGTACAGTGGATAGATACAAGGCAAGATTGGTGGCAAAAGGGTATTCTCGGACCTATGGAATTGACTATGAGGAAACATTTGCTCCATGGCAAAAATGAAATACGGAAGAATCATACTCTCGTTGGCAGCACACTTTGGTTGGGAGATGCATCAATTTGATGTTAAAAATGCCTTTTTACATGGAAACCTAGAGGAAGAAGTGTACATGGAGATTCCACCCTGGATATGGGGCCACTAATGGAGAAAATAAAGTCTGCAGATTGAAGAAGGCGTTGTATGGTCTCAAACAGATCACCTCGTGCTTGGTTTGGAAGGTTCTCTCAAGCTTATGGTGTCCTTGGGGTATAGCAGAGTCAAGGTGACCACACTCCTTTATGAAGCACTCTCAAAATGGGAAAGTTACATTACTTACGGTCTATGTAGATGATATGATCATTCTTGGTGATGATGAACTTGAAAAAGCAGACCTCGGAGAGAAGTTGGGTCGCTTCAATTTGAAATGAAAGATCTCGGGAAGCTAAAATACTTCCTTGGGATTGAGGTTGCTTATTCTAAGCAAGGTATATTTATCTCTCAAAGGAAATATGTTCTTGATCTTCTTAAAGAGACAGTAAATTAGGTTGCAAACCACTGGAGCCCCTATCGAGCAAAACCACAAAATTGGAAGTGATGAGGAAAGCCCACAAGTAGAGAAGTCCCAGTATCAGAGACTTGTGGGAAAGCTCATATACCTAGCCCACACCAGGCCAGACATAGCATATGCAGTCAGTGTGGTCAGTCAATTCATGCATGATCCACACGAAAGACATCTACAAGCAATTGATAGAATCCTTCAGTGTTTGAAGAAAAATCCAGGAAGAGGGCTGTTGTTTAAGAAAGATGGGAAACTTCTCATGGAAGGTTATACAGATTCAGACTATGCAGAAGTCGATTGTGGTTAGAAGGTGTACTTGAGTATTGCATTTTCTTAGGTGGAAACTTGGTGTCATGGAGAAGCGAAGCGGGAATGTAGTTGCAAGGTCAAGTGCAGAGCAGAGTTTAGAGCTATGGCCCAAGGAGTTTGTGAGCTACTATGGATGAAAATCATACTAGATGACCTCAAGATAAAATACGAAGCCCCGATGGAAGCTATTTTGTGATAACAAGTCACTATTAGCATTGCACATAATCCGGTTCAACATGACAGAACAAAGCACATAGAGATCGATCGACACTTCATCAAAGAGAAGTTGGATAGTGGGCTTATAGCTACATCATACATCCCGGGGGGCTTCAATCGGATGTGTTCACTAAGGGACTTCCCGTTGAGCGATTTCAAGATCTTACATGAAAGTCGGAATGATTGATATCCATTCACCAGCTTGAGGGGGAGTGTTGTAAATTATAGTTATTAATATTGTAGATGGTTGTTAGTTGTTAGTGGTTGGTTGCATTGATTAGATTAGTTGGTAGTTGGTAGTTGTAGTCATTAGATCTCTCTTGCATATATATATATATATATATATATATATATATATATATATATATAGATGTAATCCCATTCTCAAGCATCAATCAACATATTCAGATTACTATTTTCCATATTCAGATTACTATTTTCCACAATCCAAATTAGCTTACATGTGGCTATAGCCATAGCTCTATATTCAGCCTCTGCACTAGACCTTGCGACAACATTTTGCTTCTTACTCTTCCATGATACAAGATTCCTCCAATGGACACCTGACCGTAAGTGGAACGCCTATCAATGGGTGAACCAGCCCAATCTGCATCACAAAAACCAACTATTTGAGTGTTTCCTTTGTCTTCAGAAAGTAGCCCTTGTCCCGGGTTCTTCTTAATGTATCTCAGAATTCTAATTACGGCATCCCAATGATCCTTATGAGGAGATTGCATGAACTGACTTACCACTCCAACTGCAAAAGAGATATCTGGCCTTGTAATGGTGAGGTAGATGGGTTGGTACCAACCTTCGATATCTCTCAGGATCAGGATAAGGCTCCCCCTGATTTGGTAACAATTTCTGATTTGGATCCATGGGACTGTCAATTGGTCTACAATCTAACATGCCAGTTTCTTTGAGTATGTCTAATGCATAATTCCTCTGTGAAACGACAATCCCATTTATTGACTGAGCAACTTCAATTCCAAGGAAATATTTTAGCTTTCCTAGATCCTTAGTCTGAAAATGACTAGATAAGTGTTCTTTCAGTTGAGAAATTTTCTCTTCATCATTACCGGTGATGACTATATCATCTACATAAACCACCAAGTACACACATTTATTTGGAGAGGTATGACAATAGAAGACAGAATGGCCTGCCTCACTGCGTTTCATCCCAAATGTCTGAACAACTGAACTGAATTTCCCGAACCAAGCTCGTGGGGATTGTTTGAGCCCGTAAATAGAGCGTCGTAGTTTGCAAACCAAGCCAGACTCCCCCTGAGCAACAAAGCCAGACGGTTGTTCCATATAAATCTCCTCTTCTAAATCTCCATGTAGAAATGCATTTTTAATATCCAACTGATACAATGACCAATGAGAGATAGCGATCATGGCGTAAATAATCGAATGTAAGTAATTTTGGCCACAGGAGAGAAAGTGTCACCATAATCAAGACCATATATCTGAGTATAACCTTTGGCCACTAGACGAGCTTTAAGACGATCAATATGCCCATTAGGTCCAACTTTAATAGCATAGACCCATCGACACCCAACTGATTTCTTGCCTGGAGGAAGAGGGACTAAATCCCAAGTGCCATTATGCTCCAAGGCCTGCATTTCATGAATCATGGCTTGACGCCATCCTGGATGATCAAGTGCCTCACAAACATTTTTAGGGATGGAAACAGAAGATAAAGATGCTATGAAAGAATGATAAGAAGGAGAGAGACGATGATAACTTAAGAAGTTATAAATAGGATGAGGATTTCGAGTTGATCGAGTACCTTTTCTAAGAGCAATGGGCAAATCAAGGGTTTCGTCAGGCAGGTCCGCAGTAGGATCGGTTGTTGGAGTAGGACATGATTCAATTGGTCTTTCAGTGCCTTCCAATTCTGTATTAGGAACACGCGAACGCCTCTGGTATGTAATAAGTGGTCTTTGAGGTGGCTCAGGTGAAGGATTATGAGGGATATTTGGAGTAGACTCTGTGGTTGGGCCCGATTCTGTGAAGCGGAGGTGGTGACCAAAATAGGGAATAGGAAGAACTTGAATAGTGTCACATTCAACCGGAGATGGTGAGAAATAAGGTTTGTCTTCAAAGAAGGTTACATCTGCAGAGATATAATAGCGATTGTGAACTGAAGAGTAAGAACGATAACCTTTCTGCAATCTAGAATATCCCAGAAAAACACATTTGATGGCTCGAGGAGACAATTTATCTAAACCTGGAGAAAGATCATGAACAAAACAAGTACTCCCAAATATTCGTGGGGTGACATGAAACAAGGGTTCTTTTGGAAATAAGATAGAGTGAGGAACTTTGTCATTAAGAGAGGAAGAAGGCATTCGATTTATCAAGAAACAAGCGGTTAAAATTGCCTCTCCCCAATGACGGACAGGTACATTCGCATGGAGTAACAGTGTCCTAGCATTTTCAACAAGGTGTCTATTTTTCCTTTCAAAGAATGCCATTTTGTTGAGGGTGTGAGGACAAGATGATAGTGAAGAATGCCCCAGATGACAAAAAGGAAGAAAGAGCCAAAGAGAAATATTATTTTGCATTATCACTTCTAAGGACACGAATTGTCTTGCCAAATTGAGTTTTAATTTCATTGACAAAGGAAGTAAAGATGGACAAAATTTCAGATCGTTCTTTCATTAGGAAAACCCAAGTACATCGAGAAAATTCATCAATGAAGGTAACAAAATATCTAAAAACCCATAGAAGACACACGACTAGGACCCCATATATCAGAATGGATGACTGGAAAGGGTGAGTCAACGCAACTTTCAAGATGTCTAACAAAAGAGGATCGAACATGTTTTCCTAATTGACATGACTCACAAGAGAAAGTACTTATTTTTACAAGGCTTGGAACCATTTTTTTCAGTTTGGATAGGTGGGGATGTCCCAATCGTTCATGAAGAAGTTTTGGTGAGGTAGCGGCACTGCAAATCCAGGAGGGATCAGACTTGAGATAGTAAAGACCACGAGACTCATGTCCAACACCAATCGTTCGACCCGTACCACGTTCCTGTATGTTACGATATGTTGTAAATAGTAGTTTTGTTTTATGTTTCGGCCCAGGCCCGTTAGGTTTTATCTATTTAAACTCATTAGTGCTTGTACTCTATACACACAATATACAATCAATAAAACGGAACTACAGCTGCTCTGTAGTCGCAGACGTAGGCAACAATTGGCCGAACTGCGTGATCAATTTCGTGTCTCATTTCCGATGCTTCGCCTTTATTATAATCACTTTAACACTGTATAACAAAAGAGTCATCATCAAACGTCACTGAACAATTATGAGAGCGAGTTAGCTTGCTAAGAGAAATCAAATTAAAGGGGCAACCAGGCATATACAAGACAGAGTTTAAGGATAGAGAAGTAGTGGGTGACACACGACCAGTTCCTTTTATGCAACTTTAGAACCATCAGCTAGGGTAATGAAATGAGGAATTTTGGGAGGAGAGATAGATGAAAATAAAGATACATTACCAGCAACATGATCTGAGGCACCTGAATCAATTATCCAAGGACTTTGGTCATTACCTGATTGAGAAACACAAGCAGTGGAGTTATGAGCAACTATAGCAGACGAGCTTTGAGGTTCCTTGGCAGCCTTCAGTTGGAGGTATTCCTGATAGTCAGCTTCTGAAAATTTCATCTCTGGTGTTTCAGACTTAGAAATATTAACAGTCTTTCCAGGAAATCCATGGATAGAGTAGCAAGCGTCTTGTGTGTGTCCCATTCTCTTGCAGTAAGAGCATTGAGGTCGACTTCCTCTTCCACCTCATCCTCCTCGGCTTCCACGACCTCCTCGCCCCCCTCGATTAGAAACCATGGCAGAGGTCTTATTAGGGAAAATCCCAAGTCCCACATTGACTAGTGATAAGGTCTCTAGAGGGTTTATAATGAAGAGGCAACCCTCACCTTACAAGCCGGTTTCGTGGGGTTGAGTTAGACCCAAACCACATTCTAAGATGGTATCAGAGCCTATCCTAGATCTATTGGGCCACCTACCATTAAAAAAAAAAAACACGCTACAAACCCAAAAAAAAAAAAAGGCATACGTGGAGGGGGTGTATTAGGAAAATCCCAAGTCCCACATTGACTAGTGATAAGGTCTCTAGAGGGTTTATAATGAAGAGGCAACCCTCACCTTACAAGCCGGTTTCGTGGGGTTGAGTTAGACCCAAACCACATTCTAAGAGGTCTCAATATGGTCACTTGAGTTTACTTCCATCTTTGATGGGGGACCCGAAGGAGTCGAGTGATTAAATTTTCTAGTGATGGAACATCTTGACCATTAAGACTTGATCACGAACATGATCAAAATGCAGGTGCATCCTCGTAGAACCAAAGACCATATAAAGATTATCAAGTTTATTCTTCATATCTTCGATTGTGTTGGCTTCCAAAGACAATTTCAACTCCTCAACGATGCAGTTGAGCTTTTGAGACATAAGCGACCATGTCATGATCCGGTTGTTTTAGAGTAGCCAATTTTTGTGCAAAGATCATCATACATTTGTTGGATGTCATTAGCAAAGACAGTTTTAAAGGCCCTGAAATGTCAAGATATTTGACTCAACAGATTGCGAAAGAGAGAGCTGAAAGTTGATAATCAAGCTTTTTCCATTGGTTGCGTTTTTACTGTGCGTGATTCCTTGAGAATCTTGAGTAAAATGTTCTTCGTATCCTTGACCGAGAAACCAAAGCTCAACAGAGAGGAAGACCAAAGCTAGATAGTTTTTACCATTCAACTTTTCTCAAGTGATTTTTGTGTGTCTGGAGAAGGCAAAAGTAGGACCATCATTTTGTAGAGAGGAAGAAGCCATCTTTTCACTTGTTATCATGACTTGTGAAACTAAAGGAGATTAAAGGAGAGCGAAAAACAAAACTAATTTCAAGGTAGACCAGAAACTCTATTTTTTTTTTCCCGAAATAGATGACCGCACGTGAAAGTTCAGATTGGCTTTTCGCTTATTTGGGTGGTTACGTGGGTTGGGGGGAAAAAAAGGAAAGGAAAAAGAAAGAAGAAAGGATGGTGGACGTAGGAGTGGAATGGCATCTTCTTTGGACCGAAGCGGTGACCTTTAACCCGTTACGATACCATGTTAAAAACCGAATATTTGATAAAATGCTTGAGTGAAACACCACTCAAACATGTGATTAGGGAGTGAATACATTGTGAGATTTACAAAGTCATTAATGTGATTTCTAGTTCCTATGTACATGCATGTAGTTCTCTAGGTACATGATTAACTATTGATTTCCTAGATGCCTGGATATCTATACATATTCCAATGTACTCAATTTGATAATTCCAACACCTATCCTACCCTTCATCATTTAATAACTTCTCTTCTTCCACTTCTAATTTATCTTCCCAATATCATTAATGAGGGGTGTTTTTGTAAAGTAACTCAAAATTTCTCTTCCCCATACAAAAGTAACTAATTTTCTTAATTTGTGTGAAATGACCAAAGCGTTATATATTATGGGACGGAGGGAGTAAGAGCTTTAGTTAAGAAAAAACAGTTTGTATTATAATTGCTTGTATGAGTTTTATATTTCCCTTGTGCAGATCAGCAATTTTGAATATCTAATGCAACTAAATACACTGGCTGGTCGTAGTTATAATGATATTACTCAGGTAATCCCCCGCGGTGCTCTCTCTCTCTCATTTATCACTCTTTCATTTAACATTCATCTTCATGATTTTCATTTACTGTTGGTAACTTTGGCAGTATCCGGTATTCCCTTGGATTCTTTCTGATTACAGTTCAGAGAGCTTGGATCTTTCTAATTCTTCTTCTTTTCGAGACCTTTCAAAGGTGATATGTACTCTATTGCTTTAATCAGATTACATGAAGTGCGCGTGTTCGTGTATGTGTTAGATTTTTATTTATATACAATGTTTTAATTTAATCTTCTAAACTGATGCAGCCTGTTGGTGCACTGAACCCAGATCGTCTGAAGAGATTTCAAGAGAGATATGCCAGCTTTGATGATCCGGTCATCCCCAAATTTCATTATGGATCACACTATTCGAGTGCAGGAACAGTGGGTCTCCACTTTTTTATTTAGAGCCATTATTGATTATTATAATTTGTTAGCATGTTCTTTTGGCATCTTCAATGATATTTGAGTCCAGGCTTATTTGCTTAATCTTCATTTTCATTTGTCAAATCAGTGCTGTGCAGATAGTTTGATTCATATGGTGCTTTCTTTGAAGTTGTGAACTTGAGTTAATTTTATGTTTATGTTTGTGTCCATATGTGAAAATTGTAAATCCAGCTGATGCTAGTATACTTCTTCCAGCATACCAATAT
Organism: Oxytropis ochrocephala; assembly: GCA_020916435.1. Taxonomy (NCBI): domain Eukaryota; kingdom Viridiplantae; phylum Streptophyta; class Magnoliopsida; order Fabales; family Fabaceae; genus Oxytropis; species Oxytropis ochrocephala. The sequence continues at coordinate 13,776,657 of CM037091.1, forward strand.
AATTGCAGAGACAGATTATTCATAGTCATGAATGAATTGACCGTAAATTGGGATTTGCTTTCCTTGGGGCATATGATTTTCAAAATACTACTTTACAGACTATTTTAGTAGTGGCCTTTTAGTTAATCATATACAGCTAAACTTAAATGCATTGTTTTGCTGCACAGATATAAAGTAGTTCAGTTAGTTCTGTTGCACAGCTCGTGTGCCAGCTCAGCAGGCTGTTAGGAGTTTGTTATGCTGAGCTGTTAGTATGTTAGAAGTTGGTTAAGCTGTTTGTAACAGACTCACTGTATAAAAACCGTAAGCTCAGGTTTAGCGCGTCAGAAATCAATAAACAGCTTCACAAAACAATATGAGAAACAGAATTTTCTGAATCCATCAGCTCTCCTGTCTGCCTATGTATTATACTTGCTAAACTATCACATTGACTAGAGATATGAGTTATGACCTAGTAATCCTTATAAGACTTTGAGCCCAAATTCTAGTTGGTATCATAGTCTATCCTAGATACATTATTGGGCCAAGATCCACGTTATTCCACCCATTTGTCCATGCTTCAATGTCCTGTCCTAGGCATGAAGTGGTGTGTTGAGATCTCTGTTATTCCAACTGATTCAGTCCACGCTCCATATTCCAGTCTTGAGCGTGTGGGGTGTGTTAAAGTCTCACATCGACTAGAGATATGGCCTAAGTAGTCCTTATAAAGCTTGGGTAGCCCTCTCACCTTACAAACCAATTTTGTGGGTTGAGTTAGGCTCTTAACCGAAATTCTAGGGTAAGTTTTCTGTTTTTGTAAGTAATTTAGGTGGGTTTGAGTTTTACATTAGTTTGTCAAGGCGATAACACAAGCAAGTAATTGAAATTGGAGGATTTGTAGGTTAGTTGAACAGTACCTTCAGATTTTCAGGTTTCTAGTCTAGCTTCAAGCAAGAATCAACATAGGTTTTGACAGAATGAATTGTTAATTTTGTTTGATAGACATTGTATGTCGGTGAAGGCTTGAATTTCATAGAAAACTGGAGTGAGAAGAATCTTAGTGGGCACATAGGGTTTCCCAGGCACCACATCTTAGGTTGATACCAATTTGGAGGCATTTTACTGAATAATAGCCATGAAATATTGTCACTAAAGAAATAAGCATCATATCCTTTCAAATAAGAGCTCTTCTATTTTAGTTTTCAAGGGAAGTCAGGCCTGATACTATATAGAATATATTTGCTAATAATCGTTAAATAGGATGCTTTAAATTCAATTACTTACACAGAAGTGGACTAGAAGTTGACTAATTACTGAAGCAAATAACCAAAAAATATTTGATATATTGAGGTCTATGGAATATATTGATCAGCCCCAAAATGATGAACTAAATCAAGATGTGAAAAAACATCATCTTTAAACTTACGTTTTCTTGATACTTTGCTATCTCATCGGTATTTCATTTTGCTTACATTCAAGCCTCCCTTTTTGTGTTTCTTGACAAGCTCATGAGATCACTATGCCTTCTGATGCCTGATTTTTACTTTTTATTTTATCCATAGTAGAACAGCAATAGAAGTGATTGTCTAGTATGTTAATGCTGTTATCTTTCATGAATTTTAAGTTGCTAATTTGGCAGTAACTAGTGTTTGTTATCTTCTTTTATAGGTTTTGTATTATCTTGTTAGGGTCGAACCATTTACTACCCTTGCAATCCAACTACAAGGTGGTAAATTTGACCATGCAGATAGGATGTTTTCTGATATTTCTGCTACTTGGAATGGAGTTCTTGAGGACATGAGTGATGTAAAGGAACTGGTATGCATATATTCCTTTACTATAAAGTGATTGGTTGATACACCTTTAGTAGCTTCTTTATAGATTTCTTTAACAGGATTAAATACTTTTATCAACATTATAAGCTTAACATGGTGTTATTTAATCTGTTATCATAAGCAGCTCTTTTATTTCCACTTTTTAGGTTCCTGAGCTATTTTATCAACCTGAAGTCCTCACAAATGAAAATTCAATTGATTTTGGGATAACACAATTGGGAGAATTTCTTGGTATATGCATTGTGATTTTCGGCATTAGTTTCTTTTTTACTTCATTATATACCCACAAATACATATCACATTTAATAGCTTACTTCTGCAATACCAGATACTGTAAAACTTCCTCCTTGGGCTGAAAATCAAATTGATTTTATTCATAAGCATCGGAAGGCTCTGGAGAGTGAATATGTATCTGCTCATTTACACGAGTGGATTGACCTTGTATTTGGGTAGGTTTCCAAGTTTTTTAATTTCAACCCCGTTTTCAGCATGTGAATGCAGCACGCCTGCTTTGGACTGTTTCCTCTTGTCATTTCATTGTTTTCTGCTTTTTTTTCACACATTAGTCTCCAATGTATTTATAATTTTTCATTTGAAATACCCATTTTGTATTAGTTCCTTGATAATTTGCATTTACATCGTTAAATTAATAAGTTTGAACCATGCAGGTATAAACAACGGGTAAAGAAGCTGTTGCAGCAAATAATGTTTTCTTTTATATTACCTATGAAGGGACAGTGGATATTGATAAAATCTCTGACCCAGTATGTCTCCTTTGCTGCTCTGTGTATTTTCAACTCAATTATTTTTTGAGTAAAATGCAATCCCTCAAAAAGCTCATTGAAATAATGAGACATTCCTTCTTAGTTGAAATTTGATAATTTCCTCTTCGCTGAAAGAGCTAAAACACGTGTTAATTATACTATATCAGAATTTATGTATGTCTGTTACTGTGAGTCTATCAATAATGCAAGCAATCTAGGGTCAAAAAGTACTTGGCCTTGTTATCATCAATTCAAGTTGTAGAGAAAAATGGTGAAGAATTAAGAGGCGAAATCCTTTAGTATATTATATCACTTTCCTGCATTCCATTTTAACTTAAATCAATAATAATGCTCTTCCCATTAAACAACAAGCTTAAATGTTACATTAACCTCTTGTATCCCGCTTCGCTCCTATTTTCCATGTTAAGTATTTTCCGTCTTTTAAGAGTTAAGACATGATATTTGAAGTGTCAATTTTTCTCTCAGCAGTCTATCTTTCAAAATAGAATGGGGTTTGATTGGAATCTGTTTCGACGTGGTTAACCGCGATGTTCAAGTGTTCAAATCATGGGAAATACTTTTCCCTATTATCCAGCCGTCTTAGGCTGTTTAAAAAGGAGAATTACAATAAAGGTCTTCCGGTAATTAAGAATATTCTAAAGGAAAATAAATACAATTTGATGTAAAGGATACAGCTAAAATACTAAGCTACCTGATTCTCCTATAGCTTGCAACGTTCCCACTGCAATGGTTGCCTATCTTGTAGAAATTTAACTTTTTATCAAAAGAATGTAGGTAGCAATGAGCCAATGTTCAATTCTAGACTACTTGGTCATAGAGGCACTAGCCGAACTACTACCATGCTATTGACCAACTATCCCGATATATAAACAATTAGCTGAATCAATATGAGCAACTCAGGTATATGCCATAAACAAATTAAGAAACTTTTATTCGTCATAAGCTTGTCTTAAAATTGAATTTTGGAAAACATTTGCTAGGAACCTCTGTTATTGAATCACACTTTAAAAATCATAATTTTTTCATTTTTATCTAACTTTCTGTTTTCTTTTGTACATGGCAAGTAAAGGTCCAACAGCGTGCCACACAAGATCAGATTGCATATTTTGGACAAACGCCATCGCAGCTTTTGACTGCTCCTCATTTGAAGAAAATGCCATTAGCAGAAGTTCTGCATTTGCAGGTATCTGTTGATTGTATTGGTTTGATAATTTTTATTCATAAACTACATCTTGATCTGAGCATGTATACTTGCTTGATTTTTATTTTGATCCCCAGTTTAAAATTGCAGCTATAGTCCCCTCAGCTCTTCCAACTATGACAGTTAAATAAAGACTAAACTCTCAATTTAGTTCTTGAGTTTACACTTTTTCTTCTACTTGATCCCTAAAATATATAAAATAATAAGTAATCCCTAAGATTTGTGAAATCTGTCAAATTAATCTCTAAACTTTTAAGAAATCTGTCTCATTAATCTCTAAAATTTTGAGAAAATATCTCATTAGTCTTAGTAAGGTACTACTTATTAAACTTTAGGAAGTAGCTTGATGAACGCCAAAAATTTTAGAGACTACTTATTATTTTCATGTACTTTAAGGACTATATAGGAGAATGGGTGTAAACAGAGACTAAATTGATGATTTGCTTTAAAATAAATTTGAAGTTAAATATTTCAAATTTTTAATTTCAGTAATTGTAAGTTTTGTAGAATTCATAGAGAGAGAGAGAAGAGAGAGAGGAGAGAGAAGAGTGAAACTCTGTTTTTCTATTCTGAGATTTTTCACTGAAATGAAATCTGTTACAGAAATGAGTATTTATACTCTTTGTTAACCTGTGCACACCAACTAGCTAACGTGTGCACTCTTACAACTAATCTTTACAATTCTGTTGAATCAGAAAACTAATCTAAAACTGTTTTTCCTTCTAGAAGATTTGATTGCAGTAATATGCTGCAAGCTAGTGCACTATGGTGCACCCTAAGCTAAACTATTTACACAATTAATTGCTACTCTTACACACCCCCCCACAAGCTGAGGGTGGGTTAACTAGAGGACACACACGAAGCTTGTTCCTGTAATCTACAAGAGTTGCAGTAGGTAGAGCCTTGGTGAGAGCATCAGCTACTTGAAGATGTCCAGGAATGTGAGTGACATATAGTTGTTTGGCAAGAACTTTCTCTCGGACAAAGAACAAGTCAATCTCCAAGTGTTTGGTTCTAGCATGTAACACAGGATTGTGAGCCATAGCCACAGTGCTTTGATTGTCACAATGAATAGTAGGTTGGAGTGTCTTGACATGAAGTTCATTGAGTAAGGTTTGAATCCATAAAATTTCTGCAGCAGTGTGAGCAAGGCTTCGGTATTCAGCTTCACAGCTTGATCTAGCCACAAGAGTTTGTTTTCTGGACCACCACGAGACCAAGTTTGGACCAAAGTATACTGCTGAATCCAAGGTGCTTCTTCTATCATCACAAAAACCAGTTAAAGTGAAAGGTAGCTTGCTGTTGGCAGGGTTCAGCAACAGACCATGACTAAGAGTGCCTCGTAGGTACCTTAAAATCCTTTTAACAGCAGCCCAATGAGTGTCTAAGGGGGCTGCCATAAATTGGCAGACCTTGTTTACATAGTAGCTGAGTTTAGGACGTGTGAGGGTAGCATATTGTAGAGCACCTACCACAGACCGATAGAGTGTAGGATCTTTGAACTGAGGAGAGCCAGTTTTGGATAGTTTTGTACCTGAGGCCATAGGAGAGTGAATGGGAGCAGCTTCATGCATATTGGTTTTAATGAGTAAATCATGCACATACTTGGCTTGTGTAAGGAGAAGGGAACCATTAGCTTGTTTATGTACTTCAATACCCAAGAAATAGTCTCAGTCACCAAGTTGCTTTAAGGAGAATTTCTGGTTGAGTCTTGTAGTGATGACTTTGAGTAGAGAAGGAGAATTACCCGTGAGTATGATATCATCAACATATACTAGAAGGTAAGCTACAGTGTTCTTTGCACGAAATATAAACAAGGATGGATCACATTTGCTACTTTTGAAGCCCATGGTGAGTAAAGTGGCGCTTAACATTTCAAACCATTGTCTTGGTGCTTGTTTTAGGTCGCATACAAGGACTTGTGGAGACGACACACAAGTGAAGGATCGGAGGAAGGAAATCCGGGGTCAGACATGTATACTTCCTCATGAAGAATGCCATTGAGGAAGGCATTATTTACATCAAGTTGGTGAAGGGGCCACCATAGGTAAGAGCCAAGGTTAGAATGATCCTTATTGTGACAGTTTAATAACCTAGAGAATGTCTCATGGAAGTCAAAGCGTTGTACTTGATGAAACCCTTTTGCCACTAGTCTTGCTTTGTATTTATTCACCGAGCCATCAAGCATTTTCTTTGACACGAAATACCCATTTACAACCAATTGCTTTTCTATTAGGTGGTAAGGAACTAGGGACCAAGTTTTGTTATTTTGGAGGGTCAGTGAATTCAGCTTGCATTCTTTGCAAGCCAATTGGGATCTTTCAGGGGCTTGTTTGGTGATGAAGGTTCGGTGGTAGTAAGGAACACGAGAGGATGTAGTCTAGGTAGGTTGATACGACTTTGACCGTGTTTGCATAGAGTGAATATTGGTTGGTTGAGAGGTAGAGGTAGGAGTAGTTGTAGTTGTAGTGATGGGAGGGTTAGAGGTGGCAGTAGGTGGCTGCACAGTGTGGTAGTTTCTGCAGTGGCGTGTAGGTGGCTGCACAGTGTGTGGTAGTTTCTGCAGCGTGGCGAGGGTGAGGTTGAAGGTGATGGAGTGGTTGGTGTGGTGGCAGTGGCAGTAGGCAATGGACTGAGTGTAATAGGAGTATTTAAGGAGGAGTGGATGAAGGTTTGGGATCAAAGAGATCAACATAAGGAACCGAGACTCATTGAAGATGACATCTTTGGAGACAATGAGTTTGCCACTAGGTGAGAGACACTTGTAACCTTTGTGAGAAGTAGAGTATCCTAAGAAGAGACACTCATGAGACCTAAAGTCGAATTTGTGTGCATTGTATGGACGTAAAAGAGGAAAACAAGCACAACCAAATACTTTGAGAAAGTTATAATCCTGGATCTTTGTTGAAGAGAAAAGTGTAGGGAGGTACATGGTTAAGAGGGGTGAAGGCATCTGTTGATCAAATAGACAAAGCAGCTTGACTCGCAAAATCCCGCAATTTTAAAGGCAAAGAGGCGTGGTGAGGAGAGGCTAAGATCAACAATATGACGATGCTTACGTTCCACCACACCATTTTGGTGATGAGTGTGAGGACACAAATGACACGGTGTATGATGCCGTTGTCGACTAGGTATGTACTAAAGGGTCTAAATTCCCACCCCATCCGTTTGAATGCTTTTATAGGAAGACCAAATTGAAGTTCAACTAAGGTTTTGAATTGTTTAAAGATGTCAAGTGTTTCGATTTTCTTTTAAGAGATACAACCAAGTAAATCGATGGGTCGCATCAACAAAGGTGACATAATACGTATTTTTGTTGGTAGATTCGGTTGGTGCAGGCCCCAAAGGTCACCAAAAATGAGTTCAAGAGGAGTGTAAAAGGGTTTGAGATGGTGGAGAGTATAATTTGTGAGCTTTACCCATACAACATGCAACCTGAACTCGAGATATATCTTTATTGGAAATAGGAATATTACATTTGGTGAATACATTGTTCATAGAGGCATGATTAGGATGGCCTAGCCTTAAATGCCAAAAGAGTTCTAAGATTGGGGATGGGAGTTTCTGAAAACAGAGTAAACACTAGGAATACAATCGTAAATGATCTTTGGACTAGTAGAGGCAGCAGCAGGTGTTTGTGAGGACTTTGAACTTGGTGGGGCGGTGGAGGAGCATTGTGAGGCATGTGATGAAACTTGAAAGGTCGGAACTCATATAGACCATCAAGACGAACAAGACCATGAAGCAAAAGTTCATTGGTGTCCCGGGAGAATACAAGACAATGTTTAGCATGAAACCGAAAGTAAACATTATTATCACCGCAAAACGACTCACACTACTCGATTTTTGGTAATTGAAGGAACATGAACAAGATTCTTTAAACACAATGACACTTCGAGGATTTATAGGAGAGGAAAAAGTAGAGGAACCACAAGTTTTAACGGGCAAACCTTGTCCATTGCCTATGTAAATCTGATCGGGACCTTCAAAGGGAGATCATGGTGAATGTTTTGAGACGTAACGTGGTACTAATGGAGGCCGCAGTGTGTCCGGGTGCCATGGCATTTGAGTTTGGTTAGTGGTGGAGGGTGTGGCGGTGGTCATCATGGCTTGAGGGTAGGGGGATTGTTCTTTGGTTATGTTGTGATTGTGACGCGTGTCTTGGTGCATACATAGAGTCTGCTCCAAGTGTTTTGGTAGAGTGGTGGAGGTTGAAGGTAGGCATATGAATTAGGGTTTTGGTTAGGATATGTATTGGAAGGGTAAGGATTAGAAAAGCCTTGGTAATCTACAGTATTTGAGCACGAAAATGCCGATTATACTGGTGAAAACACATTGATGCAAGATAACCAAATTTAAAGCATACTTGGCATTGGGCGTTGCCAAAACGCCACGCCCACGCCACCACGTCCACCACGGGCACCACGGCCTCCACGCCCACCATTGAAGGTGTTTTGTGGTGAAGAATTATAAAAGCCATCGTAGTAGAGTTAGGAGCGATACCCGGGTGAAGTGTTGGAGTCGATGATCGTGATGATACAGGCAGCAGCGTGTGCGTAACGTTGACGGAGAGTGTATCGACGCAACTTCTTCTCTGAACTTGCTCGTCCTCATCTCATGTGCTAGAAGAAGAGCTTCGACCTCTTCCAACTGATTTGCTTCAAATTTGCTTTCGATAACAGACACCACCGGTGCATACTCTTCTGGTAGTCCCTCGAGAATGACATCAATATGCTGCTCCGGTGGAATTGGATCGCCGACCGAAGCGAGAGCGTCTACGAGAGATTTTATGCGAAGGAGATACTCTTCAACGCTTCGCGACTCAAGATTTGTTGTTCGCAACTCAGTTCGTAGTTGACGCGCCTTCGCACGAGTGAGTTTTTGAAAGTGATCGTTAATTCGATCCCATAGTTGAAAGGAGTGAGCGCAACCGAGGACTCGTGGCATAATTGCGCTCGAAAGTGTAGATTGTAACCACGATAACAACCATTGATCTTGTTGAATCCAATTCCGATACAGAGGATTTTCACGATGACTTTCGCGATCAGCAGAGGTGGGGAATTGCTCAGGAATGTCAGGGAAATGAATAAAACTTTGAAGATTGTGAGCGTTTATCATCGGCTCTACCTGTTGTCTCCATACTAAGAAGTTCTTTTCATCGAGTTTATCGCTGATCTTCAACGTGAACGTGATCAGCGGTGGAGCGGAAGAGAGCGGAATAGCAGCGGTCGCCGGCGTCATCTCCGGCGACGATTCTTGTTCCGGTGCGGTCGCCATGGATCAACTAAACTTCTGATACCATGTAAGTTTTGTAGAATTCATAGAGAGAGAGAGAGAGAGAGAAGAGTGAAACTCTGTTTTTCTATTCTGAGATTTTTCACTGAAATGAAATCTGTTACAGAAATGAGTATTTATACTCTTTGTTAACCTGTGCACACCAACTAGCTAACGTGTGCACTCTTACAACTAATCTTTACAATTCTGTTGAATCAGAAAACTAATCTAAAACTGTTTTTCCTTCTAGAAGATTTGATTGCAGTAATATGCTGCAAGCTAGTGCACTATGGTGCACCCTAAGCTAAACTATTTACACAATTAATTGCTACTCTTACAGTAATCAAGTGAGGATATTTCAAATGTGAACCAACAATTTTAATAAGAATTTTTGGAGGTGTTGGAGCACCGGAGATCTAAAACAATATAAAACTATTTGTTGCCGTTAATATTTGAAATGTTGTGAACATTATTGTTCATGAAAGTATACCCAGGTCCAGTGATAGAATATGTAATACAATGTCATTTTTAGTGCAAAACATGGGATGAGATGAGATGTCCTTCAATTGTTTAATATTTTCTTCATTGTCAATGATGAGTGGTTGTGACTATACTGATAATGCATGTTTCTTTTCTTATCAGACAATATTCCGCAACCCAAATGAAGTCAAACCATATCCTGTTCCATCCCCTGATCGCTGCAATCTTCCTGCTGCTGCCATTCACGCATCTTCAGATACAGTTGTGGTTGTTGATATGAATGCGCCAGCAGCGCATGTTGCACAACACAATTGGCAACCCAATACCCCTGATGGCCATGGTACTCCTTTCCTTTTTCAACATAGAAAAGCTACAGCAGGCTCTGCTGGTGGCACACTTATGCGCATGTTCAAAGCACCAGCCACATCTGGTGATGAGTGGCAATTCCCCCAAGCAGTAGCATTTGCTGCCTCTGGAATTAGAAGCCAGGCTATCGTCTCCATAACGGTTGACAAAGAAATTATTACTGGTAAGTCTAGTAAAACTGAGATTGTTTGGATATTCTTAGATTTGGGTCTAACTCATTCTTATAAAACTGACGCATAAGGTGTGGATATCCCAAGCTTTATAGTCACTACTTTGGCCATATCTATAGGCAAAGTGAGACTAAACACACCCCTGAATTTCCAACACCCCCTAACGTGGGAGATAAGGACAACCCAACAATGGATTTAGGGTAGGCTTTGATACGATCTTAGGCTTTGGACCTAACTCATTCTTATGAAACCAACTTGTAAGGTGAGGAGTGCCTAAGCTGTATAGAGACTAGTTAGGCCATTTCATGCCCAGTAACCCAGTACAATTATGGTGCTTGGAAGCTGCAATGAAGGCAGCCCAAAGTTGTTGCTGTTAAGGCCGCTGGGTGAAGAGAGGGGGGTGGGTTGAACCGCATTTAGGGTGGAATTTGCAACAGTTATACTGTCTCTATTATTTATATTTTTTGAAAAGAGTTCTTATGATGGGTATATACTCGTGGCTTGCAACATTAGGAATTAATTATCAATTATAAGGAATCTTTCCTTGGGGTTGAATCATAACCATGAGATTTCATCGATGTTGTAACGTTTTCTTATGTAGCACTTGCTATTGCTATAGTAGGGGAAAAAATAGTAAACTAGGTATTGCGGGGTATTTAGGCAAATGCATACTTTTTGTTCAATAGAAATGGAAGATGAAAGTTGATAATAAGATGCAAGCAAGTACAAGAATAAAGAGAATACTTTGTCTCGGATAGAACAAATTATAGTTCTTCAACCCTTCTGCATATTAGTAGTAAAATACCATAATAGAAGCAGCTGAAAGCACAACAGAGCAACCATTTCAATAATCTATGTATTTAAATATTAGTCCCTAATTTCTAATGCAGTTCAATTGTGGCAGGCATTTTGGCACGTCCACTAAATCATTATTAAAAGAACATTTCCTTCAACATAGATGATATCATAGACATAATTGCATATTTAATACCCAAAATTATTCTATTCCATAAGCACAGCGGAGACCATTTTCTGTAGGTATGTAACATGAGAAGCCCCTAAAGCTAAATGTTGCAACACTGCAATGAAATTTTGTTCCAAATGAGTCCGAGTTAGTATAATTTCAAATCATCAATCAAAATATTAAATTTCACAATTCTAGGAGCATTACTGAATTATAATATAAATTATTCACAATCAGGATAATTTTCTTTTTATATTCCTTTTACCTTGACATTTACCGTATCTTTTCAAATTTGGTTTGTGTTTGGCATCGCTGACTTGAATTGCAATAGAACCAATGCCTTGGATGTGTAGGCTTACTAAAATCTTTTTACTGTTAAATATTTTTTGTAAAATTATAATTCTTTGTCCTCTTGTCTCTCGCAAGGAATTTTAGAAACTTGCAATTCGTTATGTAGTAGTTGCTTTTTTGTGAAGTGTATTTGACATCTAATTGTGAAATATTGGCTTCTGATTGATTAGGTGGGCATTCTGATAATAGTATTAGGCTAATATCCTCAGATGGGGCTAAGACCTTAGAAACAGCTTGTGGACATTGTGCTCCTGTAACTTGCCTCGGTCTTTCACCTGATAGTAACTACCTAGTGACAGGATCCCGAGATACAACAATATTACTCTGGAGAGTGCGTAGAGCTCTTATGTCTCACTCAAATGTCATATCAGAACATTCTCCTGGAACAGGCACACTGTCTTCGACCAGTAATAGTTCATCACGCTTGAATGAGAAGAATCATAGACGTCGTATTGAGGGTCCGATACATGTACTTCGGGGCCATCGCAGTGAAATACTCAGTTGTTGTGTTAACTCAGATCTTGGAATAGTTGTTTCTTGCTCCCATTCATCAGATGTCCTCCTTCACTCTATAAGAAGGGGGCGTTTAATTAGAAGACTGGATGGTGTGAAGGCCCATATTGTATGTCTTTCATCAGAAGGGGTTGTAATGACTTGGAATGAATCACAGCATACTCTTAGTACCTTTACTCTCAATGGTGCTCCAATTGCAAAAGCACAATTCTCCTTCTTTTGCAGTATCAGTTGCATGGAAATTTCTGTTGATGGGACAAGTGCTTTGATCGGAATTAATTCTCTAGAAAATGCTAGAGAGAATAAGTCGGGTGCTGTTGATTTTGATTCAGAATCAGAAGAAACTGACGAAAGCAACAGAATAGATGTTCCATCACCATCAATTTGCTTCCTGGATATGCACACTCTGGAGGTACAGGACTAAGATGTCAAAGATAAATTAACTTTCTACATTTTATCTCGCATCACATTGCTAGATTATATTCCTCATTTTCATACACCATGAGAAAGCATTATATCCGGAAGAACCAACAATTAGCAAGCTTAATTGCCTTTTTATTGTGAGAATTAACATACAAGATTTCTGCAGATTCGATTTTTCAAAATTTTCAAATATCATATTTGAGTTCTTATGAAACGAGGCGATTTTCTCATACCTCATAAGTCCATCTTCAGTTGCTGTTACCATTGATACTAATTATTCTACCAAACGAATTTTCGTAGGTATTTCATGTATTGAGGCTGAGAGAAGGGCAGGATATCACAGCTCTGGCTCTGAACAAGGATAACACTAATCTTTTGGTTTCAACTTTGGATAGACAATTAATAATCTTCACTGATCCATCCGTAAGTTAAACCTTTCTTGTTAACTGTACTGTGAATATCAATGGTCCTTGAGGTGGAGCCGTGGAGGAGTTTTTCTTCTTATTTTTGTGAACCGTTAAAAGGAATGAACTTCATATATTTCCTTTTCCGGTCTGGTTTCTTAAAATGAGTAAATAAGGATGCACATTGTTTAGATTCAAAAAGTTACGTGTGACTTTAACTGGTGTGGAACTTCCATTTTTTTTCTTCTTAAAATTACTTAAATATCATATCTGATTTTGATATTTTAACTTTAGATCGCTTCCCTCAATGAGTTGTGAATTTTTTATATGCGTGAAATGCATTTTAGCTAAAATATTGTGCCTCCAATCTCTCAATTATGCCTTATTCCTTCTCTTTTCCACAACTATTAATACTGCAACTTTTTGCTTGCAGTTAAGCTTGAAAGTGGTAGATCAAATGCTCAAGCTTGGTTGGGAAGGTGATGGTCTTCAGCCTCTTATAAAATCATAGCATTTAGGTTATACATATATGGATTACCGATCATCCATACATATTATAAATTAGGAAAGTTAGATTGGGGTTACAACATGTTTGTAAGCATTTTCATTGCAACAATATGGTTCAGAAATGTCATGTTACACTTCCGATTGTTACCCCAAGTGTTTGGTTTTGGTTCTTAGATTTAGCGGAGGGTTCTTTGCTCCTCCAGTTGTGTGTAAAAGTGTTGATATCGGACAAGCTTGAGTTCCTGGTTCCTATTGAGGTTTGGCCATTTTTGTCCCACAATTTTTATTACGAGAATGAAAATATAATAGCCATTCTTTGTTGTAATGCTGCTCCTTTTCAGATTATATTTTGGCTGGGGTTTGACGGTTTGGGTCTTCAACATATTCATTTGGTTACACGAGTTTTCAATATAAGTAAACTTCAATTCTTATTTTTGTTCGATTTATATTTATTCCTCTAATTAGAATCAGTTCATGGATAAACATTCACGTTGTAAATAGCGACGATGTCACTTGAGAGGGGGAGCACTAAGATTTTTATTTTATTTTTGTCAACGACCACTGAGATTTCTGAAAATAAAATCGCCTTCCAAAGTCCCATTCTTATGCCACACCCACACTACTCTCCCACGAGTCCCACCCGTCAAATTGGTAAAAAAAAAAAAATTAGTAAATTGGTTAAAAGTCTATTTTATTAGTAAAATATCTCTAAGTTATAAAAAATTTTCTTCGTCTTCATTTAGTCTTTTTTTTCCTTATGTGCTTTCACTAGATTTGGTACCATAATATTGTTGTTGCCACACACTTTATTCCTTATGCGCTTTCACTAGATTTGGTACATAATATTGTCGTCGTCGCACACTTTCTTCGTCTTCACTGTTTCTTCAAGTAATTGCGTCGAGCAGTGAACTCTATTCCTCGACTATGCCTTCCCTAACTCCTCCAAAGAGTGTTAGGATAGGTGAGGGGGACACATGGTTTGAACTAGCTAAAGAAGAAGAAATCCTTAAAATTTGTTGCACACAGAATCACTTGGTGTTTTCCTAAACCCTAAACCCTAAACACACACACACACACATAGCTACATCATGTAGTTGAGGCACCCTCTAGTCAGGGGTGGATATTCCTTAGGACTAGGGAGGGCCATGGCCCGCCCTAAAAAGTAAAATTACTACAATACCCTTTGCTATAAATTAATCAAGCTAAATTTGTATAAGTGTTTGCCCCACATTTTCTAAAGATGTAACGTCGAGGTCGACGCCCAGCATGAGCCTTTTTTCATTTTTTTTCTTCTTGAATAACAGTATATAATATTATAAGCGCTAATTATTTAAGCTACCAAAATTAATGTTTTTAGGGTTCCATTTCATCACCAATGGTCGTAAAAGTTAAATATACAATATTAATATATGTACATTAATACATTAAAAATATATGTTTTTTTCTGGGTTAGTATTTTTTTTACTCGATGTATAGGTAATATGTAAGAAAATATATATTTTTTAGAGTATAAGTTTTATTCATATTGTTAATACTGTCACATCTCTTATATTATAATTAGATATTATGAATAGATGAATGATAATTTCTGAAAAAAGAAATTTAAAATTTAATATTAAGAAAAAATAAATTTAAAATTATTTTTTTAAAAACAACTTCAATTGAGTCTCTATGTAAAAAAAAATTACATTTTTGTCTCTTAATTTTTTCTGCTTAGTGTGTTATTGGTGTGTAGTATCATCCAGCGGCCCACCTGGACTTTTTAGTCAAGATCTGCCACTGCCTCTAGTCGAGTCATATCCTCTCTTGGTGCACTCTACCCTTTCCTCGCTGCCTAGTATCCCTCTGGTATATCTCTTAAATTCGTAAGTTGGGCTTGACATCGTTGATATTCTTATGGTAAATACATGTTTTGCCCATTCCTCTAGCCTCAGCCTCTTCTTTTCCCTCGACCAACAACTTAATTTACATTGGGTGTTAAAAATACTGAATCAATATTGTATCTTGATATCATGTGTTATAATATTTTGCAAATTACAAGTATTGTATATTGTATATTGATAACAAACTAGTACTGGATTTTGATACCGAATTTGTACTATATCTTGATACCTAGCCAGGAAAACTTAGGGACAAAAAGTGAGTATTTTTTTTTTTTTTTGGAAACTAAAAACAAAAATTCTCAAATATTTTATGGAGAACAAAAAGATATTTAACCCATAAACAAATTTAACTGTTATTATTTTAATTTTGGATTTAATTTATATACACAATAGGTATATGTATATTGTACACTATCTACCAATCACATAGTGACACATCATTAAAGAGAAATTGGTCAATTGGTAACTACCAATTAATCAATTAGTAACCACCCACTCCATGAATTGTGATTGGTAGTGGTTGTAAAAGCCCATACACCTATTGTGTATGCAAATTAAACTCATTAATTTTTTTTGTACGCAACCAAAAATAAAGCTTTTTTATTTAGGTTTAAATCGAACCCCCACTTTCACTGACTGACTTAAGAACAGTGCATGACGGCCACCATAGCTACATCGGCAAAACACAGCCACCTCACACTTACTGATAACGGCGCACTCGCGTTGGTATCGTCATATTACTTCCGAACCAAAGAGGTACGTAAGGGTTTGTGCTAGTAGTATAGGTTGTATAAAAGGGAATATATTTTAATTTGCACGATACGCAATTTTAATCGATTTTGTTCAAATCCAGTTCTTAGAATTACCTATGCTTGCTATTTGTTTGCGTAAATGTAGAAAGTGGCTGCAAATATAAACCCCTTGCATTTTCATTCACCATATTATACACTTATGGCAATGTTCTTTTTACATGATGGTGTTGGGTTTATAGGAGGGGTTCATCAAATTGTCACATTTTTTGGAGTTTATGATGCTATTGAAATGGTTTCATGTCCATTGTTAAGATAATGAGAAGTTATGTGATGTATCACATATCATTTTCAGTGTATATAACTTTTTGCAATTTATCTATGTCACTGAAATCCTTAAAATTTGTTGCACACAGAATCACTTGGTGTTTTCCTAAACCCTAAACCCTAAACCCTAAACCCTAAACACACACACACACACACATAGCTACATCATGTAGTTGAGGCACCCTCTAGTCAGGGGTGGATATTCCTTAGGACTAGGGAGGGCCATGGCCCGCCCTAAAAAGTAAAATTACTACAATACCCTTTGCTATAAATTAACTGCTAAATTTGTATAAGTGTTTGCCCCACATTTTCTAAAGATGTAACGTCGATCGAGGTCGACGCCCAGCATGAGCCTTTTTTCATTTTTTTCTTCTTGAATAACAGTATATAATATTATAAGCGCTAATTATTTAAGCTACCAAAATTAATGTTTTTAGGGTTCCATTTCATCACTAATGGTCGTAAAAGTTAAATATACAATATTAATATATGTACATTAATACATTAAAAATATATGTTTTTTCTCTCAGGTTAGTATTTTTTTACTCGATGTATAGGTATTATGTAAGAAAATATATATTTTTAGAGTATAAGTTTTATTCATATTGTTAATACGGTCACATCTCTTATATTATAATTAGATATTTATGAATAGATGAATGATAGTTTCAAAAAAGAAATTTAAAATTTAATATTAAGCAAAAATAAATTTAAAATTATTTTTTTAAAAACAACTTCAATTCAGTCTCTATGTAAAAAAAATTACATTTTTGTCTCTTAATTTTTCTCGCTTAGTGTGTTATTGGTGCGTAGTATCATCCAACGCCCACTGGACTTTTTAGTCAAGATTTTCCACTTGCCTCTAGTCGAGTCATATCCTCTCTTGGTGCACTCTACCCTTTCCTCATTGCGTAGTATCCTCCTCGGTATATCTCTTAAATTCATAAGTTGGGCTTGACATCGTTGATATTCTTATGGTAAATACATGTTTTGCCCAATCCTCTAGCCTCAGCCTCTTCTTTTCCCTCGACCAACAACTTAATTTACATTGGGTGTTAAAAATACTGAATCAATATTGTATCTTGATATCATGTGTTATAATATTTTGCAAATTACAAGTATTGTATATTGTATATTGATAACAAACTAGTAATTTGGATTTTGATACCGAATTTGTACTATATCTTGATACCTAGCCAGAAAACTTAGGGACAAAAAGTGAGTATTTTTTTTTTTTTTTGGAAACTAAAAACAAAAATTCTCAAATATTTTATGGAGAACAAAAAGATATTTAACCCATAAACAAATTTAACTGTTATTATTTTAATTTTGGATTTAATTTATATACACAATAGGTATATGTATATTGTACACTATCTACCAATCACATAGTGACACATCATTAAAGAGAAATTGGTCAATTGGTAACTACCAATTAATCAATTAGTAACCACCCACTCCATGAATTGTGATTGGTAGTGGTTGTAAAAGCCCATACACCTATTGTGTATGCAAATTAAACTCATTAATTTTTTTGTGCGCAACCAAAAATAAAGCTTTTTATTTAGGTTTAAATCGAACCCCACTTTCACCGATCGACTTAAGAACGATGCATGACGGCCACCATAGCTACATCGGCAAAACACGACCACCTCACACTTATCGATAACGGCGCACTCCGGCGTTGGTATCGTCATTATTACTTCCAACCAAAGAGGTACGTAAGGGGTTTGTGCTAGTAGTATAGGTTGTATAAAAGGGAATATATTTTAATTTGCACGATACGCAATTTTAATCGATTTTGTTCAAATCCAGTTCTTAGAATTACCTATGCTTGCTATTTGTTTGCGTAAATGTAGAAAGTGGCTGCAAATATAAACCCCTTGCATTTTCATTCACCATATTATACACTTATGGCAATGTTCTTTTTACATGATGGTGTTGGGTTTATAGGAGGGGTTCATCAAATTGTCACATTTTTTGGAGTTTATGATGCTATTGAAATGGTTTCATGTCCATTGTTAAGATAATGAGAAGTTATGTGATGTATCACATATCATTTTCAGTGTATATAACTTTTTGCAATTTATCTATGTCACTGAAATCCTTAAAATTTGTTGCACACAGAATCACTTGGTGTTTTCCTAAACCCTAAACCCTAAACACACACACACACACACATAGCTACATCATGTAGTTGAGGCACCCTCTAGTCAGGGGTGGATATTCCTTAGGACTAGGGAGGGCCATGGCCCGCCCTAAAAAGTAAAATTACTACAATACCCTTTGCTATAAATTAATCAAGTAAATTTGTATAAGTGTTTGCCCCACATTTTCTAAAGATGTAACGTCGATCGAGGTCGACGCCCAGCATGAGCCTTTTTTCATTTTTTTCTTCTTGAATAACAGTATATAATATTATAAGCGCTAATTATTTAAGCTACCAAAATTAATGTTTTTAGGGTTCCATTTCATCACTAATGGTCGTAAAAGTTAAATATACAATATTAATATATGTACATTAATACATTAAAAATATATGTTTTTTTCTGGGTTAGTATTTTTTTTACTCGATGTATAGGTAATATGTAAGAAAATATATATTTTTTAGAGTATAAGTTTTATTCATATTGTTAATACGGTCACATCTCTTATATTATAATTAGATATTTATGAATAGATGAATGATAGTTTCTGAAAAAAGAAATTTAAAATTTAATATTAAGCAAAAATAAATTTAAAATTATTTTTTTAAAAACAACTTCAATTGAGTCTCTATGTAAAAAAAATTACATTTTTGTCTCTTAATTTTTCTGCTTAGTGTGTTATTGGTGCGTAGTATCATCCAACGGCCCACCTGGACTTTTTAGTCAAGATTTTCCACTGCCTCTAGTCGAGTCATATCCTCTCTTGGTGCACTCTACCCTTTCCTCGCTGCGTAGTATCCCTCTGGTATATCTCTTAAATTCATAAGTTGGGCTTGACATCGTTGATATTCTTATGGTAAATACATGTTTTGCCCAATCCTCTAGCCTCAGCCTCTTCTTTTCCCTCGACCAACAACTTAATTTACATTGGGTGTTAAAAATACTGAATCAATATTGTATCTTGATATCATGTGTTATAATATTTTGCAAATTACAAGTATTGTATATTGTATATTGATAACAAACTAGTACTGGATTTTGATACCGAATTTGTACTATATCTTGATACCTAGCCAGGAAAACTTAGGGACAAAAAGTGAGTATTTTTTTTGGAAACTAAAAACAAAAATTCTCAAATATTTTATGGAGAACAAAAATATATTTAACCCATAAACAAATTTAACTGTTATTATTTTAATTTTGGATTTAATTTATATACACAATAGGTATATGTATATTGTACACTATCTACCAATCACGTAGTGACACATCATTAAAGAGAAATTGGTCAATTGGTAACTATCAATTAATCAATTAGTAACCACCCACTCCATGAATTGTGATTGGTAGTGGTTGTAAAAGCCCATACACCTATTGTGTATGCAAATTAAACTCATTAATTTTTTTTTACGCAACCAAAAATAAAGCTTTTTTATTTAGGTCTAAATCGAACCCCCACTTTCACTGACTGACTTAAGAACGGTGCATGACGGCCACCATAGCTACATCGGCAAAACACAGCCACCTCACACTTACTGATAACGGCGCACTCCGGCGTTGACTGTCTGTTATTACTTCCGAACCAAAGAGGTACGTAAGGGTTTGTGCTAGTAGTATAGGTTGTATAAAAGGGAATATATTTCAATTTGCACGATACGCAATTTTAATCGATTTTGTTCAAATCCAGTTCTTAGAATTACCTATGCTTGCTATTTGTTTGCGTAAATGTAGAAAGTGGCTGCAAATATAAACCCCTTGCATTTTCATTCACCATATTATACACTTATGGCAATGTTCTTTTTACATGATGGTGTTGGGTTTATAGGAGGGGTTCATCAAATTGTCACATTTTTTGGAGTTTATGATGCTATTGAAATGGTTTCATGTCCATTGTTAAGATAATGAGAACTTATGTGATGTATCACATATCATTTTCAGTGTATATAACTTTTGCAATTTATCTATGTCACTTGAAATCCTTAAAATTTGTTGCACATGTAGAATCACTTGGTGTTTTCCTAAACCATAAACCCTAAACCCTAAACACACACACACACACACACATAGCTACATCATGTAGTTGAGGCACCCTCTAGTCAGGGGTGGATATTCCTTAGGACTAGGGAGGGCCATGGCCCGCCCTAAAAAGTAAAATTACTACAATACCCTTTGCTATAAATTAACTACTAAATTTGTATATTTAACCCATAAACAAATTTAACTGTTATTATTTTAATTTTGGATTTAATTTATATACACAATAGGTATATGTATATTGTACACTATCTACCAATCACATAGTGACACATCATTAAAGAGAAATTGGTCAATTGGTAACTACCAATTAATCAATTAGTAACCACCCACTCCATGAATTGTGATTGGTAGTGGTTGTAAAAGCCCATACACCTATTGTGTATGCAAATTAAACTCATTAATTTTTTTTGTACGCAACCAAAAATAAAGCTTTTTTATTTAGGTTTAAATCGAACCCCCACTTTCACTGACTGACTTAAGAACAGTGCATGACGGCCACCATAGCTACATCGGCAAAACACAGCCACCTCACACTTACTGATAACGGCGCACTCCGGCGTTGACTGTCTGTTATTACTTCCGAACCAAAGAGGTACGTAAGGGTTTGTGCTAGTAGTATAGGTTGTATAAAAGGGAATATATTTTAATTTGCACGATACGCAATTTTAATCGATTTTGTTCAAATCCAGTTCTTAGAATTACCTATGCTTGCTATTTGTTTGCGTAAATGTAGAAAGTGGCTGCAAATATAAACCCCTTGCATTTTCATTCACCATATTATACACTTATGGCAATGTTCTTTTTACATGATGGTGTTGGGTTTATAGGAGGGGTTCATCAAATTGTCACATCTTTTGGAGTTTATGATGCTATTGAAATGGTTTCATGTCCATTGTTAAGATAATGAGAAGTTATGTGATGTATCACATATCATTTTCAGTGTATATAACTTTTTGCAATTTATCTATGTCACTGAAATCCTTAAAATTTGTTGCACACAGAATCACTTGGTGTTTTCCTAAACCCTAAACCCTAAACACACACACACACACACATAGCTACATCATGTAGTTGAGGCACCCTCTAGTCAGGGGTGGATATTCCTTAGGACTAGGGAGGGCCATGGCCCGCCCTAAAAAGTAAAATTACTACAATACCCTTTGCTATAAATTAACTGCTAAATTTGTATAAGTGTTTGCCCCACATTTTCTAAAGATGTAACGTCGATCGAGGTCGACGCCCAGCATGAGCCTTTTTTCATTTTTTTCTTCTTGAATAACAGTATATAATATTATAAGCGCTAATTATTTAAGCTACCAAAATTAATGTTTTTAGGGTTCCATTTCATCACTAATGGTCGTAAAAGTTAAATATACAATATTAATATATGTACATTAATACATTAAAAATATATGTTTTTTTCTGGGTTAGTATTTTTTTTACTCGATGTATAGGTAATATGTAAGAAAATATATATTTTTTAGAGTATAAGTTTTATTCATATTGTTAATACGGTCACATCTCTTATATTATAATTAGATATTTATGAATAGATGAATGATAGTTTCTGAAAAAAGAAATTTAAAATTTAATATTAAGCAAAAATAAATTTAAAATTATTTTTTTAAAAACAACTTCAATTGAGTCTCTATGTAAAAAAAATTACATTTTTGTCTCTTAATTTTTCTCGCTTAGTGTGTTATTGGTGCGTAGTATCATCCAACGCCCACCCGACTTTTTAGTCAAGATTTTCCACTTTGCCTCTAGTCGAGTCATATCCTCTCTTGGTGCACTCTACCCTTTCCTCATTGCGTAGTATCCTCTCGGTATATCTCTTAAATTCATAAGTTGGGCTTGACATCGTTGATATTCTTATGGTAAATACATGTTTTGCCCAATCCTCTAGCCTCAGCCTCTTCTTTTCCCTCGACCAACAACTTAATTTACATTGGGTGTTAAAAATACTGAATCAATATTGTATCTTGATATCATGTGTTATAATATTTTGCAAATTACAAGTATTGTATATTGTATATTGATAACAAACTAGTACTGGATTTTGATACCGAATTTGTACTATATCTTGATACCTAGCCAGGAAAACTTAGGGACAAAAAGTGAGTATTTTTTTTTTGGAAACTAAAAACAAAAATTCTCAAATATTTTATGGAGAACAAAAATATATTTAACCCATAAACAAATTTAACTGTTATTATTTTAATTTTGGATTTAATTTATATACACAATAGGTATATGTATATTGTACACTATCTACCAATCACGTAGTGACACATCATTAAAGAGAAATTGGTCAATTGGTAACTATCAATTAATCAATTAGTAACCACCCACTCCATGAATTGTGATTGGTAGTGGTTGTAAAAGCCCATACACCTATTGTGTATGCAAATTAAACTCATTAATTTTTTTTTTACGCAACCAAAAATAAAGCTTTTTTATTTAGGTCTAAATCGAACCCCCACTTTCACTGACTGACTTAAGAACGGTGCATGACGGCCACCATAGCTACATCGGCAAAACACAGCCACCTCACACTTACTGATAACGGCGCACTCCGGCGTTGGTATCGTCATATTACTTCCGAACCAAAGAGGTACGTAAGGGTTTGTGCTAGTGGTATAGGTTGTATAAAAGGGAATATATTTCAATTTGCACGATACGCAATTTTAATCGATTTTGTTCAAATCCAGTTCTTAGAATTACCTATGCTTGCTATTTGTTTGCGTAAATGTAGAAAGTGGCTGCAAATATAAACCCCTTGCATTTTCATTCACCATATTATACACTTATGGCAATGTTCTTTTTACATGATGGTGTTGGGTTTATAGGAGGGGTTCATCAAATTGTCACATTTTTTGGAGTTTATGATGCTATTGAAATGGTTTCATGTCCATTGTTAAGATAATGAGAACTTATGTGATGTATCACATATCATTTTCAGTGTATATAACTTTTTGCAATTTATCTATGTCACTGAAATCCTTAAAATTTGTTGCACACAGAATCACTTGGTGTTTTCCTAAACCATAAACCCTAAACCCTAAACACACACACACACACACACACATAGCTACATCATGTAGTTGAGGCACCCTCTAGTCAGGGGTGGATATTCCTTAGGACTAGGGAGGGCCATGGCCCGCCCTAAAAAGTAAAATTACTACAATACCCTTTGCTATAAATTAACTACTAAATTTGTATATTTAACCCATAAACAAATTTAACTGTTATTATTTTAATTTTGGATTTAATTTATATACACAATAGGTATATGTATATTGTACACTATCTACCAATCACATAGTGACACATCATTAAAGAGAAATTGGTCAATTGGTAACTACCAATTAATCAATTAGTAACCACCCACTCCATGAATTGTGATTGGTAGTGGTTGTAAAAGCCCATACACCTATTGTGTATGCAAATTAAACTCATTAATTTTTTTGTACGCAACCAAAAATAAAGCTTTTTATTTAGGTTTAAATCGAACCCCACTTTCACCGATCGACTTAAGAACAAGATTGCATGACGGCCACCATAGCTACATCGGCAAAACACAACCACCTCACACTTATCGATAACGGCGCACTCCGCGTTGGTCATCATATTACTCCAACCAAAGAGGTACGTAAGGGTTTGTGCTAGTAGTATAGGTTGTATAAAAGGGAATATATTTTAATTTGCACGATACGCAATTTTAATCGATTTTGTTCAAATCCAGTTCTTAGAATTACCTATGCTTGCTATTTGTTTGCGTAAATGTAGAAAGTGGCTGCAAATATAAACCCCTTGCATTTTCATTCACCATATTATACACTTATGGCAATGTTCTTTTTACATGATGGTGTTGGGTTTATAGGAGGGGTCATCAAATTGTCACATTTTTTGGAGTTTATGATGCTATTGAAATGGTTTCATGTCCATTGTTAAGATAATGAGAAGTTATGTGATGTATCACATATCATTTTCGATGTATATAACTTTTTGCAATTTATCTATGTCAACAAATCCTTAAAATTTGTTGCACACAGAAATCACTTGGTGTTTTCCTAAACCCTAAACCCTAAACACACACACACACACACACATAGCTACATCATGTAGTTGAGGCACCCTCTAGTCAGGGGTGGATATTCCTTAGGACTAGGGAGGCCATGGCCCGCCCTAAAAAGTAAAATTACTACAATACCCTTTGCTATAAATTAACTGCTAAATTTGTATAAGTGTTTGCCCCACATTTTCTAAAGATGTAACGTCGAGGTCGACGCCCAGCATGAGCCTTTTTTCATTTTTTTTCTTCTTGAATAACAGTATATAATATTATAAGCGCTAATTATTTAAGCTACCAAAATTAATGTTTTTAGGGTTCCATTTCATCACTAATGGTCGTAAAAGTTAAATATACAATATTAATATATGTACATTAATACATTAAAAATATTATTTTTTTCTGGGTTAGTATTTTTTTTACTCGATGTATAGGTAATATGTAAGAAAATATATATTTTTTAGAGTACAAGTTTTATTCATATTGTTAATACTGTCACATCTCTTATATTATAATTAGATATTATGAATAGATGAATGATAGTTTCTGAAAAAAGAAATTTAAAATTTAATATTAAGCAAAAATAAATTTAAAATTATTTTTTTAAAAACAACTTCAATTGAGTCTCTATGTAAAAAAAATTACATTTTTGTCTCTTAATTTTTTCTGCTTAGTGTGTTATTGGTGCGTAGTATCATCCAGCGGCCCACCTGGACTTTTTAGTCAAGATCTGCCACTGCCTCTAGTCGAGTCATATCCTCTCTTGGTGCACTCTACCCTTTCCTCGCTGCCTAGTATCCCTCTAGTATATCTCTTAAATTCGTAAGTTGGGCTTGACATCGTTGATATTCTTATGGTAAATACATGTTTTGCCCAATCCTCTAGCCTCAGCCTCTTCTTTTCCCTCGACCAACAACTTAATTTACATTGGGTGTTAAAAATACTGAATCAATATTGTATCTTGATATCATGTGTTATAATATTTTGCAAATTACAAGTATTGTATATTGTATATTGATAACAAACTAGTACTGGATTTTGATACCGAATTTGTACTATATCTTGATACCTAGCCAGGAAAACTTAGGGACAAAAAGTGAGTATTTTTTTTTGGAAACTAAAAACAAAAATTCTCAAATATTTTATGGAGAACAAAAATATATTTAACCCATAAACAAATTTAACTGTTATTATTTTAATTTTGGATTTAATTTATATACACAATAGGTATATGTATATTGTACACTATCTACCAATCACGTAGTGACACATCATTAAAGAGAAATTGGTCAATTGGTAACTACCAATTAATCAATTAGTAACCACCCACTCCATGAATTGTGATTGGTAGTGGTTGTAAAAGCCCATACACCTATTGTGTATGCAAATTAAACTCATTAATTTTTTTACGCAACCAAAAATAAAGCTTTTTATTTAGGTCTAAATCGAACCCCACTTTCACCGATCGACTTAAGAACGGTGCATGACGGCCACCATAGCTACATCGGCAAAACACACACCACCTCACACTTATCGATAACGGTGCACTCCGGCGTTGGTATGCATGCTATTACTTCCAACCAAAGAGGTATGTAAGGGTTTGTGCTAGTAGTATAGGTTGTATAAAAGGGAATATATTTTAATTTGCACGATACGCAATTTTAATCGATTTTGTTCAAATCCAGCTTTAGAATTACCTATGCTTGCTATTTGTTTGCGTAAATGTAGAAAGTGGCTGCAAATATAAACCCCTTGCATTTTCATTCACCATATTATACACTTATGGCAATGTTCTTTTTACATGATGGTGTTGGGTTTATAGGAGGGGTTCATCAAATTGTCACATTTTTTGGAGTTTATGATGCTATTGAAATGGTTTCATGTTCATTGTTAAGATAATGAGAACTTATGTGATGTATCACATATCATTTTCAGTGTATATAACTTTTTGCAATTTATCTATGTCACTGAAATCCTTAAAATTTGTTGCACACAGAATCACTTGGTGTTTTCCTAAACCCTAAACCCTAAACCCTAAACACACACACACACACACACACATAGCTACATCATGTAGTTGAGGCACCCTCTAGTCAGGGGTGGATATTCCTTAGGACTAGGGAGGCCATGGCCCGCCTAAAAAGTAAAATTACTACAATACCCTTTTTGCTATAAAATTAATCGCTAAATTTGTATATTTAACCCATAAACAAATTTAATCATATTATTTTAATTTTGGATTTAATTTATATACACAATAGGTATATGTATATTGTACACTATCTACCAATCACGTAGTGACACATCATTAAAGAGAAATTGGTCAATTGGTAACTACCAATTAATCAATTAGTAACCACCCACTCCATGAATTGTGATTGGTAGTGGTTGTAAAAGCCCATACACCTATTGTGTATGCAAATTAAACTCATTAATTTTTTTTACGCAACCAAAAATAAAGCTTTTTATTTAGGTCTAAATCGAACCCCCACTTTCACTGACTGACTTAAGAACGGTGCATGACGGCCACCATAGCTACATCGGCAAAACACAGCCACCTCACACTTACTGATAACGGCGCACTCCGGCGTTGGTATCGTCATATTACTCCGAACCAAAGAGGTACGTAAGGGTTTGTGCTAGTAGTATAGGTTGTATAAAAGGGAATATATTTCAATTTGCACGATACGCAATTTTAATCGATTTTGTTCAAATCCAGTTCTTAGAATTACCTATGCTTGCTATTTGTTTGGGTAAATGTAGAAAGTGGCTGCAAATATAAACCCCTTGCATTTTCATTCACCATATTATACACTTATGGCAATGTTCTTTTTACATGATGGTGTTGGGTTTATAGGAGGGGTTCATCAAATTGTCACATTTTTTGGAGTTTATGATGCTATTGAAATGGTTTCATGTCCATTGTTAAGATAATGAGAACTTATGTGATGTATCACATATCATTTTCAGTGTATATAACTTTTTGCAATTTATCTATGTCACTGAAATCCTTAAAATTTGTTGCACACAGAATCACTTGGTGTTTTCCTAAACCCTAAACCCTAAACACACACACACACACACACATAGCTACATCATGTAGTTGAGGCACCCTCTAGTCAGGGGTGGATATTCCTTAGGACTAGGGAGGGCCATGGCCCGCCCTAAAAAGTAAAATTACTACAATACCCTTTGCTATAAATTAACTGCTAAATTTGTATATTTAACCCATAAACAAATTTAACTGTTATTATTTTAATTTTGGATTTAATTTATATACACAATAGGTATATGTATATTGTACACTATCTACCAATCACGTAGTGACACATCATTAAAGAGAAATTGGTAAATTGGTAACTACCAATTAATCAATTAGTAACCACCCACTCCATGAATTGTGATTGGTAGTGGTTGTAAAAGCCCATACACCTATTGTGTATGCAAATTAAACTCATTAATTTTTTTTTACGCAACCAAAAATAAAGCTTTTTTATTTAGGTCTAAATCGAACCCCCACTTTCACTGACTGACTTAAGAACGGTGCATGACGGCCACCATAGCTACATCGGCAAAACACAGCCACCTCACACTTACTGATAACGGCGCACTCCGGCGTTGACTGTCTGTTATTACTTCCGAACCAAAGAGGTACGTAAGGGTTTGTGCTAGTAGTATAGGTTGTATAAAAGGGAATATATTTCAATTTGCACGATACGCAATTTTAATCGATTTTGTTCAAATCCAGTTCTTAGAATTACCTATGCTTGCTATTTGTTTGGGTAAATGTAGAAAGTGGCTGCAAATATAAACCCCTTGCATTTTCATTCACCATATTATACACTTATGG
The DNA here is from genome assembly GCA_020916435.1 of Oxytropis ochrocephala. Taxonomy (NCBI): domain Eukaryota; kingdom Viridiplantae; phylum Streptophyta; class Magnoliopsida; order Fabales; family Fabaceae; genus Oxytropis; species Oxytropis ochrocephala. Next base: position 13,804,974 of record CM037091.1, read on the forward strand.
CAATGTTCTTTTTACATGATGGTGTTGGGTTTATAGGAGGGGTTCATCAAATTGTCACATTTTTGGAGTTTATGATGCTATTGAAATGGTTTCATGTCCATTGTTAAGATAATGAGAACTTATGTGATGTATCACATATCATTTTCGATGTATATAACTTTTTGCAATTTATCTATGTCACTTTGAAATCCTTAAAATTTGTTGCACACAGAATCACTTGGTGTTTTCCTAAACCCTAAACACACACACACACATAGCTACATCATGTAGTTGAGGCACCCTCTAGTCAGGGGTGGATATTCCTTAGGACTAGGGAGGGCCATGGCCCGCCCTAAAAAGTAAAATTACTACAATACCCTTTGCTATAAATTAACTGCTAAATTTGTATAAGTGTTTGCCCCACATTTTCTAAAGATGTAACGTCGAGGTCGACGCTTGAAAGATGAGCCTTTTTCATTTTTTTTTCTTGAATAACGAAGATATAATATTATAAGCGCTAATTATTTAAGCTACCAAAATTAATGTTTTTAGGGTTCCATTTCATCACTAATGGTCGTAAAAGTTAAATATACAATATTAATATATGTACATTAATACATTAAAAATATATTTTTTTTTCTGGGTTAGTATTTTTTTTACTCGATGTATAGGTAATATGTAAGAAAATATATATTTTTAGAGTACAAGTTTTATTCATATTGTTAATACTTGTCACATCTCTTATATTATAATTAGATATTATGAATAGATGAATGATAGTTTCAAAAAAGAAATTTAAAATTTAATATTAAGCAAAAATAAATTTAAAATTATTTTTTTAAAAACAACTTCAATTGAGTCTCTATGTAAAAAAAATTACATTTTTGTCTCTTAATTTTTTCTGCTTAGTGTGTTATTGGTGCGTAGTATCATCTAGCGGCCCACTTGGACTTTTTAGTCAAGATCTCCATGCGCTTCTAGTCGAGTCATATCCTCTCTTGGTGCACTCTACCCTTTCCTCGCTTGCCTAGTATCCCTCTAGTATATCTCTTAAATTCGTAAGTTGGGCTTGACATCGTTGATATTCTTATGGTAAATACATGTTTTGCCCAATCCTCTAGCCTCAGCCTCTTCTTTTCCCTCGACCAACAACTTAATTTACATTGGGTGTTAAAAATCTTCAATCAATATTGTATCTTGATATCATGTGTTATAATATTTTGCAAATTACAAGTATTGTATATTGTATATTGATAACAAACTAGTCTTGGATTTTGATACGTAATTTGTACTATATCTTGATACCTAGCCAGAAAACTTAGGGACAAAAAGTGAGTATTTTTTTTTTTTTGGAAACTAAAAACAAAAATTCTCAAATATTTTATGGAGAACAAAAATATATTTAACCCATAAACAAATTTAATCATTTATTATTTTAATTTTGGATTTAATTTATATACACAATAGGTATATGTATATTGTACACTATCTACCAATCACGTAGTGACACATCATTAAAGAGAAATTGGTCAATTGGTAACTACCAATTAATCAATTAGTAACCACCCACTCCATGAATTGTGATTGGTAGTGGTTGTAAAAGCCCATACACCTATTGTGTATGCAAATTAAACTCATTAATTTTTTTACGCAACCAAAAATAAAGCTTTTTATTTAGGTCTAAATCGAACCCCCACTTTCACTGACTGACTTAAGAACGGTGCATGACGGCCACCATAGCTACATCGGCAAAACACAGCCACCTCACACTTACTGATAACGGTGCACTCCGGCGTTGAATGTCTGTTATTACTTCCGAACCAAAGAGGTACGTAAGGGTTTGTGCTAGTAGTATAGGTTGTATAAAAGGGAATATATTTCAATTTGCACGATACGCAATTTTAATCGATTTTGTTCAAATCCAGTTCTTAGAATTACCTATGCTTGCTATTTGTTTGCGTAAATGTAGAAAGTGGCTGCAAATATAAACCCCTTGCATTTTCATTCACCATATTATACACTTATGGCAATGTTCTTTTTACATGATGGTGTTGGGTTTATAGGAGGGGTTCATCAAATTGTCACATTTTTTGGAGTTTATGATGCTATTGAAATGGTTTCATGTCCATTGTTAAGATAATGAGAACTTATGTGATGTATCACATATCATTTTCAGTGTATATAACTTTTTGCAATTTATCTATGTCACTGAAATCCTTAAAATTTGTTGCACACAGAATCACTTGGTGTTTTCCTAAACCCTAAACACACACACACACATAGCTACATCATGTAGTTGAGGCACCCTCTAGTCAGGGGTGGATATTCCTTAGGACTAGGGAGGGCCATGGCCCGCCCTAAAAAGTAAAATTACTACAATACCCTTTGCTATAAATTAACTGCTAAATTTGTATAAGTGTTTGCCCCACATTTTCTAAAGATGTAACGTCGAGGTCGACGCCCAGCATGAGCCTTTTTTCATTTTTTTTTCTTCTTCTTGAATAACAAAGATATAATATTATAAGCGCTAATTATTTAAGCTACCAAAATTAATGTTTTTAGGGTTCCATTTCATCACCAATGGTCGTAAAAGTTAAATATACAATATTAATATATGTACATTAATACATTAAAAATATATTTTTTTTTCTGGGTTAGTATTTTTTTTACTCGATGTATAGGTAATATGTAAGAAAATATATATTTTTTAGAGTATAAGTTTTATTCATATTGTTAATATCATCACATCTCTTATATTATAATTAGATATTATGAATAGATGAATGATAGTTTCAAAAAAAGAAATTTAAAATTTAATATTAAGAAAAATAAATTTAAAATTATTTTTTAAAAACAACTTCAATTGAGTCTCTATGTAAAAAAATTACATTTTTGTCTCTTAATTTTTTCTCGCTTAGTGTGTTATTGGTGCGTAGTATCATCCAAATGCCCACTGGACTTTTTAGTCAAGATCTGCCACTGCCTCTAGTCGAGTCATATCCTCTCTTGGTGCACTCTACCCTTTCCTCGTTGCGTAGTATCCCTCTAGTATATCTCTTAAATTCGTAAGTTGGGTTTGACATCGTTGATATTCTTATGGTAAATACATGTTCTCGCCCAATCCTCTAGCCTCGACCTCTTCTTTTCCCTCGACCAACAACTTAATTTACATTGGGTGTTAAAAATCTTTGAATCAATATTGTATCTTGATATCATGTGTTATAATATTTTGCAAATTACAAGTATTGTATATTGTATATTGATAACAAACTAGTCTTTGGATTTTGATACCGAATTTGTACTATATCTTGATACCTAGCCAGAAAAACTTAGGGACAAAAAGTGAGTATTTTTTTGGAAACTAAAAACAAAAATTCTCAAATATTTTATGGAGAACAAAAATATATTTAACCCATAAACAAATTTAACTGTTATTATTTTAATTTTGGATTTAATTTATATACACAATAGGTATATGTATATTGTACACTATCTACCAATCACGTAGTGACACATCATTAAAGAGAAATTGGTCAATTGGTAACTACCAATTAATCAATTAGTAACCACCCACTCCATGAATTGTGATTGGTAGTGGTTGTAAAAGCCCATACACCTATTGTGTATGCAAATTAAACTCATTAATTTTTTTTTTACGCAACCAAAAATAAAGCTTTTTTATTTAGGTCTAAATCGAACCCCCACTTTCACTGACTGACTTAAGAACGGTGCATGACGGCCACCATAGCTACATCGGCAAAACACAGCCCACCTCACACTTATCGATAACGGGCGCACTCTCGTTGTTGGTCTGTCATTATTACTTCCGAACCAAAGAGGTACGTAAGGGTTTGTGCTAGTAGTATAGGTTGTATAAAAGGGAATATATTTCAATTTGCACGATACGCAATTTTAATCGATTTTGTTCAAATCCAGTTCTTAGAATTACCTATGCTTGCTATTTGTTTGCGTAAATGTAGAAAGTGGCTGCAAATATAAACCCTTTGCATTTTCATTCACCATATTATACACTTATGGCAATGTTCTTTTTACATGATGGTGTTGGTTTATAGGAGGGTTCATCAAATTGTCACATTTTTGGAGTTTATGATGCTATTGAAATGGTTTCATGTCCATTGTTAAGATAATGAGAACTTATGTGATGTATCACATATCATTTTCAGTGTATATAACTTTTTGCAATTTATCTATGTCACTGAAATCTTTAAAATTTGTTGCACACAGAATCACTTGGTGTTTTCCTAAACCCTAAACCCTAAACACACACACACACACACATAGCTACATCATGTAGTTGAGGCACCCTCTAGTCAGGGGTGGATATTCCTTAGGACTAGGGAGGGCCATGGCCAGCCCTAAAAAGTAAAATTACTACAATACCCTTTGCTATAAATTAACTGCTAAATTTGTATATTTAACCCATAAACAAATTTAACTGTTATTATTTTAATTTTGGATTTAATTTATATACACAATAGGTATATGTATATTGTACACTATCTACCAATCACGTAGTGACACATCATTAAAGAGAAATTGGTCAATTGGTAACTACCAATTAATCAATTAGTAACCACCCACTCCATGAATTGTGATTGGTAGTGGTTGTAAAAGCCCATACACCTATTGTGTATGCAAATTAAACTCATTAATTTTTTTTTACGCAACCAAAAATAAAGCTTTTTTATTTAGGTCTAAATCGAACCCCCACTTTCACTGACTGACTTAAGAACGGTGCATGACGGCCACCATAGCTACATCGGCAAAACACACGACCACCTCACACTTATCGATAACTACGCACTCGGCGTTGGTATCTGTCATATTACTTCCAACCAAAGAGGTACGTAAGGGTTTGTGCTAGTAGTATAGGTTGTATAAAAGGGAATATATTTCAATTTGCACGATACGCAATTTTAATCGATTTTGTTCAAATCCAGTTCTTAGAATTACCTATGCTTGCTATTTGTTTGGGTAAATGTAGAAAGTGGCTGCAAATATAAACCCCTTGCATTTTCATTCACCATATTATACACTTATGGCAATGTTCTTTTTACATGATGGTGTTGGGTTTATAGGAGGGGTTCATCAAATTGTCACATTTTTTGGAGTTTATGATGCTATTGAAATGGTTTCATGTCCATTGTTAAGATAATGAGAACTTATGTGATGTATCACATATCATTTTCAGTGTATATAACTTTTTGCAATTTATCTATGTCACTGAAATCCTTAAAATTTGTTGCACACAGAATCACTTGGTGTTTTCCTAAACCCTAAACACACACACACACACATAGCTACATCATGTAGTTGAGGCACCCTCTAGTCAGGGGTGGATATTCCTTAGGACTAGGGAGGGCCATGGCCCGCCCTAAAAAGTAAAATTACTACAATACCCTTTGCTATAAATTAACTGCTAAATTTGTATAAGTGTTTGCCCCACATTTTCTAAAGATGTAACGTCGAGGTCGACGCCCAGCATGAGCCTTTTTTCATTTTTTTTCTTCTTGAATAACAGTATATAATATTATAAGCGCTAATTATTTAAGCTACCAAAATTAATGTTTTTAGGGTTCCATTTCATCACTAATGGTCGTAAAAGTTAAATATACAATATTAATATATGTACATTAATACATTAAAAATATATTTTTTTTTCTGGGTTAGTATTTTTTTTACTCGATGTATAGGTAATATGTAAGAAAATATATATTTTTTAGAGTACAAGTTTTATTCATATTGTTAATACTGTCACATCTCTTATATTATAATTAGATATTATGAATAGATGAATGATAGTTTCTGAAAAAAGAAATTTAAAATTTAATATTAAGCAAAAATAAATTTAAAATTATTTTTTTAAAAACAACTTCAATTGAGTCTCTATGTAAAAAAAATTACATTTTTGTCTCTTAATTTTTTTGCTTAGTGTGTTATTGGTGCGTAGTATCATCCAAATGCCCACCCACTGACTTTTAGTCAAGATCTGCCACTGCCTCTAGTCGAGTCATATCCTCTCTTGGTGCACTCTACCCTTTCCTCGCTGCCTAGTATCCCTCTAGTATATCTCTTAAATTCGTAAGTTGGGCTTGACATCGTTGATATTCTTATGGTAAATACATGTTTTGCCCAATCCTCTAGCCTCAGCCTCTTCTTTTCCCTCGACCAACAACTTAATTTACATTGGGTGTTAAAAATACTGAATCAATATTGTATCTTGATATCATGTGTTATAATATTTTGCAAATTACAAGTATTGTATATTGTATATTGATAACAAACTAGTACTGGATTTTGATACCGAATTTGTACTATATCTTGATACCTAGCCAGGAAAACTTAGGGACAAAAAGTGAGTATTTTTTTTTTTGGAAACTAAAAACAAAAATTCTCAAATATTTTATGGAGAACAAAAATATATTTAACCCATAAACAAATTTAACTGTTATTATTTTAATTTTGGATTTAATTTATATACACAATAGGTATATGTATATTGTACACTATCTACCAATCACGTAGTGACACATCATTAAAGAGAAATTGGTCAATTGGTAACTACCAATTAATCAATTAGTAACCACCCACTCCATGAATTGTGATTGGTAGTGGTTGTAAAAGCCCATACACCTATTGTGTATGCAAATTAAACTCATTAATTTTTTTTTACGCAACCAAAAATACAGCTTTTTTATTTAGGTCTAAATCGAACCCCCACTTTCACTGACTGACTTAAGAACGGTGCATGACGGCCACCATAGCTACATCGGCAAAACACAGCCACCTCACACTTACTGATAACGGTGCACTCCGGCGTTGAATGTCTGTTATTACTTCCGAACCAAAGAGGTACGTAAGGGTTTGTGCTAGTAGTATAGGTTGTATAAAAGGGAATATATTTCAATTTGCACGATACGCAATTTTAATCGATTTTGTTCAAATCCAGTTCTTACAATTACCTATGCTTGCTATTTGTTTGCGTAAATGTAGAAAGTGGCTGCAAATATAAACCCCTTGCATTTTCATTCACCATATTATACACTTATGGCAATGTTCTTTTTACATGATGGTGTTGGGTTTATAGGAGGGGTTCATCAAATTGTCACATTTTTTGGAGTTTATGATGCTATTGAAATGGTTTCATGTCCATTGTTAAGATAATGAGAACTTATGTGATGTATCACATATCATTTTCAGTGTATATAACTTTTTGCAATTTATCTATGTCACTGAAATCCTTAAAATTTGTTGCACACAGAATCACTTGGTGTTTTCCTAAACCCTAAACCCTAAACCCTAAACACACACACACACATAGCTACATCATGTAGTTGAGGCACCCTCTAGTCAGGGGTGGATATTCCTTAGGACTAGGGAGGGCCATGACCCGCCCTAAAAAGTAAAATTACTACAATACCCTTTGCTATAAATTAATCAAGTAAATTTGTATAAGTGTTTGCCCCACATTTTCTAAAGATGTAACGTCGAGGTCGGCGCTTGACATAAAGCCTTTTTCATTTTTTTTCTTCTTAAATAACAGTATATAATATTATAAGCGCTAATTATTTAAGCTACCAAAATTAATGTTTTTAGGGTTCCATTTCATCACCAATGGTCGTAAAAGTTAAATATACAATATTAATATATGTACATTAATACATTAAAAATATATTTTTTTTTCTGGGTTAGTATTTTTTTTACTCGATGTATAGGTAATATGTAAGAAAATATATATTTTTTAGAGTATAAGTTTTATTCATATTGTTAATACTGTCACATCTCTTATATTATAATTAGATATTATGAATAGATGAATGATAGTTTCTGAAAAAAGAAATTTAAAATTTAATATTAAGAAAAAATAAATTTAAAATTATTTTTTTAAAAACAACTTCAATTGAGTCTCTATGTAAAAAAAATTACATTTTTGTCTCTTAATTTTTTCTGCTTAGTGTGTTATTGGTGCGTAGTATCATCCAGCGGCCCACCTGGACTTTTTAGTCAAGATCTGCCACTGCCTCTAGTCGAGTCATGTCCTCTCTTGGTGCACTCTACCCTTTCCTCGTTGCCTAGTATCCTTCTGGTATATCTCTTAAATTCGTAAGTTGGGCTTGACATCGTTGATATTCTTATGGTAAATACATGTTTTGCCCATTCCTCTAGCCTCAGCCTCTTCTTTTCCCTCGACCAACAACTTAATTTACATCGGGTGTTAAAAATACTGAATCAATATTGTATCTTGATATCATGTGTTATAATATTTTGCAAATTACAAGTATTGTATATTGTATATTGATAACAAACTAGTACTGGATTTTGATACCGAATTTGTACTATATCTTGATACCTAGCCAGGAAAACTTAGGGACAAAAAGTGATTTTTTTTTTTTTGGAAACTAAAAACAAAAATTCTCAAATATTTTATGGAGAACAAAAAGATATTTAACCCATAAACAAATTTAACTATTATTATTTTAATTTTGGATTTAATTTATATACACAATAGGTATATGTATATTGTACACTATCTACCAATCACATAGTGACACATCATTAAAGAGAAATTGGTCAATTGGTAACTACCAATTAATCAATTAGTAACCACCCACTCCATGAATTGTGATTGGTAGTGGTTGTAAAAGCCCATACACCTATTGTGTATGCAAATTAAACTCATTAATTTTTTTTTTACACAACCAAAAATAAAGCTTTTTTATTTAGGTCTAAATCGAACCCCCACTTTCACTGACTGACTTAAGAACGGTGCATGACGGCCACCATAGCTACATCGGCAAAACACAGCCACCTCACACTTACTGATAACGGCGCACTCCGGCGTTACTGTCTGTTATTACTTCCGAACCAAAGAGGTGTAGTAAAATGCGCAACAAGACAGCAACAACTAAAGTACCTGCGAACACAGAAAACGTTAGGAAAAATAACCGGAGGCGTCTGGTGACTTGTCCTGAAGAATTTATTCGCCTCTACAGCGCAAATTCCCCGAGATACAACCGGTCCTTCTCAATCGCAAGTAACGAAAGAGGAATCAGAACTAGCAAGAATGAAGATGTTACTTCGGACAGGAGATGAACCCATGACTATATAATTTGAAGAGAGAAAGTAACTTTCTTTTTCTCAAATGTTAAACTCACGCATATATTATCTCTCTCAAATGTTTTCCTTCACCCTTTTATATCGAAAAAACTCATAGATCAAAACCATTTTTCGTTGAAATGCTTATGACCATGAAATTATTTTTCCGTTAAAATATTACACTCATAGAAGAACAAAACGGATGCAAATAATGATAGTATCATAACTCAATATTATAATCATAGAGAAAAGAAACGGAACTAACATAACGTTAAAATAAAATTTCAACGTAATCTGATATATCATTGATAACCAAAACGCATATAATAATAGTATATTGTGATCAAATCATCAATCACTTTAATATTTAGTGATTAAAACAAAAGAAACGTATACTATATTTTAAAACCAACTTTAATGTTTATAATCAGTATATAAAACAAAACTTGAACGTAAAATGAACATATAATTTAAGCTTTTCAAATGAATAAAAATAAATATATACTTTAATATAAATGGTTCCCACTTTTGAAATATTATTAATTTAATAAAATTACAACAATCCCCCACATATTTCAAAAGTTAGGAAAGAAATAAATAAAAGAAGTTTCCTGGGTTAACATCGTAGATGTAATGCATCGGATCTGTATAGCAAGCTATGGAACCAGTCCTAGACAGATAAAACATAACATACAGTGAATTGGTTTAGCAAGCTATGGAACCCAAGACACTTGTTATATGTTAGAGGTTTTACTATCACATTACACCCCACAATTCTTGCTTTGTTTTTGCGGTGGTGCGCTACTAGGCGTCTGCGTGCTGCTCGGTATTCATGAGTGCTCTAGAGACCTCGCCAGGATCTCATGCAAGCGGCCCCACTTGACACTCATATAGGTGATTTCATCAAGTGTATGCTGCAAGTCATACACCACCCATAAGGGCTATGAAAATCATTAAAAGCTTTAAGCTTAACCTTTTAACCCTGCAGGCTAGCACTATCACAATTATAACACCATAGGAAGGGACAAGAATAAAATTAATTACTTGAATTAATTTTTCAGTGCTAGCAATATCAAGAAGTGACTTGTTTTTACCACATTGAACCTTATTCATGGGATCTCCAATCACAAAGGTCGGGTTACCATCACTTCTTAATTTAAATTGGCTTAAGTCCCATTCCCCTCGATGTTTCAGAAGATTGATTAGAATCACTTCTGATTTCACATAAATTAAGGATATAATCCTTCTCGTTTATTAGTAGCTACTTTATACAATATTGACCAAGACGTCTCTTAGTCAATCAAATTCATATATCACAAAGTCTTGAGTAATGAACTCAATCTCATATATCATCAAGATTTGATCAATAACCTTAATCTCTATAAGGTAATTATAGAAGTCTACTTAGATAATTTCTAAGTGACAACCGTTCATAAATAAATCCATTTTTAGATTTATTCTCTTGTAAATCAAACTTGGCTATCAACATAGTATCATGAATATTCACTCTATATAGTAATATACCCAATGACGCCTCTATAAATAATTGTATATAAATGCTTGGATAATTTCAAGCCACATCATTTTCAAAACATATTTATACGTGCAGTCTGCTTAGATGATTTCTAAGCGACAACAATTCCATAAAATATTTACAGAATTTCACAAGTATGTTAATGATATCTCAGTCCAAAATTACAAGAAATATGATATTTCTTCGCAAAACTAATCTTTCAAAAGATTAGACTCATAAGTTCAAATATCTCAAAATATGGATATCACATATATCCAAAACAAAATTATCATATTTGTAAATTATCAAGATCATCTTTGAATCTAAAAGATTATTAGATTCAATCACTTTGAACAAGTCAACAAGTGATCGATGTCATTTTCTATCTTATAGAGAATCAATTTTTTTCTTTAAAAGAAGACACTTGATCTTTATTAATCCAACAAAAGGTGGAAAACAAAGACACCAAGAATTCCAATATTCACATATATCAGTTGTATAGGTTTTAACAAAAACATCTACAATAACTATACCAACTAAATCACTTGCACATTCTAATGCAATTGCAATAAAAATTGATAATTTAGTTATCAACATAGCAAGTCTACATATTTGAAGACTTAATTTTTATAGAAAGCATGAATCCAAAAATAACCCCCACAGTGCCTCACACACCATGTCAATCCAAAATCGAAAGTAATACATCACATGAAAATATTACTTTCAAACAATACATATTAGATGAGAAAATTGACAATGAAATCTCAATAGTTCAGTTTGTCACAGATACAATCATACTCATAATGAAAATACAATCTCAAAACCAAGACGAACTATAATGAGTAAAATCCCAATTTTGTCACATACGATCACAACTAATCACAATGAATCTTAGTTATGATCTCACACTTTTTAGTAGTTGCTAAAAAGCAAATCCACTTTATCAAAAACTTTTAATAATAAAATATAATATTTGTAAGTTAAAACATCCCAATTCTCACAGTATAAAACTCATGCTTATTTTATCAACAAAAAAAAACTCATGCTTACACATAACTTGAAGATATCTCTAAAATGAATATGACATAGGCCTAGTATAGTATTTTCATATGAAACATGTCTTCCACAATGTGGTACGGCAAAACCAAAAGTAATACAGTACATATATCACTAATATGAAAATTGTTACACGCAAGTTGAAACTCAAAATAAAACTATAAGTCATTAGCAGATTTGGTGCATATAATTCCTCTAATAGAAACAATCTCAATTTCTCAATTTCACATTATTGCTATTGCTATATCATTATTTGAATAATATACCAATTGCAAATGATAATTATAATGCACATATTTGCATAATGCACACATGCTAACATCCGAATGAAGGTCTAAGAAGTCTAAGAATATCACTCAAAAATCATTTAACAAAAATCCGTAAAGCATAGACCATAAAGGATCGGGAAGAAAAATCAAATAAAGAATCCTAATATCCTTCCTTTCTTGTACATATTCACAAGCAAAAATCAAATCAAACAACATCAACAACAACAAAATCGATATTAAAAGACGATGACACTGGAGAGAATCGCTAGAGATTGAAGAATAGCTAACCCATAACAAAGCGGTATGGTGACGAGTTGTCGTTGTTAACACATGTTGTTGTTGGTCTCATTAGCCATGATAAATTCTTGATTGTAGTAAAATGCGCAACAAGACAAAGAACAACTAAAGTACTGCGAACACGAAAACGTTAGGAAAAATAACCGGGGCGTGTCTCGTGACTTGTCTGAAGAATTTATTCGCCTCTACAGCGCAAATTCCCCGAGATACAACCGGTCCTTCTCAATCGCAAGTAACGAAAGAGGAATCAGAACTAGCAAGAATGAAGATGTTACTTCGGACAGGAGATGAACCCATGACTATATAATTTGAAGAGAGAAAGTAACTTTCTTTTTCTCAAATGTTAAACTCACGCATATATTATCTCTCTCAAATGTTTTCCTTCACCCTTTTATATCGAAAAAAAACTCATAGATCAAAACCATTTTTCCGTTGAACAGTTATGACCATGAAATTATTTTTCCGTTAAAATATTACACTCATAGAAGAACAAAACGGATGCAAATAATGATAGTATCATAACTCAATATTATAATCATAGAGAAAAGAAACGGAACTAACATAACGTTAAAATAAAATTTCAACGTAATCTGATATATCATTGATAACCAAAACGCATATAATAATAGTATATTGTGATCAAATCATCAATCACTTTAATATTTAGTGATTAAAACAAAAGAAACGTATACTATATTTTAAAACCAACTTTAATGTTTATAACTGTACATATAAACAAAACTTGAACGTAAAATGAACATATAATTTAAGCTTTTCAAATGAATAAAAATAAATATATACTTTAATATAAATGGTTCCGACTTTTGAAATATTATTAATTTAATAAAATTACAACAAGAGGTACGTAAGGGTTTGTGCTAGTAGTATAGGTTGTATAAAAGGGAATATATTTCAATTTGCACGATACGCAATTTTAATCGATTTTGTTCAAATCCAGTTCTTAGAATTACCTATGCTTGCTATTTGTTTGCGTAAATGTAGAAAGTGGCTGCAAATATAAACCCCTTGCATTTTCATTCACCATATTATACACTTATGGCAATGTTCTTTTTACATGATGGTGTTGGGTTTATAGGAGGGGTTCATCAAATTGTCACATTTTTTGGAGTTTATGATGCTATTGAAATGGTTTCATGTCCATTGTTAAGATAATGAGAACTTATGTGATGTATCACATATCATTTTCAGTGTATATAACTTTTTGCAATTTATCTATGTCACTGAAATCCTTAAAATTTGTTGCACACAGAATCACTTGGTGTTTTCCTAAACCCTAAACCCTAAACCCTAAACACACACACACACACACACACACACACACACACACACACATAGCTACATCATGTAGTTGAGGCACCCTCTAGTCAGGGGTGGATATTCCTTAGGACTAGGGAGGGCCATGGCCCGCCCTAAAAAGTAAAATTACTACAATACCCTTTGCTATAAATTAACTGCTAAATTTGTATAAGTGTTTGCCCCACATTTTCTAAAGATGTAACGTCGAGGTCGACGCCCAGCATGAGCCTTTTTTCATTTTTTTTCTTCTTGAATAACAGTATATAATATTATAAGCGCTAATTATTTAAGCTACCAAAATTAATGTTTTTAGGGTTCCATTTCATCACCAATGGTCGTAAAAGTTAAATATACAATATTAATATATGTACATTAATACATTAAAAATATATGTTTTTTTCTGGGTTAGTATTTTTTTTACTCGATGTATAGGTAATATGTAAGAAAATATATATTTTTAGAGTATAAGTTTTATTCATATTGTTAATCTTGTCACATCTCTTATATTATAATTAGATATTATGAATAGATGAATGATAGTTTACAAAAAAGAAATTTAAAATTTAATATTAAGAAAAAATAAATTTAAAATTATTTTTTTAAAAACAACTTCAATTGAGTCTCTATGTAAAAAAAATTACATTTTTGTCTCTTAATTTTTTCTGCTTAGTGTGTTATTGGTGCGTAGTATCATCCAGCGGCCCACCTGGACTTTTTAGTCAAGATCTCGCCACTTTGCCTCTAGTCGAGTCATATCCTCTCTTGGTGCACTCTACCCTTTCTCTCATTTTGCCTAGTATCCCTCTGGTATATCTCTTAAATTCGTAAGTTGGGCTTGACATCGTTGATATTCTTATGGTAAATACATGTTTTGCCCATTCCTCTGCCTCAGCCTCTTCTTTTCCCTCGACCAACAACTTAATTTACATTGGGTGTTAAAAATACTGAATCAATATTGTATCTTGATATCATGTGTTATAATATTTTGCAAATTACAAGTATTGTATATTGTATATTGATAACAAACTAGTACTGGATTTTGATACCGAATTTGTACTATATCTTGATACCTAGCCAGGAAAACTTAGGGACAAAAAGTGAGTATTTTTTTTTTTTGGAAACTAAAAACAAAAATTCTCAAATATTTTATGGAGAACAAAAAGATATTTAACCCATAAACAAATTTAACTGTTATTATTTTAATTTTGGATTTAATTTATATACACAATAGGTATATGTATATTGTACACTATCTACCAATCACATAGTGACACATCATTAAAGAGAAATTGGTCAATTGGTAACTACCAATTAATCAATTAGTAACCACCCACTCCATGAATTGTGATTGGTAGTGGTTGTAAAAGCCCATACACCTATTGTGTATGCAAATTAAACTCATTAATTTTTTTTGTACGCAACCAAAAATAAAGCTTTTTATTTAGGTCTAAATCGAACCCCACTTTCACCGATCGACTTAAGAACGGTGCATGGCGGCCACCATAGCTACATTGGCAAAACACGGCCACCTCACACTTATCGATAACGGCGCACTCGGCGTTGGTATCGTCATTATTACTTCGAACCAAAGAGTGCGTAAGGGTTTGTGCTAGTGGTATAGGTTGTATAAAGGGAATATATTTCAATTTGCACGATACGCAATTTTAATCGATTTTGTTCAAATCCAGTTCTTAGAATTACCTATGCTTGCTATTTGTTTGCGTAAATGTAGAAAGTGGCTGCAAATATAAACCCCTTGCATTTTCATTCACCATATTATACACTTATGGCAATGTTCTTTTTACATGATGGTGTTGGGTTTATAGGAGGGGTTCATCAAATTGTCACGTTTTTGGAGTTTATGATGCTATTGAAATGGTTTCATGTCCATTGTTAAGATAATGAGAACTTATGTGATGTATCACATATCATTTTCAGTGTATATAACTTTTTGCAATTTATCTATGTCACTGAAATCCTTAAAATTTGTTGCACACAGAATCACTTGGTGTTTTCCTGTGAATCCTGTACATTTATGATTTATCTTTTCGCTATGTCGCTTACATTGTTCTTGATGACCTTTGTTCATGCCTGTGGTATTCTTCACTTTATTTAGGGGTGTGCAAAATAAATGGGCCACTACACCAAAACAGTAAGGTCTGTGCTTTCCCCACACCCCATCTTTTTTTTAATTCCAAATTTACCCCCATTAAAAAAACAAAAAACCCACACCCCTCCCCTCCCTTCTCACTCTCCCTCGTCTCCTTCTCTCACTCTCCCTCAACCGAACCCTAACATTCACTCTCCCTCTCACTCACCTCCTCCCAACTCACTCAATCTCACTCAATCTCACCCAATCTCTCAGACAATCTTCTCCACCAACACTCTCAAGATTTGCTGGGTTATTTTCGCCTCCCCTCACACTCTCTAATCGTTCCATTTTCTTCAAGGTATGCTTCTCCCCCTACGCTGCATTTGGGTTTTTTTTTCTGAAACGCTGAATTGTTCGAACGAGGTCCCTCGAACACGTGAAAACGAAGGTATTCGAACGAGGTTGTGCGAACACCGTTCGAACGACCTCATTCGAACCGTTGTAATTTGGAAACTGAAACTGACTTGTTCGAACGGGGTTGTGCGAACAGGTTCGCATGTAGCTGTAACGCCCAAAATAATTTAATTATTTATTTAGTTAAGTTATTTAAGGCTTGCAACATTTAATTAAGTTAATTGAATAGTTGAGTTTATTTTTTTATCAAAAGGGGTCTAATATATTTAAATAGAACACTTAAGTTGGATTTATTTTATTTCAGGAGGTGAAATGAGTTAATGAGAGGGGTGGAAATAAGGCCCAAGGGCCATTAGTGAGCCCAATGTTAGTCATAAACCTAGGGGTTCCTAAATGAGAGTATCATTGTGTCCCATTTTGAAAGAAAGAAAACAAAAGAATAGAGAGGAGAAGAAGAAGTAGGCTGACGGCGTGAAAGGAAGGAAAGGAGGAAGCTTTCTTGAAGTTTTGCTTGGTAAGTGAGTTCTAGGTTCATTCTTCACCATTTTTCGTCTTCCATTAGGTGTTGTAGCCTCCATTTCCTAATCCTTGCCCACTTTGATTTTCGTTTTTACCCCAAGGTGAGGGAGGGTTCGGTTTTCCAGCTGCAAAGAAGGGAAGAAATACTCCATTTTGTGGTCTTTGGTGGTTGGCTTGGAGATTCTAACTTAATCAAGGTTAGGGGATTCTCATTTACATTTATAATAGTTTGTAAGATATGTGGTATGTGTGGAATAGCACTAGGATGGTTTGTTTGTGTGGATTTTGTGTTAATCATATGTTGTTGTTGTATTTGATGATTAATTTGGTGCTACCATGAAACTTGATGTTGGAAATAAATGTGTTGTGAAATATGCATGCCATGTGTTTGATTAAATGCTTCAATGTGGAGAAATATGAGATTGTGTGTATTTAATGATGTTGATTAAATGCTTAAATGTGTGTTGCCTAAGTGGGAATTGATTTGTTGAGTAAAAGTATGTTTGAAGTTGTTTGGTTTAGTGTGTTAGAGGGAGGGGCGCCAAATTCATAGGAAAGTGGCGCCTAGGTTGCTGTTTTCTGGGCAGGTGAGGTGTAGTGCAGGGGAGGGGCGCCATTTGCTGGGCAAAATGGCGCCAGTGTGTCTTGTGCAGTCTTTGCGAGAGTGTGCAGGGGGGGCGCCAAATGCTGGGAACATTGGCGCCAGGTATGTGTTGCGCTTGTGTAATAGTGTTGTTTTTCGCAATTATAGTGCAAGTATACACATCGTACAAGTAATAGAGTGGTTTTAAGTAAGAGATCGTTCCCACGAGGATTGGTATACTTTTCAAAGTTCAAGTTTCAAAACACAAGAGAATCAAGTAACAAATCGGCAATAAGAGTAGGTTTTAAAGCTAAAGATGTAATTAAGACAAGTAAACAAAAGTTGGTTGTGAATATAGATGAGAGATGAGTTGAGTTGTTGTATGCAGAATAAATCCTTTCTAGTCAGACGTTATAACGTACAAATGTTATTTCGTATAGACGTGGCCACGTTTGAACGCTGTTGCAAATGAGCTATGCTTTTCAGCACAAAACGTCAGAGTTTCAAGTATAAGAGGTCCTATGTCTAGGTTCTAAATAGGCACACTCCTGTATTTTAAGCACCCACAGCAATGTTCTATGAACTATTTATCCTTTCTATGTCTAGACTTAGATAAAAAAATGCCTAAATGTCTTTAGTACACCGTTCGTTCATATAAACCTTTGATTTCTTTTCATAGACCATGTCCATGCACTTCTATGAATCTACCTATTTTAAGAGGCCAACCTCAAAACAAGTTTGGAAATATTTTCACACAAAGATTTAAAACATGCAACGCCAATACTTTATAACATTAACTAGAAATTCATTATAAGCAAAACAACAACTCAACTACAAAGTGTTTAGCTCATGCTGAGCATCTTTACAGAATGATAAGGATTAAAAATCCAAATACCATACATAACGAAAAGAAACTAAGTGCAAAAGATACACCTAAGTAGCTCTTGGCAGATGCATGTGTGTAGAGGCGTTACAACGTCCGAGCCTCACAAAGTAGTGAGTGTGCGAGAAAATAAAATAAAGTTCGAAAAAGTAAAAACAAAGCGTAAGTCCTGCTTCCGGATCTTCTTTAATGCCTTCTCTCAGTGGATGAAGGTAGGTGATGAACCGGAGTGAGTGGATGAAGGTGTATTCGTGTATGAGTGATGTGTGGAAGGATGCCTTGAGAGAGTGAGCCTTCATTAAATAGCCTCCTTGCTCACGTGTGGTGATGTCACTTGCCCACCTACCAGTCTGCTTTCTTCTCTTACGCTCGACACTTTGCTCGATGCTCACGATGTTCTGCAAGCGTCACCATGGGGAATAGAAAGATCTTCCGACTTTATATCTTTGACTATCATTGCTTAGCGCCAAAATTGAGATCTTTCACCCTTGCTCTGCTGCACTTGATGAGCGTGGTGAGGGGACGTGGTAACGTTCAAAGACTAAATTTCTGCACAAGCACAAAAAGCATCAAAACACTCTCAAGGGCACCTCTTGGTGCCAAAATGCACAGATTTATTCAATTAACCTTTCACCCACTCGAATTACGAAACTAACATAAAATTACTTAAATAAACCTTGTATTGCTAGAGAACTTGCATGATTTATTCTTGAGTGATTATAAATAACTCATATAAATATGAGTTATCGATATCTTTGCTTGTTTGTGGCGAGAACGTGCGTGGGTGCAGGGGCGCCAATTCCCTGGGAATTTGGCGCCTGGTGTTGTGTCTAGGCTAGTGTGGCACGGTGTGCAGGCAGGGGGCGCCAATTCCTTGGAATTTGGCGCCTGTGTGCGTGATAAAATGGCTGGGTGCGTGCGTGTGCAAGGAGGCGCCATTCGGCGGGGAACTTGGCGCCCAGATGAGCCGCGTGTGTGTGTGTGTGTGTGGGTCACATACGTGGCGCCCGGCCATAGGAACTTGCGCTGTGAGTGTGTTCTTTGTGTCTTTGTGTGCTTGTGTTGCGCTAGGTGGGGCGCCAAAATGGCTGCCCCTTGGCGCCTAGTTGGGCCAAAAGTGTCTAAGTGATGTTTTAGTCCCTTGATTTTCAAAATAGTCCATTGATTTTCAAAATAGTCCATTGATTTTCAAAATGATCCCTTGATGTCAAAGTAGTCCCTAAGTACCAAATTAATCCTAATGTGTCAAATAATTTCCCTAAGTACTAAATTAGTCCTTGGTGTATCAAAATAGTCCTTAGGTACTAAATTAATCTTTGGTGTGTCAAAATGGTCCTTAGGTGGAATTTAATTCTTGGTGTGAGATTCAATTTAATAAATGAGGTGCGTTGTGTTGTGGTGATGAATAAGCGATGGGTAGGCTTCGGCCAAAGCGACGAGTTGTGTTGTGGAGATGTTCAAGTGACGAGTAATGATTGTTGTGAGAAATTTATTGTGTTGTGATGCATTGCCATGGTGTCACATAAATCATGCATATCCAACGACGATGTGGGCTTCGGCCAAAGTGACGATGATGGATCCACATGCATATTGCACACATACATATACTCATGTCTTCATAGTAAAACTTGTGTTGCTAGTTGATTCATTAATATTAATTATTGATGTTATAATTAAATGATAAATGCCTTAATTGTTGTGCTACTAGTGGTTTTCCTAATATAATGCTTATCCTACTTGTTATTATTTATGTAAAGAGACTCACCCTAGTGTTTTTATGTTGCCTGCTCTCGTGGCGACGTGCAGGTGATACTAAGTGAAGGTGTTCATGCCTTCTTAGGTCATTGAGTTAGCTAGCTCGATTAGTAACACCGTGGGCGGGGTTGTAGTCTTCGCTACTTTATTTTTATGTATTAGATCGATTTGGATTATGTATTGAATATGTTAAACTTGATTTTATTTCACACAACATTTGTGAAACTATTTTCTGGATTAATGTAAACTTTAAACAGGTCTTGAGGGTTTGCCCCACTTGGATATGATATATATTTCACGCACTAGATGCGTTTAAGTTTTAAATGATATTTTGTGATGTTTTGATGAAATGTGGCACTATCTTTGAGGTGCGTGGAAAAGTTTTTGAAAACTCTGATTCTTATTTATTAAATTAGTATTTAGTAGAAGGGGGTGTTACATTAGTGGTATCGAGGCGATTCGATGCAATAAGGCCAGTCATGCATGCATCATAGTATCTATGACAATTAGGTAGTGTTAGTTTGTTTCTTAATGGATGTTAATGCTGCAGTGTTAGGTTGAAATGGCTCGAAGAATGGATGATGCTCTTGCTGAAGCTCTGCAAGCCATAGCTCAGGCTATGGGGGACCAGAGGGGTGGTAGAGAGGATGCTGAGGATCGCAAGTTGGCTACGTTTCAGCGGGAGAACCCACCCACATTCAAGGGTAGGTATGATCCAGATGGAGCATTGACATGGCTGAGGAGATAGATAGAGCGAATCTTAGTGTTATGGCGTGTACCCATTTCGAGAAAGTGAAGTTTGGGACTCATATGCTAAAAGAAGAAGCTGATGATTGGTGGATGAGGAAGAAGCAGAGGCTAGAGGCTGCAGGTGAAGAGATCACCTGGGATACATTCAAGGAGGAATTCACAAGGAAGTACTATCCTGAAGATGTGCGGGCCAAGAAAGAGGTGGAGTTTCTAGAGCTGAAACAGGGAAACAAGACTGTAGCTGAATATGCAGCCAAGTTTGAGGAGTTAGTCAAATTCTGCCCTTATTATGACAACCAAGCCGAGTCAGAATTTTCCAAGTGTGTCAAATTTGAGAATGGTCTACAGCCAGAGATAAAGAAAGCAATTGGGTATCAAGAGATTCGGGATTTTGCTAAGTTGGTTGACAAGTGTAGGATCTATGAAGAAGATAGTACTGCTGCCTACAAGGTTGTAAAGGAAAAGAGGAATGCTCAGTTTAGGGGAAAGCCCTATGATGTTGATAAAAGTAAAGGCAAGTGGAAGACAAGTGCTGGTAAGAGTTTAAGTGGGGGAGATGCCTCTGCGGGTGTTGTGTGTTATTCTTGCAAGAAACCGGGGCATAAGAGTAGTGAGTGCAATGAGTTTCGTTGTTACAAGTGTGGTCTGAAGGGCCATAAGTCTGCTAACTGTGAGAAGAAAGGGGTGGTTTGCTTTAACTGTGATGAAGTGGGCCACTTTAGTACTAATTGTCCTAAGCCCAAGAGGGAGAAAGCTAAAGGGAAGGTGTTTGCTCTGGCAGGATCTGAGGATGTCAATGAGATTAGAGGTACTTGCTTTATTAACGGTACTCCTTTGATTGCTATAGTAGATCTTTGGTGCTACTCATTCTTTCATTCTTTGCTTTGTGTCTTTGAGAAATTGGGTCTTGTATTGTCTACTATGAGAAGGGAGATGGTTATTGATACTCCAGCTTCCCTAATGTGTGCTAGGTGTCCTCTGTCGGTCTTCGGCAGAGTGTTTCTTGTTGACCTTATTTGTTTGCCATTGGGAGGTTTGGACATCATTCTTGGTATGGACTGGTTAGTTGATAACCATGTGCATATTAATTGTTCTAGTAGATGCATGAGTTTTCCTTCTTCCAAAGAGGAAGAATGCTTTTGTTGCGTTACGTCAATTGCATAGGGCCATGAAGGAGGAAGCTAAGTTGTTTACCTTGATGGCGTCGTTGTCCGTGGAGAGCCAAGCCAAGATTGAAGAGTTGCCAATAGTTTGTGGATTTCCTGAAGTATTTCCCGATGAAATCCCTGATGTGCCACCTGAAAGAGAAGTAGAGTTTGGTATTGATCTAGTGCCTGGCACTAGACCCGTGTCTATGGCTCCCTATAGGATGTCTGCATCCGAATTATCTGAGTTGAAGAGTCAGCTAGAGGACCTACCTGAAAAGAAGTTCATAAGGCCTAGTGTATCGCCTTGGGGAGCGCCGGTGCTTTTGGTGAAGAAGAAAGATGGGAGTATTGATAACTCATATTTATATGAGTTATTTATACTCATTCAAAGAATAAGTCATGCAAGTTCTCTAGCAATACAAGGGTTATTAAACTAGTTTTATGTAATTTCTGAGTCTTTAGTAAATAAATAGATGAAGTGATGAATCTGTGCAATTAGGCACCAATTGGTGCCCTTGAGAGCGTTTTGATGCTTTTTGTGTTTGTGCAGGAAATTTAGTGCTAAACGTCACCACGTCCCTCACCACGTCTACTAAAGTGTAGCAGAGAAAGGGTGAAAAGATCTTCATTTTGGCGCGCTAAGCAATGATAAGTCAAAGATATAAAAGTCAGAAGATTTTCTCATTCCCCGTGGTGGCCTTACGCACGTAGCATCGTAGCTCTGAACAGTGTCAGGAAAAATAGAAGAAACAGATATGGTAGGTGGGCAAGTGACATCAGCACGCGTAAGCAAGGAGGCTATTTAAAGCTCAGCTCAGCTCTCTCTCAAGCATCATTCACTCCACCAACTTCAGAATCACTTCGTCTTCATCATCTCACCATCCCTCCATTTAAATTCAGAACTAGTTTTGTAAAGAAGATCTGGAAACAGACTTCTATATTTAGCTTGTCTGAACTTAGTTTTTATTTCTGCATTTTGTAAAGCTCAGACGTTGTAACGTCTATACAGCGTATATGCTTAAAAGCTGCTTAGGTGTATCTTTTGCACTGAAGCTCTTTTCTGTTATGTATGGTATTAGGATTTTAAATCCTTTTCATTCTGTAAAGATGCTCAGTATGAGCTAAACACCTTGTAGTTGAGTTGTTGATTTGCTTTTAATGAATTTCTAGTTAATGTTATGAAGTGTTAACGTTGCCCGTTTTAAATCTTTGCGTAATAATATTTTCAAAACTTGTTTTGAGGTTGGCCTCTTAAAATAGGTAGATTCATAGAATGCAGGACATGGTCTATGAAAAGAAATCAAAGACTTATATGAATGAACAATGCACTAAAGACATTTAGGCATCTTTATCTAAGTCTAGACATAGAATGGATAATAGTTCATAGAACATTCTTTGTGGGTACTTAATATACGAGAGTGGGCCTATTTAGAACCTAGACATAGGATTTCTTGTACTTGAAACTCGACGTTTTGTCTTTGAAAAGCATAGCTCTTTTGCAACAACGTTCAAACGTGGCCACGTCTGCGCAGTTAACATTTGAGCGTCATAACGTCTAAACGTTATGACGTCTGGCTAGGAAGGATTTATCTGCATGCAACAACTCAACTCATCTCTCATCCATATTCACAACCAACTTTTATTTCCTTGTTTTGTTTAAATCTTTAGCTTTAAAACCAACTCTTATTGTCGATTTGTCACTTGATTCTCTTGTGTTTTGAAACTTGAACTTTGAAATCTTATCAATCCTCGTGGGAACGATCTCTTACTTAAAACCACTTTATTACTTGTGCGATGTGTATACTTGCACTATAATTGCGAAAATCTATACTATTACACAAACGCGAACAAGTTTTTGGCGCCATGTTATAGGGGATTGTAGTAAATTTTCACTATTCAAAGTATTAAAACACAAGTTGAAGGAATTTTACCGTGTTGTTCTTTGTTTCGTGTTTGAGCAGTAGACGCGTTACACATGCTTAGTTCCGACTCAAGCTCTAGTTCAATCAACCAAGTAGTGAATCAAACTCGAGTTTGATCCGAACTCGAAAGAACTTTTAGGCAACTAAGGAGACAAAGAAGGTTAAGAAGAAGACAAAGAACAACAAGAACAACACCCAATCATGTCCGAGCATAACACCGGTTCTAGAGGTGGACATACACCAAGAGGAGTCGAGAGGACAAGGTCTTGGGCCACAAACTCATACAAAAACAATAGTTGTTGATGATGAACACTACCAAAGCGCAAAGAACTCATCAATGCAGGACCACAAGATATGGTCAATGACAGGGATAGGCCTATGCGTGACTATGCCGTGCTTAACCCTGCTCATCTACAAACAGGCATTGCTAGACCAACCCTTCATACTGGTCACTTTGAGTTCAAGCCAATGATGTTCCAAATGTTGCAGACTGCAGGTCAATTTGGAGGTTTCCCTCAAGAAGATCCATATTCTCACCTGAGACAATTTCTGGATGTGTGCAGCAACTTTATCATTCCTGGAGTGTCAGAAGATGCATTTAGATTGAAACTCTTCCCATACTCACTCAAGGATAAGGCTAAAAATTGGCTGAATTCCTTGGAGCCAAATTCAATTCACACTTGGGATGAGCTAGCTGAGAAGTTTCTTGCCAAATACTTCCCTCCCAACAAAAATGCTAAGTTGAGAAATGATATCACTTCCTTCAAACAAAGGGAAGGGGAATCATTATTTGAAGCTTGGGAGAGATGGAAGGAGTTACTAAGAATGTGCCCTCACCATGGCATTCTGTGGTGATCCAAATGGAGACGTTTTATAATGGCCTAGATCAGCCCACAAGATTGATACTTGATGCTTCATCAGGTGGTGTCATTCTCAACATGTCCTTTTCTGAGGCATGCAAGCTCATTGATGAAATAGCCACCCACAACTCTCATTGGCCATCAGATAGATTTACTCCTGGGAAGAAGGCAGGTGTTCATGAGATAAGTGAAGTCACTGCTCTTTCTGCTCAAGTGGCTACCCTGACCAACATGATCAAAACTTTGAGTACTTCAAACGTGGCCACGTCGGTAGCGGCGATCGTTGCGGCAGATTGAACCTACCCACCGGTGGAATAGTGTGTGTTTATTGTGAGGAAGGGCATGCGTATGAGGAGTGTCCCTACAACCCTCAATCAGTAAACTTTGTCTCTCGTAACAAAGGAAATGGTCCCTATTCCAATTCCTACAATTCAAATCGAGAAATCATCCAAATTTCATTGGAGAAACAATAATGCATTGAATGCCAAAATCTTGCTCTGCGCAATACCTCCGTGGATTTCCTCCTCAACAACAACAGAGGCGTGTATGCGCGAACAACAACAATAGCAACTTGGAGGCCATGATGAAAAGCTTCATAAGTGATTGTAAGACTACTTTGCAAACCCATGAGTCTTCAATCAAAACTCTGGAAAATCAAATTGGACAGATAGCTTCAGCCCTCACTCAAAGACAGAATGGATCTCTTCCTTCTACAACAGAAACACCATCATCATCAACCCCTAATTGTAATAATGGGGTAAATGGTCAGGTAAATGCAATTTCTTTAAGAAGTGGTACTGAATATCCTGAACCAACTATGCCTGTGGAAGAAGAATTACAGGAGAAGCAAAAAGAAGTACCAGAGAAAGAGAAAAAGAAAGGAAAAGAAGCAAGCACAAGTGGTGTGAAGGATATTCCAGACGTTACAACGTCTAATTTTGAACCAGGAATCAAGACTGTACATAGGCTTGTACCTGAGTATCCTCCTCCACCCTACCCTCAAAGATTGAAGAAGGCCCGTGAAGATAAGCAGTTCAGCAAGTTCATGGAAATGTTAAAACAGTTACACATCAACCTTCCTTTGGTTGATGCTTTACAGCAGATGCCAAATTATGCCAAGTTCTTGAAAGACATCATCACCAAAAGGAGAAGGCTAGGGGAATTTGAAAATGTTGCTTTAACTGAAGAATGTAGTTTAATTATGCAGAATAAACTCCTAGAAAACTCAAGGATCTGGCGGTTTACTATACCATGCTCCATTGGAGATTTTTACATTGGCAAAGCATTATGTGACTTGGGAGCAAGTATCAACTTGATGCCCAAGTCCATTTATGACAAACTTGGTATAGGAACTGCGAGACCTACTTCTTTAAGCTTAACTTTAGTGACAAAAGCGAGTTTATCCTCGAAGGCATATTAGAAGATGTTTTGATTAAAGTTGACAAGTTTGTGTTTCCGGTGGATTTTGTTATTTTGGATTTTGATGCGGATCATCATTCAGGAGACCATTCTTAGCTACTTTGGAAGGACAATCATTGATGTGCGAGAAAGGAGAATTAATCATGAGAGTCAATGACCAAGAAGTCAAGTTCAATGTCCTCGATGCGCTCAAGTATCCGAACCAAATACGTAAGAGTGTTCTTATGTGGTTGCCATTGATCATATGGTCCAAAAGCGGTTCAACAAGGACAATAATCATCCGGAGAAGCTTCGGGGAATAATGAAATACAAGAATTGTTAGCGAAAGAAGCCGCTCCTCTGAGGCGTCAGTAGCGTGCATTGCGACGTGGCCACGTCCGAGCCCCCGCACCAAAGTCATGGACAAAGAGGTATGAATCTTTAGGGCAAGAGAGTCAAATCGAAGAAGAATGTGCCCTCCATTAAAGAGCCACCTACTTTGGAATTAAAGGTGTTGCCCGATCATTTAAAGTATGTCTTCTTAGGGAAAATGATTCTCTGCGGTGATCATTTCTTCCAAGCTCACTCAAGAGCGGGAAGATGATCTCATTACTACCCCAAGAGACATAAAAGGCAATTGGTTGGCAAATGGCGGACATCAAAGGTATCACCCCACAATCTGCATGCATAGAATAGTCTTGGAGGAGAATGCCAAGAATAGCATTGAAGGCGAGAGGAGATTGAACCCCATAATGAAGGAGGTGGTGAAGAAAGAAATCATCAAATGGTTGGATGCGAGGAATCATCTACCCTATTAGTGATAGCTCTGGGTGAGTCGATTCGGTGCGTGCCCAAGAAAGGAGGAGTTCTTGTGATACAAAATGAAAAAATGAGCTAATTCCAACAAGGACGATAATAGTTGGAGGATATGCATGGATTACGAGAAAGTTAAACAAAGCAACTAAGAAGGATCATTTCCTCTTCCGCTCATTGATCAAATGCTAGACAGTGCTCGCAGGAAAGATTTCTCTTTGTTTCCTTGATGGTTATTCGAGTTACAACCAGATAGCCATAGCACACGAAGATCAAGAGAAGACAACATTCACTTGTCCCTATGGTACCTTTGCTTTGAGGAAGGATGCCATTTGGGGTGTGTAATGCTCTGCCGCAACATTTCGCAGGTGCATGATGGCCTTATTTTCTGATTTCATTGAGAACTCCATGGAAGTTTTTATGGACGATTTCTCAATCTATGGAGATTCGTACAAGGGATGCCTGGATAATTTGGAAGGAGTTCGATAAGGTGTGAAGAAACCAATCTAGTGCTCAATTGGGAAAAATGCCATTTCATGGTACAAGAAGGAATAATATTGGGACACGAGAATATCAAAGAAAGGTTTAGAGGTGGACAGAGCAAAGATTGATGTTATTGACAAGCTACCTCCACCAACAACTATCAAAGGAGTCGAAGTTTCTTAGGACATGCGGGGTTTCTGAGAAGATTCATCAAGGATTTCTCAAGATTTCAAAACCCTTGTGTGCATTGTTGTTGCAACGTGACCACGTCTTCAATTTTGATGAGCGGTGTCATGAAGCTTTCAACAAATCAAGATCGCGCTTGTAATGCGACTCGATAATAGTCACCTCCAGTTGGTCCAAGCCATTTGAGTTGATGTGTGATGCAAGTGATTATGCCGTAGGAGTCGTATTGGGGCAAAGGTATGGAAAAAATTTTCATTCTATTTATTATGCCAAGAAACCTTAGATGATGCCCAATTGAATTACACTGTGGATCTGAAAAAGAACTTTTGGTCATTGTATTTGCATTTGATAAGTTCGGATCATACTTAGTTGGTGCAAAAGTTATTGTTTTTATCGATCATTCACCATTAAGTACTTAATTTCTAAAAAGATGCAAAGCCAAGACTTATTAGATGGGTTCTCCTCCTCCAAGAATTTGACTTGGAAATTTGTGACAAAAGGGGGTGGAGAACCAAGTTCTTGATCACCTTTCTAGGCTTGAGAATGTTGATGCAGTGCAGTGAAAAAGATATACAAGAAAAATTTCTGATGAGAGACTATTGTTAGTAGCCTCGATGGTGAAGACGTGGCCACGTCTATGACACTTTCGTCAAACGTCATAACGTCCCGATACTCTTCGCTCCATGGTATCTTGACATAGTCAACTTCCTTGTTAGCAAAATTGTGCTGTAGAGAATTCAACTATCGCCAGAAGAAGAGGTTCTTCCACACTATAAAGCACTATTTCTCGGATGAACCATATCCGCACAAATTGTGTCCAGATCGATTTACTAAGAAGATGCCTAGGCGAGGAAGAGCAACTCCATGTGTTTTGCAACAATGTCATTCAAAGACCTTATGGTGGACATTTTGGAGGTACTAAAGCAGTACAAGGTCCTACAATCAAAGCTACTATTGGCCAACATTATTCGAGAGATGCATGAAATGGTTAGGAGATGTGACAAGTGCCAAAGAACAGAAACATATCAAGCAAGCAAGAGATGCCACTCACAAACATTCGAAGTAGAGTTGTTTGATGTATGGGGATGGACTTCATGGGGCCATTTCCTATGTCCCATGGAAATCTCTACATTCCGTAGTTTGTGGATTACGTGTCAAAGTGGGTTGAAGCGGTGGCATTACCAAACAATGAAGCCAAATCATTAGCAAGTTTCACGAAAAGAATATATTTACAAGGTTTGGTACTCCAAGAGCCATAATCGATGATGAAGGCTCTCATTTCTGCAATAAACTAATTGAGAACCTTTTGGCTAAATATGGAGTGAAACACGAATTGCTACTGACTTATCACCCCCAAACCAATGGGCTGGTGAAATATCCAACGAGGAGATCAAAAGAATACTTGAGAAGATGGTTGGTCCCAACGAGAAAGGAGTGGTCATTACACTTGGATGATGCCCTTTGGGCCTCTGAGCAACAGATACAAAACACCATTAGGCATGTCTCCGTACAAAGCTAGTTTATGGGAAGGCTTGTCACCTGCCAATTGAGCTCCAACATAAAGCTTATTGGGCAATAAAACAAATAAATCTAGATCATGCAAAGGCTGGTGAGGCAAGATTGTTACAATTGAATGAGCTAGAAGAGTTTAGGCACCATGCCTATGAGAGCTCAGCAATGTATAAAGAAAAGACCAAGAAGTGGCATGATCAAAGAATCCAAAGGAGAGAGCTAGCGAAGGACAACAGTGTTCTTTATTTCAATTCAAAATTGAAATTGTTCCCGTGGAAGTTAAAGTCAAGATGGTCAGGTCCATTCAAATTAATGAAGATATATCCTCATGGTGCCGTGGAATTATTTGATGAAAAGACAAACACCATATTCAAAGTTAATGGCCAACGTGTGAAACAATATCATGGAGAACATGTGGAAAGGGACAAGATTCAAATGTCCTTCAAAAATTCTTGAATAAAAGAGACAAAAGTCTGGCTGAAGACTCTTAAAGCAAGCGCTCTTGGGAGGCAACCCAAGGATTTTTAATTTTTCTGTGTCTTTTTAATTTTTGTTTTGCAGGAATAAATGTTGAAAGAAATGTGGAAGTGAAAGATGGTAGACGTCGTAACGTCTCAGTATTTACTAGACGTGGGCACGTCTGGGCAGTCAAGGCAGATTTAAATGAAGTCAAAGGCGTAAGTGATGACGTGTCAGAAATGATTTCCTCTCAAAAGCGAGCGTGGTAACGACCACGACGTCATCCCCCTCACTTAACATGTCTAATCAACGGTTACTTTCTCCATTACTCCACTCTTCCATTTCTCAACTCCCCATAACCTCTTCCCCATAAAAATCTAACCACTCACCACCATTCCACCGCCTGCAACCTCTTTCTAATCTCTCTCTGAAACCAAAACCTACCATCCCTTTCTCTGAAAACCTAAAATTTCCAGAAATCCCCCATTTCCTTCCAAACATTTTCTGCACAAAAACCATGATTAAAGTGAAGCAATCCGCCACCAAATCCTCTGGGAAAGGAAAGCATGTTGACCTAAGTTCCTCCTCAGCCCCCATCCCTGAAACACCAAACCCATCTAAGAAGAAAGCCCTACTTCCTGAAAGGGGTTTCAGTCAAGAAAGCCCCAATCCTAATTTCCTCGCAACCGTCGCAGCGTTGGGTTGGCAGAAATTTGTTATGCACAGAAAGGAATATATTGCTACTCTGGTTCACGATTTCTACAAGGGGATCGTTGAAAGGCCTGAAGGAGAGCCATCCATCGTCTCAAAGGTAAGAGGAGAGGAAGTCAAGTTTGGGGTAAGGGTCATTAATGACTATTTTGGATTAGGATACTATGGCAAAGCTGTGGAGACCAAACAGAAGAACTATGGATTGGCTGAGATGGATGCCATTAAGGAGAGGATCTGTGTTGAAGGTGCTGTCTGGGAAAGAAGAGGTGAGCATGGGAGCGAGTTCAAGATAATGAAGAAATACCTTTGTGATGAAGCCAACACTTGGTTCCATTTCATAAGGCAATTTGCTAATCCCTACCTCTCACACATCATGGGTTGACAAGGAGAGAATGATTGTGATTGATGCAATCATGTCCAGAGACAAAGTGGAGGTTGGGAAGTTGATCAACCGCGAGCTCAACAAATGGAAGAATAGGAAGGATGGATATTTGTACTTCCCTTGTTTGATAACTGATCTGTGCATGGAGGCAGGAGTGGAGATAGAGGCTTCAGAGCTTAGGGAGCAACCTCAAGGCCCCTTTTCAACAAAATTTCAGCCTAGGGTGAAGTCTGCAGGTGCTGCAAGTTCTGTTGATACTCAGACGTTACAACGTCTGGAGGAAAGACAGAACTCCCTGGCCAAGTTTATCAAAGAACAATTTGAGTGGCAAAAGAAGGTATTTGCCCAGGTGTCTAAGGGAAAGAAAGCAGTTGAGGAGCCCAGTATTGCCTGAGTGGATGCAGGAGGAAAATGAAGATGATGTTCCATTGTCTACAATCCAAAGGAGAGCTGTCAAGAGAGAAAAAGCAAAGCGAGCAAGAAGCCCACCAAAGAGGCAAAGCCCAGCAAAGAAACAAAAGAAGGTAAGTAGTGAGGAAGATTTTAATTCTGATGATTTAGATGATATTTCTGATTGTGATGTAGAGGAATCAAAGAAAGTGAGCATGGAGGTAATTAGTGAAGAGGAAGAGGAGGAGAGCCCTGAGGAAAAAGGGAGTTCGAGTGAAAGGACTGAAAGTGAGTCCCCAGCAATTCAATCAAACAAAGAGCCAGCCCAAGAAAAATCCAAAACACCTAGCCCCAAAGCACAATCCCCACAAACCACACAACCACCACCTTCACCAAAAGAACCCTCCACCCATGACCAAAACACCCCAAAGACTCCACAATCCAAAGCCCAAGACCAACCAATCACACAACCACCCCCACCCCAACCTGAACCTCAAAAGCAGCCATCAACCCAGAAAACGCAGGAACCAGACGTGGCGACGTCTGAGCCAGCAAACACAGAAAGCCACCCACAATCCCAAAACATTTCCCCACCCAAGAAGACCAGAGTCAAAACTGCACTCGCATACAATCCCTTTGGAAGGAAGAAGAGACAACAGATAGCTGCTGAGTCAAATCAAGCTCAAGGGAGTGGAGAAAAGGAAGTTGCGAGCCACCCCACAACACTCGAGTGCGTAAGCTTCCTCAGTAAGAGAAAAAGTCAAAGTTGTTGCGGGGGAACTCTCATCGCTACTAGTGGTGCATTCATTGCCACTAGTGTATCTGAAGAGCCACTTCCTGCTATTCTTTGAAGAACGCTGCGCAGACGTCGTAACGTCTGCACGAAAAGAGGTCGCACCAAACTTGCAGAAATGCAAGTCAACAATGAACGTGAAGCTGCATTGGAAAAAGTAAAACAGCAAGCAATGGAGGAGGCAACACAGAAACTAGCAGAGCACTTGTTGAAGCAAGCCCAGGGATCGATTCTTTGAACTGAGTATCATCATCGGGGCGTGGCGACGTCTAAAGAGCCAGAGGTGGAAAAAGCCCAGGTGATACCCAGCGAGCCAATGCAAGTCAACCCTGCTGAGTTAGCAATGAGGATGTGGGAGGAAGCTAAAAAGAGGATTGCTGAAGCCTCAAGTACTGCTGGTGCGAGTGTGGGTGCTAGCACAAAAGAGAAGGAGTCTGATGAAACAACAACCACTGAGCAAGAAGGAGTGAAGGTCAAGAAAGAAAAGAAGGAGAAGAAGAAAGGAGAAAGTCAGAAAGGAGCTCCCACCAGACAGAGCGGAAGGCTCAGGTCTGGTGCTGTAAGCAAGTAAGTTCCCCATCAATATCAATTGTAGTTTAGTTTTTTTTCTTAGTTTTAATTTTAAGTTGAAATTTGCTAGTTTTTAGTTCATGTTCTGAATGAGACCCCCCTATAAAAAAAAAATAATAATAATAATAAAATCATGCTGTTTCTCTTTGAGCAGTGAGGACACTGCTCAACTTTAAGTGTGGGGGGGGGGGAATCTCAATGTTTTGATGTTTTAAGTGCTGTACATGAAATCAAATGCAAAAGTAGTCTCTGTTCTTACTCTGTCAAGCATGAAAATAATTCTCTTTGGGCTAAGGATAAGTGAAAATGTGTGTGTGAGTAACCTATGCATGATTAGATGAAAAGAATTGATTTTTGCTCCTACACAAACTCTGTTTTTAAGAGAGAATCTAGTTAGCTAGGGAATATTTTGTGCTGAAGCTAGTCTTGGTGAACTTTGGTGAAAATAAAACTTGATTAAAAACCTAGAATAGCAGTAGAAGCTAAGTTTGGGGGTGAATCAAGTCGTACTAAGGCTGGGTGCAAAGACTGTAGGATGGTTAAGTGCAGGTGTAGTGTGAGTGCAACGTTGTAACGCGTCTACCCGTAACGTTATAACGTCTGCCGTGTGTGTTGTGTAGTGTGTTCAGACGTTGCAACGTCCACCCATAAACGTTGTAACGTCTATCCCCAAAAATACCAAAAAGAGTGTGTTGTTACAAATAAGTGGAAAATCCACATGTGTGTTATGTTCCCTGTAATACCCTGAAACAAATACTGAAGCACTCCAATATATAAAAATAAAAAAAAATAAAAAAAAAAACTCCAAAAGGGAGCAAAATAAAGAGAGTTGCTCAGTAATGAGGGGGTTACAATCTTTTTGCGTGTGTGAGTCAATAAACTAGTTGCACTAACCTAGTCCTAGCATCCAATTAAGACCCTTTGTCAAGCTCCAAATGAACTCCCATTTCTTATGTGAAAATGTTAGCCTATTCTTTGTTTTGAAAAATGTTTTACTGTCACCATTTGGGAAGCCACTCTTTCATAAGCCAAAACAGTTTCTGAACTAACTAGAGGAAGATTTAATTACAGAGATCACACACTCACTTTGAGCTTTAATGAATCTGGAATTTAATCATGCAAGTGGTGTGTGAGTGCGTGAGGAATTAGCCCTTTGAGAATGAATTTTTGATCTATTAAGTGAGTAAGAGCATAGCCTGCTAGTGTAGTTGATTCCATGTTTTGTTTTGCTGTTGTCTTGATTGCTTGAGGACAAGCAATGATTTAAGTTTGGGGGTGTGATAACTCATATTTATATGAGTTATTTATACTCATTCAAAGAATAAGTCATGCAAGTTCTCTAGCAATACAAGGGTTATTAAACTAGTTTTATGTAATTTCTGAGTCTTTAGTAAATAAATAGATGAAGTGATGAATCTGTGCAATTAGGCACCAATTGGTGCCCTCGAGAGCGCGCTTTTGATGCTTTTTGTGTTTGTGCAGAAATTTAGTGCTAAACGTCACCACGTCCTCACCACGCCTACTAAAGTGTAGCAGAGAAAGGGTGAAAAGATCTTCATTTTGGCGCTAAAGCAATGATAAGTCAAAGATATAAAAGTCGAAAGATTTTCTCGTTCCCCATGAAATGACGCACGTAAATCAGTAGCTCTGAACAAAGTCGTCGAAAAATAGAAGAAACAGATATGGTAGGTGGGCAAGTGACATCAAGACGCCGTAGCAAGGAGGCTATTTAAAGCTCACCACGGCTCTCTCAAGCATCATTCACTCCACCAACTTCGTAATCACTTCGTCTTCATCATCTCACCATCCTCCATTTAAATTCGTAACTAGTTTTGTAAAGAAGATCCGGAAACAGACTTCTATATTTAGCTTGTCCGAACTTAGTTTTTATTTCGCATTTTGTAAAGCTCGGGCGTTGTAACGCCTATACAAAGATATGCTTAAAAAAAGTCGCTTAGGTGTATCTTTTGCACCAAAGCTCTTTTTCATTATGTATGGTATTAGGATTTTAAATCCTTTTCATTCTCAGAAAGATGCTCGGCATGAGCTAAACACCTTGTAGTTGAGTTGTTGATTTGCTTTTAATGAATTTCTAGTTAATGTTATGAAGTGTTAACGTTGCCCGCTTTAAATCTTTGCGTAATAATATTTTCAAAACTTGTTTTGAGGTTGGCCTCTTAAAATAGGTAGATTCATAGAGTACAGACATGGTCTATGAAAAGAAATCAAAGATTTATATGAATGAACAATGCACTAAAGACATTTAGGCATCTTTATCTAAGTCTAGACATAGAATGGATAATAGTTCATAGAACATTCTTTGTGGGTACTTAATATACGAGAGGGGCCTATTTAGAACCTAGACATAGGATTTCTTGTACTTGAAACTCGGCGTTTTGTCTTTGAAAAGCATAGCTCTTTTTGGTAACAAATGTTCAAACGTGGCCACGCCTGCGCACGCATTAACATTTGAACGTCATAACGTCTAAACGTTATGACGTCTGGCTAGGAAGGATTTATCTGCATGCAACAACTCAACTCATCTCTCATCCATATTCACAACCAACTTTTATTTCCTTGTTTTGTTTAAATCTTTAGCTTTAAAACCAACTCTTATTGTCGATTTGTCACTTGATTCTCTTGTGTTTTGAAACTTGAACTTTGAAATCTTATCAATCCTCGTGGGAACGATCTCTTACTTAAAACCACTTTATTACTTGTACGATGTGTATACTTGCACTATAATTGCGAAAATCTATACTATTACACAAACGCGAACAAGTATGCGGCTTTGTATTGATTATAGACAGCTGAACAAGGTGACAATCAAGAACAAGTATCCACTTCCGAGAATTGATGATCTGATGGACCAGCTGGTAGGTGCTAAGGTGTTTAGCAAAATTGATTTGAGGTCAGGTTATCATCAGATTAAAGTGAAAGAAGAAGATATCCGTAAGAGCGTTCGGGATTTGAGTTATGGGCATTATGAGTATTACAGTAATGCCGCTTGGTGTCACTAATGCCCCGTGAGTGTTTATGGAGTACATGAACTGAATCTTCCATAGCTACTTGGATCGGTTTGTAGTGGTTTTCATAGATGACATTCTAGTGTACTCTAAGTCTGAAGAGGAGCATGCAGAACACTTGAGATTGGTGCTTGAGGTGTTGAAAGAGAAGAAGCTTTATGCGAAGTTGTCTAAGTGTGATTTTTGGTTGAAGGAAGTAAGCTTCCTTGGTCATATTATTTCTGGTGATGGAATTGCAGTAGATCCATCTAAGGTTGATGCGGTGATGCAGTGGGAAGCTCCTAAGTCGGTTACGGAGATTAGAAGTTTTCTTGGATTAGCCGGTTATTATAGGAGGTTTATTGAGGGTTTTTCTAAGTTGGCACTCCCGCTAACCCAGTTAACTTGTAAAGGAAAGGCGTTTGTGTGGGATTCCCGTTGTGAAGAAAGTTTCCAAGAATTAAAGAGGAGGTTGACTACATCACCTGTTTTGACATTGCCTAAATCTGGAGAGCCTCTTGTGGTGTATTGCGATGCGTCTAAGATGGGACTAGGAGGTGTCTTGATGCAAAATGGTAAGGTAGTGGGTCCGCCTCACGGAATCCAAGTTGAAAGAGATAAATTGAACAAGTATGGACGTCCCCTATTGGGATGTACCATTAAACCTAAATTGGGGTTATCCGCTAAGAATTACGGTAGAGCAGTTTATGAATGTCTCCGTGGAGGACTAATGCATCACAAGCCGGGGGCGGTTGATGGCAATAATCCGCCTATCTCTCTTGATTTTGATGTGGTATCAAGCATGCATTTATGGAGCGACCATAATCGGCAATCTCCAACGCCTATTTGATCTGGATTGCCTACTTATGCTTCAAGACAGTTGAGGATTCATGAAAAGAATTACCCTACACATGATTTAGAGCTTGCGGCAATTGTTTTCGCTTTGAAGATTTGGAGGCATTATTTGTATGGTTCTAAGTTTGAGGTGTTCAGTGATCACAAAGGGTTGCAGTATTTGTTTGACCAGAAAGAATTGAATATGAGGCAAAGAAGATGGTTAGAATTGTTGAAGGATTATGATTTTAGTTTGAATTATCACTCGGGAAAGGCTAATGTTGTAGCCGATGCTTCGAGTAGGAAGTCCTTGCATGTGTCTGCAATGATGGTGAAGGAACTTTAATTGATTGAGCAGTTTCGGGATTTGAGTTTAGTCTGTGAGGTGACACCTAAGAGTGTTAGATTGGGTGTGTTGAAGATCCATAATGAGTTTTTGGATGTTATTCGGGAAGCTCAGAAGCGGGACATTAAGTTAGTTGAATTGGCAGTTGGGATTGATCAATCCGAGAGTAAAGATTATGAGATAGATGCGCAAGATGTGTTAAGGTACCGGGGAAGGATTTGTGTTCCTAGTGATGAGGAGATTAAAAAGGCAATTCTAGAAGAGGGTCATCGGAGTAAGTTGAGTATCCACCCGGGAGCTACAAAAATGTATCAAGATTTGAAGAAACTGTTTTGGTGGCCTGGTATGAAGCGTGATGTGGCTCAGTTTGTGTATGCTTGTTTGACGTGTCAGAAATCGAAAGTAGAACATCAGAAGCCAGCAGGATTGATGCAACCGTTGGATGTTCCGGAATGGAAGTGGGATAGTATCTCTATGGATTTTGTGACTGGTTTGCCGACTACAGTGATAGGATTTGATGCTATATGGGTGGTTGTTGATAGGTTGACGAAATCTGCTCACTTTTTACCGATTAACATTACTTATCCAGTTCCGAAGTTGGCAGATATCTATGTTAAGACGATTGTGAAGCTGCATGGTGTGCCTTTGAGTATTGTGTCTGATAGGGATCCTAGGTTCACTTCTGAGTTTTGGAAGAGTTTACAAGAGGCTTTGGGTTCTAAATTGAGATTGAGTTCAGCGTATCATCCCCAGACAGATGGGCAGACGGAGAGGACGATTCAATCATTAGAGGATTTGTTGAGGGCATGTGTTCTAGAGCAGGGAGGTTCATGGGATTCTCATTTGCCGTTGATTGAATTCACTTACAATAACAGTTCTCATTCGAGTATTGGGATGGTGCCTTTTGAGGCATTGTATGGGAGGAGATGTAGGACTCCGCTGTGTTGGTATGAATCTGGAGAAAGCGTGGTGCTAGGTCCCGAGCTTGTGCGTGAGACCACAGAGAAGGTGAAGATGATTCGGGAGAAGATGAAAGCTTCGCAGAGTAGGCAAAAGAGTTATCATGACAAGAGGAGGAAGGACCTAGAGTTTCAAGCTGGTGATCATGTATTCTTGAGGGTTACTCCAACGACAGGTGTAGGTCGTGCGTTGAAATCTAAGAAGTTAACCCCTCGTTTCATCGGACCATATCAGATTTCAGAGAGAGTTGGGAAAGTTGCTTATCGGGTGGCCTTGCCACCCAGGGGCGATTTTAGGGCCCAGCTAGCCCGGGCACGCGCACGGGCTCAAAATCCTATGAAATTACTATAATACCCCTGTTTTTAAAAATAAGTTATTAAATATATACATCATTTCGCAATTAAATACCGTTTAAACGTTTGTCGAAGCGGTTTAATTTCTCTTTTTTAACTCATTGAATCCGTGTTCGATTCCTGTGGAAGGCGTTTTCTATTTATTTTTTTTTCCGTTTTGTCTTCTTTAAATAAAAGCTGGCTAAGTTTATTTTTATTTTCGCCAAAAAGTTTACAATGAGTGTTGAACCCACAACCAAGAAGTTACCTAAATGTTACTTTACCACTAAGCCAACAATTGTTATTTAATTTACTTTTACAACTTTAATATAGAAACATATATTAACAAAATATGTTTTTTATGCACTAACAATATTTTTTTTACTTAATGTATAGGTAACTTTTATTTTACAGTCATCATATTATTTTTATTAAAATGTATAGGTAATATGTAACACTATATATATATATATATAGAGAGAGAGAGAGAGAATAAATGTATGATATTTTCTATATTTTTTGGAGTATAAATTTTATTCATATTTTTAATATTACCACATCTCTTATATTAGAACTAGAAATTATGAATATAGATGGTTGATGATTTTTAAAAAATATCTTTAGCATTTTAAATTTAGAATCAAATAAATTTAAAATTATTTTTACAAATAACTTCAATTGGTCCAAATTTGAATATAAAAAAAAAAAAAGTAAAACCAAAAACTAAATGAACCCCACCCCCCAATTTTCTCTCTTCTCTCACGACACTCTCCCTCTCCTTTTCTCACTTTCTTCTCTTTCTCTTCTCTTCCACCATGCCCTCCTCCATTTTTCTTCTTCTTTTCACTTCAAGTAGTCCAATCCAAGCTTAAATCATTTACATTTGAGCTCTATTTTAAGGAAAACCAACTCATTCCTCTCTTTGGGTAGTATTTTGGAGTTAGGGTTTTTGCTCTAATTTTATTTAGCACTCTATTGACAGGTTAGATTTCATCTCTCCTATTTAGCACACTTTATGATTATTTATATATTATGTCATATGTCAATTGGCGGGAAATTTTCTTGCCCAGACTCTAGAAAAATCCTGGCTTCGCCACTGTTGCCACCTAATCTTTCTAATCTACATGATGTATTCCATGTGTCTCAGTTGTGGAAGTATGTTCCTGACCCGTCACATGTAGTTCAGATGGATGATGTGGAGGTAAGGGAGAACCTTACGGTGGAGACTATGCCAGTTAGGATTGAGGATCGTGAAGTGAAGGTCTTAAGAGGCAAATAGATTAATTTGGTGAAAGTGGTTTGGTTGGGAGCTGTTGGTGAAAGCATGACTTGGGAGTTGGAAAGTAAGATGAAGGAAGCATATCCAAAGTTGTTCGATTCAGGTAATTTCGAGGACAAAATTCTTTAAGTGGGGGAGAGTTGTAAAGCCCAAAATAATTTAATTATTTATTTAGTTAAGTTATTTAAGGCTTGCAACATTTAATTAAGTTAATTGAATAGTTGAGTTTATTTTTTTATCAAAAGGGGTCTAATATATTTAAATAGAACACTTAAGTTGGATTTATTTTATTTCAAGAGGTGAAATGAGTTAATGAGAGGGGTGGAAATAAGGCCCAAGGGCCATTAGTGAGCCCAATGTTAGTCATAAACCTAGGGGTTCCTAAATGAGAGTATCATTGTGTCCCATTTTGAAAGAAAGAAAACAAAAGAATAGAGAGGAGAAGAAGAAGTAGGCTGACGGCGTGAAAGGAAGGAAAGGAGGAAGCTTTCTTGAAGTTTTGCTTGGTAAGTGAGTTCTAGGTTCATTCTTCACCATTTTTCCTCTTCCATTAGGTGTTGTAGCCTCCATTTCCTAATCCTTGCCCACTTTGATTTTCGTTTTTACCCCAAGGTGAGGAGGTTCGGTTTTCAGTTTACAAAGAAGGGAAGAAATACTCCATTTTGTGGTCTTTGGTGGTTGGCTTGGAGATTCTAACTTAATCAAGGTTAGTGGATTCTCATTTACATTTATAATAGTTTGTAAGATATGTGTTATGTGTGGAATAGCACTAGGATGGTTTGTTTGTGTGGATTTTGTGTTAATCATATGTTGTTGTTGTATTTGATGATTAATTTGGTGCTACCATGAAACTTGATGTTGGAAATAAATGTGTTGTGAAATATGCATGCCATGTGTTTGATTAAATGCTTCAATGTGGAGAAATATGAGATTGTGTGTATTTAATGATGTTGATTAAATGCTTAAATGTGTGTTGCCTAAGTGGGAATTGATTTGTTGAGTAAAAGTATGTTTGAAGTTGTTTGGTTTAGTGTGTTAGAGGGAGGGGCGCCAAATTCATAGGAAAGTGGCGCCTAGGTTGCTGTTTTTTCGCGGTGTGAGGTGTAGTGCGGGGAGGCGCCATTTGTTTGGGCAAAATGGCGCCAGTGTCTTGTGTGCAGTCTTGGCCAGAGTGTCTGTGCAGGGGGGGCGCCAAATGCTGGGAACATTGGCGCCAGGTATGTGTTGCGCTTGTGTAATAGTGTTGTTTTTCGCAATTATAGTGCAAGTATACACATCGTACAAGTAATAGAGTGGTTTTAAGTAAGAGATCGTTCCCACGAATATCACTTTATTTAGGTCATTGAGTCAGCTCTGATTAGTAACACCAGGGACGGGGGTTGTAGTACTATCACTTTATTTTTATGTATTAGACTGATTTGGATTATGTATTGAATATGTTAAACTTGATTTTATTTCCGCTGCGCTGTGAAACTATTTTCTGGATTAATGTCAACTTTAAACAGGTCTTGAGGGTTCGCCCCACTTGGATATGATATATATTTCACGCACTAGATGCGTTTAAGTTTTAAATGATATTTTGTGATGTTTTGATGAAATGTGGCACTATCTTTGAGGTGCGTGGAAAAGTTTTTGAATACTCTGATTCTTATTTATTAAATTAGTATTTAGTAGAAGGGGTGTTACAAAGAGCTGTTCGAGCGATCGTTTGACAAGATAAACTTTCTCGACTTTTTGTGTTTGGTTCTGTAAATTTGGTTTAATTGGTTCTGTTAATTGTTGTTTCAGATATGGTGAGGAGCAGAGGTGGTCATGCTGCTGAACCATCCGAGCGAGCCGGTCGGCCGCCTCCTACGGTTTCAAACCGCAAAAGAAGGGAAGAAGCCGGTGAACCCTCCCGAGCTAGGGGTCGTGCTTTGGGGGTAGGGGCGGGGTTGATGTTCCTCCTCCCCACTTCCCGAGGATATTGGGCGGGATATTGAGCGTGATGCTCAATTTCCGAGCTATGAGTTAACCCGACCCTTCATCTGCTGGCCTTTCATCCGCTGCCTTCATCTTCTAGGCCTTCATCATCTAGGCATCATGAGGAGGAGGCTGCGAGCCTCGTGAGGAGGAGGTTCTTGAGCCTCGGGAGGCTGCTGCTTTGTTAGAGGCAACATTCCAATTTCTGGTGGACCGTAAGATGGTTACGTGTTGCCCACATACGGGCACATATCCTTACCGATTTTTTTTTTTACGCCGGGTAAGTTAGTATTTTATAGTTGGTCGTTGTAAATTTGTTTATTATCTTGTTGAATCGTTGAATGTTTTGGCTTATTGTGTCATTTACGAATGCGGTGCGTGGGATTTACAAACAATCCCACATGGACTGTTTTAGCGGTGTTTCATGTGCGATTAGGACACTCTGGCGAACCGTGGTTGGTTCATTTGGTTGGGCTTGGTTTCCCCATTCTCCACAGAAGGCTGCGAACGCATTCATAGGCGTTGGCGGCCGGATACATCATCATTCCACCTTCCCGTGGGTGAGATGAGCATCACCTTGATGATGTATCCCACCGCTGCACATCCCCATTATTGGCGGTTTCTATGACATGCCGATCGACTTCATGGCGGGGAGAAGCGGTGCTTGGTTGACTATTTGGGGCAACACCGAAGAAGATGCAAACGCCGCACTTCATGTGCGATTAGGGACACACTCGACGAGCCTTCCGTGGTTGGTTCCTTTGGTTGGGCTTGGTTTCCCATTCTCCACGAGAAATTGCCGAACGCATTCATAGGCGTTGGCGGCCGGATACATCATCATTCCACCTTCCCGTGGGTGAGATGAGCATCACCCTTGATGATGTATCCCACCGCCGCACATCCCCATTCTTGGCGAGTTCTATGACATGCCGGATCGACTTCATGGCGGGAGAGCACCTTTGGTTGACTATTTAGGGGCAACACCCGAAGATGCAAACGCCAGCACTTGAGTAGCCGGGTTGTCTGTTGGGCTCGTATGGTTGAGGATGGGTCTACCACCCGACCATAGGCGAGGGGCGGTGGGACCATCTTTGCTAGGGGCCTACATCTTTGTATCTTTTAGGTTGCACCTTGTTTCTTGACAAGTCGAACCAACGAGGTTAAGCTTGGCTACCTTGGTATCTTGATTGATTTGGAGGCCGCTGGAGACTATTCTTTGAGGGCCATGGCCCCAGCTAGAAGTCATCAATTTGGGCGACCCGATGAATGGGCGCCCAATGGCCCGATATTTTAGGCGGGCTTGGGCTCTAAAAATAGTAGCCCAAAATCAACGGTATGTTTTTGGCGGCCCGGTTTGGCCCGATGATGTTATTGGGCGGCCGGCCGGCTCATGGGCCCATGGGCGCCCGTTTGTTTTTTGTTTTTGTTTTTTAATTTTAAAATATGACAAGTGCTATACATGCTGTTTTTAATGTTATCCAATCAAAATATGACAACTCAATTATTTATTCCACGCCTTCGATTTTGGAGCTTAACGGATCGTCCTTCGTCTTCTCTTCAAACCGTTTTGCAACTCCATTCATAAATTCTTGAAGCGATTCGACTCAAAAAAAACACCACCACCAAATACCGATCCATAACTGTTCGAGATGTCTTTGTCTTCTTCTCTATTGAAATTGTCCTATTTCAAAAAAAATACCAATTCGGTATAAAGGCAACCAACATCCTAATCTAATCCTAATCCTAATGAATCACACTCAAGAAACAAATAAATTAGAGGCAAAGCGAATAAGATTTGGTAACTCAAATTTTGAGTCGGTAATATCATGAGAATTTAATCACGATATCAACTTTCCACCTTTTTTCATATATATGAAATCAACTTGATATGCAAGTTCAAGCATTTGTGTTTGAAGTTCTAGACATAGTGGTTGGAAATAGGACAATTTCAATAGAGAAGAATTTATTTATTTGAGCTATTTTGGATTATGGACAATGTGTTTTGCAAAACCAAGACGAATTTATTTATGTATGCTATTTTGGATTATGGACAAAGATATATTGTGTTCTTGAATTTTGTTTATGTATGTTGTTCATTGATAGAAACAATATATACTTAAAATTTTAAAAGTCAATGGCTTGTGGCCCGTTGGGGTCGGCCCATTATCGAGCCCATTGGCCCACGGGGTGATGGTGGGCGGGCTTGGGCCTACATTTTGCAGCCCATTAGAATATTGGGGTGGTCCGACCGCCCATATATATATACAAGCTGTTTGGCAGATGGGCTGGCGGCCGGCCGGCCCTACCGATTGACACCTCTAGCCTGCCCATCTCTATGATCACCAAGGATGATGCTCTGAGGAAGAAGACCAAGAAGATTCTTTGGTCATCTTCCTTTACTTCGTATAAAACATATTCTTTACTTTTAAGTTTGTTTTAGGGTTACTTTCGGATTAATAATCAACCAATGATATGTTCATTACAGGCTTGGATCTTTGAGCACTTCCAGTGCGAACTTTTCCTCTTGGGTGGAGCACCCAGTATGATGAGAGTAGCCCACGGCGAAGAAATGGTTGTCGCGATGATGGCCCAGGGCCATCAAGTCCTGAACCATCGATTAGGCCTTGACCGCTTAATCCGTGAGGAGGTGACACAGGACCCCTACACGTACCCATAGCGAGTGAGACCACTTTGAGAGCCGGTCGTCGTTCGAGAGGTTCATTCGAGTGGTGGTCGCATGATGCGCCACTTGCCGATCGAGTGCTCGAGACGGTTTGGGCGGGTGCAACACATTCGGAGGATCCTGGACTGCTTCACTAGGGTAGTATGTACCCTATCCGAGTGTGACGAGATGTTGACACACTTCGAGGACCACTTGGTGGCGCGGGGGCCTCCCTGTGTGCCGTACTCCTCAAACACGGTGCCGGGCTACTTTCCATGGTACTCTTGGGTCTCACATCCCTTTCTCTTCCCTGGGCATTATGTACAGCTTGCAGATGAGCCTGATGTCAGTGTGGTACATGTCTTTTATGTTTATTGCATTGATAATGTTTCTTAATATTCTATTTATTTAAATAATAATGTTATGTTATTTGGTTGACATATGCTACCAGAGCTGCTGGATTTGGTTGATGACATGGATGGGGCCATCGATGAAAATGTCCCAGAGCCAGTGAGGAGCATGTTTCAAATAAGATCAAGAGGTCGCTCAACCCCTTCCGTGGGTTTAGGAGGAGGTTTGGCAATGTGTATGAGAGGAGGAGGGGGCGCAACACCCAGTAGGATATGTCATAGGGGGATATATGTTTGGATTTTTTGTATAATTTAACTACTTTGTTTCATTTGGTTTTTTAATTTGAAATTCTCTTTACGTTGGCGCAAATTTATTGGCATTACGATAATAATTACGGTAAAATTAAAAAGTCGAATGTAATTTAATATTGGATAAGAAACAAATGAAAAACACAAATTGCAAAAATACAAGGATAGGAAATTTAAAACGAAACGACAGAAAACATAATACAACCTAGTTCTACTTAGAACTACTACCTCTAATGCTACGGCGGATGGATTCGCGATTC
This sequence comes from Oxytropis ochrocephala, assembly GCA_020916435.1. Lineage (NCBI taxonomy): Eukaryota > Viridiplantae > Streptophyta > Magnoliopsida > Fabales > Fabaceae > Oxytropis > Oxytropis ochrocephala. The sequence continues at coordinate 13,849,444 of CM037091.1, forward strand.
TCGTGTTTCAAGAACAACTCGAGATAAGGTTCAATAAAACCTTGGAATTCCTCATGTTTCTCAAACATTTCACGAACGTCTTTGTCTTTCTTGATAGGCTTGGGCCACATCTGAATACGATTACGTGGGGTCATTCTACGGATGTAGGGGATTGACATTCGATACTTTTAATTTCTTACTCAACACCATCTAGGTGCACATTTTCTCGTTAGTTTTTCTTTCAATTACGCAAAGGTGATGTTGTTCTTAAGCTCGAAATGTTTAGTCTTTTCACCATGAAGAAGCAACACACGGCTGGTACTGCTGACCGACGGTCATCCGATACTCAACTTTACGAGTGCGCGTAAGTATGGGTTGTTGTGGTGCGCGTGGTCCTTGTTGAAGAAGATGCATGACCTCTTCGGAGTGCGCATCGCGTGTCCACATACACTCTCTAAGATTTGTCGCCCCATCGGAACGTTAGCTAGATGTTCCATCATTGCCCTGGGCGTCGTCGTCGCTTTGGATCTCCATGATCAATCTTTGATGGTCCATCATCTCTACAATTGAACTTTTTGAAACGTATACGCTCCACGTCTTTACGCCACGCTCCTCTCGAAGAATCTTCCTCTCGGCCTTTTCCTTCGATTCTGCGAAGGTGATGTCCTTACTCATCCTGCGAGAAGACATGGTTAGAACAACGAAACACGACACCATGTTCGCTCGGTGGTGACAAATCTCATTGTGGTGAAGAAATCATTTAGGAATTTGTCGTTTAGTCTTGGGTTGAGCACAATTGCCATTCCATTTCAGCTGGGTTGGGAAGAAGGAGAGAAGGTTTTGGTGAAGAAGCAGCTAGGTTGGGAAGAAGGAGAGAAGATTTTGGTGAAGAAGCAGATTAGGGTTTGGTGAAGAAGGTCTGAGGATGTGAACCCCTTTTTATAATAGGTGTGGTGAAATGTCACCGTTGTTGATTTCATTTTTAGATCACAACCGAGCCGCTTAAATTCTATCCGCTCGAGCACAATTTCCAAAGCGGATTGACATCCACTCATTTATCCGACACATTTGATGATTGTAAACCGTTGATTAAAACTGTCGGTGGAATCTGAGGCGTCCAATACCTGCAGCAGTTCTGCAACACTGGTTTGAACAACATCATTCGCACATGTTCGAATGACCCAATGCGAACGCTGTTCGCATGACCTATTCGAGCAGCTTGAAAAACGCCAAGGGGTGTCCTCCATATTTAACACACTCGAGCGGCCTCGTTGAAGGTACATCAAGCCCCGTGTTCGAACATGTGAAAATTTCTCGTAAAAAAATAGGTTTTTGCTGGCTTTTCACACCTCGTGTAGGTGTGTTTAGAGTAGGAGGGGGTGTGGGAAAAGCAACAGCCAACAGTAAACTGAACCCAACCAAATAAAAAAAACCCAGTCCAATTAAATGGTTCATGGACCACTCCAAATTATTAGGACCGGGTCACCTACCCGAAATTAAATAGGTTACCCGATCCAACCTGAATTCTAAACGCTTCCTCTTCCATGTGATATGCGATGCAATATGAATCAGAAATAAACGCTTCCTCTTCCAAATCGCATGAAACCTAGCCCCAACCATGAACCCTAATCCCCAAATCGCGCCTCCTATTTCGAATTACTGTGTGAAAACATGAACCCTCTTCAATTTGCGTTTCGTTCTTGCTGATTCTCGCACATTCAATCTATCAATCGACTTCGATTTTCTGTTTTTCATCTTGCTTCGAACGGATCTTGATTCTTCTTCGTTGTGTTGGTGATTTTCGGTTTCACTGAGTAAAGATTTGCTCGATTTTGGTTCTTCTTTCTACAAAGCTCATTGGTGTTTCTTTGGGTTTGGAACCAAGCACGAATCGGCACTGATTCAACGTTTACTTCTCGTTCATTTGCGTTTTTAGTTGTAAATCACACTTCTCCTTCTATTTCTATCTCTTTTTCTTTGATTTTATTCTTTGATTTTTGGGTACAGTTTGGTCTTGTGCTTATTTCATGTATAGGTTGTTATCATGCTTTAATATTTGATATGATTGAAGGATTTTGGGTCTGGTTTACAAGGTTTCCCAAGTGGGTTTTGTCCTTTTTAGTTGTAAGAATCACTTCTAGTTGTTTTCTTTATCTACTAGTTAGTTAATTGAAACTGTTATGTCTCTGATTTAGTTTCCAGATTATATGTTTTTGATTTGTAATTATGTGTGAAACTGTTTTCGAAGAGGGTTTTGATATGTATGATTCTGGTTCTATTTGATATGTTTTTGAGGTTTGTTCTTTGCGATACTGGTTCTCGTTTTCATTTTTTGTTCAACATGTATGATTCTGGTTCTCGTTTTCGTTTTTTGTTCTTTTCCATGTAATGGGTTTGTGTGTTTATGTGTTTGCTTATGTGTTTATGATCTGATTTTGCTTATGTGTTTATGTGTTTGCTTATGGGTTTATGATCTGATTTTGCTTATGTCTTTCTGCTTGTAATGTGAGGCAACTCATCTCACTTGGTAAATACTACTAACAACTCACTTCCAACTTAAGAAATTGATGCACACGCCACTGCTGTATTTTGGAGTTAAATTTGTTTTTGTCTTACCCGTGAGATGGAATGAGTACATGTGTAATTTTTTGTATTATCACTTTCTCACTGCTTTGGGCTTCTGATTTGGGAATTAATTAATTGGTGTTCCTTCAGATGTGATTTCTTCCGCATCAATATTACTTTTGACAAACCTTTTTTGTGTGTAAGGAATTATTGGTTATTAAGGTAATAATTATAAAACTAGTTTTTCCCAAAAAAAACCTTTTTTTAGCGGTTATGTGAAAACTGGTTCGGGCAAAAAAACCGGTTCAGTTTAGGAAAACCGTTTTACAAACAAGTAACCCTCAAAAACCAGTTTTAAAATGAAAACCGGTTTAGAACCGGTTCAAAACCAAACCAGAACCAGATTAACAAAGAAACCGGTTCTTTGCCAAAATGGTTTTTGAACCGAACCGAATTGCTTATCTGGTGTGGTTTGGTGCGGTTCTTGCACCATGCACACCCCTAACTTTATTCGTTAGGCGGTTAAGTTTTAACCAGCCATTGAGTTTGTAGAAATTTTATTAACTACCTGATAAGTTATGCATAATGTTCCAGGGCTCAAAACTTGGAAAACAACACTGTTTGCATAAGCTGCAAGAGCCTCAGTAAATTAGGAGTAGGTTTGAGTTTGGGAGATAGGCGGAGAGAGAATGGCAGGTAAGGGAAGGAAAAGGAGAGAGAAAAACTACAGGGCTGCACATGGTGGCTACAGTACCCTCCCTCCTCCTCCTAAGTCTTCTCAAGTTGATCGTTTGCCCGCTAAACTCCGCCAAATCATGTCTTTCACTCAACACCCAAATGGTCCTTTCTCCTTCTCCAGTTCACCTTCTTTCCTTCACTTTTTCTACTTTTCTGTCTGTCAATTGATTCCCAAATTTTCAGGTCCTGCTGGTGTCTCAAAAGACAAGATAAGAGATGATGGCCATGCCCAAGATGTAAGCTTTGTAGATTATCTTTTCTTGTTTAGTTTGTATTATAATTCATAAATCAAATGCTGTTTTTTATTTAAAAAAAATACTTGTCTGTGACGTTTTGTGAATGAGTGAAAATTTTGCTTACTGTACTTGGTTTGCATAAAAGATATGGACATATGGTAGTGTGAGAACATGACACATTTATTGGCTCCTTTGCTATAATGATGAATAATTCGATGATTCTTATGTTGGATGGAGCATGGCATGTGAAGCTTTCTTATGGGATTTGTTGTGATTTTCACATATCCAACTAATGTTGTAAATAATGCTGTCAATGTATTTGATAAGTAACTAAAAATTCCCAACATGATAAAACAGCAACCTCTAACAAGAGTATCTGTGATGGTTTTTGTCAAGTTTCAAAGTCTAAAACTTATAAATTTTTGTATTAATTCGATATGTGCAGAATATTGCTTTAACTGACAATGTTGGTGTTGTAATTGCTCATGTGAAACAGAGGGGTGTTGGGGAACAATTGAAGGCACCTCAACATAGTGATGAGAGGGATACTGGGGAACAATTGAAAGAACCTCAAGATAGTGATGAACAGCTTATTGCGAGTAGTGGAGATGATAAGAAAAAGAAAAAAAGGAAGAGGAAAGAGGTTAAAGATCTCAGGTTTGCAATGGAAGAGGATAAAACTAGCTCCCAGTTAAAAAAACGGGAGCGTAAGAAAAAGTAAGTGAATCATCTCCTACTCTACTTATTTGTCCGTTTATTGAGTTTAGAGAGATGTTGTTAGGTCTCCAAGAATAAAGTGCAGATAAAAAAGGGTTATCCGCCCTTGAATTTATTGATTAACAAGAATGAAAGATCACACTAATGAACTATTCTACCCTCACACTGGATAAATCAGTCACAACTCGAAGATTATCAAAAAGTGTCCTAAACCAGATCTGGGAAATCTATTTATAGACTTCCCATAACAGAAAGTCAGAAACTAACAGACTCTAATAACCTATAACTGTTGCCTCTCATTCTATACACCAAGAGGCCAGTTCTAAGATCCTTTCTGCTGGACAATTGGTTGCTTGCCTAACAGGTGCACTTTATAATTTCTGTGAATTCTATTACTAATAAGTTTTTTTTAGTGTTTAATTTCCTTTCAAAATGCAAATGGTGCATCCAAAAGAGTATAAAATCTCTGAGATATTGCAACATGAAGAATTTGTGCTTGTATCCATATTCCTAAATGATCCTAGTGACCTTGTCATATTTTACATTTAGACTAAGCACTGTAGCTTTTTGGTTCAGTTTGAACTGACTGCAATATTGGGAGAAATAAACAACCTTTTAATATATACTTTGGGGTGGTCTAGTCCAGTCAGTTCTGCAGAAGTAGATATTAATACCCCATTGTTCGTTGTCTGTATTTTATATGAACATATACGAATTGAAAAATGGAATTGATTGTTTAACAAATATGCATAAACAATATGAAAATTTGAATACTTTTCGTTACATCTGATTTGCCTTGTATAGCATTTAAAGTTAAACTTGTGAAATTTTTCCATTGACCTTAATGAATAACACAACACATAACTATAGCTTACTGTAATCTTAATCATGGTAAATTCTTCAGGTATATGGAGAAAAAGAAGAAGCACAAGAAGGGCAATGAAGAAGAAAACTTGGGTTTTCCTGGGCAGGAGAAAATAAAATTTGGAGATATTGTCAAAGCCCCACCAAAGTTTTCTGTTACTCCAAAAGTAAGTACTTTAAATCCTTAGCTTTCCACAATAGATCAGGCTATAGTTATTGTGCTGAAATTTGTTTGCTTCTGTACAGGCATTCAAGAATGCACATGATGCCTCTCATGAAAGACTTAGACTCCGGGCGATAGAGGAATACAGGAGTCGCAAAGCATGGACATCAAGGCCGGGAAGTCACCGTCCACCTCCGGTCACTTCTTCAGACAGTTGAATCATTGACTGCATGTTGTCAAGGATACTCGGTTCACCTGAGGAAATCATGCCAAGCATGCAGCGGACTACGCATTACTTGAAGAAAGAACAGGAAACCAACATGGCTCTTTCATTGTTTCCTTGGAGGTGGAATTTTTTTATATTTAAGAAGCAATTTATGACAGGAATTATGACTGGATGACACACTTGCACATGTACTTTACATTATGATCCGTGAAAAGCCAATAGCTGATCTGGTAGGATGGCTAACTTTTGTTAGAACATATAAAGAAAAAGTATCTCCTCAAAATGATGTTACTGGTTGTATTATTTTTGTCTCTAAATATTATTTAATCTATGTCTATGATGCTTTCAAGTACCTACCTTCTCGTGTTGCACTCGATACGCCATCCAAACTCTGTTACGCTATCGGCAAAAGTGTTGGCACAATATTGCTGCTATTTTGAGAAGCATAGTTTATTAGGGCATTTATTTTTTTGACCAAAGTTTATTAGGGTATTTATGTTAGGTCAGAAATTGTTTTTATTTTTCACCAAAGATCAGAAATTGTCGTGTAGTGTGCTAGAGGGAACGATGTTCAATATGGTCATAATATATGTATCTTTTTTTTTTCTCCTTTGTTTGCTAGTCCTAGCTCCTAGGTTAGAGTGTTTTAGGAAGTTCGGGTAGGATCTATTATTGTGTTGTTTTTATCTTCTTTTTTTTGTTAGGATTTTTGTGTAGTCCCCTTTGAGTTCTTTTCTATCATATTTTTTTTTCTGTTTTTTTAATAAATTCAGGGTATTATGCATGTTTGATGAAAAAATCATAAAGTTATATGAGTAGTCCCTTTGAGAGACTAACAAGACAAATTTCTTAAAATGTTATTTTACAGACTAATTTGATACATTTCACAAATTTTAGAGACTACTTATGATATAAGTGAGGGATCTACGTGAGAGTTGAAAAATTTCAGAGACTAATTTGGTAGATTTTAGCAACTTTAGTGACTACTTGAGAGTTCAATTTTTATTTAGCTGTCAAAGTTAAAAGAGTTGAAGGATATAGGTACAAAACTTTAAATTCATGGGAGTCAAAATAAAAATTATATAGGAGTTAAATGAGCATTTTAATCTCTCAGGAGTGCAAATGCACCCTCTAGACACTATATAGGTCCTCCCTTTAACTTGTGTTTGCCTATTTTTTGGTCTACTTTGTTGGGAGTCTTAGGGAGCACCTCGTCCAAAATCTTAAGGCATTGAGTAAATGGTCACCTCTCTCATTCATAGCTGATGTTTGACTCTAATTCCACTTGTTGAGGAGTCTGGGGGAGCACCGGGAGTAACAACGAGCTAATGACCTGGACTACCAAGAGACTTGAACGTCACATCTCCACCTAAAACCTTAATACATTGAGTATATGAGTCACCTATCTTATATATCATTCATTTAGCTCTTTCATAGCCGATGTGGAACTAGACACTCTCACTTGAATCCCCAACATACTTTGTGACCGATGAGAAGGTTATATGTCTGTCAACAAACGTATCACATCATATTGGAATTGGAATTATGTAAAGCTTTGCACCAATCTGATTATCGAGAACAAACTTTGTATATGTATGGTTCTAATTTTTTTTTTCTAAATTTTAATGTACTCCTAAAACATAAAAATCTATAAATTTAAATCCTAAGGGAGTCTCCAAGTGGGCCCTTCCCCCATTTTGGCACCAACTTTCCCTCTCTCCCCCCTTTGGCGCAAGCCCCCTCCCCCCCCCTCCCCCTCTTTTTTTTGTTTTCTTCTCCAAACTCTCTCACTCCCTCTATTTTTGTTACCCTTCCCCTCTTCTTCTTCTTTCTCTCTCTCTCTCTCTCTCTCTCTCTCTCTCTCTCTCTCTCCCACCCTTCATATTTTATATTTTAGGGGTACTTTACGATTTAGTAAAAGTTTTAATTGTTCAAATAGGCGAAGTTTGTTCCTCCAAAATCAAATTTGTGAAATCAAAAATTAATTTCGTAACAAATTATATAAAATATAACACTATGCAGTGTCTTTTTAGGTACTTTAGGGTCCGGAAAAATTTAATTATTTAAATATACGAAGTTTGTTCCTTAGTAACCAATTTTATTTACAAAGAGTTAATTTTGTAACAAAATATGTAAAGTGTCACGCTACCAAAAATTAATTTTGTGCCAAAGTATGTAAAGTGACACTAAGTAGTGTGTTTTGGGGTGACTTAGGGTTCAGAAAAAAATTTAGATTTACAAATATACAGACTTCGTTTTCTAAGTAATTGGCTTGGTCAAATCAAAAAATAATTTCTTGTCAAAAAAACGTAAAGTACGACATTAGACAGAGTGTGCTTCAGATTACTTTAGCGTCCGAAAAAATTGTATCTATCCAAATATGTAAAGCTTGTTCCTCAATAGCTGGTTTGCTGGGGGAAAAAATAGTTTCATTACGAAATACATAAAGTGTGATGCTAAGTAGTGTGTTTCGAGTTACTTTTGCGTTCGGGAAAAAACTATCTGCTCAAATACTCAATAAAATACTACAATATTCATATATCATGCTGCTTTAGCTCCTTCAAGGTTCAACAATTTTAAATCACATATCTCTTCCAAGGTCCTTCCAAAATCTATGTTACTTTGGTTGATATTTCTTATCGTTGTCGTTGTCGTGTGGAATTTCCTCACCAACATAATCATAATTTCAACAAAACTTTTTTGCACAATTTGTAGGGTTATATTACATCCCCTCTCAGCTCCTTCACTTGTACTCTTCTTGAGGGTGAATCTTCTTCTATTTTTGTGTCTTGGTTCTTCTATTTCTGCGTGCCTAATAATTTATTGTTCAGTAGTTCCAATTTGCAATTTGATGAAATGCTTCTTCAGTGTACGGGCTATGTACAACATAGCTTTATGCTACTCTTTCTGGGAAGGACCGACTCGTAATCATCAATTTGAGCATGGACTCGCTCTATTTGGTTCCCCATGTGTTTATAAGCAAATAACGGCTAGACACGTGTTTTAAAAAAGAAGTATTATTCCTAAATTATCCTTAAACTGATAAAAGTAAAAGTAATACAATAAAAAGTTTTTTACATTGATAAATGTAAAAGTAGTAGCATACAATCTCTTATAAAAATATTCAAATTATCCCTTTTACACATACATAAAGAAAAACACTAAGTGTCTCTCACTGTTTGTTTGTTTCCTTGACAATTTTAGCGGCATGGAAATGTCAGCTTCTTCAGTGTGCGAACATGGTGTTTATTTGTCGTTTCATCTAAGGATAAAGTAGCATACAATTAATCAACCATCATTGATTGAAATAGCTTGAACTCTAAGAGGTTGTACTCTCTTCAAAGTTAAACCAAATTCTTCATCCATGTTCATTTCTTCTGGCATAAGATCATCAGCAAGTTTCCATTCAAAATTATGTAAAAGAGAAGCCACCACAAAATGCATTTTTCTATGAGCTAATGCCAATCCTGGACATATCCTTTTACCTGCCCCAAAGGGTATAAGCTCAAAATTATTACCCTTATAATTAATGTCACAATCCAAAAATCTTTCAGGCATAAAATCATTTGGATTTTCCCATATAGTTGAATCTCTTCCCATGGCCCACACATTGATTAAAACTTGTGCATTTTTTGGCACTATGTAGCCACTTATGTTTACTGTTTCATCACATTTGTGGGGTACTAAAAATGGAGCTGGTGGGTGTAACCTAAGAGTTTCCTTCACTATTGCTTGCAAGAAAGGGAGCTTCAAAACATGTGATTCTTCAATTTTTCCATCTTTTCCAATTTCTTGATACAATTCTTTTTTTGCTTTTGTTAGTTTATCTGGATTGCGTAATAGCTCAACCATGGTCCATTCAATTGTGCTTGATGTTGTGTCAATCCCAGCAACAAATAAATCCTAACACAATATCATTTCCAAATTCAGTGAAACTATATATACCAATAATATTTGTAGAAGTTGAAAATTAAATATTAAATAAGAACGTGAAATTAAGACATACTCCCACCGTTATTAGTGAAAAAAGTTAAAAAAACACGAGCAGATTATAACTTAATTAGTTGAAAACTAACACTTACTTACCAGAAACAGATGTAACATCTCATTGCGGCTAAATTCAGAAGCAGTTTCTTCAATAGTATTAAGAAGTGAATCCAACACATCATTGCACACCTCAGAATCACTTTTAGAACCTCTTGAAACCATTCTTTCATCAATAATCCCATCAAAAATCTCACACAATTTCTTCACATGATAATTCATAAAAGGCAACACACGTTGTGGATCAAAAGGACGAAGAATAGGAAAGAAATCAGCAACATTAGGCTTCCCAACACGTTCCAAAATACCCCAAATTATGTTCTTAAACTCTTGAGACTTTTCATTAGGTTCAGAATGAGCCAAATCCATAGAAAACAAAGTGTTCGAAATTGAATTGAGAACCGTAGTGAAAATAGCCTCACCAATGTTTATAACCTCACCTTTGTCACATTTTTCATTCACGTAATCCAACAGCTCCTGCAACTTTTGTCGACGAATTTCTTTTGTCGAGTCGAGCATTTTCGTAGAAAATACTTTTGCAGCACAAATTCTCCTTAGTTTTTTCCATTGATCTAATGGAGGGAGCCAACCAACTGAGATTTTGTGATGTTCTAGTACACAAACTGCATTTGGGGTTGTTCTATTGGAGAAAACTTGACCATTTTCATGTAAAACTTGTTTGGCTAGTTGTGGAGAAGAGATTACTATGGTGGTTATGTTGCCTAGTTTGAGTGTCATAATTGGTCCATAAATTTTAGAGAGTTTTGTGAGTGATTTGTGTGGATTTTTGCCAAGTTCTAAGATGTTTCCTATGATAGGAAATGGTTTTGGCCCTGGTGGAAGCTTTGTAGAGTTTTTGGTTTGGTTTAGTGATCTTAGAATGAAGATGAGAATGGTTCCACATACACCAGTAATGAGTAGCATAAGTGTTTGGTAGTAGTCCATGGCTTATTGCTTTTGTCTTTCCCTTTTTGTGATATGTATGTATTTATAAGAGAAGACTACCCCTCTTCTTTTCTTATCTATTCAAGTTTAAATTACACACTTTCATTTTCTCTTACTTCAAAATTTATTGGTGGACAATATCCACTAGTTTTGTCAGTGATTAATTTATGTTGGAGAATTTAACTAGCTACGTGTACTCGACTTTATCGGTATGTGTAGTTCTTGTTAGACCCACGTGGAATACGTGGTGTATCCAGCCAAAGGCAAATTGCAAATGCAATTGCCTATCAAAGTCAAGTTTTGGTGCATGCATTAAATGCTTTGACTGAGACTCACTTTATCTGCCATCGTATATACGTCAATGGAAGGTATATACGATTGCATTAAATAATGAACGTTGACCTGAAAAAGTGTGCATTGTATATATGTCCTTCGAGATGTATATACGATTGCTTTATTAAATGCTTCGTTGACTACCCATCGTATAGAGGTTATATACGAGTGGGCTATGAAGATCTAATCGTATATACATCTGGGCCATGTATATACGATGTTAAAAAATTACTCATTGTATATACATGGTTGACGAGGTATATATAATGACGATTGGGTTTTGTTTTTAATGAAACATATATCTGCTTTGTTGGAGCAGATATTGACCGCATCTTTGATGCCGACTCTCGCTCTCAGTTGGCTCCTGTTGATATCGATACTACAACGACGTTTACCACTGATACGGTTGATATTGACATGTGGACATAATTTTTTTCGTCGTTTGAGACTAAAATCCATTTACCGTTTCTTCCACCACATTTGCACAGTTATGTTCAAAAAATAGTTGATGTGGAAGGTGATGGTAATTGTGGTTTTAGAGCAGTCGGGGTTGGACTTGATATGGGTGAGGATTCTTGGCCTCTGATTAGGCAAGATTTAATTCAGGAAACGAAAGAAAGGGAAACGGTGTATTCAACCATGTTTGGGCAGAACAAACGGTTAGAGCTTCGCAAAGCTTTAACTATTGAATCCTACGGACGTCAGCCGGACTCGAAGTGGTTTGATTTACCAGAGATGGGGTATATGGTTGCAATCAAGTATAATGTTGCACCTTTGGTTCGGCTTTTCTTTGAATATGAGTTTTATTTATCCGCTTTGAGAGAGTTTCTATGGTTCATCTAAGTTTAAAATCATATCTCATTATGAACAAGGAAAATCTACACTTTTGTTGCATCTTTCGATCTCTCCCACCGCCTGCATTGCCTCCTATTGCCCCATTGGTGGGTACCAACACTACTCATCGTCGGTCGTCATGGTTTGATCCGTATGCCTGGCCGCTTTACCCTCTGGCGCCTATGTGTCCTATTGCCCCACAGTGGTACCAACACTACTCATCAGAGTCAGCGTCATGGTTTGATCCGTATGCCGGTCGTTTTACCCTCTGGCAGTCTATGTGTCCTTCAGTGCATCGTCCCACTCCCTGTGATGCGCCTAGATGTGTCGATTTAGCCGATGATTCTATTGACAACTTATAGATTCACACCTTTTTTGTATTACACGTGTATCTATTACTATATCGCGTTTTTGTAATTATACGCGTTTATTTTATCCAATATATCTAGATCGTTGATGTTAATCAAATCACGAGACTTCAAATTATAACCGTTAATAAAATCACAACCGTTAACAAATAATAAGCCCATCATATATATATCGCTTTTTGGACATATATACGATTCGTGTAATTTTGTCAAAAAAAAGGTTTTTTAAAGGGCATTTTGGGAATTCACTATTTGGTGGGGGTATATGGGGATTGGGTGTGGGTAAAAAAAAACCCTTGCATGTGTGGTTGGGAGTTAGTCTTATTTTATACTTTTCTTGTTGGGGTTTGTAACATTTATCGACTGATTTGTTTGGTTGGGTTGAAACACCCTTATTGCATCCTATCAATGTATGTTTGTCATTAAAAAAATAGTTGTTTATGAACATTTTTTAATGAGTTAGTGTATATTGACACTAGGTGTCAAACTTAGTGACTTACACCAACTAATAACCTCATATGAAAAATAAAATTTATCAATCTGACCATATTATCTTTGTTTACTTTTACAAGTTATATGTTTTTGAATTCAAATATTTAATAAGTTGTAAAAGATTTTTATTAAATGAGTGTTAGTTGGAGAAGGTGGAGGTAGGGAGTGTGTTACTCGTACATAGTTTGACAGGTCGGTGGAGTGCCATAAAACTAGATGAATGGTTGGTTGGTATTAATGGATGTTGTCTTCTTTTAGGGTAAGTGGGGCTTGATGGTGAGAAGAAGGAGAAGTTCTTTTCTCTAGCAGCAATGATCGATAGTGATTGTAAGATTGCAATCATTGTTACAAGATGATAAAATGTGATGCAGATTGGATGGGAAATAGTTCTTATTTCTTAGAAATATCTAGACATTTTATTTTATTATTCTAAGAAAATAATAATGAAATCTTTCATATGAAGCCAAAATACAAAGGGACACCCTTTCTGTAGTTAGCCACTTATGACAGACAATATGTAAATTACTTGGCAAACAAGAAGAACCACACAAATAAAAAGCCACGTTTTGTTTCAAGCATAGCCGTAGAAATACAATCCTTCAATATGTAATCTAGTGTTATTCAACTCAAAGCGGATTTTTTTTATTGAAGGAGAAATAACTATTATGCTCATTTAGAAATTCATTAATACTCTAAGTCAAACTCTCGATAACCAATCCAGGTTTAATAACATTGATTGATTGATGTAATCAATCATTTTATATGCAAACTTTACACAATTTAAAGATGTCACTGTAACAGAAAATTATGGTATATATCTCATGAAACTTAATATACAAATTTTATTAAATTATTTCATCAAAAATGCATATTCTTTTTTCTTTTGATAACTAAATACATATTTTTACTATTTTGGCTCATTTCTTTATTTTTCACCCTTGTGCAATAGAAGGAGAAAAAAAAACTAATCTAACACAAGTGAATAGCAGAAATGTAGATTGGAGAGCCGCTCAAATCCTCCAAATTAAGGATCAATATATTAAATTAGGAGGGTGGAAAGTGAAATTAAGCTTTGCATTGGACCTAAACACTAATTTTAGGACAATCACAATCAAGTAGGCACATACTTCGTCCAACCCCCCTCCTACTCACTAGAACCCCCATACCACCCTTTATTCCCAAAATACCCCTGGACGGTGGAGAGGGTTCGGCGCACAGCTGGTCGATTTGGATCGGCACACGCTTGGTCAAACCTAGTCAAAACATAATTTGGGGTGTTTGAGTAAATTTTGACTGGTTCGACGCAACGAGATTTGATCAAGTTCGATCAACCGTGCGACGAACTGTGCATAATCGTTAAAAAAAAGGATTTTTGGTCTTTTCACACCAAAAAGGGGGTTCTAGTGAGCAGAGGGGGGTTGTACGAAGCATGAGCCAGGAAAAGGTTTCTGAAGTTTTGAAAGTAGCAGTACATAAAGCATTTTCAAAAGCTAATAAAGATTTGACAAATTCATAACCAGTCAGATAAGAAATATGTTGCAATATTGATTCATATCCTAATTTAAGGATAAAATCCCGAGTAAATTTAAACTCCTTATTAATATCTATATTCCAAAATTAAAATCCTGATCAAGACAATTTTCATTCTTCCTCATTCCCTAAAAAGAGAGGATTCAACAATAAAGAGTTTAAAATGAAACAATTCCCTAAAACTTTGATTTGGATGGCATGATTTTCATCAGCTTCATAAGTTACCAGCCAAAAGGAGAAAAGGAGACCATATACTTGTCAACAACATTTGTCTGGATCTCATCAGGAAACATTGCTGAGCTGGCACGAATTTTGAGCATACAAGAAAAGGCTCAGAAGTCTGTGAAGTTACCTGGTTACAACATGTGAGGCCCAATGGTAACTGTCCAGATTGCATATACGAACAAGTGCGATATGAATCATACGACATGTACTTGGGACACATGAGAATAGGATTAACTATCTGCACAAAAACGTTGGCGAAAACATATGAGGCTCATAGGTTCCTGGATATGGAAAACAGGTTTTCCATTGAGAAGATGAGTAATTACTTAATCATATCAGAAGGTTAATATGTAATAAAAGTAAGTACTAAATACTACCTCCGATCCACTTGATAAGAGACAGTGCAGTTTTTAGTACATTGAATAACTAATAGATCTGGTCTATATCTTATAAAGTGGATCAAAGCTAGTATGTAATAAGAATATACCCAAGCATATGTGAGATAGGAAAATTTTGGATATCTCCATTATCCAAAATATTTAGTTAAAGAACAATTGAACATTAACCAAAATATTTAGTTCTAAAGCAAACCATGATATGTAAGCAAGGAGATTTTGGGCAAAAGTTTAAATTTACAACAGCTCAAAGCAAAGCAAATTAGCAAACTTTCCCAATGTCAGCTAGCAAATAACAAATTTGGTTATCAAATGATTCAGTTAAAAGTGTATTATCAACAAGAAATGACAGACTATCAATGCGTTAATCAGCATTGAAAAATCAAAGACTCTTGAGAATCACAAGAATCACAGTCTGCAAACTTAAAAGCATACAAAATTAAGCTCTAATAATACGACTTCTCTGCTACAAAACTGCAAAGCAAATCACCTGAATTGTATATGACAATCTCAGTTAATGTAACTATCAATTCAGGTGAAAAGCCATAGAAAACCTCTAGTGAACAACAGAAAGAATCATAAGTGTTCAATAGAAGGATATAAGGATTTGAAATTTTGTTCCTTCACCTATATCACAGTCCCATAAGAAACTGCAGTACAATAAAGGACAGAAAATAAACTCCCAGGATCAAGTGATCAATTGTGTTGTTTGAATAGCATAAAAAAACATCACTTAAACATAGCTATTATAGAGGCATGGCAAAAGAATGATCAACATTATTAAACATTATGAAAATTATCACAGCAACCACAGAGGATGATTATATAGCAGCAATACAAAACACTATGAGAAACAGGACATGTTACTTGACCTTGTATTTGGCAATCCGTTCGCTAACCTCCCTCAATTCACCGTTGGTGAAAATCAATGCCACGTTCCCCTAATTCAAGCAAACTTCAAGTATTAAAAATCTAAGTAAATTGTTCCTTCTTTTGTATCCTCCTTTAAGTAGAAAGGCTTAATTGAAGCAGCAAGTGGAATGGGATAAATGAAGAGTTTACCACAAGGAGTGGAACAAGGTTAAGGAAAGCTTTGTTGCCGGTTTTCTCAGAATCATGGATGATAGAGCGCTTCATCAGCGAGTTTTTCCCCATTACCACCACTGAGTCTTCGTGCAGTGCCCTCCTTATCCCTTGAAGCTGGTTCGATCCAACATTATCTGATGAAACCACTAACACCTGACTGTACTCTCGAAGAAGCTTCCACATCTTTGCATCGTAAGCTGCCTTCGCCACCTTCCCCGCCATCGTCGCTGACCCAAAGTTCTTCCGCTACACTCAACTGAACTAGCCACAAAAAGGAGCAAGAAACCAGCACATTTCAGCTAGTAGAATCACTACAAGCTATTAACTATTTGCTCTACTATTTTTTTCAACTCAGCCACAGAAATATTTAGCAAGCAAATTAGACAATAAAGACAATTTTTTTAAGTAAAACAATGAAGACAATTTAACTATTACCACATGTCTGTTTCAACCTCAAAGAATTTAAACAAATAAGAAACCAGCTTGCAGGACCTGACTTAACTACCATCTAGTCCATTTCAATTGATTTCATTTCATCAAACACCTTGCACTCATTCCTGAAGCAACCTCCCACAAATAAACCAAATGGATTTTTTGTAACCTTTACAGCGATCAAAGAGTTAATGATCATCAAAGTTTAAAAGCTACATACATAAATAACTCAAATGTATATTTATACCCTTTCACCAAACATTGTATTATTATCTTTCTGAGAAATCAACAGTTAGGTAACAAAGAGAATACACAACTAGTGATTTTTCCAATATGAATTCAACCCAGTTGTGATAAACGAAAATTAAGCTCAAAAATTTTGTACCTGAGTAAAAGTTGAAGCTTTGTAATTGTAAATAGGTCTGACTCAAAGTAACAATGTTTTTATAGCAGAATAGTCTTTGAACGCTTGGTGAAAACAGCAATGCGATTGCATATGTGGGTAGAATGAGATGTGGAGGAGTAAATACCCAAAATGTCCCGACAAAACACGCTGTATTTACTATTTAGTCCTTTAAAAAAATGTACTAAGACCCAGAATCACTTTTTCGGAACGAGGAACACCGGAAGCGCGTTGCTGAAATGGCTTGTGTCACAGTTTTGGGCCTGATACAGGTCAATGGGCTAGGCGTAAATAATAATAACAAATTTGTGGGGGTGTGCGTGGTTTTTATAAACTAAACCAAATTGGACCATATTTATAGTTCGGTCACTAAACAATTTTCCGTATTATTATTTAAAATTGGCGTAAAATATGTGATATTGATACGGACATCAATAATGAAGGACAAAAGGGTAAAATGAGGTTAAGGCAGATATTTTGTAATGAATGGCAGAAGGGTAAAATCACCAAGGTGTATGAGAGAGGGAGGTGGAAACCAATCAGCTGGGGACCACATAATTAAGTAGTAATAAGAATAGTCCTTTTAATTATTAAATAAATAGTAGTGGGAATAAGAATAGCCTATGTAATAATTAAGTTATAGTGGGGGATGTGAGTGTTTAGAACTGAAGAGTAGTTAAAGGGTCAGGTTGGAGAATAAATAGAGGGGGAGAGCAATTGAGATGGCAGGCTTGTATTGGGATTGGAATTGGGCTTGGGACTTGGCATTTCTTTGTTGCCATTTTACTGTTTCTTCCATTTCTATTTCAGCTTCTTTGTATACACCCACACGGATACATCATACATCCCCACGGGTGTTTGAATTGAAGGAATCATTTCTGTTTTACTTTCTTTATTCTTGAGATACCCATCAGATATATATATATATATATATATATATATATATATATATATATATATATATATTAATTTTTCTGTATCTCTGTTGTATCACGTACTTGGGCTTCTTAGACTTCATGTTTCCGTTAATGTTTTCAAATTGGTTCCTTATGTTTCTATTTTAAATTGTCCCTTGTGTTTCTGTTAATGTTTTTAATTGGGAACATAAAAGGAATACATGGAGGACTAATTTGAAACATAAACAGAAACATGGAGGACCAATTTGAAATATAAAGGACTTAAATGAGTGAAAAAATACTTACAGGACGAATCCAAAATTTTAAATAAACATAAAAGACCTCAAGTGCAATTTTGCCTAATTGATAATCTCTGAAGC
Organism: Oxytropis ochrocephala; assembly: GCA_020916435.1. Lineage (NCBI taxonomy): Eukaryota > Viridiplantae > Streptophyta > Magnoliopsida > Fabales > Fabaceae > Oxytropis > Oxytropis ochrocephala. The sequence continues at coordinate 13,867,295 of CM037091.1, forward strand.
AGTGAGCAAACTATAACCAATAACCTATGTAAATCTGTGGAAAGTAAGAAGATCCGCAATTGAGCCAGATTTGGAGCCAAAGGGGGAGAATGAGAGAAATGTGCTATTCAAATGATGATGGTTCCAAGAAACAAGATTTAAAGGAAGGAAAAACAATATCATTCCAGAAATGGTTACTCTGTCACTCGTGATCATAAATCAATCCAGCGGAGAACGACCAACAGTATCTATCATTTTGACTGAATTCACAAGAGACAGATTATGTAAAACAAATTTAAAGTCTAATTGACTATCTATATGAGAACCAACGCATGAATTTTAAGCTTTTAGATTACCTATAATAAGATAGAAATTTATGAGATTAACTACCTTAACCTCAGCTTTTAGATTTGGCCTCTGACTTTTACAACTTAATATCAATTAGGTTCCTGACTGTTCCAAATATCAGGGACCAAACCGATACTAAGTTGTAAAAGCCAAAGAATTAATTGATATTAAGTTGTAAAATTCAGAGGCCAAAACATACATAGAGAATTTGAGGGATTAAAATGAATAGCATTTGGAAATGTCATGACTAACTAGTAATATTGTTAATGTTAGGCACTGAACTTTAAAGGGACCAAACTAACTATTATCTCAAAAAAAAATAAAAAAAACCACCAGCAGCGATTTGGGGTTCTCCAATTTAGGGGAGAATGTTTCTTCAAACTCTGAGAAAGCAAACAAGGCAGAGTCGAAAACTCTACTCCTCAATCAATGCTCGAGTTAGAAGCATAAAACTAGGTACAATTAAAAATCAAGTTTGGGTAGTTGCGTTGCATTATCTTTAATTTCCGGATCAGCCAATGCACATAGAATAAGGTCTCAGTTTTTTGGGTGAATTCAGTTCAGTTCACTAAAATGAGGCAGATTATTAGAGCTTCTTTACCATTACATAGGGTTTATGTTCATCATGGATTCCCGTAAAACAACTGAACTTTGCGACAAATTTCCATCATCAATTAATAATCAAAGCAAGGAATCACCAAAATGGAAAAATTGAACGAACACGTATATGATGAGATACACAATTGTATCGAGATCTAAATGAGAGAGGAAGGTTGAAGATTACAAACCTTGAAAGTGAAGGACGATGAGAACTACAGACTTCTGCTGAGTGAGTGATTGAGAGCTTTGTTCCTATGGCACAGCGAGAAGAGGGAAATGAAATTAGGTTTGCAGGGTTTTTGTGAATTTGGGAAGAGAAAGAGGGGTGAGAGGATTTACCGAAATAAATATATGTGGTAATTAATATTTAATTTAAAAATTAAGAGGGTTAAGGGAATTTGTGACTTTGTAAATTTTGACACTTAATTAATTACTTTTTAGGTAAACAGTCACTTTTTAGTTTTGAATAGGTGAATCATTGTCATTATACTTTCTGAATTTGTCGAAATTGCAAACACATTCTCAAGTATCTCTTTAATGAGTCATTTTAGTTCTTAAATGTGTATTTTTGTTGGTCAATTTAGTCTCTAAATTACTAAAAAAAATGTATTTGCACATTTTGATACATTCAATGATTATAATAACAGCGCATCACACATTAAAAGACCAAAATAACTATTTCCCCTTACTTTTTAGGTCTATGAACTATTTCGAAATACTATAAGATCTTTTTGGCACTTTTGTTTGCCCCTAATAAAATATTCCTTACATTTGTCAAAAAAAAAATATTTTTTACAAATATTTAGATACATTTATTTCTTTTTTTAAGATATATCTCTTATTAATACTATTAAATTGTCTTGGTATATGAAAAGTTAACATACACGAGTGTTAGATTACGTAATAGCCATACACAAGTTATACATATTAATTAGGCTAAATAGCACTTTTGGTCATTTATCTTTTATCAAAGTTTCATTTTGCTCTTTTATTTTATTTTTTCGTTTTGGTCAATTATCTTCCACTTTTGTGTCGGTTTGGTCATTTATCTTTTTTTTCTCACTTTGGTCATTTATCTTTCATACTTGTTTCTGTTTGGTCCTTTTAAACGTAAAAATGAAGAACACTATGAATGTCTTCAAGCACACAAAGATTTTTTGATTTCTTGTTTCTTGAATAACTTATGCAATACATGGCCAATTGATTGGAACTGGACTCTAACTTGAATAAAATCTTGCAAGGAATTCAATGGAATCAAAATTAAACTCAGAAAAGTGTATGTGCAAAATCATTTTGGGAATCGAAGTATTGAATTTGAAGTTCAAAAAACCTTCAATCTCAAAAATGGTGATTTTGCTACAGAGCACCAAATTGAACCATTCTTGAGCCTAAAATGCTCAAAATTCAACAAGGAATAAGAACATCGCAAGCATTTTGTTTAGAAAAGCTCTAAAATGTAAAATACCGTGAAAAATCAATTCTCATCTCTAAAACGTGTCTTGGCTCTTATTTGCTCATTTTTCAATCAATCTGCGTCAAACCAATTGTGTTCAAATCGTATTGAGTGCACAAATTGAACTATTGCAAAAGATTTCAACGAAAACGATGCAAATTCGAGAATAATGTAAAAAAAATTTAAACATGAGTGATGGGTTTTGGAATTTTAAACATTAGGTGGTGGTTAAAGTGTAGCCTTATGATATTAACAACAAATTTATAAATAGATGCTTCTTGTTAGTATACTTCTATCATCACCAATCTTTATAGACAAAAATATATGTATTACTAGAATAATTTGTAGATAAATATAACACCATCCTTTTTAAGGACAGAAATGCTATTTAGCCCAGAATAATCAAAAAAAAATTGACCAATATATAGATCTGTCTACAAATATGGTGGGACCTAGTAATTTTAAGAAAACCCAAAATAACTTCCCACGTCTGCAGTATAGTGAGTCTCCTTTTCAGAAGCTCACGTCTCCATGCCTGCTATTCACAGTGTCCCGTAGAACGTTGGTTTTTTTTTTGTTTTGATACAAATCACAACTTTGCTTTTCAAACACACGTCAATACTATGCACATACTGACAAAACGTTATTTATAAAATATTAAATATAATTTATTTATTTATCCAACACCAATACTTTACTATTTATAAAATTAAATTAAATAAGGTTTTAAATTTGGCAATACACTATTATGAAGTCCGGATACGAGATACGATACAGAATACGATACGACCCGATGCATGGGTACGGAAAATTTTGAAAGTCAAGATACGATACAACAGAGATACTTAAATAAAAAAATTAAATTAGAATTTAAAATATAAAACATAAAGATACTTGTAATCAAAATAGGTAAACATAGTACCAACATAGGTTGGTTCGAGTGGTAACTGGACTCGGATCCCACTCCAAGGCTTCGGTTTGAATATTGGGTGTGACAAAAAATCTATTGGGAGGACAAATCCACACAGTGGCAAGAAAGTCGAGTCTGCGTGGCCACAGTGGTGCTCCCGACGTAGATAAGACATTTAACTACGCTTACTTTTTTTGGGTTACTATGCCATTTGGTGCACACCCCACACGAGCTGCCGATAGTGATGGCAATGGGTACCCTATGGGCAGGGTACTATTGTGCCCGTACCCGAGCCCGCACATGTATGGGTAGGGCACTATAGTGCCTATCCCCGTATCCTCTGGGCAACAAGTGTCCGTGGGCACACCAATTACCCGCACTTTAACAACAACAAATAATTAATAACATAAAAATCATTATAATTCAATTTAAAGAGCAATTATTTTTTTGTATCTACAAATTAAAATATTACACACAATAATTTTTAGTGAATTAAAATATCCAAAATTTTATTTAGTAGTTAGATTTAGTGTTTTATGAAAAAAAAATCATTTTTTAAAAATTGTATATGGGCAAAGTTGTAATATTATTAATATATATATGCGGGTGCAGGTCTTGGGCGGCCTGGGCACCATAGTGTCTGTACCCGAGCCCACAACCATATGTGCGGGTAATTACGCGCCCGTTTGCGGGTACCCTATGGGCATGAGCTCAATTGTCATCCCTATTTGTCGATGACTAATCTACGTCGGGGAACTTGGCTGGCCACGTCCCACGAGTACTCTACTTTGTCTGCCGTATCATATCTTGATTTTCAAAATTATCTCGTACACTCATATCGTGTCGTGTTGTATCGTATCATGTATCGTATCTCGTATCCAAGGTTCCTATTAGTGTATTGCCAAATTCAAAACCTTATTTAATTTATATTGTCAAAAAAAAACCTTATTTAATTTAAGTTATAAATAGTAAAATACTGGTGTTGGATAGTTAAATTAATTATATTTTATAAATAATGTTTTGTCAGTATATGTGCATAGTATTTGGTGTGTTTGAAAAGCAAAGTTGTGATTTGTATCAAAACAAAAAAATCAACATTCTATGGGACACTGTGCACTGCTGGCATGGAGACATGAGCTTCTGAAAAGGTTACTGACGATACTGCAGACGTGGTAGGTTATTTTGTGTTGTTTTTAAAATTATTGGGTCCTACTGCATTTGTAGACGGATGTCAATTTTTTATAGATAATTTTAGGCTGAATAGCATTTCTGATTGGTTCAAGGGAATGATTAAGGAAGGAAAGATTGAGAAGGGAAAGTAGCAAGAATTTTCTTCCTTCCATCGTTTGGCTACTCAAAAGTAGAGGAATGATTGATTAAAATTTGTGGGCCCCACCAAGGAAAACTTTCACCTCAAAAATGGGAGGAAACCGATGGACAGTAGGGTGCAACATTGCTTTGACAAAACTGACCCTATTTTCTTATTTACTACTATGACAATATTGTTTTTTTTTGACAACATTGCTTCTTGTTTGCTGCCTTTTTTTTATGAAAAAAAGTTGCTTCCCATTTTAATAAACTGTACATGGCTTCATCCGTATTCACTAATATATATATATATATATGAATAAAATATATATAAAAATAAATAAACGCATTTTTTGTATAGGGGTATTTATGTCAATTGCTAAATATACATCTTTCATTCCTTTCACTTTTTACTCTCCTTTCTCTTAAACCAAACAACCACAAAATCATCTCACTTTCTACTCACTTTCAATTCACTTTCTTTCCTTCAACTTTCTTTCCATCAACTTTCTTTCCTCTCACTATCCAAACATAGCATTAAAGGAACATATAGTTATATAGTATAGTAGTGGCACAACTGTCAAATCCACTCACATATCCAACGCATACAATCCATATCTATATACGTAAATACAACACATAAACACGCAAACTAATTATAAAGATCATTATAATAAATTAAGACTTAAATATCATTTACCCCCTGCAAATATCACCATAATCTATTTATCTCCTGTAAAATAAAAAGTTTTAAAATGTCTCTTGCAAATATAAACCGCTTACTGCTTCTTCACTCTTTGTTAGATTATATTGAAAGGGTTAAGTGTATAATGGGTATAAACCGCTTTTTGCTATGCACTTGAAAAATAAATGCGTTTACATTCTGCAGAGTGCAGAATCAGTAAACAATTTATATTCTGCAATGGGCATCTTAAAACTTTTTATTTTACAGGGAGGTAAATAGATTATGGTGATATTTGTAGGAGGTAAATGATATTTAAGCCATAAATTAATCATGCTTAACTGAAATAGCTTGAACTCGAAGAGGTTGTGCCATATTTAATGTCAACCCAAATACTTCACCCATGTTAATCTCTTCTGGCATTAACCCATCAGCAAGCTTCCAATCAAAATTATGAACAAGATTAGCCACCATTAAAGGCAATGTTTTTTGAGCTAATGGTAATCCAGGACATATTCTTGGTCCAGCTCCAAAGGGTATAAGCTCAAAATTATTACCCTTATAATTAATCTCACACTCCAAAAATCTCTCAGGCATAAAATCATTAGGGTTTTCCCATATAGTTGAGTCTCTTCCCATGGCCCACACATTAACTAAAACTTGTGCATTCTTTGGTACTATGTAGCCATTTATGCTTACTGTTTTGTCACACTTTCTTGGTACCAAAAATGGAGCTGGTGGGTGTAATCTTAGAGTTTCCTTCACTATTGCTTGTAAATAAGGGAGCTTTGAAACTTGTGATTCTTCAATTCTTTCATCTTTGCCAATTTCTTGATACAATTCTTTCTTTGCTTTTGTTAATTTATCTGGATTGCGTAATAGCTCTGCCATTATCCATTCAATTGTGTTTGCTGTTGTGTCAATCCCAGCAGTAAATAAATCCTAACACAGCAAATTAACATATCAATCATGGTTTTTTTTGACAATATCAATCAATTATATTTGAATAGCTAGAAAAATGAGGTTTATAAAATTGAATTATGGGAAAACTAACACTAACCAGAAATAGATGAAAAATTTCATCACGGCTCAACTGAGAATCGGTTTCTCCAATATTGCTAAGAACAGAATCTAACACATCATTGAACACCACAAAACCACTTCTAGAAATTCTTGAATAAACTCTTTCTTCAATAATTCCACCAATAATCTCACATATCTTCTTCCAATGAATAGTCATCCTAGCATACACGCGTTGTGGGTCAAGTACACGAAGAACAGGAAAGAAATCAGCAACATTAGGCCTCCCGGCTTCTTCAGAGAGACCGCGAATACTCTTCTCAAACTCTTGAGACTTTTCGTCGGGTTTAGAATGAGCCAAATCCTTAGAAAACAAAGTGTTCGAAATTGAATTAAGAACAGTAGTGAAAATAGCCTTACCAATATCTAGAACTTCTCCTTTGTCACATTTTTCGTTTAAGTAATCCAACAGCTCCTGCAACTTTTGTTGACGAATTTCTTTTGTTGAGTCAAGCATTTTTGTTGAAAATACTTTTGTAGCACAAACTCTTCTTAATTTCTTCCATCTAGGTGAAAGAGGAACAAACCCTAGAGCAAATTTATGATGATCAAGTACACATGCTGCATGTGGAATTGTTCTACTAGAGAAGATTTGGCTATTTTCATGAATCACTTGTTTGGCTACTTGTGGAGATGAGATTACTATAGTGGTTATGTTGCCTAGTTTAAGTGTCATGATTGGTCCATAAATTTTTGAGAGTTTTGTGAGTGCTTTGTGTGGATCTTTACCAAGTTCTAAGATGTTTCCTATGATAGGATATGGTTTTGGCCCTGGTGGAAGCTTTATAGAGTTTTTTATTTGGTTTAGTAATCTAAAAATGAAGAAGAAAATGGTTGCAATTACGAAGGCAATTAGTATTGGAAGCTTTTGGTAGTCCATGGCTTATGCAAGTGTCCTTGGACCCTCTGTATTATAGGTTTATATATACTACAACATAACTAGATATTTGAGGAATAAAATAATAAATGAAGTTTATAATTTATAATTTATAAGAGAGAATCTTAATTAATTGAAAAGAAGTATATCACGTTGGAATTGAAGTGTGGATGCTTAGTCCCACATCATCTGAAATTTTTAATTAAAAAAATTAGGAAAATGAAAAGTTTTATTAAGTTAAGTGGCACTAATCAAGACTCGAGGAAAACAAAGCCTAAATTTCTTTCCACCGAAATTAACACCTCAAGTATAAACATCATCTGCAATTTAACTAAGTGAAAGACATATAAGAGATGTGACACATATACTCAGCGTCTTAAGGTTTTAGATCGAGATGTAGTGTCTAAGTCTCTCGGAGGTCCTCGTTGTTGCTCTTGGCGCTCCTCTGAAGTTGTGGTTGCGTTTGGTGGGAGAGCGGGAAGATTGTCATGAATTCAAATTCAAATGTGAGTAATTAATCTTACCTACCCATTTCATATATTCTATATATATCTATATAAAGAGTATTTTTTTTCATGAACTATATAAGAGTGATTTTATTTATAGCTGATGGCTTTATCATACTTTCTGAAATTTTGAGATATTTCTCCACTTGGCTTTATTTTTTTTTTTTTCACTAAACAAGATATTCAAGTGTTTTTTTTAGTGGGGGAGAAGTTGTATAGTGACATGAAGTTTACAAGTGACTACGATTGGAGATAAACAATGCCAATGAATTATTGACAAATATGGAATGAGCTACTAAAAGACATCTACACTAGAGTCAGAATCATAATTATATATAACTAGGACACATGCCCGTGCGATGCGCGAGAGGTGATGATGCGCCTCTGGATGTATGTCCGTATAAAAATATAGAGTGAGATATATTGGTAAACAATGGCGATAGATAAAAAAACCAAAATGATTTTGATAATAAAAAACAATGAGTGCTAGACAAAAAAAAAAAATTGTGGGGCCTTAATTTTTCTTAGATTAATAATGGACATAAAGTTTGCATTATTTACAATTAATGTTATCAAAAAATGTCTCCCAAAATTGATTAATAAAGTAGTCGATGTAAAGTGTATCATACTATAACACATACATGACTAAGTAACACACATAAAGAGACTTATAAAAAAATAAAAATTAAAGTAGTCGAGTGTAAAGTGTGCAATACTATAACACATACATGACTAAGTAACACACATAAGACGAAGAAGAGAAGCAACAATAGCGCGGTGGGATGAGACAACAATGTCGGTCCAAAAATATAGAGTGGGGTATATTGGTAAACAATGGGGGTAAAAAATGAGGGTACATTTTGATAATAAAAAAAGTGTTGGACAAAAAAAAAAAAAAATTTATCGTGGGTATGTCGGTCCAAAAATATAGAGTGGGGTAAATTGGTAAATAGTGAAGTACAAAATGAGGGGTATATTGGTAAATGGTGGGGTACCAAAAATAGAGTGGGGGTATGTCGGTCCAAAAATATAGAGTGGGGTATATTGGTAAACAAAGGGGGTACAAATGAGGGGTATATTGGTAAATGGTGGGAATAAAATTTTCCCACCAAAAGTGGATAAAAAAAAGAGTGTTGGACAAAAAAAATTTGTCAAGGGTATGTCGGTCCAAAAATATAGAGTGGGGGTATATTGGAGTGTGGTACAAAATGAGAGGTATATTGGTAAATGGTAGGAGTAAAATTTTCCCACCAAAAGTGGATAAAAAAATAGTGTTGGACAAAAAAAATTGTCAGGGGTATGTCGGTCCAAAAATATATAGTGGGGGTATATTGGTAAACAGTGGGGTACAAAATGAGGGGTATATTGGTAAATGGTAGGGCACAAAATATAGAGTGGGGGTATGTCGGTCCAAAAATATAGAGTAGGGGTATATTGGTAAACAGTGAGGTACAAAATGAGGGATATATTGGTAAATGGTGGGGAAAAATTTTTTTCCCACCAAAATGTCAAAAGATGCTATTAAGATGCCACTATGTCTTAATAAAGAGGGGATTGAACAGTGATAATTGAGCACAAAATTTCTGGATGAGATTAACATCACAATACACATATCTAGAATGAAGATCATGCCAAGACCTTTGCCACTTGGATTTTTTTTATTATAAGCGAAATATATATTATATATAACGGAGTATTAGGGATACACCCAACCCTTACATGTATAAGGTGTCTCGTTAAAACCTCTTTGGGCAAAAATCTCATGAGAAAAAGATTCCGAGAGGAAAAATAGTACCTTAAGAAAAACGAGGCAATAAGTCAATTACACCGAATTCAGACATACAAGAAGATTTCCCCACCAGAAATTTTAAAAGCATAATTGCGACCTTCTATACTTATGAGTGAGCTCCACTTAGATTTATTTTTGGATATCTCTAAGCTTTTATATGGTGAACGCATATAATTAAGCGCTTATGTATAGGCTATTTCTATAATCAAAAAGAAAAATCTTAGTCAGATTATTTTAATTTAGTAAGCTATAAGTTGTTTTTATGAACTTTTTTTTAAAGCTAATCAAAATAATTAAGTTGAAAATAGTTTATCTATATCATAAGTTGGTTTTATAAATCACTAGAGAACATGGAATATTTCAAATCGTTATCAACAAAATCAATGTGTTGTGTTTATTTAAGTTTTATGTCTTATAATATGGTTTAGGCCTAACTCAACCCTACAAAACTGACTTGTAAGGTAAGGGTTGCCTCTCCGTTATAAACCTTCTTGAGACCTTATCACTAGTCGATGTGGGACTTGAGATTTTCTCAATACACCCCCTCACACCCAATACTATTGGGCTTGACCCCCTCACGCCCAGCACTATTGGGCTTGGTGCGTGGATAATAATGGTGGGTGGCTCGAATGATCTATGATAGACTTTGATACCATCTTAGAATGTGGTTTAGGTCTAACTCAACCACACAAAACCGGCTTGTAAGGTGAGGGTTGCATCTTCATTATAAACTCTCTTGAGACTTTATCACTAGTCGATGTGAGACTTGAGATTTTTCCAATATTATGTAGTAATTATATTTTTGATAATATTTTTAAAAAAAATAAGAAGCATATAAATTATAGACCTTTTCAATATTGATTGTTAGGTTCACCAAAATAAATCAATATTAATTGTTAGTACTGTGTTATTTTGAAGTTGTTGTAAATTTTAATTACTATATATATTGCTTAAAATATATTTTAAGTTATCAAGATTGTTTAATTTTTGTCAAAAACTAATGACTGTTTAATATTCTAGTCAATTTTATATATATAAAACTATTAGGATTCAGTTGCTTCATGAATTTCAATAATATTTAATTTTTCCAATTTTGAAAAATATTTGTATTTTTATAGAAAAAAAGGCTGTAACCAAAAAAAAGAAAAGAAGTTGGGTTTGTGCATGTAGTCATCATATTTTCATAATTGTTGTAGTCTTGCATATTATACTTTCTGTCTAATTAAGTACGTTTACGCAACAAGCATATCCAAAAATCCCATTCAACACGTCTTAATTAACCAACAAACACTACATACAAGGCCCACAAAGGTGGATGGTGCGTTTACGCAACAAGCATATCCACAAACGTTTTATTATCACTAAAATCTTACATCTGCATTGTTTTTAATTAATCTAATTTCCATTTGGTTTTGTTTCTTTAATGATTTTTCTCTATTCTCTGAATTCCCCACACACATTAAAGGTAACTGTGCATGTATTTTATACGGTATAAGCCATTGTTGTTAAGTGTATGATTGGATTGTCGAAAAAACGACACTCTAATCACAAACTAAAATCCCTAAACCACCATCATGGTGATCTTTTTGAAGCATCTATATCTATATCTATATACATAAAAGTTCAGTTGATTAATTAGGCGGAAAAACTTTCGGCATGATGGTTTTTTTATGACAACAAGTTTCTTTTTTTATTTACATAATTCCAATTCTAATACGATGTGCTATGTTTGTTGACAGACATATAACCTTCTGATCATTGGTCACGAAGTATGTTGAGAATTCAAGTGAGAGTGTCTAGTCTCACATCAGTTATGAATGGGCTAAATGAATGATATACAAGAGAGGTGACTTATATACTCAATGTATTAAGGTTTTAGGTGGAGATGTGACGTCCAAGTCTCTTGGTAATCCAGGTCATTATCTTATTGCTTCTCCTGGTGCTCCCTCGGACTCCCAACAAGTGGTATTATTGTTATTGTTTGTTCGCCTTGGTGGGGGAGCGGGAAGAGGATCCAACTAGTGATGTGGATGACTCGCACTTGAGGGGAAGACTATTGAGAATTCAAGTGAGTGGTTTGTCCTACCTCGACACTATAAGTAAGCTAAATGAATATAATATATAAGAAGGGGATCCATATACCCATTGACTTAAAGTTTTAGGTGGATATGTGACGTTCAAGTTTCTTGGTAGTTCTGTTCATTAGCTCGTTATTGTTTCCAGTGCTCCCTCAGGCTCCTTAACAAGTTGATCCTAGTTTGGATCAAGTCTAGCGATATGGTGACTCACACTTGAGAGGAAGATTGTTGGAATTCAAGTGGGAGTGGCTATTCCGACATCGACTAGCGATTAGCTAAATTAAGGATATATATAATAGAGAGGTGACTCATTTACTCAATGTATTACGGTTTTGAGTGCTCACAAGACTCTCCAACAAAGTAGACTGAAAAATAGGCATACGCAAGTTCAGGGGAGGACCTATGTAGTACATAGAGGGTGCATTTGCACCCCCTGAAAAATTAAAATGTTCATTTATCATTTAACTCCTATATAATTTTTATTTTGACTCCCCTAAATTTAAAGTTTTGCACCTAGATCCTTCAGCTCTTTTAACTTTGACAACTAATTAAAAATTGAACTCTCAAGTAGTCACTAAAGTTTGTAAAATCTACATTAGTCTCTAAAACTTTTGTGCAATTATTCTCTAAAATTTAACTCTCACCTAGATCCCTCATTTATATCATAAATAGTCTCTAAAGTTTGTGAAGTCTGTCAAATTAGTCTCTAAAATAAAATTTTAAAAAATTTGTCTCGTTAGCAAATGAAGCTACACGCGAAGTTGTTTTGTTGACAAGAATTTTTGATTGACTTGCAAAGAAGGGTAGAGGATCCAACTCCTTTTGTGACAACCAATCAACAATTTCAATGTCCAAAATCCAGTTTTTCATGAAAGATCCAAACGCATTGAGTTGCGCCACAACTATATTCGTGACAAGGTCCAAAAGAAAAAAAATCTAATTGGAATACATCAAGACCACAAAAGCAGATGTTCTCACCAAGTTAGTATCAATTAAGAAACTTGAACAATTCAAGGATATTATGAAAATTACAAATTACAATGGGGTGTTAAAAAAAATAATATGGAGTTTTCATATTCCAAAGCCCATTCACGTATCAAAAAGTTTTAGAGAAATCTTCTACATATTCCTAGGTAAAATTCTAGAGAAACTATTTACATGTTTCTAGGCACATTCATATATGTGTAGAATTCTAGAGAAGTCATTTAATATCTAAATGTATCCACTACTTATTTACTAAAATCCTCTATCGACTAATATAAATAGAGACTCTATGTATTGTGAGACAATCAAATAAACAGAAGCATTCTACACAAATGCAGATTTATCTCCTTCCATTTCCTATTTTCATCCTTTGTCTCCAACAAAAAAGAGTTAATATGACCCCATCTCTATCATAAGGTATGATCATCAACAAAATTAGTAAAAGTTGGTCTTGAGCAGGGGCGGAGCTTAGTTGTGGCCGGTGGGGGCCACAGCCCCTACAAAATAATTGAATATTTAATGGTAAATATACATATGAAATCTAAATATTTAGTATATATAGTCTTTTGCACACTATGATAGAAGAAGTAGGGTAGCTCCGCGGTAAATGAATTTTCCATCACGTTAGACTATGTACAATGGTTTCAACACCCTTCTTTTTCACTTTTTAACACTCCACGTCATTTTTTCTCTCTTCCACTTAATAATTCAACACACATTCAACTTTTACTCACTACAGTGGTATTGTTTAATAAAATTCAACATCCTACCCCACCACTTTTATTTCATATTCTTATTTTCTTTTATGTTTTTATTTTTGTGATTACATATTAATAACAATTATCGATTGAAATTAAATTAAAATAATTAAGAGTTAAATAATTTTTTTTATAATTTAATAATTTATTTGAATTTTATTTTTTTATTTTGATATTCTTAATTAATTTTATATTCTTAACTAATTTTAAAATTCAACACCTTGTTGGTTGGAAGATTGATTTTGAAATCTATAGTTATTGGGATTTGGGTAGTTGAAAGGGTAATTAGTAGAATTTTGGGTGTTAAAAGGGTTATTGTTGGGATCCATTTCACTAAAAAGATGTTTAGAGCTACAAACAAGAGTTTGTTGGAGGCTAAATAGGAAAATTAGAGGGGAAAAAGTCGATTTTTTCTGTGTCTAAATCAAATGAACCAAGTCTCTATTTATAGACAAAAAATGATGAATTTTGGTGAAAAAAACAAAAAATAAAAAATTAATTTACTATGAAATAATAGACCCCAAATAGTTATGTATGTTAATAAAAATGGTAATAGTGATGAGCCAATCACAATTTGACACGCAGCCTGAATCATTTCTCCCTCCTCCTTCCATCAACTCCCACGCGCTAAAATGCTGCTTGCGCCTCACCTCCCACGCGTGGACCAATCACAGCGCACCATTCCTTTTGTGCGGGTCCCACTGTGCAGCATTCAACACCAAATAATCCACATCACATTCAACTACCTATTCATTATTCAACACCCCCATTAAACTCATTCAACTACTTAATAAAAAATTCAACAACCCCATTGTAAGTAGTCTTAGGAGAGTCAGGCTCGATCCTTGGCTTTTTATTTTTAATACTAAAATACTTCTTTTTTCATTCTCATTTTATCTAGAGTAATTTAACATGGTGTGGTAATACAAACTATTTTTTAATCAGAAAAAAGTACAAAATCGTTTTTAATTGTGATATGTAAAATTACATCTATTAATTAATTAGTGGGTTTTATCAAAAAAAATATTAATGAGAGTAGGTGTTATATACTAACATTGTTTTTCACATCATTTACATTAGATTTATAAATAATTTTTCCATACTTTTTTAAAAGCTAGTTGCAATCTTTTAAAATAAAACCAACCTAATTCAAAATTACCTTTTTTTAAAAAATTACATCAACTGAGACTTTTGTCAAATCAAAGTTTATAATAGTGATATATTTTTGTTTGTAAATAATATTTTTAAATTTATATTTATTTACTTTATTGTATTTCAGTTTTAAGTATATTATTAGAAGACTACTTTGGCCCCCTCAACCAGGGACAAAGCCAGGATTTGATTAGTGGGGGGCTAGCTGAAAAATTAAAATTTCAACAAGTTTCACAATAGTTATACCATAAATATACTGACATAAATTCACAATAGTTATACCATGAACAGCAAGTTATTGCAATTTACTATTGTATTTCTATTTCTAATAATACTAGCTTCTAAACCACAATCCCTAAACCACCTAATAACAGAAAATAATACAAACAAAAAAATCAGGAAGCCAATACAGACAATGCAGAGAAGAGAAGTTGATACGGTAACATTGATAATACAGAGTAAAGGAAACATAGGATAAAAACGAAATAGAAAAGAAAAACACACCTGAAAAAGAGAAGAGAAATCAAAGATGGGTTTAGTGGTCTTGTGCGGAGGTGAGTCGTCAGGTCTTGCGTGGTGGTTAGTCGCTGGCGGCAGAGCAGCAGCTTGAATGGAAGAGAAGAGAACTATGGCATTCTGAGCGTTTCCGTAGTGGAAGAGAAGAGAAACGGTTCCTTTCTTATTATTGAATGGTATTTACACGGTGCATTTATGTGAAATGTTAATAATATATTTAATATATGTTGAATGGTATTTACAAAAAAACAAATTAAAAGAATGTTGCTTCAAAAAAAATAAATTAAAAGAATAGTTAACGGCAATGAATGTGAAGACGTGAGAATAGAGGGGCTCATTCTTATCTTATTGTTGACTTATTCTTCACCTCATTATTTATTAACAATATATATTAGTATAAAAAAAATTCTTGCATTAACAGGGGGTTCAAGCCATGGCACACTAGGTTGTGCCTCCGTCCCTGCCGTCAACATATTCTCTCAAGCTCCGCCACTGATCTTGAGAAATAAAGAATTTAATCAACACATGCATCAATCAATTTTCTAAGACAGATAAATGCCTAAGCATGTTTAAGACACTATCAACCTTCTAATGATCTTAACCTATTGTGGTGCTCAATGATTTAGAGAGCAAGAACGAGTAGTGTTGTTTGATATGAGACGTGCTTGTTAATTGTGTGTGGATCGAGTTAATATCATCTATCAATACAATTTGCACTCTTGCTTGTGAACTTTTTCTAAGTTTTTGAATGAATGAAGAGTGCATTCCTATATAAATCAGAAGAGTTATTGTATAGATTTAAAAATGTTTTTTTTGGGACGTAATTAAAAATGTTTTTAGTATCTATAAAATAAAGGGTTTTCATTTATAGCCTCAATAAATTAATTTTTCTTCAACTTTTGATACTTATATCATTGTTTACATTTTTGGTCTCTGATGTTAAGTTATGTTAAGCTTGCTAATGAACTATCGTGTTGGCACCTGCCACGTCACACTTTTTAAATGATTAGGATACCAAATCAGTTGCCTATGACGTTAATTTGATGCTCATGTGGTGACTACCACACTGACACTTGGGTGCTTCACACTTTTAACAACTAGGATGTCAAATCACCTACCATGCAGTGCTTCATGTTATTTTTATTTTTATTTTTACTTTTTTTTTGTCAATTTTTTTTTTCTTTTGGAACTCAAAAGCAAAATATCCTATGATATAATCAACAAAAATTATATATACGCGTGTGAGACTTGAAAGAAAGGGTGTCAAGGAAAGCACCTACTAAATGGGTTGAAATGGAGTAGTATAAGTTGCACAATTTTGCTCCTATAGTGGATACTTGTAGACCATGCATAGAAGAGAAAATAAATCAATTGACCATTTTGACTTTTAAAATAAAAAGTGATACTAATAATATACGAGTTTTTTTTTATAATAATAAACTTAGATTATTTCATTAATAAGAGTAGGTTTAATATAAGTTGGAATCAAATCATGAACTTTGTAGCTAGCGAATAATCGTGACGCACTTGCAAATGTATGAGCGACACTATTAACTTGCCACCTAATCTACTATAAAAAGAGGCAACCAAACCACCACCAAAATTACTATCTACCCTCCTTCCGTTAATTATTTTTAAATCTACTCAAACTATTAATATTAATCAAACCACTACCATTTTTCAAAAAAAAGACTTAACTCTAACAGAAAATTTTAATTTATTTTTTCCAAAATTACTATTCTACCCTCCTTCCATTAACTATTTTTATAATCTACTCAAACTATTAATATTAATCAATTTAACTACTACCAATTTTCAAAAAAAAAAAGACATACCTCTAACAAAAAATTTAAATTTATTTTTCCAAAAAATTAAATTATTAAATTAATATTATACTCAATAATTAAATCTAACATCTACTATTTATAATAATCTAAAATCATTAAAATCAATCAGTATAACCACTAAAAATTGTAAAAAAAAAAAAAAACTTTAACCACAACCAAAAATTACAATATAGCTTTTTTATTATTAAATGAATATTATTGAATTAATATTAAATCATATAGAAAATAAAGCAGTAAACATGTGGCAATGTGAGTAGCAACGAGAGACTGACAATGAGATCGGCAACGGGAGTGCCAACGAGAGAGGCAACGGAAGTGCCAACGCAACGAGAATGCCAACAGAGGTACTGACACATGACCAACGCATGTCAATTTTTTTTTTTCAGTTTTTTTTTTTAAGTTTTCATGAGTTTTTTTTCTCTTTTCTTCATTTTTACTCTATTATTAATATTATAATAAGATACCACGGCTTTGTTTTTAAACTTTTTCCAACAAAATTATTTTAATAAATTTTAAAATATAACCATTTATCGTGTTTTTCATTTTTCTTTATTACATTTCTGAACTTTCAATGTATTTATAATTTCATATCAAAATTTAAAAAATACATATCTCTCGTGTGTATGCATAGGTATAATACTAATAAAAAGTGATAATAATATACAAAGTCTAGAATGACCGGTCTATTGTATTTTATAATTAGATTAAGATAAAATTGGATTTAGATTTATTATAAGATTTATAGATTTGGAGTTAAATTAGTGTATATTATTGATCCAATCAAAATTCATGACATAGACGACTTTTAAAGTAGTTGGAATAATTTGCTTCAAAAAAAAAAATAGGTGGAATAAATTCTAATATTTTTTTATGATGTGTCGTTTTATCCTCTGTTGATGTGGTAAAAATTTCCCTACGACATACGAGTGTATATAAATTTCTAAATTTCAAAAGTTAGTATACATAATTGCGGATGATAATGATTTATACTAAAATGTCAAAATTAAATCCTAAGATTTTTTTGGAAGAAAACAATCTTATGATTATTATTTTTTACCAAAGAAATCCTAAGATTTATTTGTCAAAAAAGAGAAAGATTTATAATTAGATTTTGTTTTTCAAGAGAATAATTAGATTGTTGATTGATCGCGTTTTTTTGAGTAATTGAATATCGCGTTTTTTTTCTGAGTATGTGATGTGATGAGTTTCTTACAAGGAATCATTGATTCCATAAACTCCATATTCCCTCCCCAATCCAACGATAACAATTCTTCTTCTTCTTCTCAATCCAAAAATCTCACTCCTTCACCAATGGAACCTTCTCCTTCTTCGGTTTCCAACGAACGCGTAGCTTACAAGCTAAAAGGGTACTTCGATTTGGCAACACAAGAGATCGACAAAGCAGTTAGGGCAGAAGAGTGGGGCTTAATCGATGACGCTATTCTTCACTATAGAAACGCTCAAAGGATCCTTCTTGAAGCTAATTCAACTCCTGTTCCTTCCTTCATCACTTCCAGGTTTTTCCTTTTTTTTTTTCTCTTTTCCATTACTTTTTTTTTTAATAATAGGTATTTGCTAATTGCTATTAATGTTTGTTTTTAAATTGGTTTGATGAAAAGTAATGAAAAATGCAGAATTTGAATGAAGCAGTAGTAGTAGTAGTAGTGTGTGATTTGGGATTATTTGTCTCTTTCAAGTGTTTGGTGTAGGAGGTGATAAAAAGGGGTATTTTGGGATTCTTAATTTATTTTTTTAATATTTGTGTTTGGCAAAAGCTTGAATCATGTTAGGATGAATAATGTAAAAGGATTATCCTTAGTTTTGTGCTAGCTGGGATTTAGTGCATTTGCACCTTTGTGTTCTTAATAGTTAAATCACAAAGAAACATTGTTATTACTCAGACCTTGTCCCTTGAAGATTTGGAGCTAGTTTTGATAAATTTCTTAACTAGTACTTATAGAAAAAAAATATTAATAGAATCTTGCAATAACTTTTTGAAGAACCATTAACTTATCGTAATTAAGAGTTAACACAGTCTCATAAGCTAGAAGCTATTTTTATATAGGCAAATGTTATTGGTTAGTAATTAGTAATTACTTAGGAGGTGGAGGAAATGTTAGTTTCCAAGATTTGAACCACTGGATCTTCTTCTTCAAACTCTTTAATGTCCCTTAGTTCACCAATTAAGCTACCTTGAAACTCCTGATCTGGGCCTTTGTGATTTCGGGATACATGGTATCTTGCATTACCTCTTTTTGTTTTGCTGCATCTTTTCAGCTACCAAATTGTACCATAGTTCAGTAATTTAATCATTAAAGATGGCCTTTGGCTGCGTAGCAGCTCAGATGCACTTCATGAACGCTGTTTCTTAATAACTTGGTGATAGATGAGGGTTTTCTGTGAGCTGTTGTTCTGGTTGTTTGTTTACTGAAAGCTATGATTCTGTGACAGTGAACAGCAGAAGGTGCAATCGTATCGTCAGAAGATATCAAAATGGCAGGGAAAAGTTTCTGAGAGATTACAGGCTCTTAATAGACGAGCAGGTTTGCATTTGTTTAAGCAAGTGTTTCTTTTTCACTCCTAATTATGAACTTCCCGAGTGTGCTTATTGTTTTCGTCATCCTTAACCTCTTCCAATTCCCTTTTTTACCTTTCCAGGTAGCTCATCTGCCAATCAGGTATGCTACAATCCCTCTAAACATTAAGTACATAGCTTTCTTTTTTACCCCTTTCTGTTTCGGCACTCCATAAAACAGAAGGTGTTGTTTGCACAGTACTTAGATGTAAACTTTCTGACTCACTGAATATAAGGGCTAATGAACTGATCTATGATTATAACGAACCTTCAATATTTCTTGTGCTTTCCCATAAAATGTTTGCAGAGCACTTCAAAAATTGCACAAACTGCTGCAGTTCCAACGAAACGATCAAATGCTACAAAAAATGTATTACAAAAGCAACCTCAAAAAAAAGATCTGGTGAATAAAGTTGGAAGCCCGAAATGTAGTCAAGCTTCTGGTGCAAACAACGACACAAAACTTGTTGAAATGATTAACACTGCCATCGTAGATAGAAGTCCTTCTGTTAGATGGGAGGATGTTGGTAAGAATATATGTACATTTTCTTTTTTCTTTTTATGTTCTATCATTTGTTTGATTCTTAATATGGAAATGTAGCTGGACTTGAAAAGGCGAAGCAAGCTTTAATGGAGATGGTTATTTTGCCAACGAAGAGACGAGACTTGTTTACTGGTCTCCGAAGGCCAGCTAGAGGTATTGCCTTGGAACCTCATTACGGTGGGATATGTAATAGATAGTGGTACAAATTGTAGAATGAAAATGCCAAGTGTTGAAACTGTTAAACCTTTGCATTCTAGGTTTGCTTCTCTTTGGTCCTCCTGGTAATGGTAAGACAATGCTTGCCAAAGCAGTGGCTTCAGAATCAGAAGCAACATTTTTTAATGTCTCGGCAGCTTCCTTGACATCAAAATGGGTAAGTCTCCATCTTCTTTGTACCCTAGTTTTTTTGTATTGAGATTCATTTTATTTCTTATCTTGACGTGTTTATGTAATTGTTAAGACTTAAGTTTCAATACCTAATAGGTGGGTGAAGCTGAAAAGCTTGTCCGGACACTATTCATGGTAGCTATATCCAGACAGCCATCTGTTATTTTCATTGATGAGGTAACTCTCGTGTATAGAGTAGAGACCATGCCGTCTTCTCCCGCTATTAATTCATTATCATGTATAGGGACAATACAACTATTGTAGTCAGTAGTTCACTCTACAAGCAATCGACTACTTCAAAATCATTCATTGAGGAGATTGTTCAGTATCTCTTCAAAAAGAACCCGTGCATTTCAGTGATTTTTCGCTTGATGCTTAGTTCATAGTGCAACTCTAATTGATTATTGTTGGACTGTAATTCTGAATAGAGTGCAAATTTTAAAGTTGTCTTGGGTGTTTTTATCTTCTAATTAAAGTAGGCAGATGACTTGAAATTTTTATTAAGGCTGATGATGCATGTAAGCATTTCTAGAGTCATTTTCAAATGTTAAAAAGATTAGTTATTTATCACAGAAGTTTGTCTCTCTGTACAACCAGCATCATGTGATAAGCACTATAACTAACTGTCCTGAATTCTTGTCACTCCCTATTGCTGCATTGTAAAGTTATGCTATCTTGTGTTTAACAGTTAAATTTTCCCTTTCTGGAGGCGTAGTAAAATAGGTGAATTTTCCAAGCAGAAAGAAAAGGTTATTTCAGTTGGTATTAATTTTCTGTTCTATCTGACAACAGATTGATAGTATAATGTCCACAAGGCTGGCCAATGAAAATGATGCCAGCAGACGATTAAAATCTGAATTTCTAATTCAGTTTGATGGGGTGACGTCCAATCCTGATGATATTGTGATTGTAATTGGTAAGCATTACATCTGATAATAATCATTCTATTTCTGAAAATAAGCATGCTTTAGATTTTGGACCCAATCTGCTGGTAATTGGCAGAATGGCATGTCTACCATGAAAAGGGCTTTGGTTTAGATTCTTTGTAATAGTTGCAGTTGCTGGTCTTGGTTCTCCTTTGGCAAATAACGCTTGTCATTAACTAGCAGGGCTAGATTCTTTGGAATAGTTACAGTAGCTTATCTTTATTCGCCTTTGCAAAATGACATTATATGATTAATTCTCTTTTAAACAATATGACTTGAATTTTCTGAAAACTACCATATGAATGTGATGCTATTTTTCTTTTTGAACATTTTAAGATCATTCCACAAGGATTCCGTTATCCTCTCTTTTTCACTATTAAATTCAATTGTATCTCGCATTTTGTGCTATTTTGAGAATAGTGTTAAATCCTTTGTTGGACTTGTTGCCATCGCAATCTATTCTGGCCTCCTAAGAATGTAGCATCTTTATATTGATGGGCGAAAGACTGGGTTTTGGCTATTGTAGATATGAATTTCCTTGCTTAGTCAGATTTTTTTTTTTTTTTAATTTCATAAAATAACTTGAGCTAGCTGATATCATGTTGGGTAGAATATATAAGACTGAGCTAGCTGTATATTCTTTTTTTTTTTTGAATTTCTTGAACATGATCGTGTATCAATTAGTCTTATTAAACTTATAATATATAAATTTGCTTTCCCCTCTGATTATAGGTGCGACCAATAAGCCACAAGAATTGGATGATGCAGTTCTTAGGAGACTGGTGAGAATTTTTCATCGGCCTTTACTGGAAGTGTAGAAGTTATGATATAATATTCTAGAATGTCATGTTGTCAATGTGATTTTATGTGGAGAATATATTATCATTTATAATTAAATGATCTTCAAATTTACAATCACTCTTTCACACTGGTCTGCACACACACATTGAACCAATGGTGTGAAATATCGTACATGGATGTGTGCTTTTATTTTTTTTCAATTCAATAAATATAATTATATTTCTTGTCATCGAAGATCCTCAGTGTTTGGTTGTTCAAAAATGAGTATTAGATAAATGATGTGATTCTGTGATACTATCTTGAGTAGTGGTTTCAAGATGGCTATATGAAAGAGAAACCTTCTGGTTTATGATATTATGTTAGAGTTCAAAAACAGCTTCTTCTTCTTTTACGCAACACAAATTTCTATATTGCATTTTTACCTTTGTTGATTGCAAGTCATCTGTTAGTAATAAACCATAACCTTCTCTTCTGATAAGTATATATCTTGTGAAGAGGCAAACCATTTGCTCCCCGTTGAAATCTATGCATAATGGATAGCAGCTTTAAACTTATAGTAACTTGAAACACACGCTGCTTCTTTACTAACTCCGTTATTGGTTTTACTGTACTAGGTAAAGAGAATATACATACCTTTACCTGATGAAAATGTTCGGAAACTTATGTTGAAAAACAAACTCAAGGGTCAAGCTTTACTTACCTAGTAAGCATAGCTCTTTTCTCGGTACTTGTTATGCTGTGTATTCTTGGTGCAGCTACTCTGTGCATATTCTGCTTATATATCCTTTTGAGCTATGAAGCACCGACATAGACACGGACACGACACAAACGCAGACACACATTTTAATCTAAAAAATACAAGTAATTGAAGTGTCGGTGTTGGTGTCTGACACGATACGTCTCAGACACCAGACACGTCTTCAATCGGCGGTGTCGGTGCTATTGAGGTTATGAGTATTCCGGTTCTATTGTGGCTGGCTTGTACCTTTGTTTATTCTAGTGATGTGCCAAATTTGTTTACTTG
The DNA here is from genome assembly GCA_020916435.1 of Oxytropis ochrocephala. Lineage (NCBI taxonomy): Eukaryota > Viridiplantae > Streptophyta > Magnoliopsida > Fabales > Fabaceae > Oxytropis > Oxytropis ochrocephala. The sequence continues at coordinate 13,890,419 of CM037091.1, forward strand.
TTATTGTTAGCCAAGCGAGATAAATTTGAGAAATCAGACATGCAGAAAATTTTGTTACTTTGAGGGTTTGTATTTTCTTGTGTACGTGTTTAACTTTCTTCATGAAATTAAGATCAATAATATACTATCGTATTATTATATTAGTCACGAATCACGATGCTTTGTTTGTTATTTTTTAACTAAATACTTTTGAATTTTTTGTTGCAGGTAGGGATCTAGAGATTCTTGTAAAACAAACAGAAGGTGAGTAAAGATTTTGAGTCCTGATGGGAAGGAAATTTTGAGATATTCTTTTATTTTTTATTTTTAAAATATTACCATTATTATTGTTTTAATTGGTTTGCAGGATACTCTGGAAGTGATCTACAAGCCTTGTGTGAAGAAGCTGCAATGATGCCAATTAGAGAGCTAGGCTCTAACATTCTCACTGTCAAGGCAAATCAGGTATGCTAATTTGAAATTGCTATAATTTTATATGTGGATTAGTATTAATCTTCCAAGTGTAACCTCCCTTTGTAGTTAAATTTAGAATAAAACTTATATATAGGTACTGGTAGTCCTGTTCCTCTCATAAAAAATTAGGTAACTATTAGAAACTACCTAAAGAGTGTAAAAAAAATGACACTTTCTCTCTGGACCAGGACGTACAACACCTATGGAACTGTACCTAAGTAATGCTCTTAAATTTAATTGTTTTTCGGTTTTACTTTTACAGGTAAGAGGATTGAGGTATGAGGATTTCAAGAAAGCAATGGCTGTGATTAGACCAAGTTTAAATAAAAGTAAATGGGAAGAGCTTGAGAGGTGGAATGAGGAGTTTGGTTCCAATTGAGGTCTTATTCAAAAACATGCTATTATGATGCATGCATATGAATAAAATTCAAAGAAAATGTACAGTAATGAATTAGAACAAGAAAAGGACATCAAGGTTAGTAGCAAAAATGAATCAGTGTGAAGCTATTTTGTAATTGGCTATCCTAAAATCCTAATCCAGCATGTAGCCTTGAAGCCTTTGTTTTGAACTTGGAAATCTTCTGGACATGACAGCCTTGGCTGCCATCATATAAATTATAAACACTTACATTCTTTGTATTTTTTTTTTTAAAGATTGCACTATATTGATGTGTTTTTCAAGTGATTTTAAGTCCCAAAAAAAGTACTATAAAAACTTTCATGTTTTGTAGATCTTTGACTGTCATCATATAAGTTATAAATACATATTTTAACGAAACAAAGTTAGAAGATATTTACCTTCAAGAAAAAGTAAGAGCCTACTTGGATTAGGTGATAATTAGTATGTAATGGTAGGTCTAATACTTTTTAGTCAATTAGATGAAATGGTACATATACACTATCATACGGTCACACTCGAATTCAAATTTAGGAGTTGGTGTCTTTTTGTTGCTGAAATTGTCAATACAATCAAAACAATGTAGGTCTGATAAAGTTCGTAACTACGTGGACATTTTTTTTTTTTTCAAAAGAGAAATCTCACAAATTTTAGTTCAATTATAAATTCAAAGATCATATTAGGTCGATATTTTCCAACGGTTGTTTATGTAGTATTGAAGAGTTTTCCTTCAAAGTGTTTAGCAAAAAAAAAACGAGAAGATTTTGCCATACAAAATAATTTTAGATTGTCACAAGGAAGCTATATTTTTGACAAAAAGGAAGCCATTTGAATGTGGTTGTTTATAAAGGACAAAACATGTCTCAAATGTGATTGGTCGATTATAAATCAGTTGAATATGATAAAAAAAAACGAAAAATGTCAGAAGTGGGATTTGAACCCACGCCCTCTCACGAAGACCAGAACTTGAGTCTGGCGCCTTAGACCACTCGGCCATCCTGACTTGTTGTTAATAATTCACCACGTTTTAACTTTATTCCAATATACCTCAATATCGATGCTTTTTCAACTTCCCAACACCCTGAACTTCACACATAGAATAGACCAATCCAATCCAACAACGGGGGTGTTTTTAACCTTACGTTAGTACCTGTATTTCTATTTTGTGAAGAAAACTGTGTTTTTTTCCTTTCTGTGAAGTGGGGGGGGTTTGTATTCCTTGTGGAAGTTGAAAAAAAGGGGTACTCCGTACTCTAGCTAGACTATGGGAACCCCCTTTGTTTGTCTCCTAATAAATCCAACATGATAATTTTTTTAAGAATGAGAGCAGGATATGTTTACACTCTAGAAGTATGGTGCCAAAATTTGAGAAATCATCTTACAGGCATTAACAACACTCAATAGGCCAATTACTTCACCTTCTTCATCTACTGAAATGATGGGCGAAAACTATATGGTCTTTGATAAAAAAGATAACAACTTTGGTCATCGCGGATACACATGTCAATGCCTACTCAAAATTATGATGGTTAAAAAAAGGCATCAACATTACACGCTCTTCTTGTCTTGGTTGTTCTATTTGCAATCGAGTTCTATTGGGCAACATTAACTTATTTCAATTGGAAAAACCGATGTAAACTAGAAGCTAATTATACAACAAACTGAGATTTTAATCTGAAGAAAAAAAGAACAATATGGTAATAACAGAAAAGTTGGCATGATTCATCCTCTGATGCCAAATGTGATGATAAGTGTTTTCAAAATGAAGTCACAAAATGTACCATTTCATTTCATTTCATTTTAGCTTCTGTAAACAGAACATGACGATTAACTCTAGGATCATATTTTCGAAACTCAAGTTTCTCTGTAAATTGTCTTGGTTTCCTTTTAACATAGAAGAATCCAGTCCCAGCAGCAGCAGCAGACAGTACTAGTTTTATAAACATCTGAGCCTTCTTCTTCTTGTCACCCATTCCTATGTCCTAACACAACAAAAATACAAATGACTGAATAGTTATTACAAATCCAATATTTGTTCTGCATCATCATCTGCTTAGTTTTTTTGTTTCAACTAACAGAAAATAAAACTAGTCGCAGACCTCGCGGTATAGAAAAAGTTATCTTCACATGTGCGAACTATCCGAATTTTGTATGAGTCTATTCATAGTTTCATACAAAGAACACACCGCTACCCATGTGCATGCATAGATATTTTACTAGTTCCTAAGTAACAAACACTACAAAAATAGGTTAGGGTGTTATTTTTGGTACCCCCCTCATCATCTACCACACCCCCATAATATCCCAAATGGACAAAAATACCCCTACTTTTTCCCAAAAATTACATGGTTTGTTAAAAAAAAAAAAAATTTGGAATTTCGGAATTACCTCTAATTCGAAAGATTTTGAATTACTCGAAAATGAGGTAATTCAGGTTCACATTTATGAACCTAATTACCTATTTACGAGTAATCAAAATTACAATTTTTTTTGAGAACGAATAATTTAGGCTAAAAAAAATCGGTTTTTAGGACAATATACTCGATCGTAATGAAACCACACACCATTAGAAGCGAAAAAATCAAGAATCAAGACTCTCTTAGAAGGACTTCTTATGGGACTACTGCCTCAAAATCCCAAATTCCATCGTTTACTATTTTTACGATTTTTTTAATTTTTCATAGTCTCCAAAAAATCTAAAAAAATTTGTATAGCCTTATTTTGGTTTTGTTAGATTTTTAGTGGTGTTTTCATATATTTTTAGAGTAGTTTTGACTATTTTTAGTAGCCTATTAGTAATAAAAATTAAAACAAATCGTATATATACGCATCGCTTTGCTGGTCTGGATTGGCAGGATGCCTAGATGTCGCCTGCTCACCTACTTCACGTGCTTATTTTCAGTCATTTTTAGACATTTTAGACCCAAAAAAATTAAAAATTTGAATTACCTTTTTAGAGGTAATTCAAATTTTTCATGATTATGAACCTAATTACCTTTTTAGAGGTAATTCCAAATTTTAATTTTTTGAACCGAATTACCTTATTTTGAGGTAATTCCGAAAATTTTAAATTTTTTTATTTTTTTTTAAAAAACACAGGGGTATTATTGGTATTTATGGAAAAATGGGGGTGTGGTAGGGAATGAGGGGGGTACGTAAATTAACACCCAATAGGTTATTGTCTTCACAACAAATTCACATAAGGAATTATTGATTAGATTCGCATTTATGACTAACTAAGTGAATACAATTTGAGTCTATTCACACAAAGAACACACTGCTAGCTATGTGCATGCACGAATATTTTACTAGTTCCTAAGTAACATTACAAAAATAGGTTATTGTCTTCACAACAAATTCACACAAGGAATTATTAATTAGATTCGCATGTACGGACTAAGTGAAGGCGGTTTGAGTCTATTCATACAAAGAACACACTGTTAATCGTGCGCACGCACAGATATTTTACTAGTTCCTACATAGCACTCTAGAAAGACAAATGAAAGGATTGCTGTTACAAACCCAATATTTGTTCAGCATGATCATCTGCATATTTTTTTTTCTTGTTTCAACTAATAGAAAAGAAAATCAGTCATCATGGTATAGAAAACTACTTCAAATGCTGCAGCAGTTAACATTGCCCATCCAAGTTACAAAATCAATTTTATTTTATATATAAAAAATAAAGCCAATGTACATTTTGAGGATATATTACATTAAATAATCATGAATTCATTTTTGCATTAAACCTAAATAAATAAGCTTTTCGAGTTTGAAATCCTCGCTATACAGAAGTCACAATGAACTTGACTTTGGGTCCGTTTGGATAAAAAGCTTAATTAACATAAGCGTTTATCATATAAGAGAACATCGTAAAAGAACTGTTTTATAGTAAAAGATAAAATAATGTTAAACTGTTTTTTCATAAAAGTTTATAAGTTGTTTACATGTTTATAAAATTCGCTTACATGTTTATCACAGAGAAAGCTTATGGAAAACAACATAAGAACATGTAATAAGTTATGAACATGTCATAAGTTGTTTTCATAAGTTCTCCCAAACAGTTTTATATGTGCTTTATGTCGATATATAAGTCAAAAAAAAGCCAGATTGAAACGAAATTCATGTGTAATAGTTTCAAGACAACGTATAATAGATACTATCAATGCAAAGATCAAACAATTAATAGACAAGAATTATTCAATTGAATGAATGACCTAGTAATCAAACAATCAATCACCGTAGTTATAACAGAAATCACACAATAAGGATGAAACTGAATCAAGCAGAACAGAAAAAAGGAAACCAAATAAAAAAAAATAATAAACAAAAAAAAACAGAGAGAGAGAGAGGAGCCATTGAATTGAAGAAGACAATGAAGTAAGAAAACGATTAAAAGATGTGAGGAAAGCTGAAAACTAGAGCATACCGAACGTTAGAAATTAATGAAGTTTTCCACACCGGTTATGAGATTAGTTACTTTGCTTCTCAAAACATTGATAGTAAAAAAGTAGAGAATTACCAACATGTGGTTTCGTGGTGTAGTTGGTTATCACGTCAGTCTAACACACTGAAGGTCTCCGGTTCGAGTCCGGGCGAAGCCATTTTTCCCTTTTTCGTCATTCATTTTTGCCGCCACCGGAGGAAAGAGATTCGCTAGTAGTAACGGTCTTTCACCAAAAAAACGCAACTGAAGGTAGTGCTAATTCAAAACGCAAAAACTCTCCAAGATTGTATAAATTTAGTCCACTCACTGGTTAGGTGTCTTTTGAGGATGGTTTTTAGTTTAATGTTTTGAAAATTGCAAAACTATTTATTGTCCATTTTTAAAAGCAGTTTTAGTCTTCTTCTAACATTTCGAAAAAGTAAATTTGTTCTTTCTTATTAAATTTTATAAAACAAATAACAATTTTTAAAAAATCAATTCTGATACGTCCCTTACCCGAAGTCGGGTGGTCCGGTCTTCAATAATTGGAAGGGCTCTTGTGGAATTCGGGGCTCATAGTCCAACCCGGTGTGGTATCTGCAATGACACTTCGACGCTCAAGTTAGCGAGAAGAAGGCAAAAACGAGGCATAAAGAGTGACGGTGTACCTGGCACAAGTGATGAGTTATAGGCTCCAGATGTGTTTCAGGCGCTTCCGGCACATAGGTGACATGGGGCGATCTGGATCGTTGGATCTAGGTTAGCGCTCCATGTCGTTGATAGGCGCAACGCACAGATATCACCAACAGCACAAGGCGCAGCGCACGGATCTTGCCAAATTATGCTGGCGCAATGGGGCCGCAGTGAGGCCCAAAGTAGGACTAGTTGGGCTTCATGGCCAAGTCCAGAACAAATTCAAACAAACTCTAAATCTAGTTTTAATTTTGAGTTTCGATTAAGTTGATTTTCAGTTTCTTTTAGTTAAGGCTTTGTTTGACAAGGTCAAACAACTAGCGTTTAGCGGATAGTTTATGCTAGCAAATAAGTTCATGGTACATGTATGGTACTACTAGTTTATAGTGTTTTTAAAACACTATTTGTTCTTATAGATTATAGTGTTCCATTTTTCTATTATTGTTACTCGTATTACTTTAACTAAATTCTCACTTTCTTCCATTAAATGAATATATTCTCTCTCATTTTTAAACATTAATGACACCTGTATGTTTTTAACATTTTATATTTGTAAGCTAATTCAATCGTTAACTTTACCAAACATTTTAAATGCAATCCACTAGTTTATCCGCTATTTGTTAAGTTATCTGTTACCTACTACTTTTTACCAACCACAACCTAAGTATTTTTCTTTATCTAGCCTCAATATGAATTCACTTGGTATAAAAAAAATGTTCGCCAAACATGCTGTCAAATAATATTTTGAAAATCAGATCAGTCATTGAACTAATGAAGACTTAGACAGTGATTCAAGATTCAATTATGGTTGAATTGATGTCGAATCTTTAATAATGAAATTTACATTTTTAATGTGTATTATATTAAATGATAAATTTAAGATATAATTAAATTATAAATTAAGATAAAATAACCAGTGTATATATATATATTTTCTTGTGACAAAAAATTAGTTAAAAGGTTTTTTATACATATCTTTATAACCGGACATTGATTTTTTATTTGACCAACCCCATGTATGACTGTTATTAATAAAATACAAAGCAAAAGTGAAGAAACTTTCAAACTTAAAAAGCAAAATACGAATAAAAAAATATTACCATAGACCTATTTATAAGAAAAAATACAGTTTTAGGTTCATTGAATAGGTGATAAATCTGGTCTATAAGTTATATTAGATACATGAGTTTTTTTTTTTGTTGAGGGAAGATACATGAGTTATTTAATAAACAAAGAATTACATTTTTTGCTAACAAATAGGTCCAGATGGAGTACAACTTATCAATTCAAAATGTCAAATTTCTAATGAAAAATACAAGTTACACAATTTAGGTTTTTCCCCATTGCACCATCTTGATAAATTCCTTTTTAAACTAAATAATCGAGTGAAAAATTAACTAGATGACATTATGATATTCTCTTGTCACATAAGCAAAGGAGGAAGGAAGGCTTTAATTTTGTGAAGCTAGAGGAGCTTGATTTGTCCCTAGATGCTATTGGGATAAAGAAAAAAACGGGTAAACATATTGAATACTGGTAGAGGAGTCATGATATAGACGGGTATGCTCTGCACGCAACTGTAGAGACTAATCCCTCAAGTCAAGTAGGATCATAAAGAGCGGTAAAGTTCTCCTTCAAGAGATTTAATAACACTGTTGCATGTCCAAGGCAATCAAATACATTGGTTAAGTTGGAAGTGGCTCCTACCATCTCATCTAAGTAGAGGAGCCATGATTTGGTAAATCACATAGCGTCTCAACGATTTCAATGAAAAATTAATCTTAATTCGTACTTAAAGGCAAATAAAGTTTCATAACTGTTAATATCGAGTTTGTCACTAAGAGAATCCAACCTAAGAGCACTCAATCAACCTTTCATAACTTATGTCAATAGACCATCAATGTTAGTTAGAGTAGCTATAATTGGTGGCATGTGGGAGAGTTTATGCTGCTTAGCTACATGATCATGGCTACATTATTATGTGTAGTCCACTTTCCACAAGTCATAAATGGACCATGCCAATTAAGCACTAGGTCAGTCATCAACATGCTTCCTCCAGTGTCTTTTGACACATCACAAACACTAAATTTGGCATCATTTGCACCTCTTGCCAGCTATATATGCATTCCAACATTAGTAAATATATATTGCAGAAATAATATATAAACAAAGAAAGGCATATCTTTTGTGCAACATTAAGTAGTATGTAAATAATAAATACGTATAAATTAGAACATAACTATATTTGTTTTTTAAAATGACCTACAAGGCTACAACAATACATGTACCAAAAAGGGACCTATATATGTAGGGTTTGTACATTAACTGAGGTTATTAATTATGATTGATTTATTTTGCTTAAGTTAGATTAATCAATCCACCTCCAAATAAAATTGTCCCGTTTTAAAAACTATGTGTATAGCAAGAATATTATTATTTTTGGTGAAAGGGGGGAGGGAATTAACTGGTCAATAAATAAAGGAATGAGATTACTCTGATAGTCACCCTCTGTTTTTTGGGTCATGGATATCATTAATTGAAAGATGATTATAGGAATAAGTTAAGAGAATTATTAAAATAATTTCAATTATGAATAAATCATTTGGTAATAATTGAGATAAATAGTTAAACAAGTTGTGGAAGATGTGTGACAACGCAACTTCAGATTGGAGTCTTTCTGTAAACCATTTTATTTTATAAGATAATAAAATGTTCGCATTTTATTTTCGGATAATAATGTTAGCATTTTATTTTCGACACCCGATAAGACACAAATAGTATTAAAGGAGACTTTGATCGCATGTGTCGCCGTACGAATCATGTACATACCAAGACGCCTCCGCATAAAATACAAAACGAAGAGGACGTGGCAGCCAATCATTGGTTCGTATCAAAGTGGCCGCTTTAATTATTCTTTTTTTTTTTTGAATAATTATTTATTTATTCTTTGATCATGTTGAAATCGTTAGAGGGCAACAAACTCTTCATAACTTGTAGTACTTCGTGGAACAGAGTCAAAAATTAAGGATATAAAATTAGTTAGTACCTAACTTTCAAATCAAGTAGATGTCGATTACAAGACCTTTACACTATCACACACACTTGGAATAAACTAACCCATATTGCACTAAGCTAACCACTGTCGGTATGTCTTGCTTTTAACACTTTCACTCCTCAATCATATTCTTAATTATTTATCTTCCTCCTTAATATTAGCTTTTTAGGCTATATTTGGGAATTGTGAGGGAAAGGGAGGATGAAAGGGAAGGAAATGAGTTTCTCAAACATAAAAAATGGAGAGGAGAATGGAAAATAGTGTTGAAAACTGATAAAAAAATTAGTGTTAAAAATCTCACATCAGATGAAAGATAACCTGAAAAGTGTTATGAGACAAATTCCCTTCTATATAAGTTGGTTTTGATTAAACATTTTATTGATTTGTCACTCGCTAATCCTAACTGGAATGAATGACAGGTGATTTTAAGCATGTTTGATAAATTTATGTTGGCTCTTACATCTAAAATCAATTTTATTGGTCTAAAATTGATTCTACTATATGCTAGAAATTGTAGCTTCTAAAGTGGTCTGGAATTGATTCTACCATTGCATTTTTATGTCTTCCATAATTACCTTTCATTATATTTATCTTTGTTACTTTTTTTTTTGAAATTATACAACAATTCTAACTATAATTTAAATTATATAACGAACTTTTAAATTATATTAAAATTTCATCTTCCATAATTTTCTTTCATGAAACTTTGATATTTCATAGTTGCTCCTTACTATATTTACATTCTTTACAAATGCCCTTCACTAAGTAGCATTGCAATTTAAATTATATTCTCAAATTTTAATTTAGATATTTTACATGCTCATTTAGTATTTTGGTTGTCTATTTTATCAAGTTTTATGTTTTAATATTATTTTAAATTGATATCTATTTTTGTAATTTCAGACTTAAAAGTAATTCTAGTTTAACTTATCCAAACAACAATTATGACAAAACTCACTTTTTTTTAGTAAAGGTATCCAACAAATATCACGTCATCTTCAACTCACTTTTAACTGAAATCAATTTTGGAGAATATTTGTTAGAAAAAACATCCTTCACATTTCTCCCCTTTCCATCTACAAGGAGCATATTTTTTAAATTTTTTTACAATTGTTCACAAATCTCTAGAGCTTTTTCCATATTTAATTCTTAGCAAAAATTTATACAAAAAAAAAACTCTCGTATTAAATTATGTCAAATTTTAAGATAATGAGATAATTTATGACTGGAAGAATCTTCCCATGCTTTACCGTTACAAACACACAGAATAGACACAAGAAGAACAAACAGCACTAAGAATTTTTAAAACATGGAAAAGGACAAAGGAAAGAGAAAAGGGTATAACAGTAATTTCACCAAAAGAACAGCAAGCAAGCCAACGAATGCCACGACTGCTCTTTCCAATTTCCAGCTGTGACCAAATCATCTTTGTCCCACTTCTTCTTCCCTAATATGATCCCCCTCACATGATCGGTCCCCTAACTCTAGTTATCCTTTCCTTAACTATGATCTTTCTTTTCTCCCTTGTAAAAAGTAGAGAGAATTAGAGATGGTGTTACCATGGATTTGGATCCTCTAACTTCTCATCCTCTATATTTCCCCAAAAAGTTAGAGGATTCTTCCCCGTGTTACTGTAAGGCCTTTTAGAGTCTTGGGCCTAGTTAGTGGACTCATAGTTGAGGTCCAAAGCCCAAGTCTATCTCTTGTAATTTCTTGTACAGCAACCTCCTTGTATATAAGGTGTGGTTGACAATTTTAATAAACACTTTTTCCCTTTGACCATTTACTGTTAGAATTGGTACCAGAGCTCGTTACGAGCCTGAGACCGTTAAACGTCCACCGTAACCGTAATAACCGTCGCTCCACCGTGCGTGTTTTTTTTCTGCCGATCATCAATGGCGGAACGTGAGAATGGAACCTTCGTTCAAGCTGCAATACCAAAATACGATGGACACTATGATCATTGGGTCAGATATTAATGGAGAACTTGCTTCGCTCCAAAGAATCTTGGGAGGTGGTTCGAGAATGGAATTCCGCCGCTGTTGCGCGTGACGCCACTCCGGAGGAACTGAAAACTGTGAATGAAGCAAAGCTGAAAGATCTAAAAGCCAAGAACTACCTGTTCCAAGCCTTAGATCGCAAGATTCTTGAAACAATCTTGAAGATGGATACCTCTAAAGACATTTGGGATTCTCTCAAACAAAAATTTCAAGGTTCATCAAAGGTGAAAAGAGCCCAATTACGGACATTGGAAGGGAATTTGAAGTTTTGGGGATGAAGGAAGACGAGGCGTGAACGATTACTTTGCAAGAACTCTTGCTATCGCGAGCAAGATGAAAGCACACGGTGAGAACCTTACTGATACTGTAGTTGTAGAAAAGATAATGAGATCAATGACGTCCAAATGGAATTACGTTATGTGTTCAATTAATCTATCTACAAATGTTGAAACTCTCACAATTGATGAACTGCAAAGTGCAATCCTTGTGGAAGAACAACGAATGATGGGAAAAAAGGAAGATGAACAAGCTCTCAAGGTCTCGGGCCCAGAAAGAAATGGAGGAAGAGGTCGTGGTAGAGGTGGTGGAAGAGGTAGAGGCAGAGCAGGGTCAAAGGAGCACATAGAGTGTTACAAATGTCGTAAAATGGGACATTATCAGTCTGAATGCCCTACAAATGATGGTAAGGAAGCCAATTTTGCTGGTTTTGATGAAGATGAAGAAATCTTACTCATGGCCTATGTTGAGGAAGAAAAGGAAGAGCCAAGAAACGCGAGGTGGTTCCTTGATTCAGGCTACAAGGAAGAGCCAAGAAACGCGAAGTGGTTTCTTGATTCAGGCTGCAGCAATCACATGTGCAGCATAAAAGAATGGTTCTTTGACTTGGATGAGAGTTTCAAAGAATCTGTCAAATTAGGAAACAATATGAAGCTTTCAGTCATGGGGAAAGGAAGCATAAAACTCAAGATTGATGGGCGTATTCAAGTAATCACTGGAGTCTATTATATACCAGAATTGAAGAACAATTTGTTGAGTCTCGGTCAGTTGCAGAGAAGAGGCTTGAAAGTTGTGATTGAAGATGATTTTTGCAAGATTTATCACAAGGAGAAAGGCCTGCTTATGACATCTAAGATGGCAAATAATCAAGTTTTCACTGTTATGGGAACTGCCATAGTTCCAAATTGCTTACAGGCTACTGTTGATGAGGACTTATGTGATTTGTGGCATAGGAGGTATGCTCACCTCAGTTTCAGCAGACTGTCTCTCCTCAATCAGAAAGAAATGGTGCAGGGATTGCCTACATTGAAAGAACCTGTGAAGAAATGTGTTGAATGTCTTGTTGGAAGTCAACATAGAGAAGCTATGTCCAAGAAGAGCAAATGGAGAGCTTCAAGGAAGCTGGAGCTCATTCACACAGATATCTGTGGACCTATCACTCCAGCATCCAACAGTCAAAAGAGGTATTTTATCACATTCATTGATGATTTTTCTAGGAAAGGTTGGGTATATTTTATCTCTGAAAAATCAGCTGCATTAGATGTGTTTAAGAGATTTAAAGTAATGGTTGAAAAAGAATCCCAATGCCAAATTAGTTGTCTAAGAAGTGATAGGGGAGGGGAGTATAATTCCAAGGAGTTTATTGAATTTTGTGAAGTAAATGGAATCAAAAGACAACTCACATACCGCTACACACCCCCAATGAGCTGGGTAGGCGAGAGAAAGAATAGATCGGTTATGAATATGGTTAGGAGTTTGATAAAGGAGGCCAAGTTGCCAAAACAGTTCTGGCCTGAAGCTGTCAAATGGACCTTTTATGTGTTAAATAGGAGTCCAACCATGTCCTTAAAAGATATAACACCTGAAGAGGCTTGGAGTGGAACAAAACCATCGGTTAGACACTTTAGGGTGTTTGGTTGTTTAGCTCACATGCACATTTCTGATGCACATAGAAAGAAACTTGATGATAAAAGTCTGAGATGCATTTTCTTAGGAGTAAGTGACGAATCTAAGGCATATAGATTGTATGATCCTATTGCTAAGAAAATTCTGATAAGCAAAGATGTGGTGTTTGATGAAAATGAGAACTGGAAGTGGAATAATAATGATGACAATTCTGTGTCTGTGACTGATGACATTAATACTGATATTGAGAACAGAGGTGAAGGAAATTTAATTGAACCAGCAAGAGAAGAACAGAATCAAGAGACTGTGGACACTCAGAATGCAGACTCTACTACCACCACAAGTCATGAAATTGGAGAATCCTCAACTGCTGCTGATGAGGAACATACTGATACTGCAAGAACAGAAAGAGCCAGAAAGAAACCAGCTTACTTAAATGATTTTCTGCTGGGAGATGAGTTAGAAAGTGATGAGGATGGAAATCATTTACAGAGTTTAATGACAGTGCATGATAGCATTAGTGATCCAACCACATTTGCAGAAGCTGTGAAGTATGAGAAGTGGAGGAATGCTATGGAAAGTGAAATAAAGTCCATTGAAAAAAATGACACTTGGTCTCTAGTGAACTTACCAAAGGAAGCAAAGAAGATTGGAGTCAAGTGGATATACAAAACCAAGTACAATGAAGCAGGGAAAGTAGAGAAGTTCAAGGCACGCTTTGGTGGCAAAAGGATATGCTCAAAGAATATGGTGTGGATTATTCTGAGGTATATGCTCCGGTTGCTAGGTGGGACACCATTAGGTGTGTACTAGTCAGTGTGTGAGACAAGAGAATTGGGATGTCTTCCAATTAGATGTAAAGAGTGCCTTTTTATATGGAGAACTTGAAGAAACTGTGTATGTTGAGCAACCAGAAGGTTTTGAGAAAAGAGGAAGAGAACACATGGTCTACCAATTGAAAAAGGCATTGTATGGATTGAAGCAAGCCCCAAGGGCATGGTACAGCAAGATAGAGTCCTATTTCAGAAATGAAGGCTTCAAGAAATGTGCTTATGAACACACATTGTTCACTAAGAAAGTATCTGAAATTGATATGATAATAGTCAGCTTGTATGTAGATGACTTATTGTACACTGGTAACAATAAGCAGTTAACAGATCAATTCAAGGAATCGATGCAAAGGAACTTTGACATGACTGATTTGGGAAGGATGAGCTACTTCCTTGGAGTAGAGGTAATTCAAGATGATAGAGGAATCTTTATTAAGCAACAAAAGTACATTGAAGAAATTCTGGATAGGTTTGGAATGAGGGAAAGCAAACTCATTGCTAACCCCATTCTTTGCAGAACTAAGTTTGGTGAAGAATGATGATGGAAACTATGTTAACTCCAATGACTTTAAACAAATAGTTGGAAGCTTAATGTATCTAAACGCTTCAAGACCTGATATCATGTTTAGTGTCAGTCTCATCAGTAGATTTATGGAAAAACCCACTGAACAACATTTAATTGCTGCCAAAAGAATTCTTCTAAGATCTCGAGGGTCTGCAGACTTGGAATTCTCAGTATAAAAGAGGTGAAAAAGCGGGGAGGTGTTAGGATATTGTGATAGTGATTATGCGGTGTGATTTGGTAGATAGAAAGAGCACCACCTTTGGTTATGTATTCATGCTAGAGTGCAGGAGTCGTGTCTTGGTGCTCCAAAAAGCAACCAATTGTGACTTTGTCAACAAATGTAAGTGAGTTTGTAGCGGCGAGATTCGATGTCTGTCAAGGCATTTGGGTAAGAAATATTCTAAGTGAGCTTGGGGTGAAGCAAGGCAACCGTCTCTAACTATCATGTGTGACAACAATTCAACCATCAAATTGTCCAAGAATCTCATGTTGCATGGTAGAGTAAACACATCGATGTGAGGTTCCATTTCCTCGGGAACCTCTGCAGAAAGGTATAATAGAATCGAAATCTTTGCAACACTCAAAATCAATCGGTGATATATTGACCAAGGGGGTGAAGAATGAAACGTTTGTGAGTTTGAAGATGTATTTAGGGATGAGCAACAAATGACGAAACCTATCTCGCAAATCTGTTTGATTGGTTTGCTTTGAAACCTATCTGCAAATCTGTTTCATTGGTTTGCTTTGTTATCTTGTTAGTTTGTTTGCTGTTATCTTGTTGAAATGTTGTAAACTGATATCAAATTGATATCAGTATTAAGGGAAAGTTTGTAAGGCCTTTTAGAGTCTTGGGCCTAGTTAGTGGACTCATAGTTGAGGTCCAAAGCCCAAGTCTATCTCTTGTAATTTCTTGTACAGCAACCTCCTTGTATATAAGGTGTGGTTGACAATTTTAATAAACACTTTTTCCCTTTGACCATTTACTGTTAGAGTTACCATAGGTCCGTAATATGTAATGTAATGCTGATACATACATCTAAAACACATAACTCATGGGAAAAATCCATTCCTAAAATAATATCTATAGACTACATAATTCACACTAACATTTTATTCTCTTACATCGTGAGTCAAGGGCTAACTTAATATATTGTAAATGATAGGATTAAGGTTTTGTTTGGCGCGTCCCACCTACTAGCAAATAGTAGACGAGACTAGCAAGATTGTCCCATACAATTTGAAGGCTTTATTCTAATTTCAAAATTAGGGCCCTTAATTATAATAATGCAGAAAGATAAATTTGTAAATAAACTACTTCTCATAATGTTGGTTATGCATATGATATCATAAAATCAGGGAAAATGAACGATGTTGCACGCTTAAAGATGAAACAAGAACATTTACGATTTAAGGTGGGATTGGGAAAGTCTTTTTTTTTTGTCAAAATGTATGGTTGAACATCACATGGTATTGGACTGCTATGGAAATTTTGTGGCCCTAAAAAACTTTTTTCTGGGTCGAGGCCCTGGAGACTAGCATACTCGACTAACAAACGATAACTATATGTATTTGGTAAACACTAGTGTTTAACATTTTTTTTAAAACCTTACTCCAAATAGCGTTTGAGCAGATAACTTATCTCGTCTCACTTTTTTGGCATTTTTACTCTTAATATTTTTTTTAAATTATTTATCTTTCCTTATTAAACATTTTGTCCTTATTAAATAATTTAATCATAAGTTAATAATTGTAGTATGATAAAAAAAACTCTCTCCGGACTTATTTATAAGCAAAAAATCACTTTTTAAGTTCATTGGAAAACTAATATATTTAGATTATATTATACTCTAGATACATTAGTTTTCAATAAATCTAAAAAGTTACTATTTTTTCCTTATATATATATAGGTTCAGAGGGAGTATTAAAGAGTATTACTCTCTCTATTTACCAAAAATAAAAATAAACATTAGGTGCAAAAATCAAAAATGGAATTTCTAATCAGTTAATGACATTCCTAGTACCCTTAACCATGGTTAAGCAAACCCCACACACGCACACAAACATGATATACAGACAACATCTTCACTCAGCTTTAACTCTTACACACACTCCACTCTCCACTTCAAGCGAGCAAAGCATCTCTCTCTTTTTCTTTCCCAAAATGGGTTTCAACTCTCTCTTCTTCCCTCTCCTCCTCCTTCTTTCCATCACCACCACAATCTCCGCCCACAACATCACCGAAATCCTCGCCGACAACCCCGACTACAGCCAATACAACAACTTCCTTTCCCAAACAAAACTCGCCGACGAAATCAACAGTCGTCAAACCATCACCGTCTTAGTCCTCAACAACGGCGCATTCTCTTCCATCACTTCTAAACACCCTCTCTCCGTCGTTAAAAATGTCCTCTCTCTCCTCATCCTTCTCGATTACTTCGACGCCACTAAACTCCACCAACTCACCGACGGTACCACTCTCTCCACCACTCTCTTCCAAACCACCGGTAACGCTCACGGTAACATCGGATCCGTCAACATCACCGACTTAAAAGGTGGTAAAGTCGGCTTCGGCTCCGCGACTCCCGGCTCAAAACTCGACTCCACTTACACTAAATCAATTAAACAAATCCCTTACAATATCTCCGTTTTAGAAATCTCTTCACCTATTATCGCTCCTGGTATTCTCTCCGCTCCACCTCCGTCTTCCTCCGTTAACTTAACCGCTTTAATCGAGAAAGCTGGTTGCAAAACTTTTGCGTCGTTAATCCTCTCTAACGGTCTTATTAAAACGTTTCAGTCAACGGCTGATAAAGGTTTGACCATTTTTGCACCGAATGATGAAGCTTTTAAATCAAAGGACGTTCCTGATTTATCTAAGCTTACAAATGCTGAAGTAGTTTCGCTTTTACAGTATCATGCTGCTGCTAAATATCTTCCCGTTGGATCTTTGAAAACTACTAAAGATCCTATTTCTACTTTAGCTACTAACGGTGCCGGAAAATTTGATTACACCGTTTCCGTTGCCGGTGATTCTCTTACGTTGCATACTGGTGTTGATTCGTCTAGGATTGCTGATACTATTTTGGATTCTACTCCACTTGCTATTTATTCTGTTGATAGTGTGCTTCTTCCATCGGAGTTGTTTGCGAAATCGCCGTCACCTGCTCCGGCGCCGGAACCTGCTGGTGCTCCTTCTCCTACACCTGCTTCTGCTCCTTCACCGGTGGAAGCACCTTCTCCTCTTCCAGCTTCGCCGCCGGCTCCTGCTGGTGAGACTCCTGAAGGTTCTCCGGCTGATGCACCGTCGACGGCGGCTGAACGGAGCACTGGGAAAAATGCTGGAGTTCACGTGAAAGCTTCTGCGGTTCTATCTGTTACACTGACTGCTTTGTCTGCAGTTGTGATTTCCTCTGTCTTGGGTTGATTTGTAATTTTAGTTTGTTTTGGGTTTATTTTGTAATTTTTTGCGTTTTCTTTTTTTTTTCCTCTTCTCTGAATGTGATTGGATCGGAGATTTTTTTAATTTTTTTTGTTATTAGTTAATTTAGGCAGGTACCGTTGTACGTGAACGATATTTTTTTATGGTATTTATTTTTCATGTTTTTGTTATAGAAGATTCTGGTGGTTTTGTGTGGAGTATGTGACTATGCGAGTGAGATCCGTGAGCGTGATTGGTTGAGAGGAAGGAAGGCCACGTGGTGAGTGCGAATGGGGACCACCGTTTTTTGTTGTGTTTTTTTATAATGGAACATGAGCCAGATCTGGCTCTGAGGACTGTGCGGCGAATGGTTTTCCAATTTCCAACAAGTTTTTTAAAAAACTAGGTGACGCGCTAGGCGCGTGGAGTTTGTAGTTTTCAAATGATCTCCTTACAACCATCATTACTATCTCTGGTGCGGGTGCTTATTCGTGTCTACTGCTTAGTATTTTGAAGAGTAGGTTACACAAAAAATTGCTCTGATCCAATCAACCCAGAACATGAGTATTTTAGAAATTTGCCGAGGGGTCCTGTCATAGAATTGAACTAGGAGAATACTCGTGTGATGCACGAGTTGTTATATAATTTTTTTTCCTTTAATTTTATATAGATTTTATACAAATATATACATAAGTTGTCGATATAAATTATGTATTTTAAAAATATAGTATTACATTAATATATTGTTGAATTTTTATTTATGCCATATTCTTATATAGTGTATTGTTTTTTAATATGCACAATTGTCCAAATTTTAGTGAGCTTAATTGTTGAAAATAAAATCTTACTAAACTTCATTTTACTTAGTAATAATAAATGTCATTCTATTTAATATCTTGAATTTATGAGCATGAATTTTAATAATAAAGACATGTGAAAAATAATATAAATAATAAGAATATTTTTGATATAGCATTTTTTAATATGTGTAAGACAAAGAAGAAAAATAATAATGATAATAATTGAAGATCAATACTAATGAGAATATTTTTTGATATAACATATAGCCTAAATAAACACTACGAAAAAAAAATTCTTTATGTTTAAAAACAAAAATAATGGTTTAATATGTGAAAGTTAAGAATAAAAATAATGAGATTTTATATTTCTTTTAAAACATTAGAATAAAAATAACTAAGTTATACTAAGAAAGTGATCATAATATATTGATAAACATGTTTGGAAGTGACTTACATTTGTAATGTGCGTCTCGTGTAACACCCTAGTATTTCTAAACAATAGAAATACCAAAACATACATATTAGCTTACATCAGAGTATAAATTTCCTTACTTAGATATGAATCTCTACAAGGAAATCGGAAACCAATAAATAACTTAAACAAATTTAAGTCATAAACTAATACAAAAGTAACAAGGAAAAACATAAAGGCGAGAGGAAGACTAAATATTCAATCTTACTCGTGCGAGCATGCCACCTACTCGTGCCATACAACCTTCTTCTTCCTCGTTAACTGGAAAAGCAACAACATTTGTAGGGTGAGATAACAAATCTCGAATGAGTCTTACCGTGACCCTCACCTATCACTCTGGCCTATTTATAAAACATTTGTTTACTTCGTGATTTAATTAGTAAACCACGCACAATACCGATCGCACACACACGATGCTAAATACAAATCGCACACACAAGCAGTCTTGATCGTCAAATGCACACACGGTGCATTCATAACGCCCAACAATTGCACAATAGCGGTGAACCCTATCATCGAGAGCAAATCTGCTATGTACAATAATTCATCTGAGCATAACACCGATCGCACATCTCGCTAATCCCGTGAACCCTATCGTCGAAGAAGCCTAGGTTTAGGGCTCATGACTTCCCCGCCTAGTATCTTTGCGAGCTCAGGTCGTCACCCGCTCGAATCCTAATTCGATATTGATCATATACCAAATATCCTCTAATCACAAACACCCGTTGGTAGCCGCTCTCATATACACGATATATATATATATATACTGGATTAAGTCTCACACCATAATATGTTGCAATAACATATTATTATCCACATAAATTCTTAAAAAAATCCGTTTAGTCAACATTTAAGTTGTAAGCCATTTGGTTCCCACACGTATTTATATTTTACGGTTTTTGAAATACTCATAACATTAATCGTTATTTCAAAACCACTTTGAATTTGTATAAAAATTTCCAACGAAAATTCGGCGAGTTTCCTCTACATAATACTGGACATCCCAAAAATAATAATCACCGAAAAACAAATCAGGACATCAATTTGTTCAAAAATCATTAATTTTACACATATACAAAAATTTACGGTTTTTCCAATAGCTTTGAAAATTCAACCGAATCACACCAACGACTTTAAAACACATCCCAACAAACGAAGATCCCACATAAATGCTCGGGTGGTTAGGAAAAGGATTTAGAAGAAGTTTGAACGAACGGAGCGTCGAAACGAAACATTGGATATTGGGAACATAGGAACTTCTCGACTTAATGCCCAATTCCGCCTCCGCTTCGCTTCTCCGATCGATCCCAAATCAGTATTTCAATCCTAAACAACCACGTGCATGACCATACACACAAATATTCCAAATTTGCGTGCAATACAATTCAACAATCAAAATCATATTGTTTCGTTACATGTTTCAAAAACACATAATCTCGTAAATATCATTTTTGACTCTAGAATTCTCGAAACTCCGAATTTTGAAAAATCATTCGAACATAACTCAAAAACGATATTTAAATTCCCTAAGCGAGTAAAACTCACCACGTGTGATGAAAATCACACAAAACCGAAGCTCTCCGAAGCTCACGATTTCGAAACTTCACGTACACGCTCCGGATCCGCTCCAAACCCGGAACCAAACCTCCAATACTCTCTCCCACTGACCCACGTCAAACCAACAGCAACGGGGTTGAGTTTTCGTGCTTCAACTTCCATTTCTCTCCACTTTAAGCCATATGGTTCAACAATGGTGAAAAGAGATTGAGAAGAAATTAGGTGATAAAAATTACACTGTTAGAAAGAGGAGGAAAAATGGGAGAGAATGGTACCAAAAGCCCCTTACCCGGTGCTAAATTGAGTGAGATCTCCCCTCTCCTTTTCTTCTCACCTTCGCCCTCTTTCCTTCTTCTCTCGCGGTCTCGTTCTGTCTCTCTCTGTTTCTCGACTTCTTTCTCTCTTTCTCTTATTTCTTTCTTTTATTCCTTCCTTTATCTTATTCCTTTCTTTCTTTCTCCGTGCTCTCACTCTCTCTCTCATTTCTTCTCTCTTACTTTACTCACACAAGTGTGGTATGAGAGTGTATTTGGATATTTTTGGTGTCTTGGAGATCATTTAGGGTAAGTGGTATAAATACTAAAATACCCTTAGTGTTCCAATTTCCACTCAATTATGTATTTAAATTATTTTCTCTGTGAACTTTAAATTGATTTCGTGACAACCTCCTATCCACGACTTGATTTATTACCTATTCGAGTAATAAATCACTCGTTAATTCTTTAATTTGAAATTAACGAAATTGAGATGTTACAATCACCCCAACTTGAAAAATTTTGTCCTCAAAATTGAACAAACGTACCTCAAGAGAACATATACGAATATCTAGTCCGCATATCGTCCTCAAACTCCCACAGAACATCCTCGTCCGAAAAACAATTACAAACAACTTAAATAATTGTAATTGTTCTCGTCCGAAGTGTCTACTCTCCACAATCTAAGATATGATTTGGATATGGCTGAAATGACGAATTAGTCAAAAATCACTCCATTCTAACTCAACGGTTGATGAAATTCTTACAATACAGGATCGTCAAATCCAACTCTAGTGGTCCACTCCTTTTGTCAACATAACCCTTTTTGCCGACTCAGAGCTACCTTCAATTCTCAATGCATACACAATAGTTTTCACTTTAAAATCATGAGTCGGATAGTCCGTCTCATGAGGCTTCTCTTACGTAGATGCATAAGCTGCCTTTTATGATTACGCATTAGAGCACATTCTAATCCCTCCACGAGGTGTTACTATAAATTTAGAAACCCAGAGACGGTTTCAGAAGAATGAGGATTGAAACAGAGGTCAATCCCTCATACAATTCTAGAACCTACACAATCGAAATCCCATTCAAACGGCTGACCTTTACAAGATAACCGAATGGGTGGAAGAACTTTTGTGAGAATCCTCAGATAAACCTAATATACTAACCCGGTTAGAGTCCCGCCCCTTTTGTACCAAACCAACACTTTAACAATCGCACCACTTACTTACATTCTCGACAATGGTCATCCAAATCCAATACAACTTTTTCTTTACCAGAATCTACAGCCACATTAGACTGAGATACCACATGTTTCCCCTTTATTGAGATCTATTGTCACTCCTGACTGGGGTATCACAAGTCCCAAAAACTTTACTACATACATCGAAATATCTCACTTCAAAGGTTTAGCATACAACTTCTTCTCTCGGTGTATATTCAGAACAATGCGGAGATGTAAATCATATTCCATAGTGGTCTTAATGTATACTAAAATGTTATCAGGGAGAATTTCAACAACTAGTCTAAGTACGGGTGAAAAACTCGGTTCATGTAATCCATGAATACCGTAGGAGCATTAGTTAGACCAAAGAGCATCACTACTCACTCGTAATGTCCATACCTAGTATGGCTAGCTGTCTTCGGAATATCTAAAGCCCTAACCTTTAATTAAAATAACCCGACCTTAGACCAATCTTTGAAAACACTGTTGCACCTCAAAGCTGATTAATCAATCACTTATTCTTGGCAAAGGATACTTATTCCTAATAATAACTTTGTTCAACTAGCGATAATTCATATCCGATCTCCTGCTCCCATGTTTCCTTTCAACAAGTAACACAGGAGCACCCCAACTTGTGGGAAAACTAGGAAACATTACCTTTCTGTTTTATTGGATACAGTACTATTAGGACTTCGGGTTAAACTCTGTCACTACAGTGTTCATGACTAACTCACCAATGGGTAAAGTTATGTAAAAGTTTCTTGAAAACGTTTGAATGCAAAATAATTTTTATTACATACCCATAGGTGTTTGTATCTTCGCTAACCCGTAATACTAATAAGACATATCTTCACCTCATGACTCAGTCTTTGAATTCAATTACTAAATTTGGATGGTCTCACACATGTGTAAGGCTTTTTAGAGCCTAGAAGTCAGATGACTATTCCAAAACTAACCATTCTCTTGAACTGAATCTACTATTCACTCACTTAAGTATGAGAAGATCTAAACAATAAAGATCTCTCGCTTGATACATAACTGCTTTTCTAGCTAAGTAGGACTTACTAGAAAATTTTAAAATTCATTCTATCACACTGCCTTGTGGGCTACTCTAAGCGGAACGTTTATGTTTGGATTCATCGCGGAGTTGAACTAGTTATTATAACATCAAAGAAATAATCAGAATAGAAGGATGCTTCCACGGAATCAAACGGGCACAAGATAATGCTTCCAGCGTTGATTCCGAGAACAATTCTTACTATTTTACTCATTCCTTTGGTCCCACAACTCTCCAACTCCACAATTCTCCAAACATAACCATAACCCCTAGCGTATCCATTCAGTAGATAATCTGTCTTGCCTAACGAGAAGTCAGGTGTCTAACACTTAATCGATTCGGTCTTTCTATAGGACAACAACACTTCCAATACTTTAAGTAATCGAAAGTTTTACTCTTGTGGCATACCGGTGAAATGGTTCAGGGCTTTTAAAACTCTACTGACTGTTGAAAGGCTATAGCTACTAGCGACTTTTCCCGAGAAATTGGTCCCTCAGAAAACTACGATGATTGTCATTCCAACCCGGTGTCTATGAATCTCATCTTAAGGACTGGAAGTCCTCTTTCAACTTCCCAGGCCTCCAATAAATTTTATGTACTACAACTGTTTCACAACCTACTCAGATGTGTAGACATTTTTGTTAGCTTCCCAACGCATCCCGGGACATAAAAATTGGAGTTCCAGATTAGAAGTTATAAATAAAACAAGTTGGAGAACTATCGAAAATTTCTCACAACTGAGACTAGCTTCCTCATAATATATATATCAATCAGCTTGAACATATTTTTCCCCCACATGTGACATCTCATTTTCCTTAATGCAGTCATTTCTCAGAATCAAGTAACGGTCCATTGCATAACTTGATTGGAAACGAGTTTTCGGGAATAGATTAAAAGATGTTCCTCGAGTTCCTCATCTGAAAGTTTAACAATAGAATCCAATATAGGTGCAGGTCTTTCAATCCAACGATCACTCTTTCTGAAATATTGTCATAACTGGGAATTGTTTGAAACCCAGTACCTGTCACCATCAAAATCACCTACTGATCTCATCTTAATTGGGACTTGATTCAGAAACCGTGATCAGAACTAATTCGATCAGCATTTGGTTCTGTAACCAATACTAAGATTGCACCACAACTTAATGTATCGGCTTCATAGCATTTCGAAATATGGCTTTGAAGAAAAGGAATCTGATCAAGACTCGCAGTTATCCGCAGACGGTCTTTAACTGCGATCTAAGTTGGGGTTTACTCTAACCATAAGGTAAGATTAACTATGAAACAATGTTTCAGTAACTGATAAACTATCTAACCCACGGTCAGGATTTCGGGGTGTCAGTTAAACTTAACAGATCTTACGATACTGTCATTGTTACTGCCTAAAGGCTTTGCTTAATTGTAGTTCCCTGTAGGACCTACAATATCTTCCACTGCAATTCTACAATTGCACTTAGTTCATTGATTGAACATTCGCCCACGGTTTTCTCGAACCAATTTGGCTGCCCACTACTTACTTCAGAACACCAACTGTAGCCCTTTGCTTCCGCTGCGTGCTCTGATAAACTGAGAAGGCCAGAATTCCTATGGTGTAGGGTTTGGACATTTTCGGCCGAGGCAACTAATCATCATAATTCTCGATGAACTCACATGAAACATTGAGTGGATCCTGACTCAACACTTCACATAATATACTGAAAGGTTCTGACATTTAATTGTCTAAGTCCCTAGCTGACACTATCTAACCTTTTGACCATAAGGTCTCTACGTCCGACGAGGTCGAACCGCTCTGATACCAAAATGTAACACCCTAGTATTTCTAAACAATAGAAATACCAAAACATACATATTAGCTTACATCAGAGTATAAATTTCCTTACTTAGATATGAATCTCTACAAGGAAATCGGAAACCAATAAATAACTTAAACAAATTTAAGTCATAAACTAATACAAAAGTAACAAGGAAAACATAAAGACGAAGGAAGACTAAATATTCAATCTTACATGCGAGCATGCCACCTACTCGTGCCATACAACCTTCTTTCTTCCCTGTTAATCAAAAAAGCAACAACATTTGTAGGGTGAGATAACAAATCTCGATGAGTCTTACCGTGACCCTCACCTATCACTCGGTCTATTTATAAAACATTTGTTTACTTCGTGATTTAATTAGTAAACCACGCACAATACCGATCGCACACACGATGCTAAATACAAATCGCACACACACAGTCTTTGATCGTCAAATGCACACACAGGTGCATTCATAACGCCCAACAATTGCACAATAGCGAAGAACCCCTATCATCGAGCAAATCGCTATGTACAATAATTCATCTCGAGCATAACACCGATCGCACATCCGCTAATCCGGTGAACCCTATCGGCGAAGGCCTAGGTTTAGGGGCTCATGACTTCCCGCCTAGTATCTTTGCGAGCTCGGGTCGTCACCCGCCTCGAATCCTAATTCGATATTGATCATATACCAAATATCCTCTAATCACAAGACACCCGCATTGGGCGCGTCTCATATATACGATATAATATATATATACGGATTAAGTCTCACACCATAATATGTTGCAATAACATATTATTATCCACATAAATTCTTAAAAAAATCCGTTTAGTCAACATTTAAGTTGTAAGCCATTTGGTTCCCACACGTATTTATATTTTACGGTTTTTGAAATACTCATAACATTAATCGTTATTTCAAAACCACTTTGAATTTGTATAAAAATTTCCAACGAAAATTCGACGAGTTTCCTCTGTAATACTGGACATCCCAAAAATAATAATCACCAAAAACCAGTCAGGACATCAATTTGTTCAAAAATCATTAATTTTACACATATACAAAAATTTACGGTTTTTCCAATAGCTTTGAAAATTCAACCGAATCACACCAACGACTTTAAAACACATCCCAACAAACAAGATCCCACATAAATGCTCGGGGTGGTTAGGAAAAGGATTTAGAAGAAGTTTGAAGCCGAACGGGAGCGTCGAAACGAAACATTGGATATTGGGAACATAGGAACTTCTCGACTTAATGCCCAATTCCGCTCCGTTTCTTCTCCGATCGATCCCAAATCGTATTTCAATCCTAAACAACCACGTCATGACCATACACACAAATATTCCAGCCTGTGCAATACAATTCAACAATCAAAATCATATTGTTTCGTTCTATGTTTCAAAAACACATAATCTCGTAAAATATCGCTTTTTGACTCTAGAATTCTCGAAACTCCGAATTTTGAAAAATCATTCGAACATAACTCAAAAACGATATTTAAATTCCTAAGCGAGTAAAACTCACCACGTGTGATGAAAATCACACAAAACCAAAACTCTCCGAAGCTCACGATTTGAAACTTCACGTGCACGCTCCGGATCCGCTCCAAACCCGAACCAAACCTCCAATACTCTCTCCCACCGACCCACGCCAAACCAACAAAGAACGGGGTTGAGTTTTCGTGCTTCAACTTCCATTTCTCTCCACTTTAAGCCATATGGTTCAACAATGGTGAAAAGAGATTGAGAAAAAATTAGGTGATAAAAATTACATCATAGAAAGAGGAGGAAAAATGGGAGAGAATGGTACCAAAAGCCCCTTACCCTGCTAAATTGAGTGAGATCTCCCCTCTCCTTTTCTTCTCACCTTCGCCTCTTTTTCCTTCCTTCTTCTCTCGCGGTCTCGCTCTCTCTCTCTCTGTTTCTCGACTTCTTTCTCTCTTTCTCTTATTTCTTTCTTTTATTCCTTCCTTTATCTTATTCCTTTCTTTCTTTCTCCGTGCTCTCACTCTCTCTCTCATTTCTTCTCTCTTACTTTACTCACACAAGTGTGGTATGAGAGTGTATTTGGATATTTTTGGTGTCTTGGAGATCATTTAGGGTAAGTGGTATAAATACTAAAATACCCTTAGTGTTCCAATTTCCACTCAATTATGTATTTAAATTATTTTCTCTAGCAACTTTAAATTGATTTCGTGACAACCTCCTATCCATGACTTGATTTATTACCTATTCGAGTAATAAATCACTCGTTAATTTCTTAATTTGAAATTAACGAAATTAGGGATGTTACATCTCGCATTTGCTTTTCTCTTATAATGTTATTCTATTTTTATTTTCTTCTTCCAAATTTCAGTGACATCCTCTAAATATTATTATTATATTAAGCTTGGATGAGTTTAAATTAAATAAGTTAATGGTTGTGTATGAATAAATATAAATCATAGAAATTAGAAAGTAACTACTCTTTATTTTATTTTTTCTTTATTTCTTTGTTTATTCATCAATTAATAATTCATAAATATTAATTAAAACAAAATTTGAAACTTAAAACAAAAGTGATTAAGGAATTTAGATTTAATAGGAAACTTAGAAAGAGAAAACAATCAAAATCAAATCTTTATTTTTATTCTTTATAATGATATGAAAAATATATGGTCATTATTCACAATATGAAATGAAAGATTTATTTTATTATAATTGTTTTTTATGCAACTTGTAATCTAAATAAGCTACATAAAGTGGAGAGTAAACATATAATATTTGTAAAAGAATTGAAACATTTAAATCTGAAGCTTTATTTGGTTGTTTTTACCTCAAGCACTATTCTTATTTAAAATTAACCATTTTAGATGTGAATTTGTAAATAAAAAGTATTAGATAGAATATATACTAAAGGCATTAGATATGATGATAGTTGAAGAAAATGATATTTTTTTTACTTTGTGATATAGAGAAGAGACACCTAATGTAATTTCCTTCTTAGAAGTGACACCAAAGGTTATGAAGTTTCAAGGAATATATGCAACTCATTAGATCTAGCAAATCATACAATTTTACAAAACTATGAAATTAAACATTTTTATAAAGAACAATATTAAAATATACATATTTTCTTAATGCCTATAACTTTACAAAAAATCGTTGCCTATTTGTCAACTTCAAACTATCAAGAACACAAAATTCTTTACCCTTTTTGTGATTTCTACATCTTGTGAAACTTGCTCCTTTCTTCTACTCCTTGTTTTTTATATGATTATTGCACCTAATGTAATTTCTTCTTAGAAGTGCACTGAAGGTTATGAAGGCTCAAGGAACATATGCAACTCATTTAGATCTAGCACATCATACAATTTAACAAAACTATAAAAATTTTCTAAATAACAATATTAAACTATACATCATTTCTCAATGCCTATAACTTTACAAAAAATTGTTGTCTATTTGTCAACTTCAAACTATCAAGAACATGAAATTCTTTATCCTTTTTGCGAATTCTACATCTCGTGCAACTTGCTCCTTTCTTCTACTCCTTGTTTTCTATATGATTTTTGCACCTAATGTAATTTCCTTCTTAGAAGTGACACCAAAGATTATGAAGGCTCGTGGAACATATGCAACTCATTTAGATCTAACACATCATACAATCATACAAAAAATTAAACATTTTTCTTAAGAACAATATTAAAATATACATAATTTCTCAATGTCTATAACTTTACAAAAATCATTGCCTATTTGTCAACTTAAAAACTCATTAAGAACATAAAAATCTTTACCCTTTTTGTGCATTCTACACCTTCTTGTGAAACTTGCTCCTTTCTTCTACTTCTTATTTTTATATGATTCTTTTTGTCAAAACCTCTACCCTAACCATCCAAAGATCTCTCCTTTAAATAGTCATTTATTGTTATAATTAGTTTAAACTCTATTTCTTCCACTCATATTCCACTAACTCATGAGTTTATTGTAAATTAAAGCAATAATTCATGTAAATGTGAAACCCCCATTCAATGCATAATGGTTACATAAAAAGAATTTTAAAGGTCAACTTATTATTTCTTATTTCATCTAAACTATTATAATTGATAAATATATTTATTAATTCAATTAATTTAAATTTTGACCAATTCTAATAATAATATAATTTCTATGTAAATAAATATATAATTTAAAAAAACATTTAGAATAAATAGTAATAAATATAAAAAACAAAACAATAAAAAGTAACTAATATAAGAACATAAAATTGAGTTTAGAATGAACACATAATTGAGCTCATAAGTCTCATGATTGAGAATGAACATTGATTAATATAAAAAAAATCTTGTTTTTTTATATTTAATTATATATTAAAAATTAAAATCAAAGTCTCATTTATACAAAAATTATGATTAAATATAATATAATGTGTAAATTTATTACTATGTTGGAATTTATTAGTAGTAGTGGGTTGGACACAAAGGTAGGAATTAATAAATAATAAAAGAGAAGTTTTTTAATAGACAAAAATAAAAGCAAAAATTCAAGAATTATTGTGAAGGCTCCATTGGGGATTCTTTTACTTATATGTATAGAAGATATAGATATAGATAAACATTTCCATTCATTGTGTTATGAATAATTTTATGTTTAATTCCTATTAGCAATCCATAATCGTAGGTTTTTATTCTTCTTGAGAATGCTCATAGGCATCACCAAATATTTTATTCCACTAAGAGTAGCATTTAATAATAATAAGTTAGTGGTAATAATGAATTTAAGTCTCATTTAATTGTAAATTATAAATAAATATTAATAAAATTAAAAAATTTATTGAAAAATAAATGGAAATGATGTGGAGCATCCTAGAGCTTGGAAAAAAGCTTCCTTTAAATATTTACTAGGAGAATACTCGTGCGATGCACAAGTTGTCGATATAAATTATGTATTTTAAAAATATAGTATTACATTAATATATTGTTGAATTTTTATTTATGTAATATTCTTATATCGTGTATTGTTTTTTAATATGCACAATTGTCCAAATTTTAGTGAGCTTAATTGTTGAAAATAAAATCTTACTAAACTTCATTTTACTTAGTAATAATAAATGTCATTCTATTTAATATATTGAATTTATGAGCATGAATTTTAATAATAAAGACATGTGAAAAATAATATAAATAATAAGAATATTTTTGATATAGCATTTTTTAATATGTGTAAGACAAAGAAGAAAAATAATAATGATAATAATTGATGATCAATACTAATGAGAATATTTTTTGATATAACATATAGCCTAAATAAACACTACGTAAAAAAAAATTCTTTTTGTTTAAAAACAAAAATAATGGTTTAATATGTGAAAGTTTAAGGATGAAAATAATGAGATTTTATATTTCTTTTAAAACATTAGAATAAAAATAACTAAGTTATACTAAGAAAGTGATCATAATATATTGATAAACATGTTTGGAAGTGACTTACATTTGTAATGCGCGTCTCGCATTTGCTTTTCTCCAATAATGTTATTCTATTTTTATTTTCTTCTTACCAAATTTCAATGAAATCCTCTAAATATTATTATTATATTAAGCTTGGATGAGTTTAAATTAAATAAGTTAATGGTTGTGTATGAATAAATATAAATCATAGAAATTAGAAAGTAACTACTCTTTATTTTATTTTTTCTTTATTTCTTTGTTTATTCAACAATTAATAATTCATAAATATTAATTAAAACAAAATTTGAAACTTAAAACAAAAGTGATAATAAGGAATTTAGATTTAATAGGAAACTTAGAAAGAGAAAACAATCAAAATCAAATCTTTATTTTTATTCTTTATAATGATATGAAAAATATATGGCCATTATTCACAATATGAAATGAAAGATTTATTTTATTATAATTGTTTTTTATGCAACTTATAATCTAAATAAGCTACATAAAGTGGAGAGTAAAAGAATATTTGTAAAAGAATTGAAACATTTAAATCTGAAGCTTTATTTGGTTGTTTTTACCTCAAACACTATTCTTATTTAAAATTAACCATTTTAGATGTGAATTTGTAAATAAAAAGTATTAGATAGAATATATACTAAAGGCATTAGATATGATGATAGTTGAAGAAAATGATATTTTTTTTCCTTTGTGATATAGAGAAGAGACACCTAATGTAATTTCCTTCTTAGAAGTGACACCAAAGGTTATGAAGTTTCAAGGAACATATGCAACTCATTTAGATCTAGCAAATCATACAATTTTACAAAACTATGAAATTAAACATTTTTTTGACAAAAATTAAACATTTTTATAAAGAACAATATTAAAATATACATCATTTCTTAATGCCTATAACTTTACAAAAATCGTTGCCTATTTGTCAACTTCAAACTATCAAGAACACAAAATTCTTTACCTTTTTGTGATTTCTACATCTTGTGAAACTTGCTCCTTTCTTCTACTCCTTGTTTTTATATGATTATTACACCTAATGTAATTTCTTCTTAGAAGTGACATCAAGGTTATGAAGGCTCAGGGAACATATGCAACTCATTTAGATCTAGCACATCATACAATTTTACAAAACTATAAAATTTAATATTTTTCTATAGAACAATATTAAACTATACATCATTTCTCAATGCCTATAACTTTACAAAAATTTGTTGTCTATTTGTCAACTTCAAACTATCAAGAACATGAAATTTTTTATCCTTTTTGCGAATTCTACATCTCGTGCAACTTGCTCCTTTCTTCTACTCCTTGTTTTCTATATGATTCTTGCACCTAATGTAATTTTCTTCTTAGAAGTGACACCAAAGATTATGAAGGCTCGTGGAGCATATGCAACTCATTTAGATCTAACACATCATACAATCATACAAAAAATTAAACATTTTTCTTAAGAACAATATTAAAATATACATAATTTCTCAATGTCTATAACTTTACAAAAAATCATTGCCTATTTGTCAACTTAAAACTGTTAATAAAAATCTTTACCCTTTTTGTGCATTCTACACCTTCTTGTGAAACTTGCTCCTTTCTTCTACTTCTTATTTTTTATATGATTCTTTTTGTCAAAACCTCTACCCTAACCATCAAAAGATCTCTCCTTTAAATAGTCATTTCTTGTTATAGTTAGTTTAAACTCTATTTCTTCCACTCATATTCCACTAACTCATGAGTTTATTGTAAATTAAAGCAATAATTCATGTAAATGTGAAACCCCTCCATTCAATGCATAATGGTTACATACAAAAGAATTTTAAAGGTCAACTTATTATTTCTTATTTCATCTAAACTATTATAATTGATAAATATATTTATTAATTCAATTAATTTAAATTTTTACCAATTCTAATAATAATAATAATATAATTTCTATGTAAATAAATATATAATTTAAATAAAACATTTAGAATAAATAGTAATAAATATAAAAAAACAAAACAATAAAAAGTAACTAATATAAGAACATAAAATTGAGTTTAGAATGAACACATAATTGAGCTCATAAGTCTCATGAATTGAGAATGAACATTGATTAATATAAAAAAAAATCTTGTTTTTTATATTTAATTATATATTAAAAATTAAAATCAAAGTCTCATTTATACAAAATTATGATTAAATATAATATAATGTGTAAATTTATTACTATATTGGAATTTATTAGTAGTAATGGGTTGGACACAAAGGTAGGAATTAATAAATAATAAAAGAGAAGTTTTTTAATAGACAAAAATAAAAGCAAAAATTCAAGAATTATTGTGGAGGCTCCATTGGGGATTCTTTTACTTATATGTATAGAAGATATAGATATAGATAAACATTTCCCTTCATTGTGTTATGAATAATTTTATGTTTAATTCCTATTAGCAATCCATAATCGTAGGTTTTTATTCTTCTTGAGAATGCTCATAGGCATCACCAAATATTTTATTCCACTAAGAGTAGCATTTAATAATAATAAGTTAGTGGTAATAATGAATTTTAGTCTCATTTAATTGTAAATTATAAATAAATATTAATAAAATTAAAAAATTTATTGAAATATAAATGGAAATGATGTGGAGCATCCTAGAGCTTGGAAAAAAGCTTCCTTTAGATATTTACTAGGAGAATACTCGTGCGATGCACGAGTTGTTATATAATTTTTTTTCTTTAATTTTATATAGATTTTATATAAATATATACATAAGTTGTCGATATAAATTATGTATTTTAAAAATATAGTATTACATTAATATATTGTTGAATTTTTATTTATGCCATATTCTTATATAGTGTATTGTTTTTTAATATGCACAATTGTCCAAATTTTAGTGAGCTTAATTGTTGAAAATAAAATCTTACTAAACTTCATTTTACTTAGTAATAATAAATGTCATTCTATTTAATATCTTGAATTTATGAGCATGAATTTTAATAATAAAGACATGTGAAAAATAATATAAATAATAAGAATATTTTTGATATAGCATTTTTAATATGTGTAAGACAAAGAAGAAAAATAATAATGATAATAATTGAAGATCAATACTAATGAGAATATTTTTGATATAACATATAGCCTAAATAAACACTACGTAAAAAAATTCTTTTTGTTTAAAAACAAAAATAATGGTTTAATATGTGAAAGTTTAAGGATGAAAATAATGAGATTTTATATTTCTTTTAAAACATTAGAATAAAAATAACTAAGTTATACTAAGAAAGTGATCATAATATATTGATAAACATGTTTGGAAGTGACTTACATTTGTAATGTGCGTCTCGCATTTGCTTTTCTCTTATAATGTTATTCTATTTTTATTTTCTTCTTCCAAATTTCAGTGACATCCTCTAAATATTATTATTATATTAAGATTGGATGAGTTTAAATTAAATAAGTTAATGGTTGTGTATGAATAAATATAAATCATAGAAATTAGAAAGTAACTACTCTTTATTTTATTTTTTCTTTATTTCTTTGTTTATTCATCAATTAATAATTCATAAATATTAATTAAAACAAAATTTGAAACTTAAAACAAAAGTGATAATAAGGAATTTAGATTTAATAGGAAACTTAGAAAGAGAAAACAATCAAAATCAAATCTTTATTTTTATTCTTTATAATAATATGAAAAATATATGGCCATTATTCACAATATGAAATGAAAGATTTATTTTATTACAATTGTTTTTTATGCAACTTATAATCTAAATAAGCTACATAAAGTGGAGAGTAAACATATAATATTTGTAAAAGAATTGAAACATTTAAATCTGAAGCTTTATTTGGTTGTTTTTACCTCAAGCACTATTCTTTTTTAAAATTAACCATTTTAGATGTGAATTTGTAAATAAAAAGTATTAAATAGAATATATACTAAAGGCATTAGATATGATGATAGTTGAAGAAAATGATATTTTTTTTCCTTTGTGATATAGAGAAGAGACACCTAATGTAATTTCCTTTTTAGAAGTGACACCAAAGGTTATGAAGTTTCAAGGAACATATGCAACTCATTTAGATCTAGCAAATCATACAATTTTACAAAACCATGAAATTAAACATTTTTTTTGACAAAAAATTAAACATTTTTATAAAGAACAATATTAAAATATACATCATTTCTTAATGCCTATAACTTTACAAAAAATCGTTGCCTATTTGTCAACTTCAAACTGTAATAGAATATTAAAATACCCTTTTTGTGATTTCTACATCTTTTGCAACTTTACAACATTTTTTTTGAACTTTACAACATTTTTGTAACTTTACAACATTTTTTTACTCCTTTTAAAAATCGTTACCCCTTTTTGTAACTTTACAACATTTTTTTTGACAAAAAATTAAACATTTTTATAAAGAACAATATTAAAATACCCTTTTTGTGATTTCTACATCTTGTGAAACTTGCTTCTTTCTTCTACTCCTTGTTTTTTATATGATTATTGCACCTAATGTAATTTCTTCTTAGAAGTGACACTGAAGGTTATGAAGGCTCAAGGAATATATGCAACTCATTTAGATCTAGCACATCATACAATTTTACAAAACTATAAAATTTAATATTTTTCTAAAGAACAATATTAAACTATACATCATTTCTCAATGCCTATAACTTTACAAAAAATTGTTGTCTATTTGTCAACTTCAAACTATCAAGAACATGAAATTCTTTATCCTTTTTGCGAATTCTACATCTCGTGCAACTTGCTTCTTTCTTCTACTCCTTGTTTTCTATATGATTCTTGCACCTAATGTAATTTCCTTCGTAGAAGTGACACCAAAGATTATGAAGTCTCGTGGAACATATGCAACTCATTTAGATCTAACACATCATACAATCATACAAAAAATTAAACATTTTTCTTAAGAACAATATTAAAATATACATAATTTCTCAATGTCTATAACTTTACAAAAAATCATTGCCTATTTGTCAACTTAAAACTGTTAAGAACATAAAAATCTTTACCCTTTTTGTGCATTCTACATCTTCTTGTGAAACTTGCTCCTTTCTTCTACTTCTTATTTTTTATATGATTCTTTTTGTCAAAACCTCTACCCTAACCATCCAAAGATCTCTCCTTTAAATAGTCATATCTTGTTATAATTAGTTTAAACTCTTTTTCTTCCACTCATATTCCACTAACTCATGAGTTTATTGTAAATTAAAGCAATAATTCATGTAAATGTGAAACCCCTCCATTCAATGCATAATGGTTACATAAAAAAGAATTTTTCTCCATTCAATGCATAATAGATAAATATATTTATTAATTCAATTAATTTAAATTTTGACCAATTCTAATAATAATATAATTTCTATGTAAATAAATATATAATTTAAAAAAAACATTTAGAATAAATAGTACTAAATATAAAAAACAAAACAATAAAAAGTAACTAATATAAGAACATAAAATTGAGTTTAGAATGAACACATAATTGAGCTCATAAGTCTCATGAATTGAGAATGAACATTGATTAATATAAAAAATCTTGTTTTTATATTTAATTATATATTAAAAATTAAAATCAAAGTCTCATTTATACAAAAATTATGATTAAATATAATATAATGTGTAAATTTATTACTATGTTGGACTTTATTAGTAGTAGTGGGTTGGACACAAAGGTAGGAATTAATAAATAATAAAAGAGAAGTTTTTTAATAGACAAAAATAAAAGCAAAAATAATAGAAGATATAGATATAGATAAATATTTCCCTTCATTGTGTTATGAATAATTTTATGTTTAATTCCTATTAGCAATCCATAACCGTAGGTTTTTATTCTTCTTGAGAATGCTCATAGGCATCACGAAATATTTTATTCCACTAAGAGTAGCATTTAATAATAATAAGTTAGTGGTAATAATGAATTTAAGTCTCCTTTAATTGTAAATTATAAATAAATATTAATAAAATTTAAAAATTTATTGAAAAATAAATGAAAATGATGTGGAGCATCCTAGAGCTTGGAAAAAAGCTTCCTTTAGAGATTTATATAGATATAGACTAGGTGAATGCCCGTGCGATGCACGGGTTGTTATATTTTTTTTATTTAATTTAATAAAGTTTATATATTAAAACATATAATATTTTTATATAAATTATGTATACGTATATTAAAAATATAGTATTATGTACTGGCAATT
Source organism: Oxytropis ochrocephala (assembly GCA_020916435.1). Classification (NCBI taxonomy): domain Eukaryota; kingdom Viridiplantae; phylum Streptophyta; class Magnoliopsida; order Fabales; family Fabaceae; genus Oxytropis; species Oxytropis ochrocephala. Next base: position 13,926,975 of record CM037091.1, read on the forward strand.
TATATATAAAATTATTCATTTTAATTAGGCAACATTCTTATATAGTGTATGAAGTTTTTGATATAATTAATTGACAAAATTTTTAATTAGATTAATTTTTGAAATAAAGTTTTACAAAAGTTAGAAACTTCATTAATACTGTAATATGAAAAAATTCGATATATATATATATATATATATATATATATATATATTTGAAAAGCAAATTTTTATATAATTCTTTAAAATATTAGAATGTCAAATGTATAAAATAATTTATATTTTATTAGAGTTTCTTAACTAATTGTTTTTATTTGATTCATAAAACTTTATTAAGTGATGAAACATTTAATAGTTAAATGTAATTATATTGGAATTTATACAAAATGACTTATTTACTCGATTTTTAGTAAGTTTATCATTGAAAAATGTTATTAATTATTTTTATTTTTTAGTGTGCCCACATCTTAGTTATAGAAAAATGGAAATCCTCTTTGGTAGTTATTATTATTCTTTGGTTATAGAAAAATGCAAAATGACTTATTTACTCTCGTGTTAATTTTAAGCGCATCCCCGCTTAATGTAGAATAGTCCGATACAAAATTTATTTTTGTCTTCAAAGACTTATCACGAGACTTAAAAGAAAATTATGTAAGAATCATTCTATTAAATAAAATATAATAAAAGTAATAATATGATATTGAATATTTTTTTTGTCAAAAAAAGTGATATTGAATATTTTTGAAAAATTATAGAATGATGTTACCGATAAGAAGATAAGAAGTGTCTTTCTATAATGAATAAATAATGTTTTAATTTTTTTTTTGATCTTTGATTCTTTTTCTTATATATTTTTGCTCTAATCGTTCTTTAATTTACATTCTCAAGTTTCTCCTACCTTTTTCATTCAGAGTGACAAATGCCCACCATCTAAAATATAGAAATATGTAAAATCTCGATGTTGGATTTAACCGTAAAATTGAGTTGGCTGGCATCGTGATGATGTAGAAAGCAAAGAATAATTCAAATTTTAGTCTTAATTAGAGGAAACTAAAAATTTAAAAATAAATAAACCAAGTTGTGTGGTTTTACCATATTTGAATCACTAACACATATTTACATGGCTTCCTTAAGAGTTGGTCGTACCATAAAAAACTTGGCCATACCATAAAAAACTAAGTTGTGTGCTAAAAAGTTTAAACTTCTTCAACTCTTAATTGTATATTATAATAAATAAATAATAAAAAGATATGAAATTTAAAGATGATTCAAATCCTTTAAATTAGGTTACATTCTGGTTTTAGTTTCCAAAAAAAAAATTCATCAACTTTTGGTCCCTCATATTTAGAAAAGTACTAAATTAGTCCTTTCACTAACTTAGTCATTTCATAGTTTTGACTTGGGAAGTGGAAGCCAAATTAATCATCACATGTCAAATTTATAATCACTTTTAGTGAGTAAACCGCTCTCTAACATCACTAACAATCAAGTGAACACTTTTCAAAAGTCAAATTACCATAAAATACAATGGTAATTGTAAACTCATTAAAAAAATTAATACATTATTGGTCAAAAATAATAAAGCTTAAATGATCAAAAATCAAATATAGATCTTTCAACACAAAAATAAAAATATGTGATCTTTGTCAATTTATTGAAGAAATACTAAATTTGTTGAAATAGAATCTCTTTTTCACTCATGTAGATCTTTTAGAATTTCCCTTTCTTCCTTTTTTTTGATTACTTCTTTTTCTTGCATATTACTTGATTCTTCATCATCCTGTAACTTGAAAAATTAATGATTGTTTTGTCAGCAACTTACATTTTTTTAACCCAAAGCGTAGTAGTACTATTTTCTACACCTCACCTTAATATTCTCCTTATTTGAAACATGTTAACAACCACATTTATAATATATAGGCTATGTGTAAATAGAGGTTTTTACAAAGGCAATGAAGATACATATAAGATGAAACATAAATAAAGATACATACTATCGAGGGAGGAAAAATAGGCAAATAAAATTGGAAATTGGCACATGTATTTCAAAAAGGAAGAACTCCTTTGTTTATGTTGAAATTAGACAATAAGAAGCAAATTAAAAGATTAGGTAGAGATGATGAAATTGGTTTGTCTTTGGAACACCTATTTATATATGATGAGGAATAGCAAGTGAAGTACAAATGAAAAAACTGTCATGGTGACAATGAAGGAATTGGAGAAGAGCAAGTGACAATCATAAGACACTCTCATAAAATATTAATGGGAAGAGCAATAGTTATAACCTTCAAAATTGAAAGCATTGATTCACAATTTTCCAATTATGACATACTATTGTTTAGCAAACCAAATTCAACGCATGAAATACATGAAGTTAAGTTAAATGAATGGAATTAATGAGAGCCATAAAAATATATTTTTAAGTTACAAATAGTGTTATTTTTCAAATATATATATATATATATATATATATATGCTGATTGGGAGATGTGTTTACAACAATATATGTAAATATTTATACATTTAAATAAATAATACAATTAAACTTATGAAACATAAGTTAAAAATATTTAATTGATCAGAAAAATAAGCAAATACATAAGTTAACTATGTCATAATGAAATTCAACAATTAAATATATGATGAATTAATTAAAACTATACCTCTTCCACTCATATTACACTAACTCATGAGTTTATTTTTGTAATTAAAGGAGTAGTAAGTCATATTAATAAGAAACTCTTTCCTTTCAATGCATATATGTTACACAAAAAGAATTTCAAAGACCCACTAATTTTTTTATTTCAAATAAATTTAGATTAAATATATATATAATAATATAATAGGCCAACTTTGATTTGTATTATACATTTAAATTTATGAAATATAATTTAAAGAAAACATTGGCATAGTTTATTAAAATATTAATAATAAACTCTTCCCTTTCAATGCATATAGTTACACAAAAAAGAATTTCAAAGAACCCACTATTTTTTTTTTATTTCAAATAAATTTATATTAAATTTTATTATAATTAATTAGAGATATTAAGTAGGGATTTAAACAATGAATAAAATAAAAAATACGTTGAATAAAGATTAACTTTATAATAATATAATAGACTAAGTTTGATTTATATTATACATTTAAATAGATGCAATATAAGTTAAAGAAAACGTAGGCATATTTTATTAACATATTGAAACTTTTTTTACATATTATATTATATTCTATTGTAACACAACATATAATATTCTATTATATAATACATTATATCATATTATACGTAGATATATGTCGGCAATTATTCTTATCAATTGCTATAATTTTTTGTGAAGAAAAAATTCTATATTTATAAAAGAATAGCATCATTTTAATATTAATATAAAATAGTTAATTGATCTTCCACTAAGAGAATCATTTAATAAGTTAGTGGAAATTTATTTCTTTCATTAAAATTAATTATATCTGTATTATAAATTAATATTTTAATACACAAAAATCTTGAGTAAAATTGTGGAGCTTCCTTTGGGGATTCTTTTAGATGTATGTATGTATGCATAGATAGATAGATATAGAAATAAAAAGCTTATATAAATATAAAAAGCTTATTTTACATGAGTTTTTTATTTATATTTACCAATTATAATAGGTTAGATGAAATAAGAAATTATTAGTTGACCTTTAAAATTATTTTTCATGTTACAATTATGCATTTAAAGGGAGGGGTTTTACATAAATAATAGTTAAATACTATTTTACTAAGAGTAGCATTTAATAAGTTAGTGGTTATCATGAAATGAAGTCTCATTTATGTGGAAATTATGAATAAATATTAATATAGTTAAAAATCTAATTGAAAAACAAAGGAAAGTGATGTGGAGCATCCTAGAGTTTGGAAAAAAGCTTCCTTTAGATATTTATATAGATATAGATTGTGGTTGAATGTAGTAATAATTTAGAGTTATTAATAATGGGATTTAGTCTCATGTGAAGAGTGTGGCGGTTGCTTACTTTCGGGAGTTGTTTGCTAGTAGTATAGATTAAAGAAGGTACCTATAATCCCATCATTAGTTCTCTTAACCATCGTGTTTTGGATGATGATGATAATATTGATTTGATTAGACCTTTTGTGAAAGATGATTAGACCCAGAGTTTTGTCCGAATGGTTATAATCAAGGTTGCTATAAATGGTTTTGGGAGGATTTTGGATAATGCTATAATTGTTTGTGAGGTTATTCATTACTTGAAAAATAAACTGAGGGATAAGAAAGGTGAGGTTGCACTCAAGATTCATATGCGTAAAGCATATAATTGAATTTATTGGAATTATTTACCCTTGGTTATGCTCCGTGAGACTTGGATTGGTTGGATTCGAATGTGTGTAGAATCCCATATCCCCATACTTATTTATTTTATGTGATGAAGGTCTTACTTCTCTTATTCATCAGACTGTTGACATAGGGGATCTTCATGGGGTTGACATCTGCAAGGGAGCTCCAACTATAACCCATTTGTTGTTTGCAGATGATTGCTTTCTCTTTTTCAAGGCCTCTCCCAGGGAGATGGAGTCTATGAAGCGAATATTGGAGACTTGTGAAAAAGCCTCGAGCCAGAAAATTATATTTTAGAAATCAAAGGTATTTTTTAGTAAGAATGTGGGGAAAGCTGATAGAGATGTGATTGTTTAGGGGGGCTTGGTAATGCTTGCCCGGGTACTGGTCTTTATATGGGTCTTCCATCTATGATTGGGCGGAGCAAGAAATTAATCTCTATTCAAGTTCATAAATGATTGGACATGTCCTGAGCACAGGTGCCTTCTGAGCACTTCAGAAGGCAAGGGATTTGCTTCTCGAGTCTTTAGAAGACACAACTAAAGTGCCTTCGAACTAGATGGGAGCCTTAATGATATGCAACATATTTTTTGATGAAGTTAAAACTATCTTCTAAAAGTGGTTTTGTGAAAGCATTAGCCAACCGATGCTTACTATCAACAAAAACTAGTTCAACATTTTTCTTTTGAACATGGTCTATAATAAAATGATGCTTTATATCATTATACTTGGACCTAGAATGTTGAATAGAGTTTTTGGATAAATTTATAACACTAGTATTATCACAAAACACAGGAATACCTAAATAATTTAGAGAGAAATCCTCAAATTGATTTCTAATCCACAAAATTTGTGAGCAGCAGCTACATATTCAACTTCTGTTGCGGACAAGGCTATAGTGCTTTGGCTTTCTGCAACTCCATGATATTAGGGATTTTCTTAAAACTTGGCATGATCCACTTGAGCTCTTTCTTTCAATTTTGTCACCAGTATAGTCAGCATCACAGTATCCAACTAGGTCAAACTGAGCGTTCTTTCTATACCATAGACCAGTGTTAGGAGTACCAACAAGATATCTAAAAATTCTTTTGACTACTGAGTGATGAGATATTAGGAGCAGATTGAAACCTAGCACATAAACCTACTGAGAAGACTATGCCTGGTCTACTTGTAGTAAGATACAATAGGGATTCTGTCATACCTCTATATTCCTTCTCAGATACAGGTGTGCTTTCTTCATCCTTTTCAAGAGAAGACGAAAGATGCATAGGTGTAGTCATTGTTCTGGCTTCATGCATATTATATTTTCTAAGAAGATCTCCAATGTAACACCCCCTTTCTATTTACTATTAATTAGTTAAATTAAAAATTAGAGTTTTCAAAAACCTTATATTTTTCCACGCACCACAAAGAGAGTGCTACATTCCTTCAAAACACCTTACATAACTCCAAAATAGTAGTTAAAATAAAACTCCAGTATATATGATACATAGCACCAACAAATCGAGAATAAAGTAATACAACAAAGGAATAAAATAACAACTACTAAATATTCCCCCCGGTGCTACATATCAGAGCTGACTCGACCACACTAGAAGAAGGATCTCTAAACACCTTTAGTCATCACACACTGCAGTTCACGGATACGAGGCAACACGACGCATGAGGTGAGTCTCAATACATAGATAATAATAAATAAAACAGAAACACAAGAGAAATAGGCCCACCGGAAATACAAATCAATTCAAATACATCATTAATTCATGAACACCTGCCATCACTGAAATGTATGCAAATGTATGATATGCAATATGCATGTGGATCCATCAACAACTCAATTTACCTGAGGCACACCAACATTTACAGAACTGAGTCTCACCAACATTTACATCCAAGTCTCAACAACATTTACAGACCGGAGTCTCAACAACATTTACTGGACTCGAGTCTCAACAACATTTACTGCATCAAGTCTCAACAACAATGCACATACCCTATGCGATGCCATGACAATGCAACATGACACACCAACCAGCAACTTCAACAACAACTAATAAACTCACAATTATTATTAATCAACTCGTTCATCAACAACATAAGCCTTGAGGGCACATCAACATTTAGGCCTAAGCCTCCTCAACATTTTATATCTCAACTTACAGCATTGAAACTAGCATTTAACTCAACAATTACACTACGTCCCATTATCTGGACTAAAACATTACATAAGGATCAACTTGTCATGCGAGGACCAACTGACACCATAATGACCATTTTAGCACCTAAGGACTAGTTTGACACCTCGAGGACTATTTAGACACATAGGGACTATTTTGTCACCATAAGGATTATTTCAGCACCTAGGGACTATTTTGACACCATAGGGATTAGTTTGGCACCATGAGGATCAATTTAACACTTAGGGACTAATTTGACACCTTGGGGATCATTCTGACACCATAAGGATTAAAACAACATCTTTGAAGGACCAATAGTGCATAGGGACCAAAATAGTATTTTTGACACTTTGGGTAACATTGACAACACCCGCACGAAGTGCTGGATTCCTACAAAGCAGACTTCTACTTTGGCGAATTATTTAAAATAGCAAACGACATCGAAAATTTACAAAAGACCACTCATTGGAAAGCCCTCCGAGTGTAGTTTCTACGCATGATTTTAGTTTTTCAAAATAAGTGTCCAGTTGGTACAGTGTTTCAAAACACTACACTGATGTACCAAAATCGGACAGAACGCTTTACCCAACTTGCAACCAAATTTTCTTTCTCATTTCTTAATGAAATTCAGTGAAATCAGTGCCTATTTCGTAGAGAATTAAGTCTATTTTTAATGAAATAAGAATCACTCAAAACGGAGTTCAATTGAGCACACAAAACCTGCAAAAACTGAACCTACCCCCAGTTTGACTCCAGAAATTTGACCTAACTTTAGAGACTCATAACTTGAGCTACACAACTCCGAATCGAACGAAACCAGTGCCAAAACGACCGGCCTTAAGTCTATTTTCAAAAACAATTAGCCACACAATTTTTGGATCAACCAAACAGTACCAGTTGAGGAAAACCGAAACAGTGTCCGGGAACACACAAAAAACCATAAACAAGGAAAGTTCATCATCAACATACACACTCATACTCAACTCTAATTCAAACAATATATCAAACACCTAACAAGCACCAATATTTCTTCTATTCAATTATATCAATTTAACAACCAATCACCTCCATATTAATTAACACCTATTACACACCATATTGCATTAAATTCATGTAACTCACCTTAACACCAACAATCAAGAACAACATTTCAATTCAATCACATATAAAATCAAACAATCACCCAATTACTCAAATACTTCATGAATCAATTTAAACAACTACTTCTAACACCTAACCCCTAGGATTTCATGGTTTATAAATTATTAACTATGAAAGAGAGCCCCCATACCTTAGAAATTGAAGAACTCTAGTGTTCTCTCCTTCACAACCTCAAGAACCACCATAACTAGCTTCTCTACCACTTTGAGCTTCAAACCCCATCCATGGTAAGGTGAAAATGAGGAGTAATTAGAGTGTGAAATTTACACTAAAAGATAGAGAAGGAAAAATGGGGAAGATTGGTACCCAAAATCACTTACCCAAAGCAAGAAAATGAAATTTCTCTCCCTCCCCTTGCACTTCCAGCCGTCAGCCCTCCCCTATGCTCTCTCCCTCTCCTTTTTTTCTTTTCTTTGTTGCAAATGAGAAGGAAAAACCTACCCCTAAGTTTAATTCCTTGCATTTGGGCCTATTAGTGGGCCTTGGGCCCTTTATTTGCACCCCCTAGTTATTTCAACCACTCCTTATTTTAATTAAATCACCACTCCCTTATTTACTACCCAACACCTCTTAGTTATATTAAACATCTTATTTTTTATATAACTAATCACTATAACACCTCCTAAATAAAATAAAACTCCAAATTAATTAATTGACTTAATAAAATGTTGTAATTCTCAACTAACTCAATTAAATAAATAATTAAATTATTTTCGGGCGTTACATCCAACATACTTCTATTGTCTTTATCTAATTATTTAATTTCAAGACCAAGAAAGTATCTTAATTCACCCCCATCAAACTCATTAAAAGTGTCATCTTTGTTTTACAAAAATAGCACCCATGTATACCTTGAATAATCATCAAAAATCACATAGCCATATCTTTTTCCTCCTAAACTAGCATGCTTTGTTGGGTCAAATAAATCCATGTAGAGAAGTTCCAGAGGTCTATGAGAAGATACCATGTCTAGGGTTCTGAAAGATGATTTTACATGTTTCCCCTGGATACATGCTTCACATGATTGATCTTTCTCATACTTGATCTTTGGAAGCCCTCTTACAATGTCTAACTTAGACAACTTTGAAATTGTTTTCATGCTAACATGACCAAGTTTTCTATGTCACATCCATTTATTATCTTCTTTAGAGATGAGACAAATTTCATCAAACAAATCATCAAGGAACACACTATATAAGTTGTTTGTTCTATGACCTTCAAAAACAGTTTTACCAGAACCTCAACTTATTTTGCATGCATCACATTTAAAACATACTTCATTTCCAGCATCACACAATTAACTCACACAGAGAAGATTGTGTTTCAATAATTCAATATATTGAACATTTTGAATTTGACCAGAGTTCATTTTACCTACTGTACTTATACCTTTGATCCAACCTTTGTCATCATTACCAAACATGACAAAGCCTCCATCAAGGCTTTCCATGGAGAGAAACTTATCTTTCTCCCCAGTCATGTGCCTTGAGCATCCACTGTCTAAGAACCACAGCTTTTTCCTTGATGCTAAGAGGCACTCCTACAATTGTAGTTAACAAAGATTTAGGTACCCGTTGTCTTTTGGGTCCTTGTTGGTTAGTGTATTTCCAAAATCTTCCTTTTTGCTTTTTGTAACAGTTTGAAATGTAATGTCCAACCTGTTTACAGTATGAGCATTTTGATTTTGGCTTTCTGTGATTTTCAGAAGCCTTTCTATGATAAATCCTAGCTTTCTCAGATGCAGTGGTGCATTCTTGAGCTGACTTGAGATTTGGTGCACATATAAGCAACTCATGTGTCAAATTGTTTGATTGTTCTTTCAAGGCTTTGTTTTCACAAATGATTTCCAAATTGGGATCTCTTGTATCATTAGCTACATCAGCTAATTTAAAACTCAGAAGCTTATGTTGCTTAGAGAGTTTGAAATGAGATTACTGTAAAGTGTGAATAGTTTTAAACATTATTTCATTTTGAGCTCTCAACTCCTCATTTTCACTTTTTGATTCACAATTTTTTTTTTGAAAAACATGCCTTTTTTGGATAAAATGTTTGAGTCATAAAGCAAGCTATCAAAAGATGATTCAATTTATTTGCATGTATCACATCTAGAGAGTTTAGAGTCAGATACCCCATCTTGAGTTGATCTTGCCATAAGGCATAGATTTGCAGCTTCTCGTTCTCTTTTTGAGTAGGAATCACCTGTATCATCCCAAGTTGCCATGAGTGTTTTTTTCTTTTCTGAGGACCTTCTGAATCATTTCTTATTCAGAAGAGGACACTCTTGTCTCATGATCTATTTTTCTGCACTCAAAGCAAGTTATTTTCTGTTTGTTTAAATCATTGTTTGAAATCTCTCTTTTATACTAAGGGAATGATTTTCCTTTATTTCTGTTTGCAAACCACTTGTGCACCCTTCTTGAAATCAATGACCATTCTTCTCCTTCTGAATCTTCTTCACTTTCTTCATCATCATCTTCATCAGTTTCTTGAGAGGATTTTTATGCAACTCCTCTTCCTTTCTTAGAATATGACTTTCCTATCTTCTGAGAGACTCTGAGAGCTATGGACTTGCCTTTCTTTGGGTGAAGTACTTCTTTGATTACTTATTCATGAACTTTCAATGAGCCAAGTAGTTCATCAATATTCAGAGTGGATAGAGCTTATTCAATGACTGGACCTTGGGTTTCCATGCCTTTGGTAGAAAACTTAACAGTTTTCTGATCTTCTCTAGGTTGGAGTATTTATTTCACAGAGAGCTTAAGCCATTTATCATTGTGGTAAATCTTGTAGACATTTCATCAATTTATTCATCTTCACCCATTATGAAATTTCAAATTCTTTGACTAGAATTCCCGTTTTGGCTTCCATGATTTGGTCTGTTCCTTCATGAGCTATTTGCAGTGTGTCCCGTATTTCCTTGGCAGTTTTTTTCCGAACTACTTTGTCATATTCACTTATGTTAGAGCACAAGTGAGATAGCATTTTGCCTTTGTGTTTAGCAGGATTAGGTGTTTGTCTTATGTAGTCCATGTTTCATTTGCTTTGTTGTTGACTCTTCCATCGCCATAGGTTACCTTTGGAACATAAGGACCATTTTGGATGATATCCCAGATATCTGTATATTGAGATTCCATATATAGCTTCATATGATTCTTTCTAGTAGTAGTGGTGTTCTCATTGAGTCTTGAAGGTCTATTTGAAGATGCTCCTTCCGGTAGAAATACCACATAGTTTGGTTTGGCCATGACTTCTTCCAAGATATTTCCTTTGACACTTATGAATGTGTTCAACTAGGGACCAAACCGAAAAAAACTTAAAAGATCAAAAGCGAAACAAATAAATAACTTAAAGAATTAAAAATGCATTTTACTTATTTTTATAACTTGACCAATCACAAAGTGATACGTAATAAAAAGTGTTTGGTTTAACTCAACTACTTTAACCATATTTTTTGATTTATTGATGGTGTAAAATTATTTACCGCAAAAGTAAATACCAATTAAAGCCTTCAACAACCAATACAGGTGATCTAGTGACATAAACTACTATAAACACATGAGATCAACTCGCCTCGTGAATTCGATTCTCACACGTGACAAATTTGGTGTTCATGGGTGAAAAAAATAAACCCTTAAGCTTATCCTATTTTTTATTTTGAAAAAAACATTTCTGTGCCGGATTTCTCAATTCTGCTCCACTCTTCCGACCCCAACCCAACCCACCATCGGTGGCTACTATGGCGGCTGATCTTCCTTCAACAAAATCAACCGCAACGACGTCGTCTCAAGAAAAACGACACCGTTCCATCTTCGAACTCCCCCCAAACTTCTTCGACTCTTCTCGCCTTCTCCCTTCTCCTCACTCTTCCGTTCCGGAACACCACAACGCAAGCCTCGAAACCCTTCAACCACCCTCAAACGACGTCGTTTCCGTCAATGATATTCAAAACGCTGTCGTTTCGGCTCCTAGGTGGACCTGCAATACCTGTAAGGCTCAGTTCGATTCCCTTCAAGACCAACGTTCTCACTTCAAATCCGATATCCATCGATTCAATGTTAGTTCATTCAATCCCTCACCATTCATTTTATTTTTATTATTTATCTATTTATTCAATTATCGAATTTATACTCCCACAATGAAGGGTCCCTATTTTCAGTGATTTTGGTAAAATTTAGAATGCCTATTTTTATTTTAAAGAGAACAATTCTAACTTTCCTAGTGGGAGACTTGCAATCTGAAAAGGGCAGATACTTAGTACGATACAATACGACTCGACACCGATTGCGATAAATTCTCGATACACGTATACATGTTTTTTTCTGATAGGCAAAGTGGTTAGGAATTAGTGTGTTAGTTGTAGAGGGGAGGGGGGAGCAAGGTTCGAACTCTGTACGCCTACGTTTTTCCTCCGATGATGTCCCTTTCACTCAATCATGTGAGGTACCATTCTGGGACACATATGCATGTGTATAGTGTATATGAACATACACAATGTTTATAAAGAGACGTTCACATTACTATAACACAAACATATCAATAGTCGATATATGACTATTACAATCTAGAAAAAATAATACTAGAGATCATAACAAGTGGATAATTACATATATTTTCCTCAACCTTATCAGAATATATTATTTCTACTATGAATGTGTCAACAAATTTCATGTGTTTAACAGGGGACATCTAAGATGTATTGTATCAAAGTGACAATTTTATCTATAGTCGGTAAGATATGTATTTAAGATGTATTTGAGAAGTATCTGGTGTGTATCGGTATTAGATACGTATTCGACACCGATACATTTTCCTTTTTGAAGTATCTGGGTTTCATAGCTAGCAATTGTTTTTTTTCTGTAATTTTTTTTAAAAATAAAATAAAATACTTCCAAATTATTCTGTTTTCAGTGTGATTAAGTAAAATTTAAGGTATCCATTTTTGTTTAAATAGGAAAAAATCAAACCTTTTCTGATTCGATTTCTAGACTTACCATTGTGTTTTGTGTATTGGAAACTTGACTTGCTCATGTTGTTTGTTCAATATGCTAACACAGTGCTCATTTTGGTTTGTGGATATAAAAGGGAATGTTATTGGTTACTATTTAGCTTCTATAATGGATTTTATTGATGATAGGTTAAGCTGACAGTTGCTGGGAAAAACACTGTGAAGGAAGAGGATTTTGAGGTTCTGACATCTGAGTTTGTCAAAGATTTTGATGTGTCAAGTATATCCGGATCAGAAAGTGATGATGACAGTGATATTGAGTCTCAGGGTCAAATTGTACAGCGTGATAAAACTAGTGAAAGCTTTAGAATTAAACAAAAACTATTCTTCTGTCTTCAGACAGGGCAGAGAGTTTCTGTTTGGAAGTGCTTGATTATGAATGTGACTGAAAATGTTTTGTATGAGGATGAAGAAGTGGAGAAACAAGTGGTTGAGAAGTTGAAATCTCTGACTGTTGAGCCAAGGGATAAAACCCGTTTGAGGATTGTTTTGCTTGCGTCCGGTGGCCACTTTGCGGGTTGTGTCTTTGATGGTGATACAGTTGTGGCTCATAAGACATTTCACAGGTTAGAATATCCTTGTTACTAAATATGAAAATAAATATTCCAGTTTTTGTAAGATTTATTAAATGAATATGATTGGAGTTTCATTTAGGCAGACTGGGGGGGGGGGGTGGAGATTAGCAATATATGCATAATTGTTGCAAACCAAAATTTGACAACAATAACAGCAAGAACAGAATTATTCAGAAGAGGTGAAGAAGAGTAAACTTGCGATTTGATTAGAGAAACAGTAGGAAAATTACAAAGGTATCTAGAGCACTCTGCTCTCCTCTCAGAAGTAACTACTTCTGGCCATAACTTCCATAATACACACCAACATAAAACATCTATAATTCAGATACAAACTTATATTCAAACTCACACTCTTCAAATTCAAATAACACACACAATAGTAATTACTAATTTATTTCCTTTTTCTTTCTTCTCTCATAGACACCCAAATTACGGGCTTGCCCTACTACTGCGCGCTTATCACTGCCGCCTCCATGAGACACAGCCTTGTCCTCAAGGCTGAAGGTAGGAAATTGTGTCCCAATGAAATCCTTATCTTCCCAAGTAGCTTCCTCGGTTGGCTTGTCACTCCAATGGATCAAGACTTGAGGAATGGACGCACCATGGCGAACCACCACCCTGTGATCTAAGACGGCCTCTGGCTTCCACACGGATGCTTCTAAAACTTCCAAACTTGCCGGGAGAATTGGATGGATAGCAGCATCTCCGATAGCCTTTTTGAGTAAGGAAACATGGAAAACTGGGTGTATCCTTGATGTAGGTGGTAATTCCAACCGGTAAGCAACAACAGCAATACGTTCTAGTACTTTAAACGGCCCAAAGTACCGTGGGGACAGCTTTGGGCAGATTCTGGCTGCTACTGATTGCTGAACATGTGGTCTCAATTTCAAGAATACTAAGTCACCAACTTCAAAGGAGCGCTCTTGACGGTGTTTGTCTGCTTGTGTTTTCATCCTATCACGAGCACGGGTAAGATGGCGCTTCAGTTGCCTCAAACACTCATCCCGATCAGCCAGATCCCTTTGTACTGCCTCTACTTTAACCTCACCCGGAAGGTAGTTAGTGATAACCTGAGGGGGACGTCCATAAACCACTTCAAAGGGTGTTGTACCGGTGGATGCATGAAATGTAGTGTTGTACCAATACTCCGCCCATGGAATCCACGTGGCCCAAGTCTTGGGCTGGTCGGCAATGAAACAACGGAGGAATGTTTCTAAGCAACGGTTGACAACTTCTGTCTGGCCATCTGCTGTGGATGGTATGCAGTGCTCATCTTCAAGTATGTCCCTTGCTGTTTGAAGAGTTCCTGCCAGAAATTGCTTACAAAAATTGGATCTCTATCACTGACAATAGACTCCGGAATCCCATGAAGCCTTACCACTTCCCTTGGTGAAAGTCTCCGCTAATGATCTTCTTTGAGTAGGGGCGCTGGAAGGATGAAGTGGTCAGATTTGACGATCGGTCAACCACTACGAAGATAGCTTCAAAACCCTTAGACTTTGGGAGACCAGTAATGAAGTCCATGGATATATCAGCCCAAATTTGACTCGGTATTGGGAGTGGTTGTAGGAGACCGCCGGGAACTGAAGCCGCATATTTGTTGCTTTGACAGACTGCACAGTTTGCACAAATTTCTGGATGTCCTTCTTCATACCTGTCCAATAAAGGTTAGCGGCCAAACGACGGTAAGTGCGGTAGAATTCGGAATGTCCGCCTAGAGGTGTGTTGTGAAATTCCTTAAGAAGGGTAGGAATGAAAGTAGAAGTTGCTGCCAAAACCAGCCTACCGTTATACAAGAGAACCCCCTTTTGAATTTCAAAGCCCGGCCTTGCTGTCTCCCCTCTCTGCAATGCTGTAATTATGACCTGTAGTGCTGGGTCTTGCTGAATTTCTGCCTGGACAGCCTTGTAATCTATCCATTCAGGACTAGAAATCATTGTTTGAAGTGTAGGAATGTCCCTTGAATCCTCATTGCTGGCCGTGACATCAAACTTACGCGACAATGCGTCTGCTCCCTTGTTTTCCAAACTAGGTTTGTAGATGACATCAAACTAGTACCCCAAAAGCTTAGCCACCCAATTTTGTTGATCCATAGTAGTCACACGTTGCTGCATCAACTGCTCAAGACTCTTCTGATCTGTACAAACTGTGAACTTGGTTCTCAATAGGTATGGGCGCCAATGTTGTATTGCTAATGCCACTGCCATTAATTCTTTTTCATAAGCAGATTTATTCAAGTTTTTGTCACTGAGTCCCTTGCTGAAAAATGCAATTGGCTTCTTTCCTTGAATTAAAATTGCACCCAAACCATTTCCGAAAGCGTCACTCTCAATAAAGAATTATTTGGTAAAGTCTGGGAGTGCCAAAACAGGGGCTGTTGTGACCTTCTGTTTAAGGGCCTCAAAAGCTTCTTGCTCCTTGTCTCCCCACTTGAATCCATCTTTCTTAGTTAAATCTGTGAGAGGCCTGGCAATCTTGCCTAGTCACGTATAAATTTCCTGTAATATCCAGTCAATCCCAGACGACCTCTAACGCCTTTGACATTCTTGGGTACCTGCCATTCCAACACACTGCTGATTTTTGAAGGGTCCATAGAGACTCCATCATAAAAAATTACATGACCCAGATATTCAACAGACAATTGACCAAAAGAACACTTCTTTCGATTGGCTAACAGTTGGTGCTCTGCTAAAACATTCAAGACTGATTGCACATGATAAAGATGATCTTGCCAAGACATACTATACACCAAAATGTCATCAAAGAATACTAAGACATACTTTCTCAACATTGGCTTGAAAACTTTATTCATTAAAGCTTGGAAAGTTGATGGTGCATTCATTAATCCGAAAGGCGGCATCACCAAGTATTCATAATGACCTTCATGTGTACGAAAGGCCGTTTTATGAATATCTTCTTGTTTCATACGCACTTGGTGATAACCGAATTTAAGATCAATTTTGGAAAAGTATCTTGCACCATGCAACTCATCTAGTAACTCATCAATTACTGGAATAGGGAATTTATCCGGAATGGTTACCTTATTCAAAGCACGGTAGTCCACGCACATCCTCCAAGTGCCATCCTTCTTCTTTACTAAGATCACTGGACTTGAGAAAACACTGCGCTTGGCACGATTACCCTGACAAAGAACATCTCTTTCACCGCTTTTCGATTTCTGACTTATGATGATGAGGGTAACGATAACGATAAGGACGAGCATTAACCGGACCTTGGCCTTCAATCAAGTGTATAGCATGCTCTTGCTGCCTCTCCGGAAGAAGTCCTTGTGGTTCCTTGAAGACGGTTGCAAAATCTGTCCAATAAGGTTTGCATCTCCATTTGTTGCTTGTTTGTCACCATCTCTTGTTGTTTATCACAATGCAACTGAGCAAAATGGTTGTCATTCACATAAGACTGCAATGGGGTATATGCCCTAGTGCGTACCCCCCGTATCTCAATCCATTCTCCTTGATAGTCAAAACGCATTTTCTTCTCAACCCAGTCTATGTAAGTACACCCAATCTGTGACAACCATGCCATTCCCAAGACCAAATCATATCCACCCAAATCAAAGAGTACAGTATCTGTCTTCCAATGGACACCTTGGACATAAATGCTGATTCCATGACACTCTCCATGAGTTCGAGCCGTAAATCCATCTCCCAGTTTAATGGGCCTAGAAGGGGTATCCGCAATACGCAAACCCAACATCATTGCTAAACGTCGTGACATGAAGTTCTTGTTGGCTCCACTATCTACCATCTTTACGGGCACAGGTCCTATGTTTCCTTGCAATATGATGGAATCAAGCTTGTCTTGATAATAATCAGTTTGCCTATCAAAAGTCAAAACATTTTCAAAAGTCAAGGTGTTGAGTTGTGTTAAAGTGATTATAATAAAGGCAAAGCATCGGAAAGGAGACACGAAATTGATCATGCAGTTCGGCCAATTGTTGCCTACGTCTGCGACTCTGAGAGCAAATGTAGTTCCGTTTTATTGATTGTATATTGTGTGCCTAGAGTACAAGCACTAATGAGTTTAAATAGAGAAAACCTAACGGGCCTGGGCCGAAACATAAAACAAAACTACTATTTACAACATATCGTAACAAGTTGCAATTCATCCGGTCCAGTTTCCACTTCTTCATCATTCATTACTCTGACTTCATCTTCCCCTTCAGAATCGTCCTCAGTCACCATAACACATAATGTTTTGTCCGGACATTGATGACGAGGATGGAAAGGACCCCCCATTTAAAACAGAGACCTTTTTGGCGTCTCTCTGCAATTTCTTGAGAGGTTAATTTGCAAACCCCTCTGTTACTGTTAAAAGCGCTACTTGAGCGACCACTTGCTGCGCCTGCAGGTTCTCCACGAACTGCAGGTACACGCACTGGATTGCTGCCAGTGATGCGATTTCCACCAATTCCTCCCTGAAATGAATTGCGTCTGTCTCTGTTATTGCGAACCATCACCCAATCGTTCCTACGACCTCCATTCTGTGCGATGAGTTTGTTTCCTGAACCGGGTCGGTTCTGGGACCCGTATTGCCTTCGCGAAGCCCATTCGTTTCTCCCTTCCTCTAATTCACGTTCCACCGCTCTAGAAACGTTCATTAATTTCGTTCTAGACATAGGACCCATAGCAATCATGCTGCGTACCTTCCCTCTGATCTTTTCCTTCAAACCATGCACAAAATAACCCAAATATTGATCATTGGGTAATATTGGCAGTTGCGCTACCAGCCTTTCAAAATCCTCAATATACTCTTCAATTGTCCCTCTCTGTTGAAGTGCAGAAAGTTGTTCAAACACATTCCCATCACTTACACCACCATACCTTTCAAGAAGTGCATCCTTCAAGTTTTCCCAAGTCAGCGTGTCATTTTCCTCCAGCAATCCTTTAAAAAAGTGAATGGTTGGACCATCCATGCACAATTGGGCCAGATTAACTTTGATTTCTGGTCTTGTATTCTGCACAGCGAAATAAACCTCTGCCCTCGCAATCCAGCCAGCGGGATCATCTCCGTTAAACATCGGTAATTCAACCTTCTTCACCGAAAGACGAAATTCATCCAATGCTTCACTATGTAAATCAGAATTGTTCTTTTTGGTACCAACTGATTCATTGTTGTGTGAAGATTCAACCACATTCTTCTCCTTACTCAAACTAAGAAGAGAAATTATCTTCTCTTGGTTCTCTTTAGTTTGATTTTGCAGATCCTTTAGAGAAACCTCCAAAGTAGCGATTTTCTCTTCAAGGGCAGACATCTTGGTCTCCATTCTCTTTGGTGGCATCCGGTAGGTCGGACCAAATTGTTGCAAACCAAAATTTGACAACAATAACAGCAAGAACAGAATTATGCAGAAGAGATGAAGAAGAGTAAACTTGCGATTTGATTAGAGAAACAGTAGGAAAATTACAAAGGTATCTAGAGCACTTTGCTCTCCTCTCAGAAGTAACTACTTCTGGCCATAACTTCCATAATACACACCAACATAAAACATCTAAAATTCAGATACAAACTTATATTCAAACTCACACTCATAACAATAACTAACTATTCAAATTCAAATAACACACACAATAGTAATTACTAATTTATTTCCTTTTTCTTTCTTCTCTCAAAGACACGCCAAATTACGGGCTTGCCCCTACTTGGTGCGCTATCAATAATACACACACCATGTTAAAAGACTAATTTTGAAATATTTGTTGAGCGTGATCTTCATCAATTCCTGTTATGGTGGAGGTCTAGTCCATTGGAAGTATCATGTTAGGATCAATTTTGGCTGTCGTTTGCTCTTGTTACTTTTTCTTTTACTTGGACGAGTCAAGCATGAGCTGTATGCATGTTTGGTTTGGCGGTGGGAGCATCTAGAAATGCTTTTGAGATTAACTTTCGTGATTTTAGAAGAAAAAAAGATGTTTAGGCTATGATTGTAAAATTGATTCTTCTTCCTAGAATTGATTTTTCTTGAAGCAACTATTTGTAGCTTCTGTCAGAATCAATTTTGTCAAAATCAATTCTGTCAGAATCAATTCTACTCACCGCCAAACCAAACATACACTAAGACTCAGTACTTTTTCCCTGACATGCTATGCTGCAAGCCAGATTTGTAAAGGTTGTGTGTACTTGTATCTGTAACTCCCCTTATATTTACCGCTATGGGCATGCTTCGAAGTAGTATTGTGTCTAGTGACTTTCTATGTCGTCTCAGGTCGTCCATTTATCAGGTGGGAGTCTTTTACAGACTAAATGCTAAGCAATGGATTACGCTGATGACTTTTTTTGTTTATTTATTTATTTATAGCATTAGAATTATCTTGCAACACATACCCCCTATTTCCTTCCCTCCTTCCTAAGAATAAGCATTATGTTGACATCACACCCCTTTCCTTTAGGCATTCTTTTTATCCAATGGGGTAAATCTCGTAAAACTTTGAATCAATTTTACTGATTTTTGTTATCCACATCTTAGCTATCCATTGCGAGCAATAAACATTTGTGATTACCAGGGCCAGCCCAAGCGGCCCAAGCAAGGGCTTGGGGCCTCAAAAAATTAATTTTTTTTATTAAATAAAAAGGGCCTCCAATTTGCTATACATATATATAGTCCGAAATGGTTTGTAATTATCAAAATGCATCTTAGCTCAATTGGCGAAAGCTACCAGCCGTATATTCATTAGGTACATGGTTCAAATCCTTGTGGGCCTCATATTTATCTTTTGGCGTTTGCTTTTCCCACACCCCCTCCTACTCTTTCACACCCCTTAACAAATTTTATTCCAAAAATAACCTCGCGTGAAACGCTGTGAGGATGTGTTTAACGACGGTTCGAACGACCTTGTTCGAACATGTTCGAATGGCCTCGTTCGAACAGGTGACATTACAAACAAGAGGGTGTGAAGTCAATATTTAACACACTCGAACGATGTCGTTCGAACGGGTTCGAACAAGGTCGTGCGAACAGGTTCGCATGACCTCATGCGAACAGGTGAAAAACGCCCAAGAGAGAGTGAAGTCAAAATTTACACACTCGAACGATGTCATTCGAACCTGTTCGAAGGCCCGTGTTCGAACACGTGAAAATTCTTGAAAAAAAGACGTTTTGGCTGGTCTTTTGGTCATTTCACACCCTTATGGGGTGTGTTTTGAGTAGGAGGGGGCGTGGGAAAAGCAAACGCCTATCTTTTGTCATTTTTTTAGTAAAAAAATCCAACAGTGTAAATTTGTTTTTTTCTTTCGGAAGTGTTGCTATTGGAATTCCCTTTTCCTTTCCGTTTCTTTTGCTGTAAAAATGTGGTAGTTTTGTTCTCTTCTCTCTCATAAAATTATTGATTCCATCTCCATTCAATTTTAGATTTCTTCAATTTAAATTTTTTAATAAATGGCTTCAAATCAATTCAACCAAAATTTCTCTATTTCCAATTTCAATATGGTTGGTTTTTCAATTTGAGACTATTGATTTTTCAATTTAGCAATTTTATTATTTCTTCTCCAATATTGTGGTTTACAAAAGTGATAAGAGCATGAGCAAGTGAATCTCTACTTTACTTGTGCTTTTCAGATTTTTATTTGTTATAAAGTTAAGTAAAACATGACAACAACTCTTACATTGATGGATTGGACTTATTTTTAGAATTGAAAATTTTGAGAGAAATTATACAAGTTTAAAATAATACTCTGGTTGACATACTTAATTATATATTTAGACTTGATTCTTTTCCAAATGCCTTTGTTACTTATAGTCTCAATTGATTATTTGAGTTTATTAGTAGATTATAATAGATAGTAAAAGATATATATTAGATTATCAATAAGAAATATTTATCCCGTGTTTTTTTATATATCAGTGACAATTATTTGTCATTTTTTAGGTATTAGTGATAAATATTTGTCACATGTGTTTTAAATTATCACCCAGCTTATCCCGTGTTTAAATTATCGATTGCAATCATTTATTAGGTATTAGTGACAATTATTTGTCATTTTTAATTATCAATGACAAATATTAATCTCGTATTTTTTATATATCAGTGCAGTTATCCCGTAGTTTCAATTGTTATTTTAGTTGATTAGCAGATTATAGTAGATAGTAAAAGAGATATAGTACATTATCAATAAGAAATATTTGTTTTAAATATTAATCAGTAGTTTGAATAGTCATTAAATCTTCTTGTTTTTTAGATAGTAGCTAGGTTTATAGTAGTCTTCACAAATTTTAATTTTTAATTATTAATGACAGATATTAATCATGTGTTTTTATATATTAGTGCAGTTATCCCGTGTTTTTTTTTAATATATCATTGTAGTTATCTCGTAGTTTCAATCGATTATTTTAGTGAATTAGTTGATTATAATAGATAGTAAACGAAAAATAGTAGATTATCAGTAAGAAATATTTAACCCGTGTTTTTTTGTATATTAGTGACAATTGTCATTTTTTAGGTATTAGTGAAAAATATTTGTCACGTGTGTTTTAAATATTAATCAGTTTAAATAGTCATTAAGTCTTCTTGTTTTTTTAGATAGTGGGTTTATAGTAGTCTTCAAAAATTACAATTATCAATGACAAATATGAATCCCGTGTTTTTTATATATCACTGCAGTTATCCCGTGTTTTATATAGTAAAAGTTAGATAGTAGATTATTAATAAGAAATATTTTAATAGATTATAGTTGATTAGTAGATTATAGTAGATAGTAAAAGTTAGATAGTAGATTATTAATAAGAAATATTAGTTAATTTTAGTTGATTAGTAGACTATAGATAGTAAAAGTTAGATAGTAGATTATTAATAAGAAATATTTATTTTAAATATTAATTAGTAGTTTAAATAGTCATTAAGTCTTCTTATTTTTTAGATAGTAGGTTTGTAGTAGTAGTCTTCAAAAAATTTAATTATCAATGACAAATATTAATCTCTTGTTTTTTTATATATTAGTGCAGTTATTTCGTGTTTTTTTATATATTATTGCAGCTATCTCGTAATTTCAATTGATTGTTTTAGTTGATTAGTAAATTATAACAGATAGTAGATTACCAATAAGAGTTGATAGTAGATTTTAAATAAGAGTGTAAACCGATTTTGGAGAGAAAAATTAAAATTTTAAGGTGATAATTTTTTTTAGTGTGAAGTGATAAGAGAAAGAAAATAATTGTTTATGGGAAAAGTAAAATGAAAAAAGGAAGAAAAAGAGTGTAGGAGAAAAGTGAAAAGGATGAAAGAGAGTGTAAGAAAAAAGAGAAAAAAAGAAGAAAGAGAGTGTAAGAGAAAAGTGAAAAGGAAGAAAGAGAGTGTAAGATGAAAGTGAAAAAAGTAAGAAAGAGAGTGTAAGAAGAAAAAAGAGAAAACAAGACACATATATAATTTAAGGATAAAAGTGTCATTACTCACTTATGTGTCTTGTTAATAAGAGATCCAAATTGGTAATTTCATAGGAGGTTTGTTTGTATAAACATATAAGAGTGTAAACCGATTTTGGAGAAAAAGAGAGAAAAAGTGACTAATTTAAGGGTAAAAGTGTCATTACTTATTTTTTCTCTATTTTTCTTCTTACACTATCTTTCTTACTTTTTTCACTTTTTTCTTACACTCTCTTTCTTCCTTTTCACTTTTCTCTTACACTCTCTTTCTTCTTTTTTTCTCTTTTTTCTTACACTCTCTTTCATCCTATACTATTTTTCTTCCTTTTTTCATTTTACTTTTCCCATAAACAATTATTTTCTTTCTCTTATCACTTCACACTAAAAAAAAATTATCACCTTAAAATTTTATTTTTTCTCTCCAAAATCGGTTTACACTCTTATTGAAAATCTACTATCACCTCTTAGTGGTAATCTACTATCTACCTTTTACTATTTGTTATAATCTACTAATCAACTAAAACAATCAATTGAAACTACGAGATAGCTGCAATAATATATAAAAAAACACGGAATAACTGCACTAATATATAAAAAAACACGAGATTAATAAAATCTTACTTTAGATCAACAGTGTCTCGACAAAGATTAAATGGGTCATATATAAAAAAAGATTAAATTGATTAGCTTTTTTATCGATCGAAAATGAATTGTTAAGTGAAATTGATTACAATAGTTTGGTAAATGATTTTGCATCACAAAAAGCTCGAAAGATTAAATTTAAATAAAAATAAAATAATAGTACACAAATATTTTACTAGAATATAAAAGGGCCTCATTTACAGAGCTCGCTTTAGGTCTCGCTTAGTATTGGGCCGGCCCCGGTGATTACGTGCAATAACTTTATCAGAAATTATGAAATTAGAGTTTTAACCTTTTATGTATAGTGGGAGGAAAAGGAGAGAGACTAAATACTCTAAATATTTACATGATACAAGATGATATGTCGGCTGTGTTACAAAAAACAAAACAGTTTTTCCTATTTATACTTGTGCTAGACTCTTAATTTTAATTGAATAAGGAAACCAATAGTAATGAACTATAAGGAAATATGATAACCAATTCTATGATATCACCTACAATACTATAAGATATTTTAAGAAATAAGATACAATATTGATCTTTTGAGATATTTTTCATTTATTCTAACTAGATGAAGATGAATATGCATATCTTCTTGTAGTCTGTTTGTTCAGCTTAGTTTTACAAGGAGAATGTGGGAAATGTATCATTTGTGCCTGAGTTTCTGTAAGTAGTTGTTTCACTTTTTCAGCAGTTCATTTTCCTGTTACGTTTTTATGTCCCAAGGCAGTATGGCCTGTATCATACCTCTTAATTTTTGACCAGTATGTATCTTGCTATTTCCTTATTCATTTTTATTATTACTACTAGTTGTGTTTGCTGAAAAATTGTAAATGGAATTTTAAATTTTGTTTGTATTTTTAAACTCTTATAATCTATCATTCAAATGCAGATATGTCGTGAGGGCCAAGGCGGGAAAAAAACAGTCAACTAAAGATGCTTCTGGCAGGACTGTACATTCTGCTGGTGCTTCACTTCGTCGTTATAATGAACTTGCATTAAAGAAGGTTTTTTTAATCAAAGCTATATTGCTTTCCTTGCCATTTTTTTTCCCATGTTAGCAAATTGTCTTTTGCACTTTGGTATCCTGAAGTATTGTATCACTGTTAGATGTAAACAGTGATACAATACTTTTTTATTTCATCAAGATGCGGGGAGTGCCAACTTGTGTGTATGGAAGTATAATTACTTGAAATTATCATTGTAAGGTGTTTTTTTAAAACTACTGAATTTCTTCTTAATTTATTGGGCAACAGCAATATAATTTGTTGTTGTGCTTCCCATGTTGAAAATGGTATATTATATGTTTAACTGTAATATAATCTCTCCTCTAAAAGTACATACTGCTTATTCTCAATTATTTATAATTAACCCTAATAGTCATGTTTTTGACAAATTGACTGTTTTACGCTTCTTTCAATTTTACTTATCATCCTGTGATAATCATGGCTTTGCAGAAAAATGCTTTCTTAATTTATTACCTTTGTGTATTTGGGTGCACATCTGTCCACACTTCACAGTGATATGTAAATCTGGACTAATTATTGGCAATACCAATATTGCAGGAAGTCCACGAACTGCTTGCTGCTTGGAAACCTTATTTTGATGCTTCTATTTGCATTTTTATACATGCACCTTCAAGTAGTCGTCAACTGCTTTATGATGGAGAAAAGCCGTGCTTTACCAATACACAATGTATTAGAAATGTTGCTTTAAGTATTCGCAGACCTACTTTAAGGGAAGCAAAGCGTGTATATAGCCAGTTGACCCAAGTTGCCTATGAAGCAGAGGAGAAGGAAATTTTACAAAGCAACCAACCGGATGTGGTGCCAATTCACATTGCTAAAAGAAATGTTATCCCAGCTGCCAGCAAAGTGGACATGGCTGGGTTGGATGAAAAACTTAAAGCTGAAGCTTGTTCAAGTAACCAAAATGATGAACCTCTGATTTCGAGTAATGGCGAAAGTGAGAATGAGCTAGCTGGTAAATCAACTCCTTTACATCAAGCAGCGCAATCTGATGACTCTCAAAAGGTTATGGAACTCCTGGAACAGGGCTTGGATCCTTGTGTCAAAGATGAACGGGGACGGACCCCATATATGTTGGCACATGACAAAGAAGTCAGGAATGCTTTCAGAAGGTTTATGGCATCAAATCTCGACAAATGGGATTGGGTAGCTGCAAAAGTGCCTAGTGCATTGACCAAAGAAATGGAAGAATCACAAGCTGCTAAGCAGGTAATTCTGATATTTCTAGGAATAAGTTTTGATTTCTGATTTAAACTCAAAATGACTTCATTTTCTCATTATCCACAATGTTCTCTTTACATTTGATGACTTGCTGATAAATATTATTGGCAGTAAAAAAGGGAATAGAGAATAGTCTGGCTGATTGAAAAATATATCCTTCATATCAGGGAACTTGTTTCCAATTAATTTTCCTGCTAGATTCCATAAGACGTAATGCATTTAAGTCGTTAAGGGATATTGTTTATCATTGATTTTTTCTAAGGCCCATATGTGAAATATTTGTATACATATAGTCATGGGAAATACACGCACGTGCATGAACACACAAAAATCATGAATTTGAGTTTGTCATATACTAGATTTGCCATGCTAGTAGCGAGGTTGATGGTTGAACAGACTAATTAAAACAAGCCATATCCGAGCATTAAATTAAAATTGTTTTCAGTCTGGCCTTCAAGTTCAATTACATAGAGACAGTTGCTGTGGAAGATGCATATTTTACACTTACATTGTCTTCAGTGAGAGTAATCACTGCCACCTTTGTGTTTATACAGGCAGAAAAAGATGCTAAGAGAAAAGCTAGAGCAAAAGAATTAAAGAAATTATGTAAAGCAAAAGAAAAGAAGGCTCAGGTACATCTTTATTGGTTTTGGTCTCCATATAATATGATCACCTCAAATTAGTTTGCTAGGACTTGTTTATAATAGCATTTACCCCCGTTTATAAAATAGAACTCAATTTACATTTACAGTCTTCAATCATTTTTTTTACCTTAATTTTTTGGGGTTTACCTTAAAAATTTGAGAGTTATCATGGTGTTGATGACACAATCGACTAGAGTGAAAATGGTACCTGCTCCTTCAAATAACATTCCTCTGTTTTCTTTCTGCCTTTGCCTACCAAACATTAGACAATATGATTGTGATTGAGTGTTGTGCTGGTGTGCATGAACAAATGAGCTTTCTTGTGAATTCCGAAAATGAAAGGGACTTTTGTACTAAGTTACCACAGATTTTCTAATTCAATTATTTTTCTGGTTTCCCTATGGTTTCCAGCAACAGCTACAGCTACCGATTTTGTAAAGAATTTTATGGAAAATCTATGATTTTCCATATTGTGTTTCCAGTCATATATGTGTCTACTTTTATACTCATTGATCTGAAGAATAATGAATTTGATGTTCAGGCTGAAGCTGCATTGGTTAATAAGAATAATTCGAAAACTGCTCCAGCATCTACCTCGGGATCATCTCAATCAAAAAGCGGTGTGAAATTATCAAAAGAGGTTAGTACTGATTTTATGCTGGCCGAAAGTATAAAAAATACCGTCGGAACATTTGACAATGGACAGAGTAAAATAGACATTCTGTTCACATGGACAGCGTAAAACAGACATTCTGTTCAATTCTGTTTTCTCATGTTCCACCCTTTTTAGTGGAATCGAAATATATCACAATTTAGCGGATTTGAGTACCAGAAGTAAGTATGAGTAAGGTCCGGGGGTCTGGTTAAGTAACTCAAAAAAAAAAGAGTCCTTCATTTCTTAAGTATGAATAAATAGTAGACATGTAGCTGCCTTTTATGTATTAAATTCCGGTTTATTTTTTGTGTTCTGCTTTTAATATGCACTTGACCTAAAACAAAATTCATATTTTATTTTATCATGCTCTAAGGTGTATCTTTTTTAAATTACATCACACGTTTTTGAGATTACATAACTTTAATTTTTCAATTTTCTCGATCCTTTGTTTATCTTAAACAGGAAGAAATGAAAAGAGCACAGGATGAAGAAAGAGAAAAGAGAGCAGCTGCTGCAGAGAGAAGAATGGCTGCACTCAAAATTCAAACTGATACTGCAACAAATGCACCAAGAAGTGGATTAGCAGGTGACATATACTGTTCCTGTTGTCATTCATCACTTGCTGGTAAAGTTCCCTTCCACAGGTATAATTACAAATACTGCAGCACAACTTGCATGCATCTACACAAAGAGATCCTAGAAGATGGATGACAATGTGTTCCAATATTTTACCTTGTAATTTTTTTATGAATTTATAATACTAGATTAGAAAAAGGCAAAGAAAAAAAGAAGCCATTTTGGAAGGATTGAATGGTTAATAACATGAGCTGATGATTTTTTTTTTCCCGGCGTGTGATTTTGTTGGCTGTAGTTAAATAAAAAAGCGTGTAATTAACTATGATTAATTTGACTAACACAGTTGAGCCAGTGACATAAGCTATCTTGAAACACGATGGTCGATATAGTGCTTTTAGATTCCACTCCTCCAGTGACAAACTCAGTGTTATAGAAAATTAGTCTTTTATTGAATGTGTTGCGACACTGCATGGAAATCCAACAATAGTTCAAACCAAAAAAACTATGATCAATCTGGTTTGTCCTTGTCCAGAAGTTCTTATATATCATTTTAATTAGTTATTGGCTACAAATAATATCAACATGGTGGCAAGTTTGTAGATTTAGCGAATTGAGACAACAATTTTTTAATTTAAAAAGATCAAAATGATAGTTCAAACTTCGAGTTCACTTCTATTTGAAAATTGCTATCTGGTTTGTCCAGAAGTTCTTATATATCATTTTCATTAGTTATTGGCTACAAATAATATCAATATGTTGGCAAGTTTGTAGATTTAGTGAATTGAGACAACAATTTTTAATTTAAAAAGATCAAAATGATAGTTCAAACTTCGAGTTCACTTCTATTTGAAAATTGCTATATGGATTTTGCAAACATTATCAAGATGTTGAAATCCTTAAAAATAAAGAAATTACTTTGAGAATATTAGAAACTTTTTTCAAAATAAAGTTTAAAAATGATTAGAATTACGCTTCACGTAAGGAAGAGATAGAATCCAGCTTTTGTTTGTTATCAGGAGTGCAAGTTCCCAACATCGCTCTATATATTAGAAAGATGTTCACATTTTATTTATTGGTTATTCCCAATTTCCTCACTTTTTATTACAACGCTGAAATGAAAATTGATTTTCTAACAGTGCATGATTGGGTAATTACTAAAAATTGGTTTTGCACTTATTGTAAATAGATCAAAATTAAGAGTCGTCATCGTGTAATATGAATAATTAGAAATTTTCCAAATTAAAAAGTATAATTAACATTTAGAAGCCTATATTGGTAGCATATTCAAAGTTCGACCAAATCATAGGGATATCTCGACTATAAAGAATCAAAATTTTTAGAAGCATATCAATATGTAAAAGCATCACTACTTATTATTTGCATAATCACAATTCACAATCTTGTGGCGCAATCATTACCCTCACTATGAATATGAGAGAAAATATATCACATCTTTTTGGTCCCTAATTTGTTGTCATTATCGACGAAAATGATTAACAAAAAATACATTCAAAAGACTAAAATAAGAAAATAACTAATACTCTAATTAAAAGACATTTGATAATTTCTTAAAATTTAATACTTATAGGTATAAATAACAATACATTAAAATGGTTGTTTGTCCAAAAAAGATTATTACAAAATTTGAAAAGAATTTTAATAATAAATATTGAGGAAAAAAAAGGAGAAAGTTACTAGGCTTCCGAGACAAGCTTTTTTCTTTGCTCACATTCACGAATTAATTATGACTTCACTCACCCCACACAGTCCACAGTTTTTTTTTTTTTTTTTTTTTTGAGAAAAAACCACAGTCCACAGTTAAATTCAGGTAATTAGGGTTTGTAATACCCGCCAATGCTCTCTTCTCCTACTCCGTGACTGTGCAATTGCAATGGCGATGGAGGAAGAGAAAGTCGGAACCCCTAAACCGAACGAAAAGTCTCCTCCGAAGAAGAACAATCCCTCGATTAATTTGAATGCGAGAGATCGCATTGTCTCAGTTGCTTCCAATTTGGCTTCCCAATCTCTATACAACTCTGATCCTAACGTTTGGGGTGTCCTCACTGCCATCTCCAACAATGCCCGCAAAAGACAGCAAGTTCGCCTTCTTCCCCTCAATTTCTTTTTTATGTTTTAATTTTAAGAGAAAAACTTACTTATCCTGTTACAATTATCTAGAATTAGTTAAATTTAGGTTATTATGTTGAATTAGCTTGGTTATTATTTTAGTAATCATGCTCGTAAAATTAACCTAATTAGTTGATTGTTCATTATGTTTGGGTTAATGTAATTGTTTGAGGTTTCAAGTGTTTAAGAAGTTGTTATGGAGATTTTCAATTAGTAGTTTAGTAATTTGTTGTGATAACTGCACTTGTTAGAGAACATGTTAGGAAAAATATATTTTTTTGGACAAAAATGTTAGGGAAAATGTTGATAGGCACGATTCATTTAAATGTTTTAGTGGTATTTCACTCCCAGTAAATGGAACGCACTTGTTCAATATTTTTTATTTAGGTAAAGTTGCGCTTAGAGTCTTTTAAGTTTATTTAAAAATTCGGATTCGTTCTTTAAGTTTTTTTTTTCCCTCTCATTCAAGTCCTATATATTTCCGTTTTATGTTTCAAATTGGTCCTCAATGTTTCAAATTTGTCATTCATGTTTCAATTTGGTCTTTTATGTATGTTTTAAATTGGTCCTTATAGATGCAGCACATGGCACCAATTGAAACATCAACAGAAACATGGAGAACCAATTTGACATGGAATCCCATTTTGAAACATAAACGGAAACATATAGGACTTGAATGAGAAAGAAAAAACCTTAAAGGACGAATCCTGAATTTTAAATGAACTTAAAAGACCCCAAGCGCAGCTTTGCCTTTAATTTATTAACTTCTAAGCAATTTTTTTTTTCTGTATGAGTTTTAAACATCTATGAACTTCAACAGAAAAAGGTTATGCTGGAGTTAACTTCTGCACAGGAGTTAATTTTCAGTGGTGTTGGCACATTATTTGCCTTCATTTTTTCGTTTAGCTATTCCTTAATTTTCAATTTATGTTTGATTAAATGATTGTAACCAGGGAATTAATATTTTATTAACTGCTGATGAGCACTTTGCTTTGGGCGATTGGTGGAGGATGTGCGCTTCATTGATTCCAATTCCGTTAGTGCAAATCATTGCAAAATATACAGGACAAAGGTCACAAATGAAAATATGGAGGATAGCACATCGATATTTTTGAAAGATACGAGGTTGTGGCTTCTTTATGAAGTTTTGGTTCTCCATCCTTACTCCTATTTGAGAGAAATAAAAGAGTTTCTTTTCCTGCCTGCTCAGTTTCTAATCTTTGTAAACCCTTGTTCAGCACAAATGGAACCTACCTTAACTGGGAGAAGTTGAAAAAGAATGGTGCTGCTGTCAAAGTCTGCCACGGTGATATTGTTTCATTTGCTGCTCCTCCTCAGCATGGTAATATGAGTTTCTACCAATGGGTTAATGGTTCCTTTCTTATTTTTTTTCCACTTTTTCTCACCTTAGCCGTAAAATTTGTAGGATTTTTATTTACTGGTCAGTGCTTTAGTTACGGATCACTAGTTCCCCAGTCCCTATATTTTCTCCTTCAATTTCCCTTAACAATAAAAAGCATCACAAAATATGAACAAAAATATTATATTTGAGAAACAGTATATTTTGGTCAAGGAAGCAAAGGCATTCAAAAATATTAGTCTTGTTGTGTTCTATTTGTGTCGGACTTTTAATCATGTTGGACACTTCACAGATATTTCGGATACTTCTAGTTTTATTTTGCAGTTTTTTGATTATATTATTTTGAATCTTTATACTAATTTATAGATGAATCTCATAATAATTAGATAAATGATAACATTTAATTATATCTACAATGGCTCAAGGCAATTTTAAAATATGAATCCTCTCTTTTGGTATAACGTTTTTTATTCATTTTATATTGATTTGATGCGTTGCATTATAGCGGTGTTATGATTTTTAATTTATTATTGTTTGCCACATAGCTGAGTCGCATGTCTTGTCTGTGTTTCATATATTTTGGTTCCTTTTTTTGTTAAAATTTGGCGCTAGAATTATTCTATTTATTCATCTAGCCTTTCTTAGTTTCATTTGTTATTTGTAACTTTGTAAGCAATAAATTATAAATTATTGCCCTCTATTAGATTTTGTGTAATTTACGTTGTACTACAATTTCTGTTATATCTACTCTTGCTGGTGGATGTTGTTTGTTTTCTAAAGCTGGATAAGTACTGTAATTTGTTTGTTAAAAGTTGATGATTTGCTGCTCAAGTATTTGTTGCCTTCCGTGTGGATTATATTTGCAATGCAGCATGAGTTTGTTCTATTTCCAAATTATTATTTGCGTCTTATCTTGCAGAACTTGCATTTGCTTTTGTATATCGAGAGGTGCATGTGTCCACCCCTATGCTAGATAATGGAGTTGCTAAACGAAAAGCAGGTATTGTTATGATCAGGAGGGCAGATATACAGATTTATTCTTTTTTATATTTTACTCTGATTTATTCTTGTAAGTCAAATTCAAGCCTCTAATTAATGTATACTTGAAGTTTCCCGTGTTGATATTCATAATTTCCTTTACACTGGATAGTGAGTTTTGTAATTTATGTATACCTAGTATGTTGATAATATATTGATATATCGATTTCTCTTTCTTTCTTTTTCTTACGCTTTTTTCATTCTTTCTGTCCTTCTCTTTTCTTGAATATGTAGATGATTTTGTTTCTGAAAACAAGAGATTGAAAGGTTTGGGCATTGGCGCTCCGAGGGTCCTATATCTCTTGATGACTTTCGAAGCCTTCAAAGATCTAACGCGGTGTGTTAACTTAGAAGAATTGAATTATTAAATCTTGTAAACTTAGTTTTTTTCTTTAATTATATTCATTCATTTTGATTCTTGACAGGAATTGAGAAAGCAATTGGAGAGTCAGGTGGTTATGATTGATACTTTGCGTAGTGACAACCGTGCAGCTGTTGAGCGTCATGAAAGTGTATGTAATCATTTAACTTTACAAGGGCTGCACCTAGTGTCATCTGAGGCTCCGCCAAAAAAAGTTCAAACTGGATACTTTACAATCAATCATATTCATGATAATCTAGCTTCACTGAATTTATGACCTCTCCCTGTAGCGCATAAAAGGGCACACATGAACTATAACAACTCTCTGTGCATTCTATGGATTCTAGAAAACTATTTAATCTTGATTCCATCTTAAATATTCATTATACTTTGTAATTTGTGATCCATTCTGTAGGAATTAAAATCTGCCAAGGAGTCTGTCGCAAAATGTTATCTTGATCAATTAAAAGAATTAAAGCAAATGGTGGATCTCAAAGAAAAGGAACTAGGAGATGTCAACAGAGAATTTACTGTACAAAAACATGCTCTGGAAGACCTTAATGAAAGACTTAGTGCTTCTATGCAGTCATGTGCTGAATCAAATGAACTAATAAGTAGGTATGATTTATTTAATTCTCCACATCTTCAGTACTTGATATCAATTTTTTTTTGGATTAATCATTGGTGAAGGTATTGTAGGCGTTAGTAATTCATATTTATATGGTTTCAGCTACAACTAGGATGATTGATTTTTATATTACCATGAGAATAGGAAATATGGGAAAATTGTTTCCCTGTGTTTATTCCCATCATAGTTGTCTATTGAGACTACTTTGAATCATAAAATGGAATTTCGTATATTCATTGTTCTGGATAGAATTGAGTGAACTGCATACATCAGAATTTACAGGCTTCTTATCCTTCACCTAGTTGGAGC
This sequence comes from Oxytropis ochrocephala, assembly GCA_020916435.1. Classification (NCBI taxonomy): domain Eukaryota; kingdom Viridiplantae; phylum Streptophyta; class Magnoliopsida; order Fabales; family Fabaceae; genus Oxytropis; species Oxytropis ochrocephala. The sequence goes on from CM037091.1 coordinate 13,960,168, forward strand.
TAATCCTGTACCCAAGGCTAACTTACTCGCAAGAATTTAGAACTGCGAGGATGACATGGCATCTCAGTTAAGTAACTGCAACGCCAGAGGTTTAGTGCAGCTGTTTATTACAAGCAGAGCATAGATCCGTTCATTTTCTTTATGGCATCAAAGATCTTGGGGATGCAATAATTCCTCTATATACTGCAGTAGAGATTAAGCTTGCTTTACCTTCGATTTTGATGTGAAGAAAGTATGAGGCTTGGCAATTATTTCTTACATAACCGAAATTGAGATAAAATCTTCAAACATGTAAATTAATTAATGTCTTGGTAATAATTGATAGAAACACGACCAACCTTAAGTCATTGGGTTTGACTTGCTAAAGGAAAAGGTTGAGCAAGCAATGGCATTTACAGTGATAATCACACACTCCTTGTACCTTATGATGATTTGATTTTCAGAAGTATCAAAGAGATAAGGGCCACTTGAACCCATGATTCAATCCCTGTGAACAAGTGGCCGTTGTTGTTTTTGAATGGCAAAAATATAAAAAAGTTGCACGCTGAATTAGCTCGAGGTTGATTCACTTTATAAATTAATTTCATGGGCTGGATTCAAGATTCAGTGAGCCCAAGTATAGCAGCTCCCACTTACTGGTTCAACTTGGTTGCTATATTTATACAACTCCTCATTTTACCAAGAGCTACATGGGTTTAATTATTGCACCGCACCCAACAATGCAAAGGATCAAGAACCACCAGTCAAGATTATATTTTAAATTTATTTTTCCCTTATTAATTTCCAATTTTTTCAAAAAGTAATTTTCCCTAAAATTTTGTTAAACCTTTTATTTTCTTTATCTTAAGGGGTAAAATAAATATTATTTGAAGTTATTATATATTTGCAGAATAAATCGAAGCAATCATTTTATAACAGGCAGAGTAGAGTGCTAACACTAAAATAAATATTATTTGAAGTTATTACATATTTGCACAATAAAATAGATTCAACCATTTTACTACAGGCAGAGTAGAGTGCCAACACTTTACTAATAACCGACTCCAAGGTCCGGATTTCATGTATAATGCCAGTTTTCAAAATTTAATAAAATTGGTGGTGACCTTTTTTTACCCGTCTCCACTGCAGTCCATTTCGCAATAGATGTTGACTCCAGTGGGAAATTGTTTGTGTGTGCACACGTGATCATAATTTGTGGTTGCTCAGTGCTCACCTAGAGATGCATGTGTGGGTAAAGTTGGGATTTGTTTTTTGTTTTTCCCTGTCAAAGTTGTGAAACACTTAGATTAGTTTTAAATTGCTTGGTACTAAGACTTCCAAAGGAGGATGAACCTTTTTGGTTGCGTGCTTTCTACTATTTTGTTTCCAGATGGATAATTCTAAAAGTACTAATAATTATGCTGCACAGTATGCTAGATAAGTGTGTGTCTCTTCCTGCTTGCAGTCAAAAGGTAAATATAGCTGAACTCAAGGAACGATTAGATGAAGAGCTGACTCAACGAAAAGAAGAGAGAGAAAAGGCTGCTGCTGATCTAAAAGCTGCTGTTCAAAGAGCCCAGTCTGAGGCTCAAGAGGAAATAAAACGGGTCTCAGATGATGCCTCAAGAAGAGAAAGAGAGCTACAAGAAGCAATAGATAAGCTAAAGGTCTGTAAGTTTAAATGCTAAATTAATAAGAAACTGTTTGTTATCTGCTTTAAGGATATCAGAAGCTTTCTTATTATATGTTGTAGGAGTCAGAGAGAGAATTGTGTTTGCTGGTTGAAACCTTGAGGTCCAAGCTGGTATGGTTCTGTTTTTGGTCGAGTTAGCCTAGCAGGCCAAAATTTTTGAAGTACTTCATCTAAAGGTTTTCCTCTTTATTCTTTTTTTTATTGGCTGCAGGAGGACACTAGGCAAAAGTTGGTTGTCTCTGATAATAAAGTTCGCCAGCTGGAAACCCAGTTACATCAAGAGAAGCAGGTCACTGAAAATGGAATGAAGGTAATCAGATAATTTTATATCGAGTATCATGTTGCCTTATCATATTTTAGATTTCAGTTTATATCTTGCTGACGTTATGGTAATTTTTGGAGCAGAAAGTAGAAGAACTTGAACAGGAAACAAAAAGGTTAAGAAAAGAGCTTGAGAATGAAAAGGTAGATATGAGAAATTTTTATTTCATTGAATACTAAAAATGTTGATTCAAGGTTTATCCCCGGAAATTATGTCTGATTAACATCTAGGTATCTTGCTAATGTTTTTTCAATGAGACTGCAGAATAAATTAGTGAAGAGACCATTGTGATGATTTTAACTAACTAGTTCTCACGGTCCAAAGAATGAAGATTCTTATATTTATTATGTTGCTTGGCTTTCTAATTGATTCTTTTTCTTTCCTTTTGTTTTCTACTAATCCTGTTTCTTTTAAGCTCTTATTTTTTTGAGTGAAGTTTATTTCTTTGAAACTTAGATATTTGCTGGTGTCGTTAGCAGGCAGCTCGTGAAGAAGCATGGGCTAAAGCTTCTGTTCTTGAGCTTGAGATAAATGCTGCAATGCGAGAGCTTGATTCTGAAAAGCGGAAGTTAAAAGGTGCCAGGGAAAGACTTATGCTTCGGTAATGCTTTATTGTTGTAAATTATGGTCAGGGGAATTCTGCAATTTGAAATATGCAGGACTTATCAAAATGATTATCTTATTTTCCAACTTATACTGCACAGATGCATAGAATGTCATAGGACTCAGGACCAGCTACTTTATTTCAATATTTTGGTTCTTGGCATTATGATATTATTTCTTTATATAGGTTAAAATAGATAAGAATCCTTGGTCTTTTTACACAACAACCTTCAAAAGAAGCGTGTAAACTAGTGTTTTGTAAACATTACTTTCATGGATGGTAACTAAATTTTAAACTGCTCTAAAATTTATATGAGATATATAGAAACATGTGCTACAAGGACATGGTAATTCAGTCCTGGCTAAGGTGAAGAATTGATCAAGCTTTACAAGAATTTATCCTACTCTGGCTCTTCAAGAAGCAGACTCTCATTACTATAGCTATTCTCTGGCCCACCTCTAACTAACTACTAGCAGTTCAATTATGACAGCTATTCTGCAAATAGAATGACTAATTCCCCTGATTCTTATCTCCTCCCTTAAGCTGTCTTACACACACCTTTTTAACTAACGGTTGATATCATAATTGCTGCTTATAAAGCCTTGTGGCTGGTTGTATTCATACATTTGATAGAAACTGGTAATTGTAGATAGATTTTCTGGACTAAATAACTGAATTATACTCTGGAGAACTATCCCCAATCCAAATTTACAATAGAGTAATACAGAATAAGAAAATATAGAAGAGAAAGAGAAGATTAGAGGGGTAAGGAAATGATTACAGTGGTTTCCCTCCAAGAGTTCAACAGCTTGGTCTCTCCCTTCCAATTCCTATTTAATATCTGCCTAACCACCTTTCCCCTTTAACCTCTCTATTCAAATTACATCCTAATTCCTAAGGCACACAGCTAAGCTACATGCTGGCTTATTCCTTACCATAGAGATTATTTCTTATTATTAGGCCGACCAATCATTTGTTCTCCTCTTGTACTGCTTACTAATAAGAGGTATAACAACATCTTCCTCTACTAATAATTTGGTGCAACGCTGAATGGTGCTATTTGGATGGGACACGTTCAAAGCTAACTACTTTGAGGGCAATAACCATAGCAAAAAAGAATGCAGTACTTAACTGTTGTTTTGATTAGAATATACACTACTCAATCCAGCTGTATGATTACAAGTCAATGTTTGATAGTGTGCTGCTGCATTGTACTACTGTATGTATGTGAAATGTTGTTTGACAGTTTTGCTTTGTGATGCAACATGTACACCTCCCTCAATCTTCACGTTGTTTGCATATTTCTAAATTTTGCAGCTGATGCTCAGTGTTGTAATGCAGGGAAACGCAGCTGCGGTCATTTTATTCCACTACTGAGGAGATACAGAAACTGTTTGCTAAGCAACAGGAACAATTGAAGTCTATGCAAAGAACTCTAGAAGATGAAGATAATTATGATAATACTTCTGTCGATATGGATGGAGTCATAGGTGGAACCTCAGGCAGAGAAAATAATGTTGCCGTATTCCACGGTAACAATACTGCCAAGGCAGGATCAGCTACGTCTGCACAGAAGCAAAACATAGATCAAATTGAAACATCGAGCAACGAAGTAAGTGTCACTGAGAAGCATGACTGTGATATAAGAAGTGAAGAATGCCAAAATACACAAGAGGAATGCCAAAATACACAAGAGGCTGAATTCACCAGTGCTGATCGCGACCACAGTGCTAGAGGTGGCTTTGTTTGTGATGTTGATGGTGTTGGCACAGCACCTATGATGGAAGGAGATGCTGTAGGGACTGAACAAGTTCTGGAAACTGAAAGTCCTGCAAATGATGGTGGACGGAATTTCGACTTGAACAAGGGTGGTCCTCTAGAAGGGGATACTATGCAGATTGATGATGATATCAATGTACAGGAAACAGAAAAGCATGCTCAAATACCTTGTCGTGAACTTTCTCAACACACACAATTAAATAATCTTGTAGACACTGAAAAGACTATTGAGGGTACTGAAGCTGGAGACTTAATCAGAACAGCGGACCTTATAACTTCTGAAGTCCCTGGTAGCTGGGCTTGCAGTACAGCACCTTCTGCACAGGAAGAAAATGATACTCCAAGAAACAGAGACAATAATGAGGGTTCAGGAGCATTGCATGATTCAAATATCCTGGTGCCCGAGAGTCAAACCACTCCCGATGCTGCTGCTTCCAGACAGAATGAACGGCGAGCACTAAGTGAGATGATTGGCATTGTTGCTCCTGATTTGAGAGAGCAATTTGGAGGTTCGGCTTATAATTGTGATCAAGATAGAGAAGACCATGGTGGTTCATCTGACTCGGATACTGAAAGTGTTAGTGACACCGTCGATGACGATAGAGCTAAATCAAAGGGCGAATCAATATCCGATGCAGAAACTCAGGGCAGTGACCATGACGAGGAGGATCAAAAGCAAGATGATTCCATGGATGAAGATGATGAGTCTACTGACGAAGACTGATTTTCTTGGATGATTGGGGGCTGTAAACAGATATCGTGGTATGAAAGTTGTAGAAACTAAGAATCCCCTGTATTTTTTACTGATCAGCCTCTTGCTTTTCTTACTCTCTGTAATTATGTTTAAGGCAGTTTATTGTAATTAATTTTTTTATTCATATGGGTTTTCTTGCCATTTTGTTTCATTAAATGCAAATGATGAGTGAATTGAGTGAGGTGAAACTTGCTAGTTGATCATTACTTCCATCTTGGATCCATCTGGGTTAAGTATCAGTTTGCTGATTATGAATTTACAGTTATGTAGCCTGTCATATATTTGTGGAAGCTGAAGCTGAAGTTCACCAAGCTTGACACTACAGCCTCATTTTAGTATTGCCAATTTGACTAACGATATGGCTTATAAAATATATATTTTATGGCTATGCTTCATGTGAATGATGGCATTTGACTATAGGAAATTAAACTCTTAATTGTCTGGTTTTCAGGATGGGGATAAAAGTCCTAGAGGGGAAATCTTATCGTAATGCCTTGATACTTGGGAGGGGAATAGAAATTAAGAAAGTGTTAGCATGGAAAGATAAATGAACAAAAAGTCCACTTGCATTTGGGAGATCTTATTGGTGACGAATTGTTGAAGGTACAGAAAGACAAATGAATGAAAGATCCCATTACATTTGGGGTGTTTTTTTCTTTTTACTGAATGATTTTATTGATAACAATATGCTCAATACAATTTGGAGTTACATCAAAGACTTGAGGATTAGACCTATATAAAGCTGTCTGATCTAAGTAATGAGCCGCTTCATTAACTTATCTCCTAGCATACTCTATCCAAGGGTAGGGATGGCAATGGGGCGGGGCGGGGAGTGCTCCCCCGCTCCCCGTCCCCGCCTCCCAAATTACCCCCGTCCCCATCCCCGCTCCCTGCCTTGGGGACTTTTCCTCCCCCATCCCCACAGATCCCCACGGTCTTGGCGGGGACCCCAAAGTTTATTAAAAATTAACAAAAATATAAATTAAAATATAATAAAAATAGAAAAATATATAAAAAGTAAGACTAAAATTTAAAAGTTTAACATTTTAATATAAAAAATATAAAAGTTGGTCTTACTTTTATATTTTAATATTTAGAAAATATAAAGTTAGAACAATTTAATATTTTATTAATATTTTAAATTAAAAGTACGTATAAAAAGACTAAAAAATTAATTTGTTATAACATAATATATATCTATAATAAGGATATTTATATAATATATTCGGGGCGGGGTCTATGCGGGGTGGGAGGTATGATTCCCATCTCCACTTTGACTGCGTAGACATGGCAACGGGGCGGGTCGGGCGGGTTTTGCATCCCCCGTCCCCGCCCCTATCTTTATCGGGGTCGGGTTTGGCATCCCCCATCCCCGTCCCAAACGAGGACGGGTTCCCCGCGGGTATCCGTTTACGCTACAAATTATAGGAAAAATACAAAAACATATTTATAATAATTAATAAAATAAAATTATAATAATTATACAATGATAAAATAAAGTTAAAAGGATTAAAATAGACTTTTCTATATGAAATAGATCAAAATTAAAAATAAACAAAATTTATGAAACAAAATGTATGAGTAAATATGCGTACAATAAAATAAAATAATTAGTTTATGTTTTGTTGAGCGGGTTCGGGGCGGGGACGGGGTGGGTATCGACATACCCGAAACCCGCCTCGTCCCCGGTCAACGCGGGTTTTCCCCGTCAAACTCGGGGCGGGGGCGGGTGGGTACCCGCGGGTTCGGGTTACATTGCCATGCCTTTTCTCCCCCGTCCCATCCCTACAGGGCCCTATTTGAGGCAATCATCGCGGGGATCCCCACTTGTGGGTAGAAATTGCCACACCTATCCAAATGTGTGTTTGATTTGCTAAAATGCCGAGGACTGAACTTGAGAACTCTAAAACAAGAGTTTTTACTCTAAGATATAATAGCTCCAAAACAAGAGTAGTTTAAACTAGCAGAACGAAAATTATCAAAAACTGACTTTGAATCTCCTTCAAAAATGACATTATCTAATCCCAATTCATGTACCCATTTTATTGCTTGAAGAAGTCCTTAGGCTTCTCCCTCATAAACTTGCAACAAAGGGAAGTAAGACATGACTTTAGTCTTGTGAAAACAACCTTCATCATCTCTGATAAAAAAAAAGTGTTATTAAAAGACACGAGAGAGTGAAAGTATTGATGAGCAAAAATGTAGGAACTAAAAATGAGTAAAAAATTTTATAGGCCCTAAAAACAAATTTTTAAAATTTTATAGAGATAAAAAACATAACATATTAAGCCCATATAATAATAATAATAGTTGGAGAGATATTTAAATAATAAAATATATGACATTAAATGTAACGAGATGGCAGCTACACTGTGTGCCCTGTACTACTGCATGAGATTCCAGCATATATCTGTAACTATCTGTAGCAAATTCATAGAGTTATGATTGTACATAAATGGTTAAAAATGTAATGATGATAATGGTAATAGAAGACGAAGCTAAGTGATGAATCATGATGATGATGAAGATGTGTACCAATTTTGAAGGCAATGAATGGCAGTGGATATATAATTGTGAGGCAGAGAGAGAGAGAGAAATCATAGATTTCTAATTTGAATGTGAAAATATTTGTGATGTTGAGGTGGTGGACCACATAGTTTGATGTTGAGAGGTGAATGAGCAAACAGGTGAACACATAAATAGTGTGCATGTGAAAAAACTTTTAAGTTATTATTGTCTCTCATTCATACACATCTCCATTCATCTCTATCTATTTATATATACTTATTTTATTGTCATGCATTGATCAAAATTATTGACATATATATACACCAGAATTCACACTATAAAATGTTTATCCGAATACACTTTGAGTTGAACCCTGCATTTAGATCTAACATTTCACTTGTTACACTTTAAGTACATATTTTATGTCTCAAAATTGAAAAGAGTCAGCAACGTCAAAATGCATAGCAAGTTGCACTACTAAAGAGTGCACAGCTTCAGAATTTGGTGAAACAGAAGTGATGGGTGGGGAAGCAAAGCGGTAGATATAAAAATGTTTACTAGAATACTATGATATGCATTTTACTTTTAAAAAAAAAATCATTTTTTTTATTTAGTGTTGAGTATAAAGCAGACTAGCGTGAAAAACCGGAATCTAGAATAGGGCTGGCTAGGGCTGTAAAGGTTGAGCTTGAATTCCAATCTGGCCTTTTTTGGCCCAGACAGTAAAAGACTGAGCGAGCCTGATGTAGGTCGATTTGCTGCAGTCCGGGTAGCCAGCCTGTTTTGCCAGCTCTAGAAAAAATACAGAATTTTCAGATAATATTGAAGGAAGCCCCAAGAGGCATGGTTCAGAAGCGACACCTATCAAACTTTCAACAAAGAGACATATACACCAGAATGAGCGTAGAGTATGACTAGTGCAAGGGGCATTGTGCGAGTATGAGGCTGCACAATTGTGGGTGGATTAAAGGAATTAATTAGCACCATTTATATCAACAAGATGTATCTTTTTTTCAAGTTATCAGAAAGTAAATTTCAAAGTTAAGTCTATGACTTGGAGTGGGGATGGCAAAACGGATTCGGCCCGCTAGCCCACCAAAAAATGACAAGTTGGGTTGGTGATTTCACGCCGCCAACCCATTGTAGCCTGTCCCGCTTAACCCGCCAATTCGGCGGGCCACAGACGGGTCGAGACGGGTCAACCCGCAATTTATTATTATTTTTATTTTTTGTGTTTCCCCTTGTTTTCAAATAATTTTTTATGTTTTCTTGACGGATTGTAGCGGGTCAACCCGTCATTTTACCTTGTTTTTGGCGGCCTTGGGCGGGCAAACCCGCCTATTTTAAGTTCAAAAAGCATGTTTTAAATACATTATTTATTTATTTATTTATTTAAGGACGGGTTAGCCTGTCGGCCCGCCAACCCGCCGACGGGCGGGTCAGGCTCAATTTCTCAACCCAGTAGCCTTTAACGGTCAATCCCGCCAATTTGTTGGTGAGCTCGCGACGAGGTGGGGCGGGATGGCCCGTTTTGCCATCTCTAACTTGGAGCACTTGTAGGATGGTGACCTCCTAGAAAGTTTCCTTGAAAGCTTGCGAGTGAGGACAAAACATGTTGAAAAAACTCGTGTTGGTTTGATGCCACGACCTTCAAACTTGCAAGTGGTTCAGCACATACACATTTTATTAGAATGAAATTTAAATGTCATTTGATGTGGGTGTATGTGCGCGCTTGCTTTAACGATATATATTGAAAATGAAACAATCATACTAGATTTTCTAATTATTGAAAATATCTAAACCGTTAATTTTAATCCAACGGTTGCAATTGAATGTTCGCTTCTATCATAATAACAAAATATTTTCACCAGAATCATCCCCATATATATATATATATATATATATATATATATATATACCAACTTTTTTATCAATAAATGTTCTTGATTTTTTTTTAATTCTTAAATAGGTATATAAGTTTTCTATTATTTTAAAAAAATTCTATTGTTTTGTTTTATTGAAAACAGGAGAACTCTTAGTGAAAATGGCTTGAAAGAATTATTTTTGGTGCGAAAATGAATGAATGGGTGGGAATAGCAATCAAGTAACACTGTTTATTTTTTCTTTTTTTCAGGTATGCAGCATTAAAAGCAAATAAAATATAAGTACACCTTCCATCAATGTACATATATGATCACCACACTAATCTTAAATGCCACACATGTCACATGCACCCAGAAATAATATTCTCTAAAATTAGATAAAAGACATATATAGTTCTCATAACCTATACATAAAAAACATAGGCAATAAGATCATATTGAAAATAGAGAAGAACTTGATATCAAAGTTGACTACCCCAACATTTTCCTCCCCCCATAGTGCCAATTGTATTTTGGAGGTAGTAGTAATACAAGAAATGAGTGAACCCTCTTGTGGTCCTTATCCTCATCAAATAGCTCAACCTTCATTGTTCAAAAGGGTATGATGAACTTGACCAAAAAAAAAAAGGTATGATGAGGGATTCAGATCTGGTGCAGTCATTATGACTTGTGCATGCAGTTAGAGAATCCTATTCGTCAAATCTTGATCAGACGATTTAGATTATAATGTTATATTTATTTTTAATGTTAAAAATATAGATTATCCGATCAAAATCGAGCAGTCCACATCTTCTGAATGCATGATCGCATACAAGTTTTCCGACTACACCCAATCAATCCGTATGATGAGGGGTTTCAAAAACAAATCACCTTAGAAATTTATCTTTAGTAAAAATCAAATGTACAACTATTTGTTTAATTATGCACTAGCATGAAAATGGATACAAATCACTATCAAAATATATATGAAGTCATATGTGAATTTACTTTTTCTCTTTTTCCCTTTGCACTTCATTTTTTAGCTTCTCTACTAAAAGAAAAAGAGTCTTTCTAGGATTAAAATAACCCCACACGTTTTGCCCTAGTATGACACTTCACTTTCCTAGCTACATCATCTCCACATTACCTATGTGCCTCATTGATTCTTTTCCTCCTAAATCTTGTAGGGGAATGATTATGTATTGTGTAAATATGTAAAACTATCATCAATTCATATTACCATCTCGGTTATAATTGGCAAAGCTATAATCAAGCATAGGAATTCCAATGTAAAACTAATCAAAATATATGTGATTCTCGTTTGCATAACACATTCAATAAGAAAAATATTGTGATAAAACTATTTTGAACTAGTAAATGAAATTTCGCCACAAGCCATCAGATTGATTTTTTTATAGACAAATGTTAGTGATTAATTAGTTTATGTTTAGTTCACATTGTTCTGAACACAAACGTGAAAAGCACAACCATGAATGTAATTTTTCACTTTTTTACAAAGCCGGTGAATGTAGGATTCTCCTGAACTTAGAAATCGATCGAGATTTTTATGTTGGGGAATCTCAAACAAACATTAGATGGGAGAGAAATGTTAGTTTCTAGTCTTCAAAATATGGACCTCATAGTTTAAGCTAGAGTTGTCAAACTAGATTGCTCTTCGAGCCAAAACGTAAAAGCAGACTAGGTCAACCCAATTGTCTATTGTGTTGTGTTTTTCGTAGCCAAGCCCAACGTAACTCAAAATATTGGGCCAACAACCCGAATCAGTCCAACTTTTAATAAAGGAAACCACAAAAGTATTCAAAAAAAAGCATAAAAAGCAGACCGAGTCTGGCCTATGGGCCAACATAGACCAGACTCAGCTTGAGCCAAAAAAACCAAATTCTTTTCAGAGCCTCTATTTAGCAAGCTCAGCCTAGAACAATGGGTCATTTGGCCTGCCTGTTGAGTTAGGGCAAAATTGACACATTTACTTAAGCTCTTTCGTTGCCTCTTAACTCACTAACTAAACTACCTACTTGAGACATATTTACTGTCAATTTTGCATCACAAAGTTTGGTGAGCTCTTATGCCAAGGTAATTAATTTTGTGCCGTCAAACAAGTTAAGGAGAGAACATGTGAAATGGCTGAGACGAAGTTAGACAAAGATACTGGCTTCCACTATATATCATCATTATATAAACAAAAACCCATCCAATGAATATGAGAAAGAAAGGGGGCATATGGTGGTCATGATGATGATGATAGTGAAGAAGAAGATGAAGCCAAAATGGGGTTCATTTTCCAAATAAATGAGCATGGCTTTGGTACTCAATTACATAAAGAAAAGAGACAAAAGAAGGGACCTAACCTCATTGACTATTTACCCCCTTTCATCTACTAATTCATTACCTCTATAATTTTTTCCATTTTCTCAACCTTTCTTACCCGCGCACGTGACTTTCACGTGCACTTCCATGTTACCCTTTGAAGTTGGGCTTAGATATTGGTGCCTTTCAAGTTTATTTTTGACTGGAGATGCCTTTAAAGTTTAATTAAAGTAACATACTTAATTTTTTAATTATATGATGTAATTGAGTATCATGTAATGAAGCTGTGGGCTTCTTTGACTGTGATTTTTAATTGGTGGCAGCTTATTTCTCCAAAACTAATTAAGTATTAGTGTGACTGCGTTTCAACTACGTAGCTTATTAGGAAAAACTCAACTATTATATTCATTGATATAAAATTTAGACACTCTTTACTATACAAGTAACCATTTTGAATCATTAAGACCTAGCACGACTGATTGTTAGGTTAAATATTTTTTGGGTTTATCCAAATTAAATCTAGAATATCTACTTTGCGTGTGTAATTTCACGTGTGATACTTGTCACTCTGTCTGCATAAAAAAACATGTATAGGCCAATTTTATTTTATTTGTCATTTTCATGCATATACACTGTACCGTTAATTATTATTTTGCCAATAATACTAATAACTATTTACCAAAGAGAAAAATAGATAAAACGAAACAATAAATAGTTAACGGTATTATAAGAAAAAGAGAAATAAATTCATCAAAAATAACAACTTACTAATTTTTTTAGAATGTGTAAATGTTCTTAAAACGATATGCAATTATGTACATTATGAAACATAGGGTATAGTGCCTAGCATATCCTCGATTAGGTGTTAGGTTACTCACCATATCATCCACATACCTAATCCAAGTGTATATTAGGAAAAACTAAAATTTCACTAGAGATAATGCCTAATAAAAGCTTATAAAACTTAGATATTCCATATTTTACAAAGGGTTGAATATGTTTAGGGTGGCTAAAAAGATTGTGAATTTTATTTTTAATTCCTATAGAAATTTTACTCACTTTAAGTCTCCAAATTTTCCTCTATCAGAATTTTTGGTCACTTGTGACTTTTAATAGCGCTTTTTGTTGCGTTTTAGAGCGCATTGTTAAGTAAGCTATTAAAACTTATATAAGGACTAAAAATATTGACCGAGAAAAATGTGTATACTAAAATTGAATGAAAATTTTTATAGGGACTAAAAACAAAATTTACAATTTTTTTAGAGGCTTGAAACATATTTAACCCTTTTACAAACTTATTTTGTAATATGGTGTTAAAATCCAAATCTACAACTCTGACATGTGAAAGTGGTTAACACATTTTATCTAAAGGAATGAGCTTAGTTACTACCCGAGTTCGATCTCTAACAATTGGGTAAATTGGGATCAGACTTTACTTACCTCTTAACCTAGATTAGTCAGAAACTCTTTCCCAAGATCCTGAATCGAGGTCGAAGACCTCTAAAAAAATCTAACAAAATACTATAAGCCAGTTATCTATAATTGAATTAAGCCAAAAATTTAAAATAACACTATCTAGAAGGAATTCAAATAGGTTGTTCAACTAGCACCACTCTCAAGTGAGTTGAATTGTTGGAGATCTATTCTCAGCCAGAGCATGTTTGTTTTGGCAGTGAGAGCACCTAGAAGTGCTTTTGAGATTAACTTTCGTGATTTTAGTAGAAAAAAAAAAGATGTTTGAGTTTTGATTGTAAAATTGATTCTTCTTCCTAGAATAGATTTTTCTTGAAACAACTATTTGTAGCTTCTGTAAAATCAATTCTGTCAAAACCAGTTATGTCAGAACCAGTTCTACTCACCGAAAAACCAAACATACATTGAGTTGAAGGGGCACTTTGTTCCATTACTGCCACTCTAGAGACTATAGAGCCTTGCATCAATAAATAATTAAATTAAATCTCTCCTAACAGAATTTCAAAGACATCTCTCATGCATATAGGACTAAAAAATTTACCTCATGTAAGTCCAACCATGAGGATAATTAAATTTTAAAAGTTGGGTTATGCCTTCCATTAAAAGACTAAAAAATATTAAGCTTAATGACATTTTCATGATGTGAAAGAAACAAAGAAGATTAAAAAGGTTGCTCCTGCTTTTCAACCTAAACCTCTTTCTTACGTACTTAAGAATTGCCAACTAATTTAATGAAACAAAGTGAAAATAACTTTTGACCATAGAATCAAAAGAGAGGTGAATAATAACTATTAGATCAAATTTGTCAAAAAAATAAAAATAACTATTAGATCAAATGATGGAAGATCGAGATAAAAACATAATGTTGTGTGATTTTGTAGTTGTTAAATATATAACTTCCAATCGTGACTATCTATGTATGGTTGTATAACCAACACTATTGGTTCAGTAGCTTAATCTACCTTGAGATATGAGGAGTCGACCGGCGCTCCAAAGTTTGATTCTCTTAGTGGAGAAATTTGGTGTTGGCAAGTGCAAAATTTGATCCTAAACACGAGCAGAGATTAGTCTTTCGTTGAAATCGTTGAGATACTCTACAAGTAGTCAACAATGATCCGGGAAAAAAATAAATCTATGTATGGTTGTATGATGAAAATTTACTTTTCTTATTCTCATATAATAAGAAAATTTTGTTGGAATATTGTATTCTAATGTTATAAATGTGGACATATATTATTATTTAACTATATTGGATATTTATCAATTAGGAGCCTTAATTGATACGCGGTCAAAATGAGTATAAGGTTTATTAGATTTCTGATTGGATATTAATTAATTAATAATTAATTATTGATCTAGACTCAACATGAGTGGATGTCAGTGATAGCCCATTAGAGAGATAATAGAAGCCATAATAGACTGTCACACTATAAATAGGTTGTCGTTTCCAATATGCCGGACTAATCACAATACGCACTCGCTTGCTTTCCTCTCCACATCTGCAGAGAGTCTCAGGCATAGCCTGCAGGTTGAGGTATAGTCATAATAATACAGTATCATGGAATAGTCATATTTTTAAATTGAAAGCTGAACTATGAAAGAGAAATACTAACGTCACACTCTCTATGACGCTCTTTTGAACACATTCTCTTATTTTGGTTGAAATTCATATGGATCTCACTAATTTTCATGGTATCCACACAATTTAGTAGGTTTCGTATGAAATTCAATCAATAAGAGAGTGTGTTAAGAAATGAGTCTTAGAGAGTGTGTCTCATGTCGTGTGTGTTGAAAAATGAGTATTAGAGATTTAGTACAACACACTTTCTAATTGGTTTAATTTTATATGGAATACTAAATTATGTGGATACCATGTAAATTTAGTGAGATCGATATGATTTTCAACATAAAAAAGTTTGTTCAAAAGAGTGTGACACTATTATTTCTCATTCTAAAATCTTTTTAATGGTTTTAAACATTGATCGGGCTAAAAACCACATCGACTCCAATTTCACCAAACATGTTTTAATTTTAAACATACATTTAAAAACCAAAAACTCACAACCACCCCAGACGTGACCTAAAGTTTTACGAGAGATGCATCATTTTGATTTCGCTCTCAATTCATGAAAGAAAAAAGATAACAGTCTATTTGAAAACCGTTTTTAAAACAGTTTTTAGTTTTCAAAAATTTTTAATGAACAAATTTGTTCTTTATTAAATTTTAAAAAATAGAAAACTATTTTTAAAACTCAATTCAAACATTTCTCTCATTCTCAATATCTAGAGAATTATAAAATAAAATTAAAAAAAACCTTTTTTTTTCATATGTGGCACTTGTGCTACTTGGGACTACCTGAAAAATAGTGAGCAACCACTGATCTAGCAATAACTATGGAAGCTAGAAGCCACCATAAAGTGACTCATTCTAAATGAACCTCTATTGAATGCAACTTCCTCATTTTGAATATGATGTCAAGCCTATCTTCTATACTATATATTATTATTATTACCATAATTAGCACAACTAATTTGATTACAACTCATGACATGACTATGTAACTAGTGTTTTTTGTTTTGTTTTGAAAGATTCCAAATCCTAAAAATTGGACTTAGTCTAGTCAGAGAGGGTACAGTGATGTATTCAGACAATCAGAGTCATTTGATTAAAATTGGACAGTTCAGATTATAAGTGTAGTTTTTTATTTTTGTTTAATATGAGATTCGAATTTTAAAGTTGAACTGTTCAATTTTGATCAGATAACTTCGAACTAACCAAATGTCTCATAGTACTATAGTAATTAGAGTGAGTCATGAAATTGAATGGGAAACTTCTAATTTAGAAAAAGTATAACTTAACTTATAGAAATTGGTACGGTATTTTTTCTCAAATTACTAAAGTTACACAATACCCCAAATTATAGAACCTTTTAGACTCTGAAACAAGGCAAATAATAAATTAACAAAAAAAATAAAACCAAGAAAGAAAGAGAGACATTTTTTCTTCATCCTCTTCTGCCTTTGTAATCATGAGTCCTTATGCCATCATTGCTATAAAAGTCTCTCTCTCTCTCTCTCTCTCTCTCATATACAAACACAAAATCACAGCTATATTGATCACTTTTCTTCACCTATATAAACCCCTTATGTTGCCTAATTCTTAAGCCTCACTATCATCTCTTGTTTTCCCATTTTTGTTTATTAATATATTATTCATTTTTGCATTACTAGAAAGTTAAACCTTATCTCTCAATGTGCTCTTTCTCTTCACAATGGCCATCCAACAGATATCACTGCAAGCACCTTAGGTTAAGCAAGCTCAAAAGGTATATATATATATACTATTCTATACAATTTTATAACATATGTTATTTTATTTTATTTATTTATGTAACATAAAGTTATATGAATATATAATATATTTATATATTATGATGATGTAGAAGGAGAACACAATTGAAAGAAGCAAAGGAAAGAAAAAAGATGATTGAGGTGAAAGAAGAGATTAAGATGAAAAACTTGAAGTTATATATGGAGAATCAAAGTATTATAGAGGAGAATGAGAAGTTGAGGAAACAAGCTATGCTTTTGCATAAAGAGAATCAAACTCTTATGTTTCAGCTTCAAAAGAAGCTCTCAGAAGAAAAGAAAAATAATAACTAGCTTGTTATTATTAGCTAATATATATTATTTATATACAGTTTATTTGTTATGTGTTAATTATCCTTTTCAGATATGTTAGCCCTGAATCTTAACTTTCCTTCTCTTGTTTGGTTCTTATTTTTGAGGTTAGATTAATTAATTTTCTAGCAATAAGTTTAGAGCGATAAATAAAGATTATTAGGTAATATGCCAATTGTAACCATTACATAGAATATCTGTATTGGTTTTTTTCAAAGTAATTTTATTGAAGAAGCAGAGCTTTTAAATTCATGGGACAATTTCATTTGTATTTGAATAGACTTTTCAATTAAATAAGTATTTCATTGAATCATAAGTTATAACAATTCTCAATTATATAGGCATTTTTTTGTATTCAATAACATCTAAAAGTTAACTTACACCTCTTTGACGGCTTAAACCACTAATTTTTGTCATTGTTATATATACAAGAGTAATCCATTATCTATTATACAATTAAATTACATTATTTTTAGTAGAAATAAAATATAGCGGATAAACTAGTAATTTGAATTTAGAGTGTTTGATAAAATTAGAAGTTGAACTAACTTATAAATATAAAATGACATAAATGACCAATTTTAATTAATGCTTACAATTTAGAGTAAATATTTTAACTACTAGATAAATAAAAAATTTAGTTAAAATTATAGTGGTACAAACGAGAGAGAAAATAAAATGCTATAAACTATAAGCTCAAACGATACTTCAAATAGCGTCTAGAAAGCTAGTGAAAATGCTATAAGCTGGTGATTACCAAATAGTTTTATTTTGTTTCTACAAATTTATTGCTATAAGCTACCTGTTAAACGCCAATCGTTTAGCTTTGTCAAACAAAGCATCACACATGTAAGCGCTAAAGCGTGCGAAGTGGAGTTATGATATGAGTTTCTCTCCACCTTTAGTTTTATGATCCATTTGAGTCTAGTAAATTATCTCCATTTCTCTAAAGAAAAAGAGGTTCCACTGAAATCATTCGAGCTTAAATTCAGAAGTCGACGTCCCAATCTCATTGAAATTGTTAATACAATCAATAGTAGAAGGCTAATTAAATTGTTTTGATTTAAAACTGCTTTTAATTAGTTGTTTTAAAATAAAAATACTTTTTAAGTTGGTTTTGTTAGCCGGTGGACTGACTAGTTAGTGTCTCGACCAATAGCAATGGATGTCTTGTATGATTGGGAGGCGGTCCACAACAACGCTTCACGTGATCATCGAGTCCCCACCCATTTCACGTGGTCGGCCGGTGAATGGTGAGTTGAAATGAAACGTTGACGCGCAATTTTTGAATTACAAGGTATGTTTGGTTTGGGCTTGTGTTAGGAATTACGACAAAGGTGAATTCGTGGCAAAGAAAATCCATGAAGTTTAGTGGCATTCCAACCCCCCAAGAAACCGAAGCAACAGGTACGTATGAGGCTATCAAGTGGCTCATTGAGCTAGGAGTCCAGAGAGTTACCGTTGAATTGGATTGTCTTCCAGTGGTTAATGGCATCAACGAAACCATCTCATGACAACAGAAGTAGACTCTATCATTAGTAGTTGCAAGTCTATTTTATCTATTAATCAAAACTATAGGTGTTTTGTCCGGCGACAAGTCAATGTTGTTGCTCATTCCCTTGCTAGAGCATCAATATCTTTTACTTGTTCCCATGTTTTTGATTACATTCCAACTTGTATTCGTGATACTCTTTATAATGAAATGAAGTGATTTGGTTTCCGTAAAAAAAAAATTGGTTTTGTTAGCCACCGACTATAAAAGGTCTTTTCTTAAATGATTTGTGCTTTTCCCTCATATGAGTTGCATTCATACCACAATCAAACAATTACAAATGACCCCGTTCTGATGGCCAGGTGAAGGGGGTCCTAACTAATCTAGAGTTTGGTCGTGAGGTAAGTAAAGTCTGACTTCAATTTGTTCCATCGTCGGGACCGTTACAAACATGATTAATAATGGTTTGCTAATATATACCTAATTCAGATCAAATTCTGCACAAACAACACCAAACAGACACTAGACATAAATGATACACACACATGAAAATACCCCCAACAACTCACACAACACCAACTCAAACCAAACACCACAGATCACTACAACAACACTATACAATAATATCAAAACACCTGCAACATTATTAAGCCTTTAAACTGAAATATTAGGCTGAAGAACACCCAACTAGGTCCACTACAGCATCCCCCTACCTGAAATATGGCCTGTCAAAACCTTTTGCAAATTGCAATCAATGCATGCAACAGCATTGTAATTCCTGGATGAAATCAAATAATTAACACATTTACTTCTAGTTCAAATCTAGTGCCATCTTTAAACCTTGACAACCTTAACGATTCCAGATATCCCTAATTTTTTTACTTACAAAAAATCAGCTTATTTCTTGCTCTCCAAATTTCCAAAGTAATAGTAGCATATACCAAAGACGCTCTGCGACCGCAACCCTCTTCCTCCATTTTGACAACAAATCCGTCTTTATCATAAAGAAACCAGGGTATCGCCAATTGACAGACTCATGCCTTCTCGAAGTCAACTTTGAATAGCACCACTTATTTTCTGATAGTGATTCACAGCAGTCAAAAATTGCTGCTGTCACTGCAGTTGCCTTGTTATTAAGGCTGTTTTGGTCATTCCAAAATTTAAAGCATCATCATCTTTTCTCTCTCTTCTCTATATTTTCACTAAAAAAGGGAACTGCAGTGACAGCAGCAGTGTTTTGACTGCTGTGAATCGCTATCCCTTATTTTCCCCTATTTTTCTGCCCTATCCAACTCATCAACTATTAATGTCCCATCCCGTATCTGTATTTTTATTTATAAAAACTGATTGTGTTAGGCATTTTTGACTTTTTAACTTGAATTTTATTCCTTATCTTTTATTTATAAAAACTGTATTTATAAAAACTGTATTTATTATAAGTACTTTTGAAAGCCTCTTGTTGGAGTTCGCTTTAGGCCTCAAAAAGTGTTGGACCGGCCCTAGCCTAAGATATATCACAAGTTTCAATTATTTGTTTATTCTCAAGAGCAGTACACAACAGGTTCAATCAAAAAAAGTCAAGACCCAAAAGCATGAACAACTATGCAGTACGTTTCTGATTATCATCGTTAACACAAGCGACAGCTACAGATTTCAGGACAATACCAAATGTCCAATAGGCAAAATTCTTGAGATAACAAACAAGTCACAACATCAAAAACAGAAAATCAAACTATCATCGCATATAAATGTGAAGGAAGAAAATCAGGGACTTATTCTTTCATTATAACAATGTTCAACTGCTTTAATGCTCCACTTCTCAACGTTTTATTTTAAGCATAAAACTGAACTCTAAAATTATGAGTGGATTTGTGTCTGCAGAAGGATGTTTGGCAGATTTAAAAGGGTTAATACAATATGCAGGCAGTTTTAACTCTGAACAAAAATTTGAACCAGTACCAACTACAAAGCAACCATTCAAAAAAATAACTGAACCAATTTCCAACTACAAAGTAACTAGTCAAAAGAACAAGATCTCCGTTGTCGAGTTTACTCAACTTCATTACGGCATACATAATCTTGTTTTTAAAGTTCGATAAAAAAAATCACCAGAAAGGATACACTAAGTCTACAAGCTAACCTAAATTAATAACGACTAACCAAGAAAAAGTCGTCGTCATCAAGAACTTCAACATCTTTAGTTCCAACAAAATGCTCTCGACCGATTTCCTTTACCAAATTGGCAAATTCTATCCTTTTCTCCAAAGAGAGAGGTACAAATGGTAGCCTGAAAACTGGCCTGACAACTCCAAGTTGAGCAAGAGCCGTATTCAAACCAATGGGATTTGGCATGTAGAAAAGCCAGTCAATCAAAGGCAAGAGCTTGGAATTCAGTGCAGAATTTTTGCCCCCAAACATGAGTTCTCGCATTAAGCCAGGAATCAGGTTGCTTGCAACAGATATTACTCCAGTAGCCCCATAACCCCATCTAGCATCATGGCATTGATCATCGTTCCCGCTCCACACTACAATTTCATTGTCGGTATACTCTTTAATCCGGTCATTTCCCACACATTCCTTGATACCAGCTAAACTAGGACTTTGAGCTAAGGTCTGAATCACATGTGGAGGAATGTCTTGACCAGTTCGTGAAGGCACGTTATATACAATCGTGGGCCCCATGGAAAGTACACTTTGAAAGTGTGCAACCATACCATCCAAGGAAGTTTTTCCATAGTAAGGGTTTACGTGAAGGGCACCATGCATTCCAACAGCAAAACCCTGCTCGGAGGCGTGAATAGCTTCCCTGGTGGAGTTGCTTCCAGTATTTCCAATAACCTTTATTTTACCACCAAAACAGTTTACTGTGTGAGCAATTAGCATTATGTGCTCTTCCCAGCTCATTAATTGACCCTCACCAGTTGTGCCACCAACAATGACACCTTCAACTCCGTTTTCAATCTGCACATTGACCAAGTCATCATATGCCTCAAGATCAAACCGACCATCTGGAAGGTATGGAGTTTTAATGGCAGTTATCAATCTCAAACACTTTATCTCCTCTGTAGAAGTCCTGTAAATACAGTACATATATAGCTTCATTTGTACAGAAATTTTTGATCCAGAACCATAAACAAAAGCAACACACAACGGGCAGCCATGAAGCCAGAAACACATGAGAACCTTGTTTAATATACTCCTTAAAATATGTACTGATTCAGCTGCAATCTATGGAGAAAATTTAATCAATTAAAACAGCTTTGCAGATCGAAATGCATACCTATTAAGGCTTGTATATCCAAAATCCAACAAATTCTCAAAGTGAATGATAGAGGAAAAAGTAAATTCAACATGTAAATTAGTGAGGGTTATTTTTGCATCAAAAATGAGAATGGAAAACCAATTTAGGTGTCTCTCTCAGAAACCCTACCCAGAGCATACACTCTAATACTCTATAGTCTATACTCTGTAGCCCCAACCAATATTCAATACACACATAACCACGCATAATATACAAAACTTCAACTTACAGATGAAAACAAATGAGAATATATAGAATTTAGTATGAGAACTAACATATTTGGAACAGTAAATTCATTATTCAAACCTACCTATTCTTCATTTCATAACTGCGCATTGGCAGGTGGAATGTAGGCCTGGCAGCTGCCTGTACAGGTGTCCAGCATGAGCTCCTGATCAATACAGACAAGTGTTTCATGATTTAACATTAAGCAAACCAAAAGATGGATTAATGGTATGAGATTAGTATTTTTAGACAGCACAATCAGTGCCTATCATAGTCCTCATGCATACAAATTACAAACAGATACTGAAATACACCCTAACAGTCACCTTACCTTAGAATAAAAAGGTAGAGTAGATTCACATATCGCAAAGCATATGTTCACTCTAGCAGATAATTTTACTACTTTTCAATATGCCAAACAGAAAACACTATCAAGTTATCACCCATTAAGAACTTGGAAGAGGTAAGGTAATCAAGAAGATTATCCCTTTGAAGCTCAGTTTTGCTCCTCACAATTCATTCTTTGTAATTTTGTACATATAACTACACTGAAACCAACGCTACTATCCTATGACAAAAAATAAATGGTTGAATGAATAAAGAAACTCGCCATTCAATGAAACAAACAAATAAACCCACAAATTCATCATTCATAATATGATAATACATAACAACCTCACAAATAATGTTCATAGATTCAGTTCCCATCCACAAACATGTATAAATCTCAACAGAACTAAAAGTGATTAAGAAAAAAAAAATCAATCTTTCAGAAATCTAACATGCATAAATACACTGCAATGAGTCAGATTTCAATAAACAGCACATCAATAACCAAACTCTCCAAAAAACCAAAAACTATGCATGTATATAAAAAAAAACAACACAACAAAAAATAAATAAATAAATAAATAAAACCTTGTGTTTTTGTGATTAGTAGCATTGGATGGGGAAAGTGGAAAAGAAGTTCCTCTGAAGCAGACGCCGGTATAGGTCTTCAAAGTGGCCGCCATAACTCAAAACAAGTTCACAGTTCAGAGATCTGAAGCGATTTAAATTAAAAGAAAAAACCCTAGGAAGAGAAAAACGGCGTCGCTTTGAGCGAGCTGGTTTGCGGCGAGAGTGATGTTTTAAAAAGTAGAGAAAGAGATGATGTGCGTTCTGGTACAGTGTCTCCGAGGGTCTGCGAACAAAGCAACTATTAGTTCGAGAGTCTGCGTGCAAAGTGATAATTTTATTTTATTTTATTGGTTGGATATAATACCCGATATCCAATCACAAAATGACACCCCATTTTTTATATTTAAATATTATACTTGCCTTCAAAAATCCAACTCTTCCTGTTTAACCAATATTCTTGGTTCGAATACGGTCTTCTAATCGCAAAGTTAAAGCGCTTTGGGGAGAGTTTTGACACCCATCGTGGTCTTATTGGCTTGAGGAATTAGTATTTCCAGTTACACGCAAAAGGTATTTGGTTCGCACCAAAAGAAAATACTCCCTCCGTCTCAGAGTTATTAAAAAAAGTTGGTAGTGTAATTAATATGTTGAAATTTTATATGACTATTACTAAAATACCATAACATTCAATGTTAACTTTTCATATGTCAACACAATTTAGTACTATCAATAAGGATATGTTTGGAAAAAGAATAATAAATGCATCTTAAAAGTTGTTAGAGGGCTTATATTTTGGGACAAATAAAAGTGAAAAAATGGTTTTATATTTTGGGGCGAAGGGAGTATTGACTACAAAGTATCATACCCAATAAAACTCAAGAGCGTGGTGAAATTTTCCAGAACAAAAATGGATAAACAACTATTTTTGTTCTTGAATACGTGAATATATAATAAAATTGTTGTCATATCAAATGTCTTTTTAGTGAGTGGCTTTAATCTTCAAATGCATCTTTTGCTAATCAAGTGCGACTACGGTTAGTAGTTGTAGCAAGTCAGAACTGGCATCTATCTCAACTAGATGTCAAACCTGTCTTCATGCACAGAGACCTTGAAGAGGAAGTGTACATGGAAGCACCCCTGAACTCAACTTGAACAAACCAAACATGGTGTGTAAATTACAAAGGTTGTTGTATGGATTGAAACAAACAAACAATCAGTAAATGGAATGCAAAACTAATTGAGACTCTACTGGGAACAGGCTACACACAATCAAAATCTGATTATTCACTATGCACCAAATCTTGCAAAACTAGGTTCACAACAATATTAATTTATGTAGATGATCTGATATTAGCAGACACCGATGCTGGAGAAATAGACAATGTGAAAACACTCCTGAATGACATGTTTAGCATCAAATACTTGGGAGATCTGAAATAATTTATTGGCTTTGAAGTAGCTAGAAATCATGAGGTAATATTGCTATGCCAAAGAAAGTATGCCTTTGGTCTACTGGAAGAAACCGAATTGCTAGCAAGCAAACCTTGCTCTACTCCTATGGAACTCGGGCTACAACTACACAAACATTTAGGAGAAGCAATCAAAGAACCTACAACATACTGAAGATTGATAGGCAGACTATTATACTTAACTCATTTGAGACCAGAAATTTCCAATGCAGTAGAAAAGTTAAATAAATTTATGGATAAACCTACTGACATGCACATGTTGCAGCAAATGCGTGTGTTGAAATTCATCAAGAATCATCTAGGGCAAGGTCTAGTTTTTTAGGCAAGATACCTCACTTTGCATTAAAGGATATTGTGATTCAGACTGAGAAGCATGTCCAGACACAAGAAGATCAACCACTAGTTTTTCTTTCTTTCTTAGGACCTCACTCGACATTAAAATCAATACCAACTTATTCCCTTTTATTTATGTCTTGTAATTTTCTACATTTAATTTTAAAAGAAAGTTTAGATAGGGCAAAGTCCCCACTTCAATCAACATGTATCCGTCTCTAGCTTAAGAGGTCGAGGAGATTAAGTTCTAATTTGAAGTCTAATAAGACCTTTTAAAATTATCTTTAATAGAACATGTTATCAAATTTAGGATTATACACAAATTACAAAATTTAATATATAATAATAATAATAGTAATAAGAAATATTTTTTATATTTACTTAAGTAGACTGACTTTCTATTGTTTGACTAAATAAGCATAAAAGTTTTTTTTTAACTTGTATACTGACTTTTTTTTGTTAAATAAACTTCTAAAAGAACTTTAATCTTACTTATCTTACCTATATTTAAAAAAAGCATGACCTAAGAACGTAGGTTAAAAAACAACAACGTAGGTTGTATCGTTGGCCGCTACCAACCTAAGGAGTTTGAACTTGATGTGGTCAATCATTGTTGGAGTTTTTCTGCACGCGTGATTATTATCGGCTACTTATAAAGTGTCCAAATGTTTTCAACGAAAAACTAATATTTGTCCGTACTTATGATCAAATTTTGCAACAATTAATCCTGAATTTGTCCACCGAAATCAAATCTGAGAACATCAGCCGTCGCAGGACCGATTAATACACTAGGACAATGGTAGTCGTGGACTCGTGGGTCAGTATGACTTATAAATTTTAGATTTTTTTACAAAATCAATCGTTGAGATAGTATGATAATAGTCAAATATATATCTTTTTTTAAGATAAGCTGATAATAGTCAAATCTAATGGCTATGATTTTGTTGACTGCACCATTTTTTGAATACACTCAATAAGTAAACTCTATTTACTTTTACCTCCACAGTCCACAGTTTGTTTTCACAGTGACCGCAAGTCGAAACCAAAACGAATCATCGACCCCACACCACACTTCTGGCCCCACACCACCTTCTTCCATTTCTTCTTCTCTTCGATTCAGGTTTCCAAAACCGCTAACACCATTCCACTTCTTCTCGATGGCTTCAAACGTTCAAAGAAATGGCGCTCAAAGAGCAAGCGCCAAGTTCGATCGTCCATTAAAGCCTCGTCCCCGCGCTTCTTCTCCTTCGCCGGGATCTCTTCGCCGCCCCGCCTCCGCCACTAGAAACGACGCCGGTTAGTCTTTCCAACTCTCAAATTTCACTAAACCCTAAATAAACAACTAGAGAGAGAAAAAGTGTAAACGTTTATGTGTATAGCAAGGGAAATGTAGCTTTAAGTAGGATTAGGAAGCAATAATGAAGCTCACTATATGTAGATGATTCTACTCGCTTTTGATTGTAACTTTTTCGTGTGAAGTAATGATGAGAGCGATTGCTTTAGTAGGGGACCGTTTTGTTCATAATATATATGGTGCTGATTCGTTATTGTTGCACATTTCTGTTCTGGTGTTCATTTTGTGTTTTATCTGTGTATTTGGGGAAAATTTTAACTGTTAGTGGTGAATCAGAAAGTTAACGTGTGATATAGGACCAACCGTTTGTTGAATAATCAGATGCATGCTTCACATTGATTATTTAAATGCTTCTCCCCTTAGCTGTAGTTTAGATCTGGAATTCTTGATTAATTCTGTCATTAGAGCTTGGAATGAATATGTTACTCTGAGTGCAGGATTTATTCATTAGAATAAAGAGAAAAAATCTGTGAGTTTTTTATGGTGTTTTGATTTGGAGGATTTTTAAGCATAATGGGAGAGTCTACGGGGGGGAAAGAGTTTGAAGTGTTTGTTCACTTAGGTTTCCATTCTACAGCATGTTGTTGGTTTGGCCTGGATGCTTCTTTGTTTTTTATGTGATTGGTTTCTTTTGTCGTTATATGGGACTAAAGCTCCTGTGTTGTTGATCTGTTGGAAAAAATAGTGGACCAACTGGGCTTTGGTACTACTTGTAAAGAGAAACGGCTTCTAAAATCCTGGCAAATAAGACAGTTCTTCAAGGTAGAACTTGCTAGAATATAAGAAAGTATTTTAGACTATCTTGATATTATCAAAAGATAGTGTTTAGTCTTTTGTATCAAGCTATTATCAAGTTAAGTTATTATCAATTATATATCTTTATTTGTTCTCTTCTCCTTCTTGTTAGAAGATAAGAAAACACCTTAGAATATCTATCTTGTAAGGGTAGTCATCATATGTATATTACTTAGATGCTTTCTTAAATTCTAACAGAACCTTTACTTTAATTGGGATTTGGGATTAGTGGATTACACAAATTCCATGTCTAACAACAACATATATAGTGGGGGATGTACATGCTCTTGTATCATTTGCTGTCTATTGCAATCTGATAGGTGGTGAATATTGTGTTGGAAAAGATTTTGGTATTATCATGGTGAAAACTGAAAAGGCTACTGAACAGTTCATTGCATGAGGAAGGTATACGGTTTTTAAGGCACTTAATTGCCACTTGCTAATATGTCTAGAGATTATAGACATATCAGGGCTCATAAGTTTAATTTTGGCGCGATAGTGTTATGCTTTTATCATTGTTATTTTGGATTAAAGCCAATGCTTGAAAATAACGTGGCAATTAAAATCTTTTTTTATTTCTGTCTGGGATGGTGGTGTTGGAAACAAAAGACGATGGTTGGAAGTATCAGCATTTTAAGTCTTAGGTTCATGTATTTGTAGATTCAAGTACAATGATTTGAATCATTCATGTCCCTGAGAAATTGCACTTTTATCAATTCTTCTTGTAAACATAACATCTAATTAATTGCAAGTTTATAGTATGAATTTCAATTCTGCTGAGTGCCAGTCACTAAGGCATTTCACAAATTTCCTCTCAAAATATCAATTTCAATCTATGTCTAAACTCTTAGAATCTCAACTGGTTGTATTGCTTCACTCGCTTCTGTATAGTGCCTGGAAGAGTTCGGGTGACTGTAAGATTAAGACCCCGAAATGCTGAAGAAGAGATGGCAGATGCTGATTTTGGCGACTGCGTAGAATTACAGCCAGAGGTGCAATTATTCTATTTGATTAATAACTGTCCGTAGAGTTTGTGTTTTGCTTTGATCTATAGATACACTTATTGGATTGTTTTATGCACAACCCTAGTTTGATATTCAACCTTTTCTTTTTTTTGCTGTCTTTTAGCTGAAAAGACTTAAACTGCGTCGGAACAATTGGGATTCAGATACATATGAGTTTGATGAAGTGCTCACTCAGTCTGCATCACAGAAACGTGTCTACGAGGTTGTGGCTAAGCCAGTTGTGGAGGTATACTATAACGGCACACATTGTAATTGTTCATGAACGTCCTTTACTGAGCTATCCTATCTATTTCTGCTTTTATATTAGTGTTATTTATGATTTGATAAACATTGTTGCTAGTTTTAATACTCTGCATTTGTCACAACATTGTTCTCTTTTTTCAATGGTCTATAGCTTAATAATTGACTATATCTGGTTGATAGAGTGTTCTTGATGGTTATAATGGGACTGTGATGGCTTATGGTCAAACTGGAACGGGGAAAACTTTTACTCTTGGACAACTGGGGGAAAGAGACACATCAAATCGTGGGATCATGGTGCGTTCCATGGAGGATATTCTTGCCGACTTATCTCCAGACACTGATTCTGTCACTGTCTCGTATCTGCAGGTTATATATTTTTGTGCATTACTGCTTTTGAATCATATCTGTTGGCTTTTATCTTCTAGTTTCTGATCTTTTGAGTTTTTGTGCCCTATTTTTTTTTAATCACTAAATACAAATTTTGTGGAAACTTTAACTCTTTTGTCGTAAAAATGTGTGTAGCTTTACATGGAGACTCTCCAGGACTTGCTTCATCCAGCAAATGATAACATTCCAATAGTGGAGGATCCAAGAACTGGGGATGTATTCATGCCTGGGGCAACTCTTGTAGAAATCAGAGATCAACAGAGTTTTCTGGAGTTGTTAAGAATAGGGAAAATAATCGATTAAGCTGCTAACACAAAAATGAACACTGAATCTTCTCGTAGTCACGCTATTCTGACGGTGAATAATATTCTTTTATTTACCCTTTTATATTTCTGTGCATTGTAAATAAAGAAATTCAATTAGCTACTATTAGCCATTTCTTAAAGGTAATAGCCACTCTTGATAAAGTTATCTCTTCTCATCTAATACAGGTACATATTAAGAGATCTGTCATAGAGAGTGAAGATATTGTATCTAGTCAAAATGGCGATGCCCCTCACTTGATTAAACCTTCAAGGCCACTTGTTAGGAAGAGCAAGTTGGTTGTGGTAGACTTAGCAGGTTCAGAGCGTGCCCATAAGTCAGGTGCATACCAAATTTTTAATTTGTTTAAATGTGTGATTAGGCAGTCATGCGTTGTGCTGGCATATAATGATTTGTTGCAGGAAAATGTGGATATCTCTAGAAGTAGCACTCTGCTTGGCAATTTTTATTCTATTACTTTTCAAATAAAAATTTAGAAGAATTTATAAAGTTACTTATACTCTTATTGGTAGTTGATTGCAGTTATTGTCATTTTTTGACAAACCTGAATTTATTTATTACTCACACTTTTGTCACTGCTATCAGTTATCTCTTGTATGAAGAGTTGTAATGTTCACAGTGCATAGCTTGTAGGTGTCTGACATAGGGTAATACAATTCCAAGTGTTAGGTGTACATCATTTCTTTTTTATTTTCTGGATATATCATATATGCACTGCTAAGTTCTAATGCTATTAGGAAACTACGAAGAGGGTATTTAATTTTTTCCTTATTTTTTATTTTTATTTTGAGGTGATTGGTTTTTACTAGTAATAATTATGAAAGTGTCGCCTTATCTTCATTTCATTTTTTTATTTCCAATATGTTGTGAAGGAAATGGCGAAAACAATGCTTTTTATTCTTTTATTTCTTGTTTTTGGTCTTGTGAAGGATTGTTTTCCCCATTTCCTTCATAAAATCTTGTAAAAAAAAACCCCGAAAACAGTGATGTTTTTGTAATTACCAATAAAAACATTAATTTAAAAAAACTGAATTCAGATTAATCACCCTAAAAAATTCCACATTTCTTGTGGCTTTTGGAAAGCGTGCATTTGATCAGTGTTGGTCTTTGTCTTAACTTCATTGGTTTAGTAGCTTCTGTTATTAAGTTAGTATTTACTGAACTTTTTTTCTTTTCTTTTTCCTCACCAGGAAGTGAAGGGCACGTGCTTGAGGAAGCTAAATCTATCAATCTGTCACTTAGTTCACTAGGAAAATGTATAAATGCTCTAGCAGAGAACAATGCTCATGTTCCATTTCGTGATTCAAAGCTGACCAGGATGCTCCGGGATTCTTTTGGTGGTAAGATGCCTTGATCTATTTTTTAGATATCTTATTAATTCGCCTTCGGTTCTTCACATGATGTGATCATATATTTCAGTGCAATGTCTTGGTATGGAAATTGGTTTCTGAAATCCTTGACTAACATAGTTACGATCTCTTGCTCTTAGCTTGTGTCCCATGCCATTATTCTTAGACGTTATTCCTATCTTTTGAAAACTATCAGCATTTTTGGTTCTTTTTATTTTGACAATAACATTTTTGATTCTATTATTGATGTTTTCCAATTATTTGCAGGCACAGCTAGGACTTCATTGATAGTGACTATTGGTCCATCACCACGTCATCGAGGAGAGACTTCTAGTACCATACTGTTTGGCCAAAGGGTCAGGTTTCATATCTGAACATCTCTACTATTATAAATAACTTCAAATTCATAGTTCATACAAAGTAAATATCATTTTTAAATTTATGTCTCAACACCTGTTTCATTTTGTGTTTTCTTATTTATGTTTGAAGTATTTTTTGTCAGTGTTGGAAACTATTTTTAATTTAAAAGCCATTCTTAGAGATCTTTTTGTCAGAAGTTATTATGTATGATATTTGGCCCTTAGGTTCTATATGTGTCACCTTGTGCCACACATTAATACACTCTTGCTGGTTTCTTAATTTACTCAATGCTCATTTTGCCTAGTTAATTTTTTTTTCTAACCATTTCTAGTATCTTATTCTTCTTTAACTTGGATTTTGATTGACATGTTACTGATATTTTCTTTCTCACGTTTCCTTGTAATTGGTGTGTATTTTATGTCTTAGGCTATGAAAGTTGAGAATATGTTGAAGATAAAGGAGGAGTTTGATTATAAAAGCTTGTCTCGAAAGCTTGAAGTACAATTAGATAAGCTTATTATGGAGAATGAAAGGCAGCAGAAAGCTTTTGAAGAGAAGGTTGAAAAATAGATTTTGAGGCACAATGTCGTATTGTTGAGGTTGAGAGAAACTTCGCCGATGCGTTAGAGGTTTGTTCTGTTATCTATATGAAACTACTAATGTAGTTCCCAGCAGTAAAGTTTTTTTTTATTGGGAATATGCACTTCCAACTTCTATGTCCAAGGGATAATCCACATTATGTATTTTTTTTTCATTGTTTTGTTTTGCTATCAAATGCTCTTTCATATGCTTCTTAAGGCTATCTCTAGTTCCCCCCACTCTAAATCACGGAAGATGTTGACTTTAAGTTTTTTCTTTTTCTTTAAAAAACATCTATGATTCTTAATGGTATGTTTGTACCCTGTAGAAAGAGAGATTGAAATGCCAGATGGAGTATATGGAATTGGTAAAGGAGCTGGAACAGAAGTTGGTGTTGAATCAAGAAAGACATGATTGCAATGCTGATCATGGAGAGGTATTCCTTTTTAAACTATAGTACTCCTCCAATCTTTTTGGATTAGTGGTGATTTTTTATTAATAAGATATTAATTAACATGTGTTACTGTAGCCTGATTTGGTATTTTTGGTGGATGCTTGGTTGTCTTGGGTTCCCAGATCAATCCTTGATTATTGCTTTCATACTTTTGGTAGAATCTTTGTAAAGAACCTAAGTATTAATATGCTGTGCAACCTACTCTATTTTTTGGTATATTTTGGCTGGGATGTGACTTGTGTATAGTCAAGGAGGTTTTTATGGCACACCGCTTGGCATGTGACTTGTGTATATTCAAGGGGGTTTTTATGGCACACCGCTTGGCGTGCTTAAGATTTAGCATTTGGCTTCAATTTGTTGTAAATCACATATGCTTTTACTGGGTTTTCTCTAACAAATATGTTCAAGGATTGGGTGGATTTATTCCATTTATTTTGTCTTTTTTCTTTGTTGTTTTCTGTTTTAGGGATTGGGCAGCTATTTTCCATCTAATTTCTCTTCTCTTCTTGGTGCTTTTCTGCGTTGTTTGTTTGTTAGGGAGGACTCTTTGTCCTGCGATCACTTTGTAAATCTTTCTCTAAATCTTAATGAATTCCTTTATATATATATATATATAGCAAACTTATTGACTTTCGCTCCAAGTTCCTCTAAAGTCTCATTGCATTTTAGTCATGCTAATTACAGATTGCATTTGATATGCCATGATTGCACTCTCCTTACTAAGGCTGGTTTCTCTTTTAAAAAAAAATCTGTTTAGCTAAAAAGCCGAACTTTAGGCCATTAAAAAAAATGCTTTTTAGGCATTTTGATTCTTTATTATATTGATTTTTACTGTAATGTATTGAAGTCGTATATTATATATCTGTTAGTTTATTTTAGGGTTTTGACCTGTTGGCCTATTTACAGGCATTATTTCAAAGCAGGTCTTTAAATAGGTTTCAGGTCAAGCCAGACTTTTAAAATAGCTTGGCCAAAGTTTTAAAAAAATGGCTCATGTCAAGCGTATAGGGCTATAGGCCATATTTAGGCCTTAGATTTGGGAAATTGCTCAGGCCTGACCTGGCCATTTCCACTGCTAGCGCTAATATGGTTCAGTAATATGTCTGCCTTATAATTATTAGAAAAATTTATTAATGTTTAAAAAGATGAGAATGAGATTTGAATTGTTATTCTCGGCACATGTTTCTATGTTTAAATACTCCATACGTAACATTACATTATAGCAAAAGTGAGTCAATGAAAGTTGATGTATTTGGTTCAAAATTTGGACCAAATACATAAACTTTTGTTGACTCACTTTTGCTTATAATGTGTTACGAAAGTAGTATGTTTGAAGTCCCACATGGGATAGTTAGGCTTAAACTCGAATTCTAAGATGGTATCAAAGCCTATCCGATATCCATTGGGCTATGAAGCCCAAATACATCAAAATGGAAAGGTATCCGTGTCAGACACGTTTTTGATACCATATTCACGTGATATGTCTTACAAACTAAAGACATGTCTTTCACCCGCATATGATACATGTTTGATACCTCTTAATAACTAAAGGCATGAAATTATGTGTTACATTCGTAGTAGAAATAGTTATAGTGATATGGGTGGGAAAAATATATATGTCCACTTGTTATGATCACAACTACCAAGTATTTTATTTGTACATTTTGATTGTCATATATTGATCAATGACATGTTTGTGTTATTGAGCATCTACTGCTAGTATGAATGTCTCTTTAAAAACATTGTGTGTGTGTGTGTAAATTTATTTTAACGTATCTTGGCTGCATCATATCTATGTCGTACTAAGTAACCAAGCTTCTTAGTTGTTGAGCCTCCTGCTATTGGTCCATCTAGGTCACGCTCCAGATGTCGCTAGCTTTTGGGGTTGATTTAGGCTCAAATCCAAATAATAAGAATATATTGCATTCTCCTATTTTGGGATTTTCTTATTAGCTTTTAATTGTCTTTGACTAAGCTGCCAGGCTTGTATTGAGTTCAGTTACATGATTAACACTTCAATTTTGATTGACAATTACCTTGAATTAGTATATTACGTTCCCCTACTTTTTGGATTTTGTGTTTTATGCGTATTTGTTTAGTTGTTTGTCTTTTTGGCGTGGGGCCTGCACAATCTTCTTCAGATGAAGTTAAAATCAAAATGCTGCTTGAAACTGAAAGCAATAGAAGAAAAGCAGCCGAAGAAGAGGCAGAACATCTAAAGCATCAGTTGGGGAAATATACTCAAGCAGAGGTGAGTTTCTTTTTAAATGGAAAACTTCTCCGGCTTCTGTTTTTTTTCCAGGCTTGTATTTGGAGTATTAGAATTTTTTGTGTACTAGGCGGGAGGGGATTTGGAGGTCATAAATCTACGCAACATGCTGGAGGATGAAGCTCGGCAGAAGAAGAAACTTGAAGAAGAAATAATAATATTAAGAAGTCAATTATTGCAATTGAACTTTGAAGCTGACCAGGTAGTTTTTTTTATGTCGATTGAGGATGCAGTGTATACTTCAGTAATAAGTTTTAGCTTGAATTTTATTATGCATTGGCTTTGCAGTGATGTAAATAAAAGTGGCTAAAAATGAACAAAGCTATTCAGTATCATCGTGTACTAGTTAT